>CM038702.1:4490812-4705812 GCA_021613375.1 Megaleporinus macrocephalus
CAGCTTCATCCCTTTCTTCTCTGAGAGCGTCTCAGCTGGTGAAACAGCTCCAGTGTTCACTCCTTCTGCTTTTATTTATATCACTTCTTTTATTTACTGCTGAATGTGGTTTCTTACCAGCGGCGCTCGCTTACCAAGAGCTTCAGCCATCACTGTGTTTACTGTTCTTTCATTGGCCGCCGGTTCTTAAATGATCTAAGCGTGAGCGGCACCTTCAACATAACTGACCAGAGATTAGAATACAGCGTCGGGGCAGCAGCACTACTTCCTCATCCTCACATGTTGGACTGATTTCACTCCACACAGTAACACTGTCCCCTCTTCAGGTACGAGGTGGTACTACAGTGACTCACTATTACCTCTTCAGGTACAAAGTGGTAATTAGAGTGACTCACCATCACCTCTTCAGATACAAAGTGGTACTACAGTAACTCACTATCACCTCTTCAGGTTCAAAGTGGTACTACAGTGACTCACTATCACCTCTTCAGATACAAAGTGGTACTACAGTGACTCACTATCACCTCTTCAGATACAAAGTGGTACTACAGTGACTTACTATCACCTCTTCAGGTACAAAGTGGTACTACAGTGACTCACTATCACCTCTTCAGGTACAAAGTGGTACTACAGTAACTCACTATCACCTCTTCAGGTACGAAGTGGTACTACAGTGACTCACTATCACCTCTTCAGATACAAAGTGGCACTACAGTGACTCACTATCACCTCTTCAGATACAAAGTGGTACTACAGTGACTCACTATCACCTCTTCAGATACAAAGTGGTACTACAGTAACTCACTATCACCTCTTCAGGTACAAAGTGGTACTACAGTGACTCACTATCACCTCTTTAAATACAAAGTGGTATTACACGACATTATGGGTCAGGGCTAGCTGGTTAGCATGCTAATCTTTTAAAAGCACTACTTACTGTATTAATACTGTTTAAATATTTCAGAAATAGTGTGTTTTGCTGAATAAATAATATCTATCTTTTTATCTATCTATCTATCTATCTATCTATCTATCTATCTATCTATCTATCTATCTATCTATCTAAAACATTTGCACAATAGTATATATATTAATGTGTGTACCCCTGACAGATGAACAAACCTTTATAAACAGCTGTTATAAGCTCTCAATCAAAATGTTACTGACTGTATATATTTAATTAGTGTAAATGTTTCTAGTTGAATTAAGTTAATTCAGTGTGTTAGTTGTTTCAGTGATGTTGTCTGTGTGTATTCTACCAATTGTGAGCTTCTCCCAGCCACACACAAACACACCCACACACAAAACAACACATATGCACATGAACAAGAACACATCTATGCCCAGAAACCAAATGCCCCTCACTCACAGAAGCGGCCTTAAGAAGCGGTTGGCTGAAGATGATGGCCATCTTGACAGCAACAATATGCTTTGAAGTGTCAAGTCAAGTCCCCCTATTGTGAGTGTGAGTAGTGAGCCGAGGCTTGCGCTCATACAATGACAGCGTGTGTGTCTCCATGTGTGGGTTCGGATGTCTGTAGGCGGACTTGGAGGACTTGTGTGAAAGCGTTTGCGCTTTGTTGTGAGTGCTTGCGTATATATTTGCGGCTGTGCTGGCGAGAAAGCGGCTTTTGTCTGATTTCTGAATGACGAAGTGTCTCGAAGTGTTGGACTCATATTCAGGTTGATGTTAGACGAGGTGTTTTAGAGTTGATGACTTTGGGACAAATGCATATCGCTGCAGTCTGAACTGTTTTACGATGTTGACAGACGCTGAAAGTATCTGTTGCCTTTTTCCATTGTGTGTAAAGTTTATGATGAATAAAGAAACGGTCCCAAAATGACTGGTTCCAGTGACTTACATTATAAGTAAAGTATGTTTTTTCTTTTTCTGTAAAGGTTTTGTCCTGACAGCAGTGGTATATTATTTATGTGATGTTTTAAGTATTTAAGTCTATGCAAAGTATTGAAAATATGATTAAATATATGTAATTGTGTGTATATATATATATATATAATTCTGGCCAAGAGATTCCCAAGAAATTCCCAGAAAATTCATTCCCTCTGTCTCACTCTCTCCCATATGTGGAGGAAGTCTTTGATTAGACTGTGTTTGCTCTCTTCCAGGTGACACAGAGACCGGAGCATCCCGCAGCTCCCCATTCAGCTGTTCCGAGTCAGACATGTTCGCTGAGCTGGAGGCTGTGGCCCCTAGGACTGGATCCTGCCTGTCTCTGGACCACCCTGACTGCAGCGACACTGACCCCACCTCACCTACCACAGGTACGCTTATCCAGCTTATACAGTTTACCTGTACACAGGTAGGTGAAGGTAGTGTTACAGTTTACCTGTACACAGGTAGGTGAAGCAGTGTTACAGTTTACCTGCACACAGGTAGGTGAAGGTAGTGTTACAGTTTACCTGTACACAGGTAGGTGAAGGTAGTGTTACAGTTTACCTACACACAGGTAGGTGAAGGTAGTGTTACAGTTTACCTGCACACAGGTAGGTGAAGGTAGTGTTACAGTTTACCTGCACACAGGTAGGTGAAGGTAGTGTTACAGTTTACCTGTACATAGGGAGGTGAAGGTAGTGTTACAGTTTACCTGTACACAGGTAGGTGAAGGTAGTGTTACAGTTTATCTGTACACAGGTAGGTGAAGGTAGTGTTACAGTTTACCTGTACACAGGTAGGTGAAGGTAGTGTTACAGTTTACCTGCACACAGGTAGGTGAAGGTAGTGTTACAGTTTACCTGTACACAGGGAGGTGAAGGTAGTGTTACAGTTTACCTGTACACAGGTAGGTGAAGGTAGTGTTACAGTTTATCTGTACACAGGTAGGTGAAGGTAGTGTTACAGTTTACCTGTACACAGGTAGGTGAAGGTAGTGTTACAGTTTACCTACACACAGGTAGGTGAAGGTAGTGTTACAGTTTACCTGTATACAGGTAGGTAAAGGTAGTGTTTACAGTTTAGCACTACAACTTGCTCAAACAACAGTATCACTGTTTTACCATCAACAGTATTACAAATTAAACCTCAGACTCTTTGTTTACATATCAGCAGCTGAATTATGAAGAAATTTCGGATTTCCCCAGACCTGCCCTTCAACATAATAAGAGTAGACTTTCTTCGGATTAAACCTCGTCACTGTCGCTCTGGTCATGGTGTCAGCGGCCGAGCTGACTGCTCTGTTTCACGTCTGTTTGTTGTCGTTACTTTAATCCCTCAATTAGTCTCTTCTGCTACACTGACCGCCGATTGTGTTTGTGCACGAGTGTGTCCTGCGGGCGAGTGTGGTTGGCGATTCGCGCCGAGGGGCTTTACCTGCACTAATTTCTCCCTCAGGATTTCCTCCTGATCCCTGACAAGGTGTTAAAAGGTGTTAACTGAATCAACGGCTTGACCCCCCTACATGACCTCCTGACCCCGACTTCCTCATTTAAAGCCCCCTCTCTGCTTCTCCTCATGTTCTCCCACCCAAACTTGTAGAGCAGTGGGTGAGATTTAGGAGGGCAGTCTATTATCAGAATTTCATTAGATTTTCATTAGTGTCTAATCACACATATGTATTAAGCATGTTTTTAGTTTGGTATGAGCCTTTATATCTACATAGGAGTGGCAATAGAAGCTGCCACCACCATGTTTCTATAGTAGCCCAGAACAAACAAACAAACCACACACTGGCTTTAGAGAGCGAATTTGGGGCTCTACAGCACCAGCTAGAAGGCGTAGATCCTACCATAGTGTATATTCATCAGGAGGGTAGGATCATCACATCCTCATCATCCTCAATAAAACTTACTTATAATATCCTTAAAAGGTAGACCGGGACAATTCTAACAGGCAGCTGAAGAATAGGAAGCTGAATTCAGCCTCATGTGGGAATGTATAGCATCGCTGTATCTCCAAAATCACAACTTTACAGGAGAGGCCAACAATCTGCTTTACTTTTAATGCAAGTGAATGGAACCAGAGAGCTGTTCTATTGGTCTATTAATCATGAAATTCCCACACATTGTAACTATTTACATTTACACACTGAGTAATTAGACCATATTTAACCCGTCAGTGCAGTGAATACACATACACACACATACACTAGTGAACACACACACACACTAGGGGCAGTACTGAGTAATAAGACCTCTACATTTAACCCGTCAGTGCATTGAATACACATACACACACATACACTAGTGAACACACACACACACTAGGGGCAGTACTGAGTAATTAGACCTCCACATTTAACCCGTCAGTGCAGTGAATACACATACACACACACACACACTAGTGAAGAAACACACAACGGGGCAGTGAAACACCCACATACACACACACACTAGTGAACATACACACTAGGAGGCACGGAAACACCCACTTACACACTCTAGTGAACATACACACTAGAGGGCAGTAAAACACATGCATACACTCACACACTAGTGAACATACACACTAGAGGGCAGTAAAACACATGCATACACTCACACACTAGTGAACATACACACTAGAGGGCAGTGAAACACTTGCATACACTCACACACTAGTGAACACACACACTAGGGGGCAATGAAATACCAGCATACACATACACTAGTGAAGACACACACTAGGGGGCGGTAAACACCCACATACACACACACACACACACACACACACACACTAGGGGGCAATGAAACACCCATATACACACACACTAGTACAGACACACAATAGGCGGCAGTGAAACACCCACATACACACACACACACACACACACACACACACACACACACACTAGTGAAGACACACACTAGGGGGCAATGAAACACCCACATACACACACACACACACACATACTAGGGGGCAATGAAACACCCACATACACACACTCTAGTGAACATACACACTAGAGGGCAGTGAAACACTTGCATACACTCACACACTAGTGAACACACACACTAGAGGGCAGTGAAACACTTGCATACACTCACAAACTAGTGAACACACACACTAGGGGGCAATGAAACACCAGCATACACATACACTAGTGAGGACACACACTAGGGGGCGGTAAAACACCCACATACACACACACACACACACACACACACAAACACACACACTAGGGGGCAATGAAACACCCATATACACACACACTAGTAAAGACACACAATAGGCGGCAGTGAAACACCCACATACACACACACACACACACACTAGTGAAGACACACACTAGGGGGCAATGAAACACCCACATACACACACACACACACACACACTAGGGGGCAATGAAACACCCACATACACACACACACACACACTAGGGGGCAAGGAAACACCCATATACACACAAATTAGTAAAGACACACACTAGGGGCAGTAAAACACCCACATATACACACACACACTAGGGGGCGATGAAACACCCATACACACACACACTAGTGAAGACACACAATAGGCGGCAGTAAAACACCCACATACACACACACACACACTAGGGGGCAATGAAACACCCACATAGACACACACACATACACTAGTGAACACACACACACTAGGGGCAGTACTGAGTAATTAGACCTCCACATTTAACCCGTCAGTGCAGTGAATACACATACACACACATACAATGGGGCAGTGAAACACCCACATACACGCACATTAGTAAACACACACACTAGGGGGCAGTGAAACACCAGCATACACACACACACACTAATGAACACACACAGTGAGCACACTTGCCTGGAGCAGTACCCGCAGAAACAGTTGGGGGTTAGGTGTCACGATCATCAGTAATCCTTCAGTAACTTTAATTCTATTGTGATAGAAATATTTGGTCTCTCGCAGCTCATTTCTCCTCAAACGCTTACATACTTCAGCCTAAGCTCCGAGCAGGAAGATCTCTGGCTATCACAGAAGAGCCTCTGTCTACAATAGGAGTAATGAAGGGGTTAATATCCATCCAGCTCAAAGTGAGTGTTGCTACCGTATGTCACACCTGTACTAATCCTAATTTTACTGTCTGACCGGCTGTCCGTCACTCTCTCTCTCTCTCTCACTCTCTCTCTCTCTGTCTCTCTGTGTTTTTCCCCCTCCCACCTTGTCACAGCTTGCAAACACAATCACACACACACACACACACACACACACACACACAAACACGACTCTTACACCCTTAACTAGGTGAAAGCTGTAGCCCAGGGCAGAAAAGTCACTCAGACTAATCCCTGCTTGCTTTGAGTGACAGGCAGGGACGATGGCAGTGGAGTGGAGTGGGGTGGTTGGGGTGGGGTGGGCTGCAGCCTGTGAATTCCCATTAAAAACCACTCCCTGTAAGTGTGGGCGGCTGATTTGCATGGGCAAGAAGCCCACTGTCTTGCCACAGGGTGTGACTGTTAACTTGGAGAACGAACAGAGAGGTCAAGGGAGATTCCACACCTTAGAAAATCTTTGTATTTAGCTTTAGAAACAAAAACTAAACCACTACAGCCAATCACAGTCACCGTCTATATAATTATAAAGCATTTTCTACAGTTACAGTGATCTTAACAGTGTATGTCAGCCAGCAGTATTTGCATGACTGATGATAAATGAAAGGTAAAGTTTTTCGGTTATAATTAGTCATTCTTGAGTGGATTACCTATTTAACCCCTGAACACTGAGGTTAAGTCTTTTCTCTTGGAATTGTGTTCCTTGTCAGCTTGTTCTGATGAGGCTGACAGTGTGCAAACAGATCTAGGAGTCCAAAAACCTGTTCAGTTGTCTTCCTTTGAAGTTTACTTCCAGTGGACTTCAACGTAAGCTGCTCAACTAAGTGGCTTCTCACCTAACGGTTCCTCTTCATCACCTCATCTGCAGCATTTCAGTTCTGCCAAAAAGACTCCAGGAGTAGAGGAATGTAAAACAAGGTTTAATCTTGGATAGGGTGTACAATTAGAAGGTTAGTTATTGTAGAACATGAAGAACAGTCTTTGGCATAAGCCCAGTCCTAGGTCCAGGTTTTGTAAGCGTGCAGACCCTTGTAGATCCTGCTGGATATGGACAGCAGGGGCAAAGCTGCCTCCCAGGACGGCAGGACTGGGACTCAACTGGTGGTGGTGGGAAGGAGGAGGGAGCGCGCAGAAACGTCATCACCTAAGTGCAGCAAAGAATAAGCATGAGTTGAATCTTTTTAAAGACAGGTGGCAGCCTGTGATTGGTTGGAGTAATGGATAAGAGAGTGACGTAGCACTGGTAGAACTTTCTCTAAAGCTGTGGAGAAACTCCCAACAACAACATGACTCTCGTCACTCATACATGCAGTGTTTTAGTCAATTCTTCATTTCAGTGATGTACAGTGGACAGAGCCTAAACCTGTTTACAACCAATCTGAACCACCTGCTACCATCCAATCACCAACCTGCTCGCTGTATGTTGGGATCCTTGTATCCATCAATGAGTTTAATGTACTTGGATAGAATTGTGAGAGATAGTACTAGTTTGGTGGGAGATCGGACTGAATTGTGGGAGAGTTGGGATATTTCTTGCAGTGAATCCACATCTTAATGTTCCAATTGTCTGACTTTTCAATTAGACAAGGCCTCACAAGGATAGCTACACTGTAAACATGTCCCTGTAAATTAACAGTAAAATACTGGCAACAGAGATTTTACAGTGCATCTACTGTAAATTATTTTAACGGTACTGTACTGTAAATTATATATACAGTATATGACAGTAAATAACTGCATATTTATGGTACTAACCAACTAGCCAGCCAGCTAGCTAGCTAACTAGCTAACACTGTTCAAGCTACAGTTTCTTTGCTAAATTTAGTCACTAAATGAAACAGACCAAACTAACAACATCTTATATCTTAAAAGTTTATTAATTATACTGACAAAACCATACAGCTGTAAACACTAGGAGACTAGACGTTAACAGCTTCCTTTTTCTTGAGTTTTATGGGGACCAGTCCAAACGTGTCGGTTGTAAATGCACTGCTCGTGTCTCCTCGTCTAAGAACTGATTTAGATGATCTTTCTTTATTTTACAAATGAACTCAATACAAGCTGCCCGCCACTTCCTCCACTGACTGAATGAGCTGAAAGAGTCTTAACTCAGCTGAGCCCAATAGGCTGGCTCCGCCCACTGCTTATATTTTATCACTTAAATGAGTAGACGCAGTTTGGACAGTTTAATAAAAAAGAGTTATCATTAAAAACATAAACATTAGTCTGTAATGACCAGTGCGATTAAGATGGATAGTGACTGGACTGTAAAGGGATGATGGTGGATATTTTAAAAGATTGACAGAAAATACTGTACATGCTGATCAATTACAGTTATTTTCTGTTATTGTCCAACTGATTGCATTACTGTTCATTTACACTGTGTGATCATTTGACAGTATTTTACAATTATTATAAAAAAACAGTAAGATTCTGTTGTATATCCACAGTAAATTTACAGCAGTTCGTTACACTGTAGCTATGGCGAGGATAGATAGATCTTCTGATTAGCTGCACAGGAGTAAGTACAGGAGTAAGAGCTACCAACTTTGGGGAGTTTGTTGGAGTGACAGAGTTCAGCTACTTCCATCTACCTGCTCTACATAAATCACTCTATTTACATTAAATCAGACGCACAAACATCTACTGAGAATCAACAAACGATCTTTTAGAAGAAAAGCAGCATTTAGCTGATCTTCATGGTCGCAGTGTGCTCAGGTTTCCAAACTGGAATTCCAACTTTGGGCTGTGCTCCATTATAAATTTTCTGCATTCCAATTAAGGATCACAGCCTTTATTTACATGGTTAAATTGCTTAACTATGTGGCTATATGCAACGTTGAGTCACCTGCTATCATCCAATTAGCAAGCTGCTCATTGTATGTTGGAATACTTGGAGCCAGCAATGAGCTTAATGTAGTTGGATAGAATCGTGGGAGAAAATACTAGTTTGGTGGGAGATCGGACTGAATTGCAGGAGAGTTGGCAGCCCTGACACACCTCGCTAATGTTAGCACCCACTGGCAAAACTAGCCCCTTGGGGATCCTCTTGTCATCAGCTATGGTGTTTAATGGGATGTTTCTTGCTGTGAATCCACATCTTAATGTTCCGGTTGTCCGGCTTGTCAACCAGACAAGACCTCACAAGGATAGCTAGCTATGGTGAGGATAGATAAGACTAACCCTAACCCTAACGTTTACCCTTACTATTGTATTGTATGTATGGACAGGTTGATGGCATTGAAATTTCCCCACTGTGGGACTAATAAAGGCATTAATTAATTGATTGATTGATTGATTGATTGATTGATTAGTCTCTTTCATCAATTTTTCCGCTTCTGTTTTGCAGATGTGAGTCCTGGTTTAGCTGCACTGACCGCTGGCTGTGATTCAGGCGACCTGGGCTCACTGTCCCGTGTCCAGCTCCTGCTACTGGAGCGCAGAGCGTCGGAAGGGGAGCTGGAATCCCCCCCAGGGCTTGACTGGAGCAGCCCGCTGGGGCAGAGGGCCCATTATGAAGCTGGCCTTCAAGTGTGGAGCGTGGGCATTCCCCAGCATTATCAGCCCACAGGTACAGACTATCATATGGCCTGCCTCGCAACACCTGCCTAGTGCAGAGGAGGATATGGGAGACTGGTAGAGAGTGTGTTTGTGTATGATTGTGTATGTGTCCAGGCATGTGCATGTATTTGATAGTTTCTTCTGTGTGCGCTTGAACTCAAAGTTGACATTCAGACTGCAGGTAACAGCGGCCTGAGTACAAATCTGAAATTTTCTGCTTAAATCTGACCTTTTTTGTTAGGTTTGTTAAGATTAACCCTTATTAATCTTTATCTATAGATAAATCTTTTCATGTCCGTGGCAGCACAAAGTGCTTTACAGATAGTTTTAATCTGTAATAGAAGAATCAAAGAGCCAAAGATCAGGTTTATAAGTATAGGAGATGAAGCTTTAATGAGTTTTAATTTAATTTAGAAGCAGAAGAACTGAAAGAGTCTCTCCAAGTCTCTCTTAGACCACCAGCTGGGTCATCTGCTGTCTATTAGGTTTCACTCAAGTACAAACTCAGGAAATGATCATTATTGAATCCTTGAATCCTTGAATCCTTATTATCCACTTCACTGACCAATCAGTCAGTTTCTGAGATATTCTGATCTGCCTCAGAGGGGTGCTGTAGCTAACTAGTTTACTCAGTTGGTTCTTCATAGATTAACCACTTCAACTTTGCCTGAGACACATTGGAAAATGTGAACGAAGTGAAAGGAAAGTGGACTTTCTCAATCTGAAGAAGAAGTAATGAGTTATATCTCAGTGGCTGTGTTTACATGCAGAGTTTTTCTTCGATCCGATTAAATTAATTCTGATTCTAGATTAAGATGGAGGTGTTTATATGCTCACTCTACTCGACACACAGGTAAAAATCTCTGTTTACAGGCATGCTACAAGCAATTGGATCCAAAATTAAGCGCATGCGTAGTCTTGGTGTAAACGTTACCATGACAACAAGCATCAGGCTAGTTCAGTCAGAGTGAGAGCAGCAGAAGTATGGCTACCTGAGGTTTCGGTTAGCGCGCTCCTGTTTTTAGATTTTTTTCCAATTGCTAAAACACCGTTTTGTAAACTAGGCTGGTTTTATCAAAATACTTAACACAATTCACAAAACCACACACCCAAACTTCAAAATACCTCATACATCCTGCAAAATGAAGCACTGCAATCAGAACTACATACAGCATCATCAGAATCAAACTTTTACACCAACTGGCACACACTTCATTCATATTACCAAATTTTTGTTTAACCAACTACACACTGTTGGGTGTAATGAAAAGCACTCTCATCTTTAGCAAGCTCCGAACCTAATACTAAACTAGTCCAGATTGATTACGTTCACAGAAATATTTGCAGATACATGCACATGCTGCTGTTTTTTTTTTTTCACGCAACAAATCAGTGCAACATATGCACAGCAGATATATTTACATTGGAGTGAACAAAAATAAACATTTTGGTGACATACATGTACTCCAGTCTAAATGTCCAGACGACAGAAGCGACAGTAAAAGGCTCAGGTTGGGCTGCACTCTCTGTCCAGCCTCTCACATTGTCAGCCCATGGTTGATGACATGACCAGCTAAGGTTCCTCTGATTTCATTTGAAAGTTGTTGTTGTCTTCTTTGCCCATGAACTCCTCTACCAGCTCTACCCCAACCTCTCACTCCTCCTACCCCTCTCATTCTCACCCTACCTCCTCCTCTCTCTGCAACATCTTCCATGGTGGCACATATATTTGCCAATTAGCTCCTGTAGTGTCATTTTGAATGGCAGTGTTTTGATGTGGCAAACATGTGACTTTATGTGAGATTGTTGTGTGTTATGCAGAGAAGCGTGTTCAGTGTGTTTAAAAAGTTTAGAGTTTTAGCTCTCTGTGTTAGTGGTTAGTATGGTGGTGTAGTGGTTAGTATGGTGGTGTAGTGGTTAGTAGGTGGTGTAGTGGTTAGTATGGTGGTGTAGTGGTTAGTACGGTGGTGTAGTGGTTAGTAAGGTGGTGTGGTGTTAGTATGGTGGTGTAGTAGTTAGTACGGTGGTGTAGTGGTTAGTATGGTGGTGTAGTGGTTAGTACGGTGGTGTAGTGATTAGTACGGTGGTGTAGTGGTTATTATGGTGGTGTAGTGGTTAGTATGGTGGTGTAGTGGTTAGTAAGGTGGTGTAGTGGTTAGTACGGTGGTGTAGTGGTTAGTATGGTGATGTAGTGGTTAGTATGGTGGTGTAGTGGTTAGTATGGTGGTATAGTGGTTAGTACGGTGGTGTAGTGGTTAGTACGGTGGTGTAGTGGTTATTATGGTGGTGTAGTGGTTAGTACGGTGGTGTAGTGGTTAGTACGGTGGTGTAGTGGTTATTATGGTGGTGTAGTGGTTAGTATGGTGGTGTAGTGGTTAGTAAGGTGGTGTAGTGGTTAGTACGGTGGTGTAGTGGTTAGTATGGTGATGTAGTGGTTAGTATGGTGGTGTAGTGGTTAGTATGGTGGTATAGTGGTTAGTACGGTGGTGTAGTGGTTAGTACGGTGGTGTAGTGGTTATTATGGTGGTGTAGTGGTTAGTACGGTGGTGTAGTGGTTAGTACGGTGGTGTAGTGGTTATTATGGTGGTGTAGTGGTTAGTATGGTGGTGTAGTGGTTAGTACGGTGGTGTAGTGGTTAGTACGGTGGTGTAGTGGTTATTATGGTGGTGTAGTGGTTAGTACGGTGGTGTAGTGGTTAGTAAGGTGGTGTAGTGGTTAATAGTGGTGTAGAGGTTTGTACGGTGGAGAAGTGGTTAATACGGTGGTGTAGTGGTTAGTACGGTGGTGTAGTGGTTAGCACGGTGGTGTAGTGGTCAGTATGGTGGTGTAGTGGTTAGTACGGTGGTGTAGTGGTCAGTATGGTGGTGTAGTGGATAGTAAGGTGGTGTAGTGGTCAGTATGGTGGTGCAGTGGTCAGTACGGTGGTGTAGTGGTTAGTATGGTGGTGTAGAGGTTAGTATGGTGGTGTAGTGGTCAGAATGGTGGTGTAGTGGTTAGTATGGTGGTGTAGTGGTCAGTACGGTGGTGTAGTGGTCAGTACGGTGGTGTAGTGGTTAGTACGGTGGTGTAGTGGTTAGTATGGTGGTGTAGTGGTTAGCACGGTGGTGTAGTGGTTAGTACGGAGGTGTAGTGATTAGCACGGTGGTGTAGTGGTCAGTATGGTGGTGTAGTGGTTAGTATGGTGGTGTAGTGGTTAGTACGGTGGTGTAGTAGTTAGTATGGTGGTGTAGTGGTTAGTACGGTGGTGTAGTGGTTAGTACGGTGGTGTAGTGGTTAGTACAGAGGTGTAGTGGTTAGTATGGTGGTGTAGTGGTCAGTACGGTGGTGTAGTGGTCAGTACGGTGGTGTAGTGGTTAGTACGGTGGTGTAGTGGTTAGTATGGTGGTGTAGTGGTTAGCACGGTGGTGTAGTGGTCAGTATGGTGGTGTAGTGGTTAGTACGGTGGTATAGTGGTCAATATGGTGGTGTAGTGGATAGTAAGGTGGTGTAGTGGTTAGTATGGTGGTTTAGTGGTCAGTACGGTGGTGTAGTGGTTAGTATGGTGGTGTAGTGGTCAGTACGGTGGTGTAGTGGTTAGTGCGGTGGTGTAGTGGTCAGTACGGTGGTGTAGTGGTCAGTACGGTGGTGTCGTGGTTAGTACGGTGGTGTAGTGGTTAGTACGGTGGTGTAGTGGTTAGTATGGTGGTGTAGTGGTTAGTACGGTGGTGTAGTGGTCAGTATGGTGGTGTAATTGTCAGTACGGTGGTGACGTGGTTAGTACGGTGGTGACGTGGTTAGTACGGTGGTGTAGTGGTTAGTATGGTGGTGTAGTGGTCAGTACGGTGGTGTCGTGGTTAGTACGGTGGTGTCGTGGTTAGTACGGTGGTGTAGTGGTCAGTACGGTGGTGTAGTGGTTAGTACGGTGGTGTCGTGGTTAGTACGGTGGTGTCGTGGTTAGTACGGTGGTGTAGTGGTTAGTACGGTGGTGTAGTGGTTAGTACGGTGGTGTAGTGGTTAGTACGATGGTGTAGTTGTCAGTACAGTGGTGTAGTGGTTAGTATGGTGGTGTAGTGGTTAGTAAGGTGGTGTAGTGGTTAGTACGGTGGTGTAGTGGTTAGTACGGTGGTGTAGTGGTTAGTACAGTGGTGTAGTGGTTAGTACGGTGTTGTAGTGGTTAGTACGGTGGTGTAGTGGTCAGTACGGTGGTGTAGTGGTCAGTACGGTGGTGTAGTGGTTAGTAAGGTGGTGTAGTGGTTAGTATGGTGGTGTAGTGGTCAGTATGGTGGTGTAGTGGTTAGTATGGTGGTGTAGTGGTCAGTTCAGTGGTGTAGTGGTCAGTATGGTGGTGTAGTGGTCAGTACGGTGGTGTAGTGATTAGTACGGTGGTGTAGTGGTCAGTATGGTGGTGTAGTGGTTAGTATGGTGGTGTAGTGGTTAGTATGGTGGTGTAGTGGTCAGTACGGTGGTGTAGTGATTAGTACGGTGGTGTAGTGGTCAGTATGGTGGTGTAGTGGTTAGTATGGTGGTGTAGTGGTTAGTACGGTGGTGTAGTGGTTAGTATGGTGGTGTAGTGGTTAGTATGGTGGTGTAGTGGTTAGTACGGTGGTGTAGTGGTTAGTACGGTGGTGTAGTGGTTAGTATGGTGGTGTAGTGGTTAGTACGGTGGTGTAGTGGTTAGTATTGTGGTGTAGTGGTTAGTACGGTGGTGTAGTGGTTAGTATGGTGGTGTAGTGGTCAGTATGGTGGTGTAGTGGTTAGTATGGTGGTGTAGTGGTCAGTATGGGGGTCTAGTGGTTAGTATGGTGGTGTAGTGGTTAGTACGGTGGTGTAGTGGTTAGTACGGTGGTGTAGTGGTCAGTATGGTGTTGTAGTGGTCAGTACGGTGGTGTAGTGGTTAGTACGGTGGTGTAGTGGTCAGTACGGTGGTGTAGTGGTTAGTACGGTGGTGTAGTGGTCAGTATGGTGGTGTAGTGGTCAGTACGGTGGTGTAGTGGTTAGTACGGTGGTGTAGTGGTCAGTATGGTGGTGTAGTGGTCAGTACGGTGGTGTAGTGGTTAGTACGGTGGTGTAGTGGTCAGTATGGTGGTGTAGTGGTCAGTATGGTGGTGTAGTGGTCAGTATGGTGGTGTTCATGGTGTACCCCACCTTCACCCAAAGACGGTGGGATTGGCTCCAGCCATCCCCTGTGACACTGTTCATCTCTCATAGTACTTTCACAGTGATTGCCATATAATAAGCTGTGTTGCCCAAAGAAAAAACATGTATAGGGCTGCTCACCCTAGTGCCCCCTAGTATGTGTTCACTACTGTGTGTGTGTATATGTGGGTGTTCCACTGCCCCCTAGTATGTGTATTCAGTACTGTTTATGTGTGTGTGTGTGTGTGTGTTCCACTGCACCGATGGGTTAAGTGTGGAGGTGAGGTTCCGTTGTGTGGCAAATCCCAGTGTTTAGAACTTCAGTGTGGTAATAAGAAGCCTTAATATTAATAAATAAATAATAATCCTATTTTTAAAGGGGTTAACACGGAGCAGTCACCGTGCGCACCCATGCGCATGGATGGCGACACGCGTTGCGCGTTTGTGCACAACTCCATCCGGCCCCATTATCTAACCTCTTTATCTGACTACAGATTGCTGTGTTTGCGTTCAGGACCAACACCTTGATTGCCTTTTAATAAAACTTAAAAAAAAAAAAACCCTGAACAAAAGAGGTCGAGATGGGGGGGATGGGTGTTTGGGGAGGGGGGGCTGACCCAGAGCGTAACGGTTGGCTGGAGTGGGAGAAAGTTTGCAATCTTTGGAGCTTAGCCGTGCTGTCGGAACAGGGAAGGGTGTTGGTGAGGGGGGAGTGGGGGGTGTTAATTGACAGGTGCGTCGGTCGTTGGGATGTCCTTGAAAGTAATGTCTTTACGGCGTACGTCTGGACGTGAGGGAGTGTGGCTGAGCCGCCGCCGCCGCAGGCTTTGAACTCGGGCCGGCGTGCCTCTCATCTGCTCCAGGGCGCGCGGCGTCGGGCCCTTAAAGCCAGCCATAAATTTGCACCTCGGCTGCAAAAACAACTTTTATGGAGTTACGAAAAAGCCATATTAATTGAGATGAAACAGGCCGGGGGGTTTATCATTAACCCCGAACCTCGGCTCGTCCACGCGCCGGCCCGCGCCGCTGCCCGCAATCAAGGTGTGATTGTGACAGGGGCCCATTGTGCTTTGTTCGGTGATCCTCGGCCGTCCTCAGATAAAGAGACTACAAAGGAAGCCTGGGCTGATCTGGAGCGCGGTCCCATCTTGATTGGAGCTGTTTTGTCATGGTGTTAATGTGTCTCTAAAGTCTGGCACACACACACACACACAAAAAAACACACCGGCGCGTGCACAGAAGGAAGACGGCGTGCGTCCCGGGGCCCGGCGTCTCTTAAGGTGTGTTTGCGTTGGTGTATGTATGTGTGTGTGTGCGCACCTGGCACGCTCCAGCTGGACAGGTGCTGCTGCAGGTCTGCGGAGCTGCAATTCTATCAGTATTTACAGAAGGATTATGGAACTCCAGCCATGACGAATACATGGCATTACTGGCTGTGGCGCGTGCCTCGCTCGGTCTTTCATTCTCCCCTCCTCCCTCACAGCGTACAGTGTGTTGTGGTTTTGCCTGCTTTAAGTGAAATCACCTGTATCGGTGGTCCCGGAGCGGAGTTTATTCTGCTGTAGCACATCGAAACAGCTGAAGAAAGGAATAGACCAGTGTTTCTCACCCATACAAGCATATACTTGTGTGCAGATGCTGGAGTCCGGCTGGTCAGATTTCAAGTTTTGTTAATTTATGCCTAAGATCAAAGACATAACCCATCAAATTAGCATTTATAATACTGATAACTCTTCCAGAGAGACGTAAGAGAGGCTGTTTGGGTTTTATATCAATTGAAAAGTAAACATTAGGGAGTGTTGGGCGTAGGCCCCATCCTCGGACCAGGTTTTGGAACGTTGAGACGGAGCAGATCCTATCCTAGACTCTCAGACAGGGACCAAACTGGTATTGGTGTGGAGAAAAGAGAGGAATTTCAAATCCTAGGCAGTAAAGTTATCAGTGTAGGCCAATGATTGGTCAGGAGAAATGAATTAATCAATGGGTTCTTTCACTAAAGCTTCCATTTTTTTGGAATCTGATTGGCTGGGCCTTGTAAAATAGTGGATATACGTACACGTGCACATTGACAGTAGTACTGATACGTTTTTATTTAAACCAATAGTTTAATTTGAATGCTAATCCAACATAAAAAGCCATTTCCAGGTCCAAACATGCCTGCAGGCCCCCCAAAACAATTAATCTGACACATTGAGGATCTCCTCGATATAGACTATGGGGTTTTGTGTGTTTCTTGTTAAAATATAATTGCAGGGTTTCATTGATTGAGTGTTTATAGTATTTGGATTCTGGCACCTGTATACTGAGTACTTGCGTGCATCCCTACTATCCATCCATCAATCCATCCATTATCTTCCACTTTATTCCGCTAGTTGGGGTCACGGTGAGGGCTGGAACCAATCCCAACATTATCAGGCGAAGCGTACTAACCACCATACTAACCACTACACCACCATACTAACCACTACACCACCGTACTAACCACTACACCACCCTACTAACCACTACACCAGCATACTAACCACTACACCACCATACTAACCACTACACCACCATACTAAACACTACACCACCGTACTAACCACTACACCACCATAGTAACCACTACACCACCATACTAACCACTACACCACCATACTAACCACTACACCACCATACTAAACACTACACCACCATACTAACCACTACACCACCGTACTAACCACTACACCACCATACTAACCACTACACCACCATACTGACCACTACACCACCATACTAACCACTACACCACCATACTAACCACTACACCACCATACTAACCACTGCACCACCGTACTAACCACTACACTACCGTACTAACCACTACACCACCATACTAACCACTACACCACCGTACTAACCACTACACCACCATACTAACCACTACACCACCATACTAACCACTGCACCACCGTACTAACCACTACACCAGCATACTAACCACTACACCACCGTACTAACCACTACACCACCATAGTAACCACTACACCACCGTACTAACCACTACACAATCATACTAACCACTACACCACCATACTAACCACTACACCACCGTACTAACCACTACACCACCATACTAACCACTACGCCACCATACTAACCACTACACCACCGTACTAACCACTACACCACCATACTAACCACTACACCACCATACTAACCACTACACCACCGTATTGACCACTACACCACCATAGTAAACACTACACCATCATACTAACCACTACACCACCATACTAACCACTACACCACCGTATTGACCACTACACCACCATAGTAACACTACACCACCATACTAACCACTACACCACCGTACTAGCCACTACACCACCATACTAACCACTACACCACCATACTAACCACTACACCACCATAGTAACCACTACACCACCATACTGACCACTACACCACCATACTAACCGCTACACCACCGTACTAACCACTACACCACCGTACTAACCACTACACCACCATACTAACCACTACACCACCATACTAACCACTAGACCACCGTACTAACCACTACACCACAGTACTAACCACTACACCACCATACTAACCACTACACCACCATATTAACCATTACACCACCATACTAACCAATACACAACCATACTGACCACTACACCACCATACTAACCACTATACCACCATACTAACCACTACACCACCATACTAACCACTACACCACCGTACTAACCACTACACCACCATACTAACCACTACACCACCGTACTAACCACTACACCACCATACTAACCACTACACCACCGTACTAACCACTACACCACCATACTAACCACTACACCACCATACTTACCACTACACCACCATACTAACCACTACACCACCGTACTAACCACTACACCACCATACTAACCACTACACCACCGTACTAACCACTACACCACCATACTGACCACTACACCACCATACTGACCGCTACACCACCATACTAACCGCTACACCACTGTACTAACCACTACACCACCGTACTAACCACTACACCACCATACTAACCACTACACCACCATACTAACCACTACACCACCATACTGACCACTAGACCACCGTACTAACCACTACACCACCGTACTAACCACTACACCACCGTACTAACCACTACACCACCATACTAACCACTACACCACCATACTAACCACTACACCACCGTATTGACCACTACACCACCATAGTAACCACTACACCATCATACTAACCACTACACCACCGTATTGACCACTACACCACCATAGTAACACTACACCACCATACTAACCACTACACCACCGTACTAGCCACTACACCACCATACTAACCACTACACCACCATACTAACCACTACACCACCATAGTAACCACTACACCACCATACTAACCACTACACCACCATACTAACCACTACACCACCGTATTGACCACTACACCACCATAGTAACCACTACACCATCATACTAACCACTACACCACCATACTAACCACTACACCACCGTATTGACCACTACACCACCATAGTAACACTACACCACCATACTAACCACTACACCACCGTACTAGCCACTACACCACCATACTAACCACTACACCACCATACTAACCACTACACCACCATAGTAACCACTACACCACCATACTGACCACTACACCACCATACTAACCGCTACACCACCGTACTAACCACTACACCACCGTACTAACCACTACACCACCATACTAACCACTACACCACCATACTAACCACTAGACCACCGTACTAACCACTACACCACAGTACTAACCACTACACCACCGTACTAACCACTACACCACCATATTAACCACTACACCACCATACTAACCAATACACAACCATACTGACCACTACACCACCATACTAACCACTATACCACCATACTAACCACTACACCACCATACTAACCACTACACCACCGTACTAACCACTACACCACCATACTAACCACTACACCACCGTACTAACCACTACACCACCATACTAACCACTACACCACCGTACTAACCACTACACCACCATACTAACCACTACACCACCGTACTAACCACTACACCACCATACTAACCACTACACCACCATACTTACCACTACACCACCATACTAACCACTACACCACCATACTAACCACTACACCACCATACTAACCACTACACCACCGTACTAACCACTACACCACCATACTGACCACTACACCACCATACTGACCGCTACACCACCATACTAACCGCTACACCACTGTACTAACCACTACACCACCGTACTAACCACTACACCACCGTACTAACCACTACACCACCATACTAACCACTACACCACAGTACTAACCACTACACCACCATACTAACCACTACACCACCATACTAACCACTAGACCACCGTACTAACCACTACACCACCGTACTAACCACTACACCACCATACTAACCACTAGACCACCATACTTACCACTGAACTGAACTGGGTGGGTTCTAACAGTGAACACACTGATATCTGCTGGGCAGGAGTGAGCTGGGAACCACTGACCTGTTTCAAATGTCTTGTGTTTGCAGAAACCTACACACCAGTAAGCTGGACTGACAGAAGTGTATCGCCGAGGCGTGTTCCAGTGGACAGCCGGAACAGAAGTCCAGTGGTAACCAGCTCTCTCCCAGAGCCCCATCCACCCCCACCCCCACACGCATACACATACACAAAGGGGAGAGGAATCTAATAGTATACACAACTTTATGGCTGTCATCCCTGCAAGCCTAACTGATCGGGAGTGAATGGGGATTTCTGCGCACTGCCCGGCAGCAGGTGTGTGTGGTTAATCAGTCATTGAGCGGGTGGTTGGGGGGGATGGGGTGGGGTGGGGTGGGGCAAGAGGGTGAGGCCACTACAGGGAATCTCCAAGAGGCGAGAAGTCAGGCTCTTAGGCCACTACAGCTCCAGTCACATCCACTCACTCTACTCCGAGGTGGCTAATTCTTTGCTTTTAGAGGATGTGCTGTTGTGCGGATTAAGTTAGGGTCAGAGGGCAAGGCGCCGGGGGTAAACGGTAGCAGCGAGTGGTAGGACCCGCTGCAATGGATGCAGGTGCACGTGGTTATTAGGGGGTTATTGATCTTGCTCCTTTATGAAGAAAGTGGGAGAGAATTTGGGAGGAAGAATGAAGGAGTTATAAGCCGCTGTCATGTGTGCTCAGTCACAATAGAGTTTCCTGGGGGCCGATTATGGAGGGAACAAGGGGCCGCATTCACTTACTGCATCATGCAGAGTTCATATTGTGCTGAACTGTGGAGCAGGACGCATGCACGCGTGCACACGGCCCCACACTCTCCACATCTTTTATATATATATATATATATATATATATATATATATATATATATATATATATATATATATATATATATATATATATACATAGCTCTACATTTACAGATTACCTACCCTGTTCTTCAATGAACCACCACAGAGCAGATATTATTTAGTTAGTGTGTGTTATGCTGGTGTGAGTGGATCAGACACAGCAGTGCTACTGCTGGACTGAGAATCGTCCACTAACCAAAACTCTCCAGACAGCAGTGTCCTGTGGGCGGCGTCCTGTGTCCACTGATGAAGAACTAGAGGAACACAAACTGTGCAGCAGCAGATTAGCTACTGTCTCTGACTTTACATCTACAAGGTGGACCAGCAAGTGGTAGGAGTGTCTGATAGAGTGGACAGTGATTGGACACAGTGTTTAAACACTCCAGCAGCACTGCTGTGTCTGATCCACTCACACCAGCGCAACACACACTAACACAAAACCACCACAACAGTGTTACCGCACTCTACATTTCTATATTTCTCTACATTCTACTACTTACATTTACACTCCATTATCAGTTCTTTCTACTCCTTACATTTACACTCCATTATCAGTACTTTCTACTCCTTACATTTACACTCCATTATCAGTACTTTCTACTCCTTACATTTACACTCCATTATCAGTACTTTCTACTCCTTACATTAACACTCCATTATCAGTACTTTCTACTCCTTACATTTACACTCCATTATCAGTACTTTCTACTACCTACATTTACACTCCATTATCAGTACTTCCTACTCCTTACATTTTCACTCCATTATCAGTACTTTCTACTCCTTACATTTACACTCCATTATCAGTACTTTCTACTCCTTACATTTACACTCCATTATCAGTACTTTCTACTCCTTATATTTACACTCCATTATCAGTACTTTCTACTCTTTACATTTACACTCCATTATCAGTACTTTCTACTACTTACATTTACACTCCATTATCTGTACTTTCTACTCCTTACATTTACACTCCATTATCAATACTTTCTACTCCTTACATTTACACTCCATTATCTGTACTTTCTACTCCTTACATTTACACTCCATTATCAGTACTTTCTACTACTTACATTTACACTCCATTATCTGTACTTTCTACTCCTTACATTTACACTCCATTATCAGTACTTTCTACTCCTTACATTTACACTCCATTATCTGTACTTTCTACTCCTTACATTTAAACTCCATTATCTGTACTTTCTACTCCTTACATTTACACTCCATTATCTGTACTTTCTACTCCTTACACTTACACTCAATTATCAGAATCTTCTTCTACTTACATTTACACTCAATTATCAGTACTTTATCCGTACTTTCAGTACTTATAGTACATTATCAGTACTTTCTACTCCTTACATTTACACTCCATTATCAGTACTTTCTACTCCTTATATTTACACTCCATTATCAGTACTTTCTACTCTTTACATTTACACTCCATTATCAATACTTTCTACTCCTTACATTTACACTCCATTATCTGTACTTTCTACTCCTTACATTTACACTCCATTATCAGTACTTTCTACTACTTACATTTACACTCCATTATCTGTACTTTCTACTCCTTACATTTACACTCCATTATCAGTACTTTCTACTACTTACATTTACACTCCATTATCTGTACTTTCTACTCCTTACATTTACACTCCATTATCAGTACTTTCTACTCCTTACATTTACACTCCATTATCAGTACTTTCTACTACTTACATTTACACTCCATTATCTGTACTTTCTACTCCATACATTTACACTCCATTATCAGTACTTTCTACTACTTACATTTACACTCCATTATCTGTACTTTCTACTCCTTACATTTACACTCCATTATCTGTACTTTCTACTCCTTACATTTACACTCCATTATCAGTACTTTCTACTCCTTACATTTACACTCCATTATCAGTACTTTCTACTACTTACATTTACACTCCATTATCTGTACTTTCTACTCCTTACATTTACACTCCATTATCAGTACTTTCTACTACTTACATTTACACTCCATTATCAGTACTTTCTACTCCTTACATTTACACTCAATTATCAGTACTTTCTACTCCTTACATTTACACTCCATTATCAGTACTTTCTACTCCTTACATTTACACTCCATTATCAGTACTTTCTACTACTTACATTTACACTCCATTATCAGTACTTTCTACTCCTTACATTTACACTCAATTATCAGTACTTTCTACTACTTACATTTACACTCCATTATCAGTACTTACTACTCCTTACATTTACACTCCATTATCAGTACTTTCTACTCCTTACATTTTAAACATAGTCTTGTTACTCCTATTTCATTTCAGCTTGTTTTCATTCATGTACATTTACATTCCAGTAAAGATTATTGATAACATGTCTTTGAAGTTTGACTTCATTACAATACTTATAGAAAACTAGTCATCATATCTTCTGCTCCATGAAACACATGTTAATGTTCAGTAGTAACAGATATGCTTCTGTAATATATTTACATTGTACTAAACTACATTCATGTTCAATGGGTGTATATGAGCTGAAACAGGGAGCCTAGCGCATCCCAAATTTATCAACATTAACATTTTAATATATCATTATAGTCATTATGGCTTTTAGAAGAATGGGGGTTTTGGGGAGGTGGGCTAGTGCACTATAGACCCCTGTGGTGCGGCCTAGGCTTTTGTCCTCAATAGCATTTTTCCTTACATGACTTCTACTTTTATACTTTAAGTAGTTTTGAAAGCAGTACTTTAACACTTTTACTGGAGTAAAAAGCTTCAGTTGATACTTCAACTTCTACAGAAGTATTTTTTCACCATAGTATCTATACTTCTACCTGAGTAATGAAAGTAAATACTGTTGACACCTTTGATCAGCACTCATCTATATGTGTTTGAATGTGTGTACAGTGTTATTGTTTATGTGTTTTTGTATCAGAAGCACGTCTATGCTGAAGACATCTCAAGATCTTCTTCCTCCTGGTCACTCGGCTCGAGTGGTGACACTGAGAACTGTGTTTCAAGGGACAGTGAGACCTGTGATATGAAAGGTATGACCTCGTATATTGATAATAGTTTAAAAAATAATTCACAAATCTGTTCTGTACAGGATTCAGTGCATCACTGTTTTGCCTTGTGAGCATATTGCATCAGTGAAAGCATCACTTTACACTACAACACAGTCTCCTGGTAGAGCCTTTCACTCTTTATAGGGTCAACAGTGAGCTTCACTAATAGCTAAGAGTTTCGTTACAGGCTAACAAGTTGGTTTTCAATGAATTGTCCAGACTGGCTGACCTCTTTTTGCAAATTGGTCAGAACGCAACCAACATGAGGATGTTTTTACTACAGATGCCACACACAGGGAGACCACACAGGAATAGGTGCTCCTGCAAGTTCAAACATCTTTTAAGAGAACTTTAGTTTGTATTAGCAACAACAATAGCCAAGTCTGGAAGAGAAAAGCCCCATTACAAATCTCAATCTGGACCACTTAGGATATTACAAACACAGCACCCTGCTAATCAGAGAATGTCCCGCTACCTGCGGTGCACTAGCACAAAGACGGCCCTGAGAACCGGTACCCCAGTAGCATCCGGCCTTAATTGTAAAAAGACTACATTGATTTCAGTCTCTCGTACTCAGATAGCAACATATGGCCCTTTGGCGAACATGTGTTGTCAAAACACTTGGTTTTCATCAGTAAGGTCATTTTATATCTTAATTAATATCGTGGCTCCCCAAAGAAACACAAGCATCTCCAAAATCACAACTTTACTGGAGAGGCCAAAAACCTACTTTACTTTGAATGCAAGTGAATGGAACCAGAATTTTTTCCAAGCTATTTTGGAGCATTTCTATTGGTCTGTTCATCACAAAATCTTCACACATAAATGGCAGTTGTGGTGTTCAAACTATGTCGGAAAAATGAATATCAGGACTTGTAGAATATCAGGACTTGTAGAATATCAGGACTTATAGAATATCAGGACTTGTAGAATATCAGGACTTGTAGGTCCACCCATGTTAGCACAGCTACACTTTACAATGAAATTCTTACTTTGCTGTTCCTCCATTCACCAATAGATAAAGATAACAAAAAAAGAAATAATAAAAATATATACAAAATAAACCACGTATAATAATATAATTTTAAGTAAATAAAAGTATTTTTATAGTCAAAGAATAAAAAAAATATATAATAAAATAAAAAATAGAAAATAAAAATAAAAAAAAATTACCAATATGTTTGCACCAATACTAACTCTATCTAACCGAACAAACCTATAAGTCCTGATATCTGTGCTTAAATGGTTTATAAGTATTACATTCTTAAGAAAGCCTATTTTAATATATGTATTATAATATATAGTATGTACTCTTATACAATTATTTAAAAAGAACCATGATCAGCAAAAAGAAAAAGAAATCAACAAAAATGGATACACATTTTTTTTGGACAATGACAGTTTAAGCTGATTAGAAGATTATCTGGCCTGTTTATTAGTCACCTGTACGTGTTTTAATAATACATACAACTATTTAACAATGTATAATTCAAAATGTATTATTATTAGATAGATTAATAGATACTTTATTGATCTCAGAGCGAAATTCAAGGCATCCAGTAGCTTTTCCACAAATATAGAATATAAATATAGAATAAAATGAAAATAGAATATAGACTATTTAAAAAAACATAGAAATAGAAAAATAAAAATAAAAAAAGATTAGAAAATAGAAATAAATAGTTTTAGTTTATGACTTAAGGGGTCCGGTAAACCGTCTGTGGGCTCCCTTTGGGTTGGTCCAGGTCTGCTCATGGTGCTCAGACTGAGGGTGCACTTCTACACCTGTCTTGCAGCCTCCTCACTGTCAGGGCAGTGTTTGGTGTCTCTATGCCTCCGGTACACTTAAGCCCTTTAATCCCCACTGAGAGCCTCCTGCCCAATGTCAGCCCCGTCTTCGCCTGTGTGGCCATCTCTGTGTACATAAATGAAGTAATGGCTCCAAGGTAGCAAGTGTCAGGAGGCTGGAGCTCGGCCAAGCGGGCTTTAACGGGGAGAGAAGGATCGCTGATGCTCTTCTCTGGGGTGCCTTCTCAGCTCCAGCTTATTTGTTTAACCTGGACGTAAAGTGAGGAGCGGCGTGGACGGCCGGCATCCGTCATTCTGCTGTGGGCTTAATGTCCCATGCAAACTCCGACCGCCATCTCGCCTCCATTAGACGCCCAGGTTAGCGCATCTGTAACGTACGACCAAGCACGTGGAACCGGGACACAAGGACGTCTCAGTGTTTAGACTCTTTCCTGTCGATGCCTCCACAATAAAACCGAGCTTATTTCAGATCTTGTGTGTTAAACTCTAGGCCGGGAGCCGTCAGAGGGAAAGGACCTCCTCTGCGATAGCCCCGTCCACCTGAGTGCCGAGCCAGCAGGTGAGTGAACCTTCCAGCGTGAGGTGTTAACGGCCTCTTAATTTAACCCCTCGCATTTTACGGGCCAAGCTGTATCCACAACAGTTAAAAACAGCGTCAGCAGCTCTTTGTCTGGAGAAACAGACCCGAACAAAAAAGCTCAGATCAGGGCGTTTATCGCAAGAAGGCCAAACAGAAGCGTTTCGCCTCAAAAGACATGTCAGCCGCGTAACCCTGGCGACACTGTGTACGCTCTGGCACAATGACCCTCCCGGAGGCCAAAGACGTGGTCACTATGGGTCAGTATGGGGTCAGCGTGAGGGCACGTCAGGAGCCATTGGGCATTGAAGAGACCTGGTGCACCCAAAACGCTGGACATGAGATTACTGGCTCCTGCTGAGAGGACGGGCCGGGCAGTCGGTGTGGATTAGCGCTGATGGGAACGTAGTTATGGGAATGAAGATGCGCGATCTGTAAGCTGACAGCTCTATCTAAGTGCGACTCGAAGGTGAAAAGGAAACTCAAACCTCAAACAGACCCTGTGTTCGGTCTAAAGGTCGAGTAAAAGTGGTAAACAAGCCTTGATGCCACAGAAGAACCACTGTTGTTTCCCAGAAATCAGTTGTGAAGAACCATTTTAGAGAACCCACACCTGCAGAACAAATGCAAGCTGTCCTTGTAAAGGATTCATATAATGGGATTTTTAAAAAGTGTTTATTAGTTGTTAAAATGTACCCAGTCCATATAACTAATCTGTGAAAATTTGTGTTTTTATGATGTCATGTAAACCAAGAAACCGTCATATGTCCACCTATTTAGCTTAAACCAGTTTAGCTCCACCCACCTGCACTGAAGCTATAAGTAGTGTTTTAGCTTGGGTTGCTTTTTGACTGAGCTGTAATGCAGGGCAGCCAATTAAATGAGAGGTCATTTGCATATGTTACGTTTAAAGGCCAAGCTAACTATTTATATACAAATATATATATATATATATATATATATATATATATATAAATATATATATATATATATATATATATATATATATATATACACACACACAAATTAGGGATGCACTGATATGACTTCTTCCATCCAGTCCTGATATTTATACAATTATATTTATATTTGGGTTATATTTGGGGGGGAATAAAATCTGTGTTTACTTGGAATATAAGTATTACATTCTCAAGAAAGCCTATTTGTGTTTATTTAATATATGTATACATTGTATTTACTATTATATCTATTATATATATAGAAATAGAATATAACTTACTATACATATATACAGTAAGGAGTGAAATGCAAAGATTGCACAGAGCAGCATATGTTGAACAAGTTGTAACAGTGTAAGCAATAACTACAGATATAAATAGAGCAATATGAACAGAATTATTGATATAAATAGGACTGTACAGGGATGAAATTACAAAGGTAGATGTGCAAAATGAGTAGTGCAAAAGTAATAGGACAGTGCAGTGCAGTGAGTGCAATAATGAGGCTAAAGTGAGGGTGTGGAGTTCAGCACGGTCACAGCCTCAGGGAAGAAGCTCATCCTGAGTCAGTTGGTGCGGGAGCGAAGGCTCCTGTAACGCCTGCCAGATGGAAGGAGGGTGAAAAGTTTATGGTTAGGGTGAGAAGGGTCCTTGATGATGCTTCTGATAGACAGACTCAATGGTGGGTATATATGTATATATACTTCTCGATCACATGCGCTGCATCTCTGAGTATCAGACTCTGCTGGAGTATAGCACATATCACTGTTGTTCACGCTGTGGGTAGCATGAAGTCAGTGGTTAAAGCAATGGGCTGCCAGACCACTGAGTGAGGCATCTCACTGCTGGTGTCCCAGGCAGACCTAGCGGACACACTAGCCTGGTTATCGGACTGCTGTGCTAGATAAACACTAAATCAAAGGATAAGTCTATCATTATGCCTGGATCCGGCAGCTCCTTTCACTCCCTCAGTAATAATCTGGAGTAACATTAACTCAGACTGTAAGTGCTGCACAGCAGCAGGTGAGTGATTACTGAAACAAGTAACTTAGTTATTGAGTAGAGTAGCTCCTCTCTGGTTCCTCCCAAGGTTTCTTCCTCCAGTTGAGGGAGTTTTTCCTTGCCACTGTTGCCTCTGGCTTGCTCACTGGGGGATAAAGTGTGTGATTTCATGTTTTTCATGCTTTAAAATTCCTGTAAAGCTGCTTTGTGACAACATTGTTGTAAAAAGCGCTATACAAATAAACTCCTGTTAGCATGTATTTGCCAAGAAATACTGCCCCATTACAGATTTAGTCATGAGCTTTTTTACTGCTGCTTGTGAACCCACACTACGAATATATATATATATATATATATATATATATATATATATATATATATATATATATATATATATATATATATATATATATATATATATATATATATATTGCACTCAGCACTGTGTAAACGGCAAATGTTGTAGCTACACTTAATTGTTTAGATATATTCTATTAGTATTAATAGAGTATGTAGTGCTTTTACATTCAACAATGTGTTTATTTAACCCTTTCCAAGCTTCTCCTTGTGGAAACAACCCAGTATTATTATCAGTTCTCATCTAATACCTGCTTTAACTGCTCAGTACTTCATTAAGCTAAATCAAGATTGCTGCTGAAGGAACTGAATACGTTCATACAATGTCTGGGGCTATCTATCTATCTATCTATCTATCTATCTATCTCTCTATCTCTCTATCTATCTATCTATATATATAGATGGATATGATTATTTACATCTGTTCTAATGATATCTGGTGTTCTTACTGGTGAAAATACACTAATTGAGAAGATAAAGACTTTCAAACAAGAAGGCTTTTGCACAGTAGTGTATATTTATCTATATATTTTTTAAAGTGTACTCTCTGCAGACCATCTGTGAACTGTATTCACCTTAAATAACCACAAAGCAGGTAGTTTCACTGGGGGTCTTAAAACTACATGTGAGTGTATGTAGCTAATGATATCGGCAAAGACTTACATACAAAATTAAAACCACACACAAACGCAGGCGTTTAGGACTGTTGATCAGATGATCGACTTTCCGTCCGGCCTTTGTCCCGCAGCCTCATTCCAAATTCATAGGTGTCCTAATCCCTGCCCGGAATGGTTCGGACACTGTTGCCATTGGCCCGGGAAGCTTCTGCAGAGTCTTTTTCCTGTTGTCTTTAGCATTCAGCTGAAACTAAAGATGTCACCGAGGCCCGCGGATGTCACCCATAGGTCCGCGGCAACAAAGGGCCGCTAAGCTGAACTGACCCGGCCGGATTGTTGCGGAAGACACCAGGCCACTGTGAGAGGAGATTAGGGGCGTGAATGAGAGAGACGGAGAAGGAGAGATTAGCCGTGTTCGGAACACCGTCGTCCACCCCCACCTCGCCCCAATCCGGGACCACACACTGACAACTGCGGCCGTGCCGTCATTGTCTCGGGGAAGAAACAGTGTTGCTGAAGGGCTCAGGGGCCATTGTCCCCTGGAAAATCCTTCATCGTTTGGACAGCACTAAAATCCGGATGCTTTGATTGGCACTTGTCAGCGCTGACAGAAAAGGATGATGTGTTGGGAAACGGCCGTCCAGAAAGCACAATCGGACCAATGAATAATAATTGGGGAGGGATTTTCTCCTTTCGCCTCCACCCACTCCCTCTTTGAAAAGAGAGGAGGAGGAGGAGGCCCTGGGTGGCAGGACCCGGACCGTCCGGCCTGACTGCGTGATTGGCGCTCATCCCTTTCTCAAACACACAAAGAAAAGAGATACACGGCTGACCTTCTTGCTTCACTCTGGCCCACCGCTGGTTGGGATTTCCACCCAAGCCCTGTGTGCGTGAGTGTGTGTGTGTGGGGGAGGGGGGGGGGGGTGTTTGTCCTCGGTGGCCTCAGAGGAGGGTTAGATGGAGGATTTGACTCTGCCACTCTCAGCCAAATCCAACTATCTGCCTCTTTCAGACAGGCCGGTTGGTATGGTAACCTGGGGTGTGTGTTTAAGATGGTTTCTAAGCAGGTCCGTGTCTTGCTTCCAGCTTTGACCATTCACTAATCAGTGTTGAGCACTGGAGGATTAGGCTGTGTTAGAACAGGAGTCTTTACTGGGAGAGATAGGAGCGGCTGAATGAAATCAGCTGGCCTTGTGAAACCAGATTTCACACACAGGCCTGGATGCAGTGTCTGAATGAAGCCAAGCCTGAAATTTGTATTCTCTGGAAAAGAGAGAGAGATTTAGCTACAACTACTGATCAAACTTTTCAGCTTCTTTAATAGCTTGCCCATTAATTATTATACTCGTCTGAAAAACTACTGATAAATAAATGCACTTAAGATCTTCTCTATAGTTTTCGATAATAATACTACTAATTATATTGTTATTAATAATAATAATAGAGATGCAACAGTAACTTTGACTGAGTACAAATCAGAGTATACATACCATAATGTATAGTAATGAAGTAGCTGTAAGATTAAATGTAAAATGATGTACATTAGATATCTATGCCACCTTGAATCAAGTAGCGCTGCAGTGGAGAAGAGTGGGTTTGGTTCTACCCCAGAAGATCTGCAGGTAAAGTACATTTTATAGAATCTAACAAAGCTATGGCATCTAAGGAGCTCAGGTTCTTGAATCTTGAAGTCTTATTGGCTTGTTCTATGGCTCTAAAGTCACATATACACAGTGTGTTCTTAGAAATCTTGTTCTTTGGCGACTCACACTGTTTGAAAATGCTCGGCCCATGGTGCTACATGAAACTACATGAGTCTACAAACAGTTTCCAATAAAGCTGCACGCCGAGTACTGAGAAGCTCAGCTAAGCACACTGTGCATATACATGCTAGGACAATGCGGTCTCACGATGTTCCTTTGTACCATGTAAAATGATGTGCATTAGAGATATCTATGCCACCTTGAATCAAGTACTGCTGCAGTGGAAAGGAGTGGGTTTGGTTCCACCCCAGAAGATCTTTAGGTAAAGTATATTTCATAGTTTTGATCCTCTCCTCATATTTCCCATGAGCAGTCTCTGTAGCACAGTGACAGCAGGAGTTACAGCCGAATCTAACAGCTTTACTGAAGTTTGAAAACCTAAAAAGTCACAACATGCTTCCCTCTGTGAGTAAACCAGAGGCGATGGTGGCAAGAAAACCTCACAAGAGGAAACCCGTCCTCCTCTGGTCAAACAGTATTTACAGTTTATTAAGCTAAATTCATAATAAAAGCTGAGAGAATCTCTATTTGAAGACTTGATGGTAAAAGCTTTAAAAACTGTACAGGTAAAGACTGACTCTGACTGAGTCTGTCTCTGACTGAGTCTGTCTCTGACTGAGTCTTACTCTGACTGAGTCTGTCTCTGACTGAGTCTTTCTCTGACTGAGTCTTTCTCTGACTGAGGCTGTCTCTGACTGAGTCTTACTCTGACTGAGTCTGTGTAAAAAGTGGGAGTGAACTGAAACAGTCACATCATGTCTTAATGCTGGTACATCTAGACAACACAGTGGTGCAGTCAAGGTTGTAGCAGATGGCACGATTGAAGAGGAGAGCTGGTTGGTGTCACGGTAGAGAAGACCCTGATGGTCAGTCTTTCAATGGTATTCAGCAGGACAGGAAGGCGGTCATTATCTCAGAAAGAGACACAGTTAGTTCTGGATTATTCTAGAGATTGGGAAGCATTTTACAGTGTGGCTGGCGACTCTGGCACATCTAGTCGGACGCCATATTGGTGTAAATGAGGTTCAGTAATGTACCTTAATCGTTTAGTCATTCAAATCTAGTTGATTTTAGGCTGATTGGGTGAATATGTCATTGTTGTGCAAAGAAAACCATGCATCTTAATTGTTGTTTATTTTAATTTTTTGCATATATTGAATTTTATGCCATTTTATATTGTTCAACCAATAGAAATAATTGTTATTTGTATGGCACCTTTTATACACAGTGGCAACTCAAAGTGCTTTACATCAATCAAGACATAAAGACAAATATATTACTGAGAAATATAAAAATAAAAGCACGAACATTAAACATAAAAATAAAGAATGAGGTTTAAAAGTGGAGTTGGACTGTGGACGAATTGTAGGACTAACAGAGTTTTAAACTGAGTGAGGTTTAAAAGTGGAGTTGGACTGTGGACGAATTGTAGGACTAACAGAGTTTTAAACTGAGTGAGGTTTAAAAGTGGAGTTGGACTGTGGACGAATTGTAGGACTAACAGAGTTTAAACTGAGTGAGGTTTAAAAGTGGAGTTGGACTGTGGACAAGTTGTAGGACTAACAGAGTTTAAACTGAGTGAGGGTTAAAAGTGGAGTTGGACTGTGGACGAATTGTAGGACTAACAGAGTTTAAACTGAGTGAGGTTTAAAAGTGGAGTTGGACTGTGGACGAGTTGTAGGACTAACAGAGTTTAAACTGAGTGAGGTTTAAAAGTGGAGTTGGACTGTGGACGAGTTGTAGGACTAACAGTTTAAACTGAGTGAGGTTTAAAAGTGGAGTTGGACTGTGGACAAGTTGTAGGACTAACAGAGTTTAAACTGAGTGAGGGTTAAAAGTGGAGTTGGACTGTGGACGAATTGTAGGACTAACAGAGTTTAAACTGAGTGAGGTTTAAAAGTGGAGTTGGACTGTGGACGAGTTGTAGGACTAACAGAGTTTAAACTGAGTGAGGTTTAAAAGTGGAGTTGGACTGTGGACGAGTTGTAGGACTAACAGTTTAAACTGAGTGAGGTTTAAAAGTGGAGTTGGACTGTGGACGAATTGTAGGACTAATAGAGTTTTAAACTAAGTGAGGTTTAAAAGTGGAGTTGGACTGTGGACGAGTTGTAGGACTAACAGAGTTTAAACTGAGTGAGGTTTAAAAGTGGAGTTGGACTGTGGACGAATTGTAGGACTAACAGAGTTTAAACTGAGTGAGGTTTAAAAGTGGAGTTGGACTGTGGACGAGTTGTAGGACTAACAGAGTTTAAACTGAGTGAGGTTTAAAAGTGGAGTTGGACTGTGGACGAGTTGTAGGACTAACAGTTTAAACTGAGTGAGGTTTAAAAGTGGAGTTGGACTGTGGACAAGTTGTAGGACTAACAGAGTTTAAACAGAGTGAGGGTTAAAAGTGGAGTTGGACTGTGGACGAATTGTAGGACTAACAGAGTTTAAACTGAGTGAGGTTTAAAAGTGGAGTTGGACTGTGGACGAGTTGTAGGACTAACAGTTTAAACTGAGTGAGGTTTAAAAGTGGAGTTGGACTGTGGACGAATTGTAGGACTAACAGAGTTTTAAACTAAGTGAGGTTTAAAAGTGGAGTTGGACTGTGGACGAGTTGTAGGACTAACAGAGTTTAAACTGAGTGAGGTTTAAAAGTGGAGTTGGACTGTGGACGAGTTGTAGGACTAACAGTTTAAACTGAGTGAGGTTTAAAAGTGGAGTTGGACTGTGGATGAGTTGTAGGACTAACAGAGTTTTAAACTGAGTGAGGTTTAAAAGTGGAGTTGGACTGTGGACAAGTTGTAGGACTAACAGAGTTTAAAATGAGTGAGGGTTAAAAGTGGAGTTGGACTGTGGACGAATTGTAGGACTAACAGAGTTTAAACTGAGTGAGGTTTAAAAGTGGAGTTGGACTGTGGACGAGTTGTAGGACTAACAGAGTTTAAACTAAGTGAGGTTTAAAAGTGGAGTTGGACTGTGGACGAGTTGTAGGACTAACAGAGTTTAAACTGAGTGAGGTTTAAAAGTGGAGTTGGACTGTGGACGAGTTGTAGGACTAACAGTTTAAACTGAGTGAGGTTTAAAAGTGGAGTTGGACTGTGGATGAGTTGTAGGACTAACAGAGTTTTAAACTGAGTGAGGTTTAAAAGTGGAGTTGGACTGTGGACAAGTTGTAGGACTAACAGAGTTTAAACTGAGTGAGGGTTAAAAGTGGAGTTGGACTGTGGACGAATTGTAGGACTAACAGAGTTTAAACTGAGTGAGGTTTAAAAGTGGAGTTGGACTGTGGACGAGTTGTAGGACTAACAGAGTTTAAACTGAGTGAGGTTTAAAAGTGGAGTTCGACTGTGGGTGAGTTGTAGGACTAACAGAGTTTTAAACTGAGTGAGGTTTAAAAGTGGAGTTGGACTGTGGATGAATTGTAGGACTAACAGAGTTTAAACTGAGTGAGGTTTAAAAGTGGAGTTGGACTGTGGATGAATTGTAGGACTAACAGAGTTTAAACTGAGTGAGGTTTAAAAGTGGCGTTGGACTGTGGACGAGTTGTAGGACTAACAGAGTTTGGACTGTGGACGAGTTGTAGGACTAACAGAGTTTAAACTGAGTGAGGTTTAAAAGTGGAGTTGGATTGTGGATGAATTGTAGGACTAAGAGTTTTAAACTGAGTGAGGTTTAAAAGTGGCATTGGACTGTGGATGAATTGTAGGACTAACAGAGTTTAAACTGAGTGAGGTTTAAAAGTGGAGTTGGACTGTGGATGAATTGTAGGACTAAGAGTTTTAAACTGAGTGAGGTTTAAAAGTGGCATTGGACTGTGGATGAATTGTAGGACTAACAGAGTTTAAACTGAGTGAGGTTTAAAAGTGGAGTTGGACTGTGGACGAGTTGTAGAAGCTACAGAGTTTAAACTGAGTGAGGTTTAAAAGTGGAGTTGGACTGTGGATGAATTGTAGAACTAACAGAGTTTTAAACTGAGTGAGGTTTAAAAGTGGAGTTGGACTGTGGACGAGTTGTAGGACTAACAGAGTTTAAACTGAGTGAGATTTAAAAGTGGAGTTGGACTGTGGACGAGTTGTAGGACTAACAGAGTTTAAACTGAGTGAGGTTTAAAAGTGGAGTTGGACTGTGGACGAGTTGTAGGACTAACAGAGTTTAAACTGAGTGAGGTTTAAAACTGGAGTTGGACTGTGGATGAATTGTAGGACTAACAGAGTTTTAAACTGAGTGAGGTTTAAAAGTGGCATTGGACTGTGGATGAATTGTAGGACTAACAGAGTTTAAACTGAGTGAGGTTTAAAAATGGCGTTGGACTGTGGACGAGTTGTAGGACTAACAGAGTTTAAACTGAGTGAGGTTTAAAAGTGGAGTTGGACTGTGGACGAGTTGTAGATCTAACAGAGTTTAAACTGAGTGAGGTTTAAAAGTGGAGTTGGACTGTGGATGAATTGTAGGACTAACAGAGTTTAAACTGAGTGAGATTTAAAAGTGGAGTTGGACTGTGGACGAGTTGTAGGACTAACAGAGTTTAAAGTGAGTGAGGTTTAAAAGTGGAGTTGGACTGTGGACGAGTTGTAGGACTAACAGAGTTTAAACTGAGTGAGATTTAAAAGTGGAGTTGGACTGTGGACGAGTTGTAGGACTAACAGAGTTTAAACTGAGTGAGGTTTAAAAGTGGAGTTGGACTGTGGAAGAGTTGTAGGACTAACAGAGTTTAAACTGAGTGAGGTTTAAAAGTGGAGTTGGACTGTGGAAGAGTTGTAGAACTAAGCTAAACTGTTTAAGCTGAAAGCCGGGCTCAGACAGGAATGTTTTCAGTCTGGATTTAAAGGAGTCCAGTGTTGGGGCTTCTCTAATCCTCTCGCTCAACTGATTCCATTTAACACCAGCATAGTAACTAAACGCTGCTTCCCAATGCTTAGTCTTTACCTTAGGAAGGACTAACTGACTACTTCCTAACAATCTAAGAGTTCAGCTCGGCTCATATTGTTGGTCCTATGCCATTTAGACACGTATAGAGCAGTAACAGGACCTTGAAGCCTATTCTGTAGCATACTAGTATCCAGTGTAAGGATTCAAGAATGGGGGTGATGAGTTCCTGTCCCAAGAACCAAACCCCTTTTGCATGACCTTATATGCACACTGTGAAGTTAGTACCTTGGAGATACTTTGGAGGACACAAAACAATTGGACTATATGGATTATTTGGACTGTGGAGTGAACAATGTTTACATAATTCATCAAACAATGATTCTAATCCAATTTTCAATAATATGGGCCCTTTAACCACATGACCAGGAGCCTGTGAATTATGTGCAGTAGCCCTGATATGAAGAAATGCTGTGTTCTGGCAAATACATACAGGCTATATACAAATAATAAATTATCTCTATGTATTATCGGGTTGGGTGAACGACTTTCAGGCTCTTTCTTACGTTTCCAGATCACTGATCAGTAAAATAAAGCTGTTTATAGATGTCGATTAAGTGTTTAATCATTACCGTCATGTCTCATTTGCAGTCAGGAAGAGAGAGAGACAGTGTGATGTATTATGTTAAAGAGTGCTGCTCCAGATCTGGACTGAGAGCGGAGGAGCAGGGCTGAGTGATAGCTGGAAGCTGTGTCACGAAAGAAAAGGTGGTTAATGAAACATGGCTTTGTTCATTACACGTCCTGATATTTCAGAGGAAAACAGACAAATGACAGGAGTTTATAGCATTTTGATTGGGGGGCAGCCAAAAGATCAGTGGTCTGATGAATGAAGAACAATAACATGGCTTGGCTTGTCGTGATAGCAGTGAAGGTTAGAATATGAGCGTATCATCAAAGTCCTAAGTGTAAATCTGGCATATATATATATATATATGTATATATATATATATATATATATGTATATATATATATATATATATATATATATATATATATATATACTATTATACTATATATCGTCGCTGTCCAATGAAAAACAAGTATCTTTAAAAGTACAACTTTACAGGAGAGACCAAAAACATACTTTTCTTTCAATGTAAGTCAATGGAACCAGAATTTTTTACAAGCTATTGTGGAGCACTTCTATTAGTCCAATCGTTATAAAATAGTCACACAATATAAACGGGCATTGGCGTGTTCAAATGCTGTTGAAAACTCAAAATCGACAAAAATGGGAATACATGTTTTTCATTGGACAACAATATACATAAACTGTATATACTATTACCATTTTTTAATGATTTTTATTTTTCGGCATTATTTGAATTCAGCAGCTGCTGTTTACATTATATTCACATTTCATGATGAATGAACCAATAGAAGTGCTGCAAAGTAGCTTGGATAATTTTCTGGTTCCATTGACTTACATTAAAAGTAAAGGGTATTTTTGGCCTCTCCTGTAAAGTTGTCATTTTGCAGTTACTTGTATATATATAAAATATAAAATATATATATTTACTTAAAAATGTTTACCCATATTGTCCACTTAACCAGATATAGTAGAGATATTCAGGTGTCCACTTTCTTTGTTTAGCAGTCCAGCTACAAGGCTAAAATAGTCAACAAACAATAGAAGTCAATAGTCACCCAAATCTTTTTTGTCAAGACATCTTTCAAAACCTGTGTTGTCACCATGGCTTAGATCACTTAATATAAAAGTAAACAATGGTTTACCCATACAGGCTGATACAGCTGGTGTGATGTTGCTTTAGCAGGTCACCTCAGCATGGTCATGCTGGTTGACCCTCATACTACAGTCTAAATACAACATATGCTGGACATGCTGGTGACCAGCAGTGCTGGTTTTCTATCAGGAGCTAATTCAAAGTCAAGTCTGAAACGATTGCCTGCAGTTTCCTTCCAAACTAAGGACCTGGATGCAGTTCGAGCTGCTGATGTGTGAGCAATATACAACCTAACGTTTACAACAGAACCCACCGCTGCCTCACGTCTATTGTGCGGGAACACAAAAGCAGAAGTCAGTGCTGTAATTTCGAATGAGGCTATAAACACAATAGAGAAAGGCCCCCCACAGCCTCACGTCTTACTCTTTGTGTGAGGAAAGCAGGAAGCGGTTTGGGAAGATGTTTCGGAGAGCGTTAATGGAGCTCTAATTGTGGACCACTCGTAAATTAACTGGTGATAGATTTAAAACCTAACGTTACGGTAAGTAAACAGCCATAACGTTAATGACGAGAGGGGCGGAGTTGAGTGTGTGGTGCTGGTTGATACACAGGACAGTAAACAACAGACGTTGTGGAGCTCCTCGGTATCGAGGTCCACCAACCGCCAACACACCAGTTGTAGCTCAACACTTTAGTATGTGGTGGTTTGTTTTCTTGGTGGTTCTTAATCTGCTGCTCGATATCAGCTCATCTTTCAGTTCAGCTCCAACCTCTCTTCATCACATCAGCATCACCTCCAACATCTACTGTAACATCTCACCTCCATCTCCTCCACTCTATTCCTCACCTCCATCTCCTCCACTCTGTTCTACACCTCCATCTCCTCCACTCTATTCTTCACCTCCATCTCCTCCACTCTGTTCCTTACCTCCATCTCCTCCACTCTGTTCTTCACCTCCGTCTCCTCCACTCTGTTCTTCACCTCTGTCTCCTCCACTTTGTTCTTTACCTCCATCTCCTCCACTCTGTTCCTCACCTCCATCTCCTCCACTCTGTTCCTCACCTCCATCTCCTCCACTCTGTTCTTCACCTCCCACTCCTCCACTCTGTTCCTCACCTCCATCTCCTCCACTCTGTTCCTCACCTCCATCTCCTTCACTCTGTTCCTCACCTCCATCTCCTTCACTCTGTTCTTCATCTCCATCTCCTTCACTCTGTTCCTCACCTCCATCTCCTCCACTCTGTTCCTCACCTCCATCTCCTTCACTCTGTTCTTCATCTCCATCTCCTTCACTCTGTTCATCACCTCCATCTCCTCCACTCTGTTCTCCACCTCCATCTCCTCCACTCTGTTCCTCATCTCCATCTCCTTCACTCTGTTCTTCATCTCCATCTCCTTCACTCTGTTTCTCATCTCCATCTCCTCCACTCTGTTTCTCATCTCCATCTCCTTCACTCTCTTCTTCATCTCCATCTCCTTCACTCTCTTCTTCATCTCCATCTCCTCCACTCTGTTCCTCATCTCCATCTCCTTCACTCTCTTCTTCATCTCCATCTCCTTCACTCTGTTCATCACCTCCATCTCCTCCACTCTGTTCTTCACCTCCATCTCCTCCACTCTGTTCTTCACCTCCGTCTCCTCCACTCTGTTCTTCACCTCCATCTCCTCCACTCTGTTCTTCACCTCCCACTCCTCCACTCTGTTCCTCACCTCCATCTCCTCCACTCTGTTCCTCACCTCCATCTCCTCCACTCTGTTCCTCACCTCCATCTCCTTCACTCTGTTCTTCACCTCCATCTCCTCCACTCTGTTCTTCACTTCCATCTCCTCCACTCTGTTCTTCACCTTCACCTCCTCCACTCTGTTCTTCACTTCCATCACCTCCACTCTGTTCTTCACCTTCACCTCCTCCACTCTGTTCTTCACTTCCATCTCCTCCACTCTGTTCTTCACCTTCACCTCCTCCACTCTGTTCATCACCTCCATCTCCTCCACTCTGTTCATCACCTCCATCTCCTCCACTCTGTTCTTCATCTCCATCTCCTTCACTCTGTTCCTCACCTCCATCTCCTTCACTCTGTTCTTCACCTCCACCTCCTCCACTCTGTTCTTCACATCCATTGACTCACAGTCGCTGGCTAGATACTAAACATGTTAGATGTTTGCTGGGCATCACACTACACGACTGAGCGAGCACTTACAGCTCTTGCCAGATTTTTGTTTAAATATTTTAAAAATAAAGTGTTTACTGAGTAAATAAAAAATAGCTTTTTATATATAAATATGTCCCCAAGTGCCTAAAACCTTTACCGAGTACTGTATATAATCATGTATGTCCCACCTAGTCATGTCTTCTGTGTCTCCTTTAGAATCCAAGGAAGACCTGCAGGCCGCATTGACGGAGGCCAGCTCTCAGAAGCTGGCTTGCCCAGCGAGAAGAGAGCGACCCTGGACGGGCCGAAGAGGCCGCAACCAGCTGAAAGACAGGAGGAGGAGGCGTCAGAGGAAGGAGCTCGGGGAGAAGGAAGAGGAGCGCAAGACCAAGGCACTGCAGATTTACTCCAAGCTGCAGGAGGGAACCGAGGCTGCTCGGCCCAGCAAGTCCAGCAGCTGCTCCAGGTTTGAGGACTGTGAGTATATCTGCTGTTGTGAAGGTAGCGTTTACCTGAGCTCATTAACACTGCATGAAAATCAACAGGACGTCCTGATGCCAAGTAGGTTTGGGGTGGGCTGAGGGGGAAAGTATGGATACATGGATGGTCACTGTCCAAAAAAGAACATGTATCTTCAAAATAGTAACTTTACAGTAGAAACCAAAAACAGTCTTCACTTACAATATAAGTCAATGGAACCAGAATTGTTTCCAGGTTGTTTCTGAGTATTTCTATTTGTCCATTAATCATGAAATTTTCATACAAGGTAAACGGCGGGAGTTGCATGTATATGATGCAGAAAAATGAAAATTAAGTTTTTCTTTGGAGGGTATGTCTCCTGTTTCACCCCAGATAATGGAAAGCTAATTAACTTCGCTGTTCATACAACAGCTGGATATGCATCCATAGTTATGTCAGCTTTCCATCAGTCAGTCATCTATCTGTCATCATCTATATATATATATATCTCGTTGCTGTCCAATGAGTATCTCCAAAATTGCAACTGTGGCACTGCATTGTGTTTTAGTCTACGCTTAAAACCAACAGCCTCCGTCAAGTCTCTCACCAGTGGTGGTCTACTGAACCACTCAAACTCATCCAGACTGAAGTGAGGAGAGCAGAGCGGGGGTCTTTGGGTAACTGTGTTGGTCCACACGCTGCTTCACTAACTATTCTCCTTGTTTATGTTTGTGAAGCTGTTTAGACTAATATCAGTCTTTCACTGAAACATCAACAACACAATGTACATGGTTTTCTTTAAGCTAGATTAGTAACTAACATTCACTCCTTCACACCACAGTCCAGTTCAGACCTGAAACCATCTGACCTCATCTACCCAGCAGGCATTGCGCGTCAGTAATAACGTCTATATGTTAAATATTTAGAATAAAAGTGTTAATTTATAAATAAATCTGATACTTTTAGTGATTTTTTACAACACGTCTTAATAGTTTAGAGTCATTTCACCATATTAAGAATTACAAGTGTTACCAGCCGGGGTACTGCAGCTCGTACAGACGCCAGAATGGAACTGCAGCACCGTTTAAGGTGGAACGGAGAATTCCCGACCACAGCTGCTGAACTTCCAACAACATCTTTAACAGAATCCTGAACAACTTTACCTCTGCAGTCTGTACATTTCACTCAAAACATGAGGTATATATATATATACTTACATGATCACTCAGATGCTATACTGTGGGTATATAGTACAAAGTAATAATCAATAATCAAGTATGTTTTATACTTTCTTATCCTCTCCAGACCAGAAACCCCCTCAAACTTCCCGGCCCCCTGTTTCTGGCCCCTCTAATTAAGCTTCTGCTGCAAGACTCGAAACCCCACACTGCCCATTCTCCGGCGGGTGGGCACCACCAGCATTATTCAAAACTCTGTACACAAACACACATCCACACGTCAGCCCGCCCGCCACACGCCCTCCTCGGCCATTGTTTACTTTTGAGCCTGAAGCTTCGCACTTGATTTTTTAATTAGCTGTGCTCTGGAGTGGCGTCCCACTCGTTTTTTTTTTTCTTTTTTCGGTCGAGGGTCTAATTGGTTAGCGGCGGCCCCTTTTTTGTGATTGGACGAGGAGCCGCGGAGTGCTCCGTGGAGGCAGGGCCGTTTAGTGAAGGTCAAGGTGAAGGGGTGGAGGGGTGGGAGCGGGGTTGCGGGAGGTCGCGGGGCTGCGGAGTTCTTGTGTGAACGCGGGGGCACGGTGAAAAGGCCTGATTGGACAGGTTCTCTTCAGCCCCTAATCAGCCGAGAGAGGCGGAAGCACGCAGCTGTCGCTCACACAACGGAGAGGAGTGGCACTCTTTCTTTGTGAGCTGGTGTGCTGGTGTGTGTGTGTGTATGTGAGGGGTTAGTGATTAGAGTTTTACTCCTCCTGTGAAAGCAGGGACGTGTCCACTGTGTGAGTCCTCGTCCGGTCAGGAGCTGTGAGGAGTTTCAGAAGGCCGCTGGTCTCTACGGTCATCTGACTGAATACTGAACCTGCCTGTGTGCACGAATGCACTAAACGTGTGTAAACGTGTAAGCGTGTGTGTGTGTCAAGCCTCTCAGACACTTGTGAGCGTGGCTCCTCATTAGAGCCTGAAAGGCCCTAATTGGACTTAATTGGAATCCACTCTTTCAGTAGTGAAATAAATAACGAGGCTTATTCTCTCCTCACCGTGCGGCCCTGTGTTCAGACCTCACCTCGTTCACTCTCACCTTCAGCGAAAGCCTGTCTTTCTGTGGCCACTACATGAGTTACTTTAAACCTGCCATAGCCTGTAAACCTGTATATACAGTGTTCTATAGAGTTCAGTACTCAGAACTGTACATACCCTGAACCTCAAACTCTGTTCTTCAGATACAAATCCTGCTTTTACAGAAGAGGGAGGATAAACGGGCCGAGCTCAAAATCCTACACTGTTACATAACAGACTTATTAATATTTACACCCCCAACATTTACACACAACCACAACACCAACCAGCAACCAGAACATTTACACACAACCACAACACCAACCAGCAACCAGAACATTTACACACAACCACAACACCAACCAGCAACCAGAACATTTACACACAACCACAACACCAACCAGCAACCAGAACATTTACACACAACCACAACACCAACCAGCAACCAGAACATTTACACACAACCACAACACCAACCAGCAACCAGAACATTTACACACAACCACAACACCAACCAGCAACCAGAACATTTACACACAACCACAACAAAAACCAGCAACCAGAACATTTACACACAACCACAACAAAAACCAGCAACCAGAACATTTACACACAACCACACCAACCAGCAACCAGAACATTTACACACAACCACAACACCAACCAGCAACCAGAACATTTACGCACAACCACAACACCAACCAGCAACCAGAACATTTACACACAACCACAACACCAACCAGCAACCAGAACATTTACACACAACCACAACACCAACCAGCAACCAGAACATTTACACACAACCACAACACCAACCAGCAACCAGAACATTTACACACAACCACAACACCAACCAGCAACCAGAACATTTACACACAACCACAACACCAACCAGCAACCAGAACATTTACACACAACCACAACACCAACCAGCAACCAGAACATTTACACACAACCACAACACCAACCAGCAACCAGAACATTTACACACAACCACAACACCAACCAGCAACCAGAACATTTACACACAACCACAACACCAACCAGCAACCAGAACATTTACACACAACCACAACACCAACCAGCAACCACAACATTTACACACAACCACAACAACCAGCAACCACAACATTTACACACAACCACAACAACAACCAGCAACCAGAACATTTACACACAACCACAACACCAACCAGCAACCAGAACATTTACACACAACCACAACAAAAACCAGCAACCAGAACATTTACACACAACCACAACACCAACCAGCAACCAGAACATTTACACACAACCACAACACCAACCAGCAACCAGAACATTTACACACAACCACAACAAAAACCAGCAACCAGAACATTTACACACAACCACAACAAAAAACAGCAACCAGAACATTTACACACAACCACAACAACAACCAGCAACCAGAACATTTACACACAACCACAACACCAACCAGCAACCAGAACATTTACACACAACCACAACACCAACCAGCAACCAGAACATTTACACACAACCACAACACCAACCAGCAACCAGAACATTTACACACAACCACAGCACCAACCAGCAACCAGAACATTTACACAAAACCACAACACCAACCAGCAACCAGAACATTTACACACAACCACAACACCAACCAGCAACCAGAACATTTACACACAACCACAACACCAACCAGCAACCAGAACATTTACACACAACCACAACAAAAACCAGCAACCAGAACATTTACACACAACCACAACAACAACCAGCAACCAGAACATTTACACACAACCACAACACCAACCACCAACCAGAACATTTACACACAACCACAACACCAACCAGCAACCAGAACATTTACACACAACCACAACACCAACCAGCAACCAGAACATTTACACACAACCACAACACCAACCAGCAACCAGAACATTTACACACAACCACAGCACCAACCAGCAACCAGAACATTTACACAAAACCACAACACCAACCAGCAACCAGAACATTTACACACAACCACAACACCAACCAGCAACCAGAACATTTACACACAACCACAACACCAACCAGCAACCAGAACATTTACACACAACCACAACACCAACCAGTAACCAGAACATTTACACACAACCACAACACCAACCAGTAACCAGAACATTTACACACAACCACAACAACAACCAGCAACCAGAACATTTACACACAACCACAACACCAACCAGCAACCAGAACATTTACACACAACCACAACACCAACCAGCAACCAGAACATTTACACACAACCACAACACCAACCAGCAACCAGAACATTTACACACAACCACAACACCAACCAGCAACCAGAACATTTACACACAACCACAGCACCAACCAGCAACCAGAACATTTACACAAAACCACAACACCAACCAGCAACCAGAACATTTACACACAACCACAACACCAACCAGCAACCAGAACATTTACACACAACCACAACACCAACCAGCAACCAGAACGGTGGTGGAGAAATCCAGCGTTCCAGGCTGTTTTATTCTTTCCCAACAAACAACCCAACTGTCAGAGCTCCATGTTCATCTTTAAACCAGCCTGAAGTTCCTCTTCTCCACATTCTTCATCTAACGTCCCACCTTAATTACTGCAGCTCATACAGACGCCAGAATGGAACCACATCACCGTTTAAGGTGGAACTTAGAATTCAGCTCCCACATCTTTAACAGAATCCTGAACAACTGTAACTCTGCAGTCTTTACGTTTCACTCCGGACAGTTTCTCCAACACTCTGACACCATGGAGCAGCTTCAGCTCAACATTCAACACTGAAAAGACTGAAGAGACGAGCAGCTCCACCTTTATTAGCACCACAACCTCCAACAGTGACTGGAAGTAGCAGCCATGCTGTGTGAGTGGATCACTGTGTGCTGGTTGATCATCTTAAACTGAAAGTTTCACAGAGACACTTTTCATCTACTTTGTGTTTGATGTCCAGATGAAAGCGAGTAGCTAATATAGGCAACGTTAGTGACTAGCAGCTCCAAGTAACTATTTACCCAGAGGCTGATTTTATTTGGTCTGTGTTGCTTCTCTGTGATCGTCCTGGCATCTTACTGTTAACCAGCCAATCAGAGCAGAGCTCATCAGATTATTCATGAGCTCAGTGAAGCACGTACATGGCTGTAACATTAAAGAACAATATAAAACACTGAGTAAATACATACTATGGCAGCTTCAGCTTTAACACGCATGGAGAAGGGCTGGACTGTGTGTGTGTATGTGTGTGTGTGTTCTTGTAGAGGTATATTTGTGAGTCCTCACTAGTATAGGACAATCTGATTGCTGGTCCGGACATTTTGCTGGTCCTCACTTGAGCACAAGTAATTATCTCCAAAAATCAAATAAAAAATAAAAAATAAATCTAATAGAGCAGAAAACTTATCTTTTGGGTTAGGGTTAAGGTTAGGGTTAGGTTTAGGTGTAGGTGTAGGTGTAGTATTGTATAGTTATAGGAAAACAAAGATCAATAGAAAGCTATGGATGACCCCACTAATATAGTAAGACAAACATGTGTGTGTGTGTGTTTGTGTGTGAGAGTGTGTGTCGGGGCGGGGCAGTTACCAGATTGCCAGGTGTTCCCCATCAGCGCCGACATTCATCAGAGACCTGTGGTCTTTCTGAGTCATGGCAGGAAGAACAGGTACACACTCTCACTACTCTCACCACAATATACCTGAAACACACACACACACTCTTACGCACACACACACACACACACTTACGCACACACTGACAGCAGTGGGTGTGTTTCTCTACATTTACAGAAGTAAGAAATATAAGTAAGAAAAAACTAGTAAGAGTAGAAATAAAAAAATATATATAATTCCAATAACCACATTATTCCCCTTGAAACTAAGTTCCTTAATGTACTAATCTAAACTTTTATTTATTTAGTTTAAAGGTCAGGAATGGTACCCATTTGGACACCAGTTGTTGGACCTTGCTGGTCATCTAGATATTGTACTTGATTTCTCAGTATATTCGTATCTGATCTTCTCCATATACAATGTACTGCATGGTTCATTCAACCTGGTCTCAAACTTGTGGACAATTTCTTTAATATTTACTATTAATAGCGTTGTTTTTGTTTTTTGTTTTTTTTAGCTATTTTCATACCTGGATCCTCCAGCGTTCATAGACCTCTATAGTAGAATAGCAATTGCAGGGCCTGGGGGATTGTGGTGGGGTGTGGTCAATTATAAACACCTCAGAATAACAACCAGACACCTTTTTTAAAATAAAGGAATTTGATACTGAGTATTAAAGTTTCACACTATACCCAATGCATCAATCATCATCTCTCCATGATAGTAATTTTGCAGAAAACTCCAAAAACATCCTTAACTTTCAGTGTAAGTTAATGTGAATGAGTCATTTTGGAGCATTTCTATTGGTCCATTTGTCATGAACGTGTCATAGGATATAAAGAGCAGCTGTTGTGTTCTAATAATATAGAAAAATGAAAATCGACAATATATATGAGATAGATTTGGACAGTGATGATATAAGAAAACTGCAAAACAGCCTGTTTTGAATTCACATAATATTATTATTATCATGTACAGATTCTATTTTGTTTATTCCAACTTACTGAATATTGTTATACATATTATATGTTAAAGTTTATTGAGGTATTGTGATATAACAATTATTACCATACAGTCCGTATATAGAAACCAGGCTGCCTGCTTTCAGTACACTGTGTTTTGTGATGTTCATGTGAGGGTTAAACTTTAAAAATGGTAAATTATCACTGGTTTTGGTGCATAAACCCACTCAAACATCACAATTGGGCCTCAAGGGAGAAAGAAAGGGCAAGAAACACATAAGATAGACCTTTTTAATAGCCAACAATGGAAGTGGGCGATATAGAAAAATATAATATCACGATACTTTTTTGTGATGCTTGATCACATTATGATTTTTATTTTCTTGTCGAAGCTAGAAGAGACAAACCCACTTTTAAAAAACCAGATTTGTTTTTACAGATGTTTTTAAAGAGACTCTCTCTCTCGGTATATATATATATATATATATATATATATATATATATATATATATATATATATATATATATATATATGTGTGTGTGTGTGTGTATATATATATATATATATATATATATATATATATATATATATATATATATATATATATATATAGTCCGTCTGTTCCCAGCATGTTCAACTTTTATTAATATGAAATTTAAATTATTATTATTATTTTTTATTTTATTTTTTTCATTTTAATGAAATTTTGACTTTAGAAATTTCAAATTCCCCTGTATATGTACAGACAACACCATGTGTAGGACTATTTCATGTTTCTGGTAGCATCAGGACACTTTTCTGGTCCTCTCTTAGATTTTATTTATTTAGGGTTAAGGTTAGGTTAAGGTTTGGATACTGAGGTTAAGATTGCATTTGGGTACTGAGCTTAAGTTTAGGTTTAGGTTTGAATACTGAGGTTAAGTTGATATTTGGATACTGTTGTTAAGTTTAGGTTTGGATACTGAGGTTAAGTTTAGGTTTAGATACTAAGGTTAAGCCTAGTATCTAAAGTTTAGGTATGGATACTGAATTTAAATTTAGGTTTGGGTACTGAGGTTAAATTGAGATTTAGGTTTGAATACCTAGGTTAAGCTTAAGTTTAGGTTTGGATACTGAGGTTAAGTTAAGGTTTAGGTTTGAATACCTAGGTTAAGCTTAAGTTTAGGTTTGGATACTGAGGTTAAGTTTAGGTTTGGGTACTGAGGTTAAGTTGAGGTTTAGGTTTAAATACTTAGGTTAAGCTTAAGTTTATGTTTGGATACTGAGGTTAAGTTGAGGTTTAGGTTTAAATACTTAGGTTAAGCTTAAGTTTATGTTTGGATACATAGGTTAAGCTTAAGTTTATGTTTGGATACTTAGGTTAAGCTTAGATTTATGTTTGGATACTGAGGTTAAGTTTATGTTTGGATACTGAGGTTAAGTTGAGGTTTAGGTTTGAATACTTAGGTTAAGCTTAAGTTTATGTTTGGATACTGAGGTTAAGTTGAGGTTTAGGTTTGAATACTTAGGTTAAGCTTAAGTTTATGTGTGGATACTTAGGTTAAGCTTAGATTTATGTTTGGATACTGAGGTTAAGTTTAGGTTTGGATACTGAGGTTAAGTTTAGGTTTGGATACTGAGGTTAAGTTTAGGTTTGGAAACTGAGGTTAAGGTTAGGTTTAGATTTGGATACTGAGGTTATACATATATTCATATATAAGTAGGACACCTCCAAATTATTACATAGGCTCATTCCATCACCAGCACTCTTGATACTTGATTTAACATAATTAATTATTAATAAATAAACCAGGTTTTGGATGAAACCAACAAATAATCCTCGGCTGCCATGAAGAGAAACACGGAAATGCTTTAGCCAGCACATTTCCCTACGTTAAATCACACAATTCTTATTTTCCCCTGAGCATATAAATGCTTACTGCCCAGATAAACAGGTGTTTACATATAGCTTTATGACCCCGCTCTCCCCCCGGCATTATATAACAACATAGACGTGTTGCTCTGTGGACAGACAGGACGCGGGCGGCTCTGCGGCTGGGCCTGTTGTTGTCCCACCGATGAATGGTCGCCTGAAAAGTTTGCCATCCTGAAAGAGCCCAGAGCAATCAGTGAAGGGTGCGCGTGTGTGTGTGTGTGAGGGGGTGAGTCAGTGCTTGTGTGTATTAGGGGTACAGTGCCTTTATGTAAGCTCTGTTTGCAGAGTCGTGGTGGTGGTTGGGGGGGAGAATGGAATGGCGGTGCGTATGTACCATCAGATCAGAATGACTGGGCAAACAAACAAGCCTGGCTATTGATGAGCGTCAGGCATGGAATATGCACGCTGTATTCAGAGTGCCCGGCCAAAGAGAGCCGAGCCAATCTGTCAAAGACTCCATTATACAGCATCCAAACAGAGCAGGCTTCTCCTCAATGGCCTTATTAATGGCACAATGTCAAGGGGAGCCGCGGCAATAATGGCAGATGATTTGGGCTTTGTGAGGTTATCACAGAAGATCAGTTAGAACCGATGATTTGCCCTTTTGTGGAGTTATCAGTGGGGATCGGAGTGTAGCGGTTTGTGAGGGATTGTGGCCTGTGTGTGTGTGAGTGTGTGTGTGGCACGCAGCCAGCAGGAGGTGTGTGGCGCCTGCGTGTGTCTTTGTTTGTTTTCTCCCTCCTTTTCAGGGAAAGTGAAGGGGAGGAGCCACGTGTCCACCATCCAACAACACAGTTCACTCAGGGTTGCCAAAAATTACCCCCCCACCCCCATTCCCCCTCCGCACCACCAAGCAGACCACAGCAGTTCAAATGTTGATACAGCCCAACGTACTTACACACAGACTCGAATTTTGTTATTTGAACAGTTTACGTCCTATAAATCTCAGTTCCAAAAAAGATCCCACAATAAATGAAACGCTCCGGCGATTCAAAGATATTAGAGTTAATAAAATGATTGTTATTATTAAAAGTAGAATTAGATATGTGTAAACTATATAGCTATTAGTAATACAATATGCAATATCTGCTCCACTCCTGACTGCTGCTTAGTTCAGGCTGAGTTTGTTACCAGTTTGTTAATTTTTTTTATTTATATTACATTTTAATTATTATTATTATTATTATCATTATTTGTTTTTCATTTTAATGAAATTTCAACTTTCTCTGTATATGTACAGACATCATATGTAGGACTATATCATGTTTCTGGTAACGTGAGAACACTTTTCTGGTCCTCTCTTGAGTTTATGCCTTTAATGTTAAGCTTAAGTTTAGGTTTGGATACTGAGATTAAGTTTAAGTTTAGATTCGTATACTAAGGTAAGGTTAGGTTTAGTTTTGGATGCTGAGGTTAAAGTTAGGGTTCGACTTGGATACTGAGGTTAAGGTTAGGTTTAGGTTTGGATACAAAGGTTAAGTTTAGGTTTAGATTTGGATACTAAGATTGAGGTTAGGGTTGTGTTTGGATACTGGGGTTAAGATTAGGTTTAGGTTTGTATACTGAGGTTAAGGTTAGGTTTAGGTTTGGATACAAAGGTTAAGTTTAGGTTTAGATTTGGATACTAAGATTGAGGTTAGGGTTGGGTTTGGATACTGAGGTTAAGTTTAGGTTTAGGTTTGGATACTGAGTTTAAGGTTGGGTTTAGGTTTGTATGCTGAGGTTAAGTTTAGGTTTGGTTACTGAGGTTTAGTTGGGGTTTTGGTTTAGGTTTGTATACTGAGGTTAAGGTTAGGTTTAGGTTTGGATACGGAGGTTAGGGTTAGGTTTAGGATTAGGTTTGGATACTGAGGTTAAGTTTAGGTTTAGGTTTGGATACTGAGTTTAAGGTTAGGTTTAGGTTTGTATACTGAGGTTAAGTTTAGGTTTGGGTACTGAGGTTTAGTTGGGGTTTTGGTTTAGGTTTGTATACTGAGGTTAAGGTTAGGTTTAGGTTTGGATACGGAGGTTAGGTTTAGGTTTGGAGACTGAGTTTAAGGTCGGGTTTAGGTTTGGATACTAAGATTGAGGTTAGGGTTGGGTTTGGATACTGAGGTTAAGTTTAGGTTTAGGTTTGGATACTGAGTTTAAGGTTAGGTTTAGGTTTGTATACTGAGGTTAAGTTTAGGTTTGGGTACTGAGGTTTAGTTGGGGTTTTGGTTTAGGTTTGTATACTGAGGTTAAGGTTAGGTTTAGGTTTGGATACGGAGGTTAGGGTTAGGTTTAGGATTAGGTTTGGATACTGAGGTTAGGTTTAGGTTTGGATACTGAGTTTAAGGTTAAGTTTAGGTTTGGATACTGAAGTTAAGCTTGGGGTTGGATACTGAGGCTAAGATATGGGTGTTCTATTGGATTTCTGGTGACTGGGAGGCCCATTGAAGAACATGGTACATCCTGTCCTGTTCATGAGACTCTAAAAGTCTTTGAACCTTAACTACACAGGCTTTTATTCAGTGTTTTTCTAACTGAGCTGCACTAAAGCCAGATAAACAGGTTTAATTATGTTTGCTGTCTAATGAAACATGTAGCCAGTGATCTTTAATGTACTGCCTATATCCACAGTACACACTCAGAAATGCATACTATAACATAATTAATCAAATTATCCTCATATATGTTACACTCTTTTATGTCAGACTCTTTTATTCCAAAAAAAAACATAGAAATGTGTTTTTGCAAGATATGGACCCAGAGAGTGACATACCCCTGGTTTTTATGATCCACCATTGGCGGAATGCTTACTGGCTATAGTGGAGCTTTGAGATCTTAGTCAACATCTCCTCCTCAGTCTTCGGATTAAGAAAAGAGTAATAATTCACTCTTTCCACTGATCTCTTGAGAAAATTGGGCAAGTTTATTAATGCAGTATGTTGTGAAGTGTGTCGAAGGAACCCCAGACCAGTGCTGCATCTCTACTTAGCCAAGAAAGACAGAAGTCCGTCTGTTTGTAGGTGAGGTGGCTAAACAACGACAGTAAAGCAAAGCATTGTGTGGACCCTTTAAAAAAATAGGCTACCTGGTTCTAACCTTGATTTTAGGTACAGGTTCTTTAAACGGACTGCGCACAAAAGTCTTGGGCACCTAAGCTGATAGTTTAAAAGCCTTTATCTAATCAATAAGTGTATGTTCACCACCAGATCTGATTAGAACAGATGTAAATAATCATACATACAATACAAAGTAACATGAATATGTTATTGTGAGAGAAGTAGATCAGATCTTGATCCAGTTTGAAGAACAAAGTTAGGTTCCAGATTTCTCCTGGACGCCCCAGACATTGTATGAATGTATTCAGTTCCTTCAGCAGCAATCTTGATTTAGCTTAATGAAGTACTGAGCAGTCAAAGCAGGTATTGGATGAGAACTGTAAATAATACTGAGTTGTTTAGGAGAAGCTTGGAAAGGGTTAAATAAACACACTGACGTATGGAAAAGCTCTACTTACTCTATTAATACTATTTAAAATATCGCATCACCCTGGAATGCCTGGAGAACGGGTTCTCTTTTGGCCTAAAGCCAGACCTAATCTGTGGAGGAAAGTGGCTGAAGCTGAGCCCTGAGGCCTGTTTGTTTTAATCCGGGTCGCCGGCTACAAGTGGGCCAGCCCACCGTCTATAAGAAGTCAGACGGAAGCCCTGAAGTGACTATAGAGAAATGGCACGCCCAGGACGAGCTCCTAGCTTTTGCTTTGATGTCAACCCATATGTTCTAAACCCTCACTGTACAATACTACTATAGACAACCTTGCTATCAGTGAAAAGACCACCCTGTAATCACATTAATGCCCACAAAGCAATTGTACTTGGACTGTATAGGACATAGGACAGCGTCCCCATTGAAAACAAACACACGGACACAAAGCAAGGCATGTCAACACTGAAGCCTTGTATGACACCCTGTAGGGCGGCGGCCAGGTATACTCATATACATGCAGGCCATACTCTGGCATTGTGGCTGTAGGCTTATAGTAGTTCATTGAGCTGGTTTAGATGACAGGAGAGGCACCAAACAATACAAAATAGGATAAAGAGAAACAGAGCAACGTTCCTCCGACCAAGAAAAGGGGTCAAGCGCTGAATGTGGCCTTGTTAGTGCGGCTCTGGAGGGACATTTCTATATATGATGATGAGCAAAAACAAAGCTGTGGGATTAAGGGTGGATAACAAACAACGCAAAATGGCCCCAAAAACACAATGAGCGCTCTGTGCTGGGTGACGGACCGCTGCTCTGTTATTGAGGGCCTGTTGCGTGTATGTGCATGAGTTTGTGCGCACATATATACATGTATAGCATGTTTTGGGTGGGCACGTTACCAAATTACCTTCTCCTTTCCGGTACCGATACTGAATACTGAGCAGTTCACAAAGAAAGCATACCCAGCTTGTCTGTATGGCATTTACAGGTTGGATTATATATATATATATATCTTTATAGCTGCTCAAAGAGCCTGTCGTACCTAATTTGTACTACATTAATAGAAATAATATTAATGAATAATCGTGAAGAGATCAAAACTATTAAACTTCACGTATGGAATTATTGCTGGAGCAGAATAAAACATCTGGTTGTGTTTAAAAAATGTTTCGAGGGTCTTTTAGAAATGAGCTCTGATGCAGATTTACATACTTTGAACATTCTGACCAGCAGCTTCATCATGAGGAGCCACACAAGCTGCTTCTCTAACAGGACTGAAGAAGATAGTGTAGATGCTGAGATCTTGTTCTGATAAACAGGTTTGGGGGTTTTATAGCTCTTATAAAAATATACATTCTCATTTTTACATTTAAATACAGTCAAATGTTTCTTTTAGTAATATTTGAGTACATAGGCTCCAACTTCACTATTTACACTTATTTAAGATCAAAATATCTTTATAATTATGAAACATATACTCAGTTAGGGGTGTCCAAACTTTTGACTGGTGGTGTATATTTAGTGTTGCTGTTATATAATCAGTAATAAGAATCATGTTCAGCTACTGAAGTGCAAAACTGAACAGTATGTATATAGACCTGCGGTGTGAACATATGACAACCATGATGAATGTTGTTTCACATCTAAGTCATTGGTCTCAGATGTGCTACTCATGCACTTTCTGAGCTCCAGCGTCAGTAGCAGAGACTTTCAATGGTTTATCCATCTTGACTGAAGCTACGAGGCACAAGACTTTGCTGCTGAGTGATTAAGTAAAGTGAAGCAGTTCGCAAGCCATCAGCATCTTTACTCCTGCTTGTTGTTCCTCACTGCTGACATACTGTCTAGTGATGTGTGTGCATCAGAAATAGCTTCATGGTGTTGGTCATAGATATCCGTATCCCTATGGACGATACTGATAATGTGTTTACATGCTGGAGGCCGGCTTCTCAATAAACATTATGGACAGTGCATCACACCCCCTGGACACTACAGTGGAGAAAGAAGGAGAAGCAGGTTCAGTGGTAGACAGTGGTACAGCTGCTCTGTGCCTTGTGAGATCTTTTCTTCTCCGAGTGTCCTTGTTGCTGAGTCCCTGCTGATCTCCTGCTGTCTAAACTGTGTTGAGTTATGTCCAGATCTTTGTCGTGCAACTCGTACCGCAGTTTTTATGGTATCAACTCCGTTCCAGCTCCAGATTGTCCAGTCTGATTGTATGACTTTTTCTGGATTTTTCCCCCCATAGAGAATGAATAGGATGGAAAAGTGCACGCCAATCTACTGAATCTACTGCTCGCCCAACAGACACCGTTTCGTATACGTTGACTCAGGGCAGACCCCCGACCACAACTGCAGCGTTGGTTTGACCTTCACTCGTCTGTTTGTCATTTTTTTCTATCTCTCTTTTTGTCCCCGTAGAGTCTCATTCATTTCAAGAGCAGCCAAACCTCATGGTTTTATTAAGCCTACAGCCTCCTAACAGCATGTACTCACCCAGAGCAGATCCCCAAACACACTGACCTGCAATCCATTACACACACATTCATCCATCCCTCTTTACTGTGCCACCATCCTGCCTTTCCTTCAGGAAATGACCTTTTCTAGTTATTATTATTATATTATTAATATAATTATATAGTTATTATTAATATTTGCCGCAGGACTCGTCCCGCAGTTTTCAAGATATCAACTCTGTTCCAACTTCAGATTGTCCGGTATGATTGTGTGATCGATGCTTGTATTAAGCCTTTTGATGATCTATCTCATTACTGTTATTCACACATTTGTACTGTTATTTTTAACAAACCAGCTGCTCCTACTGCAATTTCACTCTATTTCTGCTCTCTAGACTCACTGCTGCTGTCACTGTGACACCTAATAATAGTATTTTTATTAATAGCTTCTTTTTAAATACCTTATATCTCTATTAGTGCAGTATCACTTATGCTGCTCTTGTATATGTTCATCTTTATTATCTGCGGTAGCTCTTCTGTAACACTATATTTATTTATTTTATTCTGTTTAGCGTATGTCTTCTCGTGTGCAGTAAGTATAGTACTTACATTAGTAAGTTACAGTAGTAACACTGCAATTTCCTTTGGGATCAGTAAAGTGTTATTAATAATTTAATTAAGTACCACCGATACCAATACAATATCTGTATCGGTGCAGCTCTAGCACTTACTCTAGACTCTTCCCAGGTGATACAGTGGGATGGTCTGAAGAGCTATGCGCCAAATATCTATAGCAAACATTTATTTCCTTAAAACAACACTTGTGAAATATTTAATAGAATATATTTTCTATCTATATCGTTGCTGTCCAATAAAATTCCCCCATGTACCTCCATTTTCTTATCATTTTTATTTCTCAACAACATTTGAACACAGTCACTCCTGTGTATATTATATGAATGTTTTATGATAAATGGACCAACAGAAATGCTCCAAAAGGACTTGGAAATTTTTCTGGTTCCATTGACTTACATTGAAAGTAAAGTGAGTTTTCAGCCTCTCCTGTGAAGTTGCGATTTTAGAGATTCTAGGATCATTTGATATTTATTGTTGTGGGTGAGCAAGCATGCCAGCATATCTAGAAGTGTCTTATTGTGTCTAAGTGCTGTGTATTGCGTCAGTTGTGCAGGATTGTTTGATACACTACCACTCAAAAGTTTGGAATCACAGTGAAATGTTCTTGTTTTAATGGAGTATCTTCTTCTTTAACACAACAATGGACTGACGGGTCTCTAAAGAAAGTTGTTTCTTTCTGGTCATTGTGAGTCGGTCCGCAAGCCATCAACTGCTGATCTTCAGATACTAAACTAACCTAGAATGTTCTTCTCCCTTTTATACTCACTTATTAGTAGAATGTTTTTCAGCTGTGCATCACAATTGAGCAAGAGTGTCCTAACAACCAATTAGTCCAATAACATCCTTAACTTGGATTGGCGGCCGTACCAGGAGATTTAGACAGAGGACTGAGAATTACTGATAATAGAACTATATGTAAAATAAGCCTCGATACAAAAATAGACTTTAATACAAACATTTTTATTCTTTAAAAATCATCTGATACACTTACATTAATTGAGAAAAGGACAATATTGTTTGTGAATTGCATGAAAAAATAAGGAAAGGTGCGATAGCCTATTTTATTTCAGCACTGCTATCCTGAGGGGGGGTCTCAGTGAGCAGCCCACATTGCTCACTAGCAGCTCAACATAGTTCACAGACAGACGACAGTGTCTTAGTTATTCTGATAACAGCATTCGATTATATCAGGTTTGATTAAAGTGTATTTCTACTCCGCTGGTGTAATTAACCCTAGGAGGCCTGCAGAACAAGGTTAACCCCAACCACCCCCCCCAAAAAAAAAATACTCCACATTTTTAATTATTTTTCAGCTGCAAAGGAAACCCCCTCTGAGCTGAATTGAGAAGCAGTTAAAAGAGCATACATTATTCATGGTCCATAGAATGAAAGAAGAGAGCCGGCTTGCTAAATTGTGCACCTAGGCTCTGTGTGGATGTAGGCTGGTGGCCCAGTAGTCCCGAGGAGAGGTGAATAGGTGCAGTCGCATTATTATCATCACCCCCTATTCCTTTCTCTCTAAGTTACGTTCACTCGCATTACAAGCCTTGCTCTCTCTCTCTCTCTCTCTCTCTCTCTCTCTCTCTCTCTCTCTGTCTCTCTCTCTCTCCTTGTACTTCTACTCTTGATTAACATTTTCTGCTAGGCTTCACACCAAAGGGCCCAACCTGTGCACCGAGAAGCCCTGGGTGGGAAAAAAAAGCCGTCAGCCGCTGGAGTGGAATCAGATAAGGCTATCAGGCAGGAGGATTTAGGCTTACGCCTTTGTGCCCCCCACACGCCCCCCCCCCCCGCCACAACCCGCTTGTGCTTCCTCCCTCAATCTCTCACTCCACTGCACCTATTGTTCTTCTGATTCTCTGACAGAAAGCCCCCCCAGCACACACACACACACACATACACAGAGAGGCACACATACACAGCCTGGTGGCAGGCCAGGGGACAAGAGACAAGCTTATTATGGAAAGGGGAAGAGCCACAGACGACGACACGAGTGAGGACCGTCAGGCACCGTTGACTTTTTTTCTGGGCCGTATTTCAATATACGGAGCCGAAAGTATCGAACGCTGTACAACAATAGAGCAATAAAACAATTAGCCACGAGAGGCTGTGAGGAACAGTGGTTTTATCACAGGTAAGGGTGCCAAGCAGAGCATCACCACCCCCATTTCCGTGATCAAATTAGGCCCCTGGCCTCAAGCAGCTTATTGCTTATATAAAAACATCAAGTGGACAACATCAAGTATGATTAAAGTCATTTGGTAGTTGGTTGGTAGGGGGTGCCTGGGCCTATCCCAGTGTACGTAGGCAGGAACAACCCTGCACCGACCACCAGTCCATCACAGCGCTGGTATGCAGACGTACTTGAGCAATTTAGTATCCCCAGTTCACCTGACTGCTTGTTTTTGGACTGTGGGAATAAAAACAGGGACCCCCTGAGGAAGCCCACATGGACACGGGTTAGGGTTAATATTAAATATATATTATATATATATTTATATAGAATATTAAATCTCCAGACAAAAAGGATCCACCCAGGGAATCAAAAAAAAAAACTGAATTATTTTTAATTGGTCTATATTAAATAAACAGAATGCTTTTTTTTTTTAAAAGTACATCTTAAAGAGTTTATTCATAGAAAAGTAAATAAAACGTGCGTCTTCTCGTTAACTCAGTTGACATCTTGAGCAGTTGGTTTGGAGCTGCCTGAGGGAAGAATAAACATATATGTCTCTCCATTCCTGGTAATAAAGTCAGTTATTGGCGTCTACTTTTCTTTTTTTCTCGCTTTACTCTCTGACTGCTGCTTCTAGCTCTGTACCTCGCCTGTGTGCGCGCCGCACTCCCGAATCTGCACAGATCTGATTGGCTGAGGAGCGCCTTTGGTGAATAGTTCTCGATAGTTTGTGGGTTTGGGTCCACACTGGGCGACGTCTGGGTCCGGACCTGGACCGCGGTCCGCCTATTAGTGACCTCTGCAATATAGCATGTGTGAGATTTGTCATAGCCGTCATGCCAGTATGCCATGAATAAGTTACTACGACATACAAACAGTTCAAACAATGCTTAGCTCTTAACCTGACAGACACCAACTGTCTCACTTATCAGCCTTCTGAGTGTGGACCAGCTGTGAGCGTGATGTAATGTTTTCCAAATTCCTGCAGTGTCTGATGGGATATTTGGTGCATTGATGAGGCAAATGATAAAATTGATGAAGTGGAGGTTGCCCACTTGGTAGGTTTTCCTGGTCCACCTTTATTGGTGCAGAATTCCTCATAGGAACGTCTGCAACAGCCATATTAGACCAGACACCTAACTCTCTGAATGGACAGAGACCCAAATACTCAAAACTGAAGTTCAGATTACGGTTTCAAACACAGTGACACACAAAATACATCTCTCTGGCGTATGTCCTTAGACCTTAAGCTCTGTTGTTCAAGCCATTCCAGTGTTTTGTCATCCAGGTCCATTAAACCACGAGCGCCATTCGGTCAGAACGTGTTCCATTGTCTGTGATGGTCCCCAAATTCACAGTGGGCACTGTCTGCAAGACCCCACTTCTGCATTACTGCACCAAAGCGCCCAACCCCTGTCCTCAGGCGATTAAGGGTTGTCCACTGCTTACAAGTGAGGTGCTGGCCAGGGACATTTGTTGGGTCTTTGATATAGTGATGAAGCACTTCCACTGCCCTTTCAAAAAAGAAGTTTATTCAAGTGTACCATTAGTATACTTCTTTTAAACTAAAAGGAAGTGAGTATGCTTTCAGTTTACTTTTTAGGTACTTAGTGATATACTAAACACAGTTATACTTAAGTATGCTTGGGTTATACTGACAAGTATAGAAGTAAATTTGGCCTTTACTAGTACTTAATCTTTTGATTGAGATAGTAGAAGTAAGTATTCTTGCTCTGCACAAAAACACAACCAGTACAATATTTATTTAAAATTGGATTTATAAAGATTCATAAAGATACTAATATGTTTCTTAATCTGAGTGTGTCTTGTTTATTTTACGTGTGTCCACTGGTGAGTAAGTAAACTTTGTTAAGTTCTATTTTAAGTAGAAAAAAACCTTAAACCTAGTCATATACTTTAAAGTACAACAATAATATAAGCAGTAAATTGTAAGTTCACTTAAAGAAAACTTACAAGCTAGTAAACTAACAGTAAACCCTTAAGATTACTTTGTGTGTAGTTGCAGTACAAAAGCTGTAAACTAGTTGTATACTTGGTTTACTACTCTTACAGATAAGGGGTACTTAAAAGTATACTTTTAAAAACTAGAAAGTGGGCCAATTTAGTCCCAAGAAGTATAAAATAGTACATATACCAGTGTACTACTAGTACAAAGACATTAGTATAGTAACTGCATAAAGAATACTTAATATTTTCTGTAAGTGTGGTCCCTCCATCTTGCCTTTACCCAGGAAGCCTTGGAGGTGTTAGCTGGTGTTGTGCGGAGCTATTCCTGGGCGTGTGTGGCAAAGGAGCGTCAGGACTTGAGGCGCATGCGCTGTGGTGTCTCTGTAACAATCTTATGGAGGTGAAGAAGACAGCCTCCACGTGGCCTCCCCCGCAAGTAGCTGAGGAGTAGTTGCGAAGTTGCATGCCCTTCAAGCGAAACAAATGTCTTCACACCGTCCACAGCCTAAAGCCCCTGCGCTAGCGCGTTTCCAGCTTAACACTGAAGGTCTCACCACTGCCGAAATTGATGTCCTCGAGCAAATAGCCATCAAGGACAATGTAACCGTGATCACCCTGCAGGAGACCCACATGGAAAACAAGAACAAAGTACATGAATTTAAGCTACTGCGCTTACGGAGATCTCTAAAATGAAGAGAGCTTTCAATGCTAGCGCCACAACATCGCCAACCATACTCCTCTCACAGCATAACCAGCAAGCTGAATGTCTTTTATTCTTAACATCAGACTCCATGTTGAGCATTACAAGCTTTCCCACATATCTGTAAACCCCTGTTTGCTTATTTATAGCATCTCTGATTCACTGGTGACTGTACAGGTGTCTTAATATAGCTGCTGCTGCATTTAACCCTTTTGATGCCCAAGCTAAGCAAACCCCTTCCAATGGACAACACTTAAACTTGACTCGTGTTCATTTCCTAAGTGTCTCTTTGGTAGATCTATTGAAATCAGTTTCTTTCATTGTTTAATGTTCAAAAAAGCCAACTTTGACCTCGGTTTATCCAGTCCAGTTTTGTTTTTCATCGATTTGCCCAATAAAAACATGCCTGGTTGCTAAAAATTGGGGCGTCCCAGAATAATAAGCCACTGCAAACCCATAAAAATAGCTTTACTTAAGCATCTAAAATGGATTTATGTGTCTGGAAGTCTTCCGAGTGTTTAGTTTGTCTGTGATATGAAGTGTTGGCCAGCACCTGTGCATCCAGAGGCCGACTGCGGTGGAAGGCCCGGGGGGCAGCGATGTCTAGACGCGACGTTAGAGGATCAGGGCCGAGGCTGGTAGGGGCTGATAAAGAGAAGGGACGAGAGAGTGAAACAGAGAGCGGTTCCTCCATTGAATCCCAACACGGATCAGTGCAATGATCCGAACATGTCCCTGCCTTTCCCCCCCTCACTTTGTGCTCGCGTCTGCCAGGCCAAATCCGGCCTCTGCTCTGGGACCGGCCGCACGCCGCAGCGTCCAGAGCCGTGAGCCCGTCGCGGCTATTTGCAAACAGATGCGCGTCTCTGGGCCGAGTGGGTTTTTGATCAATCAAGCCTTAACAAGTCAAGTTGACTAGATGCGAATGTAGCGCTTTGCATGTGAAAGGCGGGGGGGCCGAGGAAGGCCCCGGTTTGATTAAGAGTAAGCAGATAAATGGAAGATTGAAGCGGCCCCCTGCGATCAGGGAGCAGCCCCGTGGACCCGAGGCTTTAAATCCACACTGATAGCAACTCTGTCCACCCTATTCTTCTGCCTGCCCCGATGAATGGACTCATTATTCAGTGGATTCCCCTTCTCTCTCTCTCTCTCTCTCTCTCTCTCTTCTTTTTGCTCTCCCTCACACACTCTCTCATCTCCTCAACTGGAGTGGCAGCAGCTTAAACCAGGCCCCCCCTTTCCTTTCCTCTCCTCTTAGCTTCTTTCTCTCTACCTTCCTCTCCTTTCTCTTCAACTCCGCCGCTAAACTATTCATGACCGCCATCTGTGTACTTGCTGCAGCACCAGGCTTGACCTGTACTTTAAACGGCAGCCCCCCGCAACCGAACAGGGCTTGACTTTCCGCGGCCACCTAATCTGCCAACATCTGAATTCGGCCTCATTGTAATTCCCCGCACACACGACGCTGCCCATGCCGCGGCTTGGGTACGGTTTTCTTCCAGCCCAGTACGTCGCACATCTGATCCTATTTGTTTCCGTCTGACTCACACGCACAAAAAAACCCCGCAATCTCTCGCTTCCTCGCCTCGGCTTTCTGCCTCTCTCACTCCCCGTGGACCCACAAAAGGTGTCAGAGCAGCAAAGTGCCACATGAGCTGGGCGAGCATGCTCGGCTGGGCTTCTCCATATGGCCTCTCATTGTCCTGGCGCAGGCGGAGAGAATCTAGGTAGTCACAAATTGAACTTCTCAAAGCTGTGCAACAGTTAGACAACCTCTGGGATGAGCCTAATATCTCTCAGTGGAAGACCAGAAGGTCTGTCCACTCAGTGGTCAGACTGGAAAGTTATGTCCACTTACACAAGATCAGGCTTCTGTATTTCTGAACAGGGAGAGAGATATAAAATAAAATATAAAATATAAGTACAATGATAGTAAATACTATACAATACTATACTCTAATAATACCATGCAATACTATACTACAATTGTGAGAGTAGGTATTATGTTTATACTAAATGCTTCATGTTGTAAGCAGCATGTTCCAGAGTAAGCTTGGAAAAATGTAATACTTCACTAACCTTGAATACTCTTTGTGGTGTGCCCCAAGGATCTACTCTTGAGCTTTTTTGTTTGGGTTTGGGTTTTTATTTTAATATTTCAGCAGCAGATTATATCAGATTAGGAGTGGAGGATATGGCATAGACTGCCCACTTAGTGATCAAATCGGTAAATTAAATTATTTCCACTCATACAAGATCAGGCTTCTGTATTTCTGAACAGGGAGAGAGATATAAACCCCAAACTTTTAGGACAATGATAGTAAATACTATACAATACTATACTCTAATAATACTATGCAATACTATACTCTAATAATACTATGCAATACTATACTACAGTTGTGAGAGTATGTAATATGTTTTATACTAAATGCTTCATGTTGTAAGCAGTATATTCCAGAGTAGGCTTGGAAAGATTTAATACTTTGTGGCATGCTCCAAGGATCTACTCTTAGGCTTTTATGTTTTCTTAATACTTGAGCTTGGAGCCAACATTTGTCGTTATGCTGATGATGCAATATTTTTGATATTTCAGCAGCAGATTATATTGTATTAGGAGTAGAGGATATGGCATAGTCTGCCCACTTAGTGATCAAATCAGTAAATTAAATTATTTCCACTCATACAAGATCAGGCTTCTGTATTTCTGAACAGGGACAGAGCTATAAACCCCAAACTTTAAGTATAATGATACTAAATACTATACAATACTATACTCTAATAATACTATACAATGCTATGCAATACTATACTACAATTGTGAAAGTATGTTATATGTTTATACTAAATGCTTCATGTGGTAAGCAGCATGTTCCAGAGTAGGCTTGGAAAAAAACATAGTACTTCACTAACCTTGAACACTCTTTGTGGCGTGCCCCAAGGATCTACTCTTGGGCTTTTATAGTTTTTTTGTACTTGAGCTTGGAACTAACATTCATGGTTACGCTGATGATGCACATTTTTGATATTTCTGCAGCAGATTATAACGTATTAGGGTTGGGTTATATGACAAAGGCAGTACATCATGGTACTTTAAGACTTCTACACTTATAAAAACAGTACAATGATTCTTGGTGCTGCACTAAATGCAAAATTATTCAAAAGTAAGTGTGTCCACTTATTTCCTCCCTTACAAGATCAGGCTTCTGTATTTCTGAATGGGGAGAGAGCTATAAACCCCAAACTTCAGGCCAGCAACTTTAAGTATAATGATACTAAATACTATACTATACTATATTAAACTAAACTATACTATACTATAGTAATGCTATATTGCTGTATAGCTGTGAGAGTATGTAATGTGTTTTATACTAATACTTTACTAAACTATATTATATTATACTACACTAAACTACACTATGCTTTGCTATGCTAAACTGCACTACGATATACAATGCTTTGATGATGCTATATTGCTATATAACCGTGAGAGTATGTAATGTGTTTTATACTAAATACTATACTGTGCTATAGTATAGTAGTACTAATACTACACTACGATATACTGTTCTATGCTATACTATACTACACCACACTATACTATACTATAATAATGCTATACTACAACTGTGAGAGTGTTTTATGCTTAATTCTAATGTCATATTGTTCACAGCGTATTCCAGAGTAGGCTTGGAAAAAAGTAATACCTCACTAACATTGAACGCTCTCTGTGGCGTGCCCCAAGGAGCTACTCTTGGGCTTTTATGTTTTCTTTGTACTTGAGTTTGGAGCTAACATTCATGGTTATGCTGATGATGCAATTTATTATTTTTTTTATATTTTGACACCAGATTATACCATATTAGGAGTGAAGGATATACCAACGGCAGAACATCATGGTACTTTAAGACTTCTTCACTTATAAGATGGAACAGACAAAAAAAGCCAACCAGAAACTAATGATTTACGGTGCTGAACTAAATCCAGGCCTAATTATATTCTCTTTGAAATGAAACATGCAGTTGGTGGTGCTGGAAGAATTTAAGGGATTATGCAAATGTATTGACAAGTAAATCTGTCCTCTCAGTGGTCAAACTGGTAAGTTATTTCCACTCATAGAAGATCAGGGTTCTGTATTTCTGAATGAGAGAGAGATATAAACCCAAAACATCAAGCCAGCAACTGTATAAGTAAAATGATGCAAAATACAATACTATACTATAATAATACTATGCAATAATATGCAGTACTATATTACTATATAACTGTGAAAGTACGTAATCTTTTTATACTAAATGCAAAAGTCATGTTGCTTGAACATCCTTTGTGGCGTGCCCCAAGGATCTACTCTTGAGCCTTTATGTTTTCTTTGTACTTGAGTTTGGAGCTAACATTTGTGGTTATGCTGATAATGCACAATTTTTGATATTTCAGCAGCAGATTATATCATATTAGGAGTGTAGAATATGGCATAGTCTGTCCACTCAGTGGTCAGATTGGTCAAATTGGTTATTTCCACTCATACAAGATCAGGCTTATGTATTTCTGAACAGGGAGGCTAATGTAAAGCTTAAACTTCAAGCCACATGACTCAATAATTATTATCAATAATAATTATTTATAAGTTTTTGAGTCAGGTATAATAGTACTAAATACTACACAATACTGTACTCTTGTAATACCAATACTGTACTACATCTGTGAGAGTATGTGATTTCATACTAAATGCCAATCCCATAGTGCTTTTATGATTTTGTTCATAGAGGCTTCCAAAATAGGCTTGGAAAAAAAGAGTCATGCCCCCTGTAAACATGTTCAATGTATTTTAATAATGTAAGGCTTCACTATCCTTGATGACAACAGATTAAAGACAGAGCATTCTTTGTGGCGTGCCTCAAGGATCTACTCTTGGGCTTGTATGTTTTCTTTGTACTTGAGCTTGCGGATAACATTCGTGGTTATGCTGGTGATGCAAATTTTTTATATTTCTGTGACCGATTATACCATATTTGGGGGTTAGTATATGGCAAAGGCAGAACATCATGGTACTTAGCAGCACTACTACTCACTTTGTAATAAAACGTGCAGCTGGTGTTGCTGGTAGAAATTGAGGGATTATGCAAAGTTATTGACGAGAAAGTCTGTCCACTCAGTGGTCAACCTGGTAAGTTATTTCCACTCATACAAGATCAGGCTTCTATTTTTCTTAATAGGGAGTCCAAATTTACTCCACATGATTTCTAAACATATGTTTTATATGTTTTAATCTAATAATACTATACAATACTATACTCTAATAGTGCTAACAATACTGTGCAGCACTATACTGTAACAGTACTAATAATACTATACAACACCACACTATAATAACACTAATTACAATACTATTTTACTATACAGTACACATTTACAGTACAACACTATACTCTAATAATACTTTATAGTACTATGCTATGATAACAATACTGATACTAATACTACTCAATGCTATACTATAATAATACTAGATAACACAATACCATACCAAAACTGTTATCAAAAATAGAATATGTATATCTCCTGCTGTTGGTGCTGAAACAGATCATCCCTCCAGATGTTGAATCTGGTTTAAGCCACATGATTCAAAAACATATTTAAAATCAGACGTATAATAAGATACAATGCATAAACGTCTTTGCATCAGTGTTTGGGTTGTTCTGGCTACTGTGTATGTGCATGTCTCCACATCAACTCTGAGTTTTTCCCACCTTTAACAAGGTAATTGAGGCTGTGGTCACACATTTGTAGCCACCCCTTTTATTTTTAAACCAATCAACTGTCTCCTCATGTTATAATGTATCTGACTGTCCATCTACTAATGTAACAGTCTTTATAAGCTACTTGCTAAACGTTCTTCCCCATTTGTATATTGTCCTGTGTAGTATTTACTGTCTGGTGTATGTAGGTTCTGTATATTTATTGTCTGATGTAAGTGTTTACATTGTGGTGTATCTACAGTCTATATAGTTCAGTACATTGTGTTGCTGTGCTGACATTAAAAACTCTCCACTTGGTTTGTAATGTTACTATGCTGACTGTGCCTTATGTGTTTCTCTTTCTCTCTGAATGTTTTCCTGCAGTTGATTTTCTGGCCAAGTACTGCATTATTAGTCCGGAGAAGCTCACAGCCTACAAAAATGCTTTTGAAGCGGTTTGTAAAGACCATCTTTCAACTTTTATTCACAGTTTCTGCAGAAAAATCGAATTCACAGCATTGATATATCAACCATGATAAAAGGTTGATGTCTTACAGGAATTACTTAAAACACTAGTTGAGTAATGTAACCTTTATAAATGCCAACATACAAATAATACTATCAGTGGCAGCTTTTGCTAAAGCACAAACAAACCAACAAATTAAAAACAAACAAAAATGGAGTAGGCCCACAGCACCACAACAGGCTTGGACTCTTCCTTGCTGTAGATGAGACTAAGCTCTGTCTTCAGCTTATCTTGACAGAGCACCGGATAGGCTTTGAAGGTGTTGCTCAGCGCATCTTTAGGAAATGATTCGGGGATTGTCCAATCACACAATGTTTAAAAAAAAATAAGCCAGTACCAGAGAGCTGCGCCCTGTGGAAACTCTGAACCAACCAATCAAACAGCACCCTCAGGTCACCTGCTTGCCGAAAGTTGATGCTCCTACATACACTCTCATTAGACCGGCGCCCTGCACACAGGAAGTGTGCCCAATGTAAGCAATTAAATACCAATATATATTTATTCTTTTAATAAATTATAACATGGACAGTATAACTAAATGATGTCCTAATTATTTTGCCCCAGCGCCCCATATTGGCCAGCCGCCACTGAATACTGTTAAATGCTATGCTATTCTATACTATAACAATACTAAGTGATACTATAAGGTATTATACTATGATAATACTAGACACTACACTACTAAGTAATACTATAGTATTATAATACTAGGTCATACTATGCATCACTATATTATAATATGAGTAAGACATAAAACAACACTATAATACTATACAATACTGTACTATAGTTATAATACACTGTAAAAAGATTATACGATACTATAATAATGCTGAGTAATACTAAGTAATTATACTATAATTATAATATACAATATTATAATATAAATATACAATATTACACAATAATATACAATACTAATGCTAATAGTGCTATGCTATAATAATACTAAATAATACTATAAAACACTATACCAAAACAAGTATTATGTTACTATACTGTACTAATAATATACTATATCATGCAAACCTATGCAATATTAATGCTAATAATACCACGCTATAATAATACTATATAATACCATAACTATATATTATTAATAATGTAACTGTATTTGTAGGTGGACACTGATGGTGATGGCTATCTCTCCTGTTTCCAAGTGCTGCTGGCTCTGAAAGAGATCATCCCTCCAGAACTGCTGACCGAAGAGGAAGAAATCTACGTGTACAGGGTGACCATCTCCATACCCACGCTCACCTACACAGTCTGAATTCATTAACTAATTTCTATAATAACAGCAACAATGAAAACAACAACAACAACAAGCACTTATACATTCCTAGTGATGCAGAGTTCTAAAAACTGTCTAAGCTCAGGAAGTCTGCATCCAATCAGCTCAACAAGTTCAGTTCAGTGTCCATTACATTCTGCTGTGATGCTCCATACACCAGCCAATCTGTGGACTTTTTATTTACTTGCCAATTAGTAAATCATAATAATAAAGTTTCCATAATATTGAGATTCAATCTCATAATTATGATTACTTCACATAACTACTATTTCCTTATAATTATGAAATATTTTTTGTATTAATGAGATGTTAAATCATTTTTAAGATATTAAGTCTATATTGGGGTGGCGCAAGGGGTAGCACTGAATCGTCACAGTAAGAAGTGTCAGGGTTAGATTTCCCAGCCAGACAGGAGTGTGTGGAGTTTGCATGTTCTTCCCGTGTCCGTGTGGGTTTCTGTCCAAGGACATGCAGTCAGGCGAGCTGGAGATACTAAATTGCCTTCCGCCCAGTGAGCACTGGGATAAGCTCCTGCACCCCTGCGACCCCGAATGATAAGCGGTTTAGATGATGATTGAATGAATAGATGATTGTCCAGTAAAAAAAAATATTATTTTTATATTTTTTATATAACATATAACACAATTGTATCAGCTCCAATGACCATATAGTTCAACACTTACAGACTGTAGTTCATCTATTTCTCTGTATACTTGTTACCCTGTTCTTGAATGGTCAGGACCCCCACAGGACCACCACAGAGTGGGTATTACTTGGGTGGTGGGTCATTTTCAGCAGTGCAGTGACACTGACGTAGTGTGTGGTGTACTGGTGTGAGTAGATCAGACACAGCAGTGCTGCTGCTGGAGTGTTTAAACACCTCCTCAGTGTCACTGCTGGGCTGAGAATCGTTCACTAACCAAAACTATCCAGACAGCAGTGTCCTGTGGGCGGCGTCCTGTGTCCACTGATGAAGGACTAGAGAACACAAACTGTGCAGCAGCAGATGAGCTACTGTCTCTGACTTTACATCTACAAGGTGGACCAGCAAGTAGTAGGAGTGTCTAATAGAGTGGACAGTGAGTGGGCACAGTGTTTAAACACTCCAGCAGCAGCACTGCTGTGTCTGATCCACTCACACCAGCACAACACACACTAACACACCACCACCACATCAGTGTCACTGCAGTTTGTAAGTGTAGAGCTACAAAATGCTCCTATATAGTAAATGAAAATTCTCTCTTGGTCTCTCTCTCTCTCTCTCTCTCTTTTGGTCTCTTTCTCTCTCTCTGTTTCTCTCTCTCTCTGTTTCTCTCTCTCTCTCTCTCTCTCTCTCTCTTTCTTGGTCTCTCTCTGTCTCTCTCTCTGTCTCTCTCTCTCTTTGTTTCTCTTATTCTCTTTTTTGCTCTCTCTCTCTTTCACTCTCTGTTTCTCTCCCTCTCTCTCTCTCTCTCTCTCTCTCTTTCTCTCTGTCTCTCTCTGTTTCTCTCTCTCTCCCTCTCTCTCTCTGTCTGTCTCTCTCTGTGTTTCTCTCTCCCTCTGTCTCTCTCTCTTTTGGTCTCTCTCCCTGTTTCTTTCTCTTTTGGTCTCTCTCTTTGTTTCTATCTGTTTCTCTCTGTTTCTCTCTCTCTCTCTCTCTCTCTCTCTCTCTCGCTCTCTCTCTCTCTCTCTCTCTCTCTCTCTCCTCTCTCTCTCTCTCTCTCTCTCTCTCTCTCTCTCTCTCTCTCTCTCTCTCTCTCTCTCTCTCTCTCGTTCTCTCTCACTCTCAGATTCTGGAGCTGGTTGATTTCAGAGTGACAGACGGACTGACAGATTTGCGTCTGTTTGCTGTGGTCGCCAGCCTGGCCCAGAAAATAGCCACACTAGAGTGAGTATCCTGTTCCACACATTCAAATACTGATAGTAGACTCGCAAGGGGGGGTCACTGACCCTCCATAAGGACCCTCCATAAATCAGGAGGAGCACAAGAGTGTGTGTTCGTGTCTGAAAGACATGAAAGCAGGTTTATCTCATGCGCAGTGATTGGACAGTTTTGATACACAGTACATTTACAGCTAGCATGAAGTTTCTCCTGGAGCCCTCCAGACATCACCCGGGGTTCAGTCCCATCACCAGCACACTTGATCTAAGATAACGAAGCACTGATTCACTAAACCAAGTACTGGATGATAACTACACATAACTCTGGGCTGCCTGGAGGGGCGGTTCGGCAATGGTTAAACAGACACACTAACTATATTGAGTTTCTATAATTAATCATTGTATTAATATTAATAGCTTTTATGTTTTTTAATGTTTGTGTTTAAGCAAATATATATAAATAGTTATATAAATAGTTGCTTTATTAATTAATGTGTTGTAGCTCAGGTGCCTAAAAGATTTGCACACTGCTGTACATGCGCCTGCGTCTTTAAGCGTGACCCTCGGCCACTGACCCAGTCCAGGCTGGGCGGTCCACGTTTCGGCCTGAAGTCCATTTGAGTGATGAGTCTTTGGGTTTGACTCGGGGTTACAGCCCATATGCCAGAGATTCCCACACACAGGCTCTCTTTATTCTGAGCTTTTATGGGCCCTTAACAGCTCCTACTGCACACGGGGGCCGACTCGAGGGTCCCGCGGGTCATGTGAGGGTGTGGGTGTGCTTCTGTGAGCATCACCATCTTATTTTATGTCGGACTGATGGAGTATGAAAGTGAGTCTGTAAGATCAGGCAGGGCTGCTGGCGTGCAAGTGAATGTGTGTGTGTGTATGTGTGTGTGATCTGGGGTCACGCCACTCTGCTGATTTAGTGCACTGCTTGCTTTGTGAGTGTAGCTCTTTCACCATTCCAGAAGACAAGCAATTAAACAAATGAAAGGAGACCGAGACTACACGTATAGAATGGACACAATAGTGACCGTTGCATAGTTCAACCTCTTTAATCAACCTCCACTGAACCCTGATATTGCTTTGACCCTGCAGAAGTGCTGACTTGTGCTTGTTACGAGCAGAACTTAAAGGCAGAGCTCTGAACTGACCACTCTATCTGCCCTGGCTTCAAGAAACAAACACCTCTACAGGTGCTTCCTCTATGAGGAGCATGCTTCTGCATATGTTAATGCGTAATTGGATTTTATTGGCTGAGCTCAACCTGTTTGGGAGGACAAGTAAGACAGAAGTCAGGCACTAAGGTTTGCAAAACCTATTGTCACCACCAGATCTGATTAGAACAGATAACTAATCATGCATACAATACAAAGTAACATGAATATGTTATTGTGAGAGAAGTAGATCAGATCTTGATCCAGTTTGAAGAACAAAGTTAGGTTCCAGATTTCTCCTGGACGCCCCAGACATTGTATGAATGTATTCAGTTCCTTCAGCAGCAAATCTTGATTTATCTTAATGAAGTACTGAGCAGTCAAAGCAGGTATTAGATGAGAACTGATGATAATACTGGGTTGTTTCCACAAGGAGAAGCTTGGAAAGGGTTAAATAAACACACTGACGTATGGAAAAGTACTACTTGTATTAATACTGTTTAATATTTAAATAATAAAGTGTTTTACTGAGTACATAAAAGTTTCTTGTCAATTAAAAAAAAGATTTTTAAATATAATAATGACCCCAAGTGCCTCAAACTTGCATATATATATATATATATATATATATATATATATATATATATATATATATATATATATATATATATATATATATTCACCTCTAGTGCTTGAGATGTTCCAGTACTTGGGGATTTTTCTTGCATACTGGTGCTTCTCACAAGCTGCCAGTGTTGTAGCTGATTCAGTTCCCCCAGTACAATCATTCACTGTGTGCTCAGATCAAATATGCTATATGTTATACAATAAAATATGATAATTCCAATAAGATATTAGTCCCGGTGTCGACCAATAGTGTGGAAATTCATATAATCTTGATTATAGTATCCTCATCTGATGTGTATGACAGAAAATATATAAATAAAAACAAAACATGATTGCTTCTGATTAAGAATAACTGTGTTCATAGTAAACATGGTTCATTGAAGAACATACTGTATGCATGTAGGCATTGATACACAATGCAATTCTTAGCTTCTTTACATCTGAGTGCTACAGATAGACACGTATAGCAGTACATGCCTACATAATATACAGTATAATGCAAATGTTACATTATTATATTATTATTTATTATGATATTTTTATTTAATACACAAATAAATACTTGTATGGAGTCATATATATCTATATGGACCAATAGAAATGCTCCAAAATCCTTTAGAATAAAGCCTCTTTACATTAAATTGCATTGTTTTTCATCTTTCCTGTTAAGTTACCTTTGAATAAATTAATGAAACAATATAGAAAAATGAAAATTGTCAAAAATGGAGATGCAAGTTTTTCTTGGGGAACATTGGGCGGGACACATTTGCTAATTTGAATCAAAGCCCACCCTATTCCCTAAAATATTGATAATTCCACTGTAGGTAAGGTAGTAAATCACTGTATGTATAGTAGTAGTAGAACATTTGTGGAATTACAGTAAATTACAAATAAATAAACAAAATACAACATTATCTGTACGTCTGTTTATTATTAGATAAATCCAATTAAAGACCACTTTACAAACTAAACTAGATACTCCACATTACATGGTACTGCTGTCAGAAAACTTTTAAATTATACATACAATGTCTGGATTAAATACACATATAACTAAAATATATGTTGTTGTCTTTGGTGGTATAATGCTGAAATGAAATGATAAATAAATGTATATTAAGGTTTCCTGACTAGACTAGACTAATATTAATGTTAGACAGTAAGGCTGTGTCCCAAACAGCACCCTCTGGAACATTACATACTGCACTACTGACAGCACTTCTAACTTTACGAGTGTTTTCTGACTAAATTTAATATAAACGTTAGCTAACCCAAACCCTCGTAGTCTGTTACCATAACAACAAATTACACTAAAGCCGTTTCATTGTATATTTAGTATATTTTGCTATTCACTGCTCTCATCACTGACCTCGCGTTTAAAGCTGGCGCGAGCTACCCGGCGCTCCAGCGAGGCGAGAGCTCGGGTCAGTGAAGCTGCAGGATATTTCTGAACAGGCATCTCAACACAAGACCACCCAGACCGGCTAACAACCAGAGCTTGTTGCCAACAACAAACACAGGGTGTGAATAGTGAACGCTGCCAAAACGCTTTTAAAATCAAAGTTTTTAAACAGTTTTCGCTTTTTCTGTGGTTTAATGTTTGAGTGGGACAAATCTACCTGTTTCTGACATTGGGTGGGACACGTGCCCAACACCCCCCCCCCCCCCCTCCCCCCTAATCAGTATTTCTACATTATATTTATCATCATTCATGGTTGCCAGAGCAAGCTCATCGTCACTGCGCCCTGGGACATGATTTGGGTCTAAAGGGTTAAATGTTTGCGCCCTGTGAGACACCAATCTGGAAAATTCCAACAAACAGTAGGGAGATGAGTCAGTTTCAGCCTTTGATTGTCCACGGTTAAGTTAGAGCTTGTTTAAAATGTGATTGGACATAATAGCATTGTATGAGAATTATCATTGGCAGGCTATTAGCAATGACTGTTATGCTTGGGGTAGAAATTTGATGGCATCTTGCTAATTTAAAAGCTTCTGGGTTAATTAAACACTGGGTGGGCAGGATGCTCATGATTTTATGGACATGTTTTTCTTTGGGCAAAGATGATATATTCTTCGTATAGTCAAGTTTGGGAATCTGTAGTGTGGAAGTACAAAGATTCTCAGGAAAGAATTGGAATGTGAGCTGCTTTTTCTGCTTCCACTCTGGGACGATATGTTTTCTGGGGAGGGTTCTTGGTCTGGAGCCCTGGGGACGGGTCAGTTTGTCACTTGCGAGTGCCCACAAGCCCAGTGCCAGACTCGAGGACGATAAATCCGGGCTTTAATTGCGCTGATTCAGCGAGCTGACTCAGACAGACTCACTCAATTCAAAGGCAACCTGAAACAACAGTCTTCCTCTGTGCGCAGTCCAGCGGGGCCTGGTTTCGCTCCGTCCCCTCCGCACGCACGCCGCCAAAACTTGCTCACCGAAAACAACGCGCGCCATTCTTGCGCCCCAAAACTTTAAGTGGGTCACCCCACCCCCCAACCCCCCACCCCCACCAAACACCGTCCGCCGCACGCACACACCCATGTGACCCTCGACAGCCCACCCCAAACAAAAAAAGAACCAAGACCGCCAAAATTTAACCCATTACGTAAGCGCGGGGTCTGCTGAGGTTGGCAGTGGCGGGCTTATCTGTGGAGGGAGGGGTGCCACCCCAACAATAGAACTGGGTTACAGCTTACCCCCCCCCACCCTGGACCCTCGTCCAGGCCTGGGCCATCCACACTGCAGTGCAATTAATGATCATTAGCTGGCCTGTCCTTCTTCATTCTCATCAAGCCCCCCACCCTCCAGCTCTCTCGCTTTGGCCACTGGGGGGGTTTGAGCGGTCTCCAGAGCGTGTGCTGGGCCCGGTGGCCGCCGTTCTCCTCCCGGCATGCTCTTGGAGAGGAGGAGGCTTGTTAGCAGCCGTCGTCCTGCCACACGCTGGACAGCAGAGCTCTGTTCCAGATGAATGGCTTGTGTCTCTGGGTAATTATCTGTGTGTGTGGTGGGTCTGTGTTTGTGCACTTGTGTGTGTTTGTCGGTCAGCAAGTAGGCAAATTGCACCACAGTGTGTCCCCAAAATTCCCTCCATAGACACCCCCCCCCCTCATCTGCCCCCCCATCCCTCAAACTCTAGGTCAGTTTTTATCGTTATAGTGGCGGGCTGGCCTCGTGTCCAGGATCTTTGTTTAGGGTAATAGGCCGCAGTGAGCAACCACAATGGGCTCAGAACACTTTACCATCAACGGCAACCCCCTCCGCCCCCTCCCCGAAAACAGAAAACACGCCGCGTGAGCTGACCCCGCCAAAAAATTACCCGCCAAAAACGACGTACGCTCATCCCCATATGCCCTCAGCGGCTACTACAGGGGTCCCATACCAGCATCTTCATTCTGGAAAAAACAGAAGCGCCACTGGTGTGTATGTGTCTGTATAATAATAATAATAATAATAATAATAATAATAATAATAATAATAATAATAATATATTGTTTTAGGTGAGCGGCCAGTTGTCAAAGCATGTCACTGCTAGTTGGACAGTGTACAACTACTTATGTGACAAATAAACTTTGATTTGATTTATTTTATTCAGAAATAACATAAACCATCTGCATTGAAACACTATAAACATATAAAACTTAATAAACTAAGTTATACAGTCATAAATATTGGACAGTATTATAAGCTACATGTCTGTAGAGGGTTTATTTAGTCCTCTCTCGGGGGGGCGGTGTTATTATTACATCATAAAATAAATTAAAATTAATTATTTATAGCATTTTCATGTCAAGCTGTCTGCCTTGAGGTGTTATTATCACTTTTGTTATATAGCATTTAAGGCATAATTAAGGCATCCACTTCTGGAACAGTTCTTTAACCTCTATTGCATAAATGATCATGTATATATATTTTTATATATGTTTTTTATATGCTATATATGGTAACACAATGCACAATCATGAAAGGTATGATAAAAGTACTATAAAATTATTTTTCTTTACCTAAAAGCATCTTTTTTTATTTAAATAGGCATCCTATGTAACCATATAGGAGCCACTCTCACAGACTGTAGTTCATTTGATACTCTGTACACTTTATTACCCTGTTCTTTAATGATCAGGACCCCCACAGGACCACCACAGAGCAGGTACTATCAGAGAGGTGGATCATTCTTAGCACTGCAGTGATACTGACATGATGGTGGTGTGTTAGTGTGTGTTGTTCTGGTGAGTGCTGTGCTGGAGTGTTTAAACACTGTGTCCACTCACTGTCCACTCTATTAGACACTCCTACTACTTGCTGGTCCTTGTAGATGTAAAGTCAGAGACAGTAGCTCATCTGCTGCTGCACAGTTTGTGTTCCTCTAGTCTTTCATCAGTGGACACAGGACGCTGCTCAAAGGACACTGCTGTCTGGAGAGTTTTGGTTGGTGGACGATTCTCAGTCCAGCGGTGACACTGAGGTGTTTAAACACTTTAGCAGCAGCACTGCTGTGTCTGATCCACTCACACCAGCACAACACATACTAACACACCTCTACCACATCACTGTCACTGCAGAGCTGGGAACGATCCACCTCCCTTATAGTACCTACTTTAAACAATGCATTTACTGCATGTGGCTCCTGGGTTCCGTCTGTCTGTCAGAAGACTCCGTATTTGAAGCTGCACTGAAGCTGCACTGAACATCATATTAACATCCTGTCTGTGCTGTATCGAAGTGTTTGACACCATATAATAAACACAGAAACTGGAAAGCAAGTTTTAATGTGGTGATATTTCTGTTTAGCCATTAACAAACCTCTCCTGGAAAGAGCTCCCCAGTATTACTTGTAGTTATCAACCAATACCTGATACCTTGCAATACCAATACCTTTGCTTATCAATACTTCATTCAGTTACATGACACAAGAGCAGTGTCTCTCCTCATAACATGAGAAATTACTGACCAGTAACATCATCTGCTGGGCCATAGTTAGTCCTGTATATACAGCGCGTATGTATGTATACACAGATCCCCCTTGTATCTACACTCACTGTCCACTGTATCAGCTCCACTGACCATACAGGAGCTCCACTCACAGACTGTAGTTCATCTGATTCACAGGACCACCACAGAGCACATCTTATTAGGGTGGTGGATCATTCTCAGCACTGCAGTGACACTGGCATGGTGGTGGTGTGTTAGTGTGTGTTGTGCTGGTGTGAGTGGGTCAGACACAGCAGTGCTGCTGCAGCTGGAGAGTTTAAACACCTGAGTGTTTGACTGAGAATCGTCCACCAACCAAAACTATACAGACAGCAGTGTCCTGTGGGCGGCGTCCTGTGTCCACTGATGAAGGACTAGAGGAACACAAACTGTGCAGCAGCAGATGAGCTACTGTCTCTGACTTTACATCTACAAAGTGGACCAGCAAGTAGTAGAGTGGACAGTGAGTGGACAGTGTTTAAACACTCCACTCACACTACCATTATATCAGTGTCACTGCAGTGCTGAGAATAATTCACCTCCCTAATTGTACCTGCTCTGTGGTGGTCCTGTGGGGGTCCTGATCATTAAAGAACAGAGTAATAAAGTATACAGAGAATCAGATGAACTACAGTCTGTAAGTGGAGCTCCTGTATGGTCAGTGGAGCTGATACAGTGGACAGTGAGTGGAGGTCCTGTATGATCAGTGGAGCTGATACAGTGGACATTGAGTGTAGATATAAGGAGGTGGTTTTAATGTTATGACTGATTGGTGTATATATGTATATACAGAGCACATTAATTACAAAGATAAATGATTTTAAACATTGGGCTCAATTTCAGTAATGAAACTGGACTAAATGCTTCCATTTGTGCATCGAGAAGAAATCTGGTTTGAGGTTTAATGAGTTGGAACAGATCAAATAGAGCAAGTGGAGCCACATATTTAAAACCTAGGCTGTGTCTCAAAACCTAGTGAGCTCCTACATAGGCAGCATTTTATGTCATAGTATGCGCTCCCGACATGTGGACTGTCCCAATTCTTACATACCTTAAACATGCTGTCTACTGAGAAACCTTATTTAGACCTGATTTTAAAGAAGCATCGAACGCTTCCTCAGCCGCTAAGACAATCCCATGATGCACCGCAGGCTAATCTAGGAGCAGTGAAGTGGTTTTAAAATGTGAGTTATTTTGATTCTCTCTGGAGTTTTAATGTGTTTCTGGTCATATAATCACACAAAACAGTATTTTATTATCAACTCTGTAACGAGTCCTTCACCATTTACACTTTTATACTCGAGCCATTAGCATTTATGCTAGCGGATTTTGTTTTGGATGCCGGCGGGTAGCTTAGCAACCAGCTAAACCACCGGTGGCGTGCTGCAGTGGGCGGGAACAAGCCGTGACTCAGTCTCTCTCTAACTAGAGCGTCTCAGTAATCTGTTTTATGAGGAGAGATGAGGAGAGAACGCTGATACTTACACACTCACTACCTAGACAGCCTACTTAGACACTCACTAGGGTTTGAGACAGAGCCCTACTATAATTCTAATAATTCCTTGTAAACAGGCTGGTCTATGCTCACTCTGTACTGAGCGCTCCACTAACCCAGGTCTCCTTTTGTTTGCCAGTGATTTTATGCGCTCCCTCATCAGCAAGATGGACTTCCAGTCTCTGGAGATGAAGCTGTACAAAGCAAAGGTCTGTGGAGTGGTTAATGGTGGAAAACATCAGCATCTCCCTCTATCCTTCCTCCTTCCGTCTCCCTTCTCTCTCTCGGTGGGGTGGGACGAGGCACAGAGGGGCCTAATTATAGTGAAATAAAGACTACTAAACGCTTTGAAGGGCAATTCAAACGCTGGCTTAGTAAAACTAGCTGCTTCTATGGAGCACCCTGGTGTGCGCGGCCCCGCTCCTCTCTCTCTCTCTCTTTCTCTCTCACTCTCTCTCACTCTCTCTTCCTTCCCCACTCTCTCTCTCTCTCTCTCTCTTTCCCCTCTTCCTCCATCTCTCTCCTTTATTCATGGATTACAGCAGTAATCTCATTAAAGTAGCTGGCGGTATACGGCTAGTGCTACGCGCTCTGTAATCAAGTAAAGACACACTGCTCATCTCAGATGGAGCTGGGGGGTGGATAGGGCGGCCATTCAGGAGCGAGAGGGTCCGGCCAGGCCCACTGAACAGAGGAGGCCGTAGAAAGGAGAGGAGTCTTTGAAAGCCCGTGGCAAAAGGGGCCGCCGAGCCCCCACCACCACTTCTTAGGGTTAGCGGAGAAAGGGCCGGCTAATTACAGAGCCAGCTCGGGGTGGAATTGCTATTGGGGAGGAGTGGAGAGAGGAGCAGGCACGCTGCCAGGGGATTACAGGACACACACACACACACACACACACACATACACACACATGCACACACACAGCCGTACTCATTACCTTGGATGCATTTAACTGTGCAAACAGGTGCACTCACAGAAGAGTCAGAACAGACCGCTGTAACCTGAGCCTCCTCAGACACACGTGTGAATGGGGCGGCACACACAATAACCAGGCCGTGAACACGTTAGCCTCTTCTAACAGACGTTCCCGCTGCTATCCACTGCTGGAACCACACATATTAGGGAAAACACACACCATTCCCAGCTAATCTGTGCTTAAACTAATACAGAAGCTGGGAAAGCTGGTGCACAGTTTATATATATATATATATATATATATATATATATATATATATATATATATGTATAAACACTACCGCTCAAAAGTTTGGGATCACAGTGAAATGTTCTTGTTTTAATGGAGTATCTTCTTCCTTAACACAACAATGTACTGACGGGTCTCTAAAGAAAGTTGTTTCTTTCTGGTCATTGTGAGTCGGTCAGCAAGCCACCAACTGCTGATCTTCAGATACTAAACTAACCTAGAATGTTGTTCTCCCTTTTATACTCACTTATTAGTAGAATGTTTTTCAGCTGTGCATCACAATTGAGCAAGAGTGTCCTAACAACCAATTAGTCCAATAACATCCTTAACTTGGATTGGTGGTCGTACCAGGAGATTTAGACAGAGGACTGAGAATTACTGATAATAGAACTATATGTAAAATAAGCCTCTAAACAAAAATAGACTTTAATACAAACATTTTTATTCTTTAAAAATCATCTGATACACTTACATTCATTGTGAAATGGACAATATTGTTTGTGAATTGCATGAAAATTGCATGAAATGAAATTCTAAAGTGATCCTAAACTTTTGTTTAACAATTTATTTATGGTAATATTAATTTGTCCAATTACTTTTGAGCCCCTGAAATAAGGAGGCTTTGTACATGTTGAACTTTTCAACATCTCATAGGATACTTTTGTTCAACCCCCAGAATTAAACCTGAAAGTCTGCACTTCAATTGCATCTCAGTTGTTTAATTTCAAATGCAACATGGTCGCATGGAGATCTGGACGTAACTGTGTGTATATATATATATTACTCCACAGCAGTAAAACCGAATGACTGGCCAGTAATTAGAATTGTTGGGTTTGTCTCTGAAGTTTTGGTTGGTCCGAGGTCCTCTTAGCTCCCAGATGCTGATGAGACTGATCTGAAATCTGGTATTGAATGACACTGAATTTTTCACTTCTCTGTAGTATTGAAGAAGGTCGGTACCATAAAAGTATTGAATTTCGATACGCAGCCCCAACCGCCGGCACAGGAAAGACTATTACAGTGCACTCATGTGCTCCCAAATCTATTCTGCTTCATATTAAGTTCAAGTCGGTGAGACTTTGAACCGTGTTATTTTATACTCTTCAAAAAGTTCAGCTAGACAACATACCTTTTAACTTCTCCCAGTGCCGCAAAGAAAGAGCAGTTAACTTCCAGAACTCTACATTTCTCCTAAGACCCGGAATCATGGGCCACTGATAGACCTGCATGTTTGGGTGAGCAAAGTAATCAGTATATAGAGTACAGTTTTGGGTCAGGTGGTGACTCCTTCCCTACAAGAACATCTCCAATAAAGCAGCAAGCCACAAAAGGCTGTATGTTAATGGGATTTTATGAGGGGGAAGTGTGTTGTTAGGCATGGCGTGGAGTAAAACCCTCTTCCCTGTGATTAGTTCATAATAACGTGAAGTTATTATTTAAGTTACTATGGTTGCACGTTGCAAAGCATTTGTCTTTTGCTATCTGCAGATCTTTGCCGTGTAACTCATCCCACAGTTTTTGGAATATCAACACCGATACAACTCCAGATTGTCAGTGTGCTTCGGGCTAAAGCTCAGCTCGCTGGTGTCTCTGAGTCATTTTAAACTCTTAATTTCTAACCACCTCTGCACAACCTGCCAGTGTTTTATTTAATTCTAGTTAACAGTTTTGATTTTGGTATTTAGTTTTTATTATTATTATTTTTTTCCTTTTACCATACTTTTATTGACTTTTTTATTTGTATTACTCTATTATTATTATTATTGTTTTTTATTATTATTTCTTTTACTATTTTATGCTTTACTACAATATTTATATCTACTTTTATTGACTTGTTTTTTACTTTTTTCTTATACCTGATTTTAGTGTCTTATTCAGTTTATATATTTTTTCTTTTATGATTTATCTTACTTAATTCTGTCTCTGTTTTTATTGTTTCTTCCACATTTTAGATACTCTTTAAAATTAATTTTAATTAATTTTAATTGTTTATTAATAGTAATGCTCTGTGACATTGCAAATGAGGGTCTCCCTCAATGTACTCCAGAGTGAAAATTAAGGTTGATTGATTGATTTTCCGGATTTTTTCCAATAGAGAATGAATAGGATAGAAAAGTGCAGGCCAATCTCCTGAACTTCTGCTCGACCAAGAGACTCTATTTTACATACACTGACTCAGGGCAGACCCTTGACCACGACTGTAGTGTTGGTTCGACCTGCACTCGTCTGTTTGGCATTTTCTTTCCATCCCTCTTTTTTCCCCATAGAGTCCCATTTATTTTCGGTCACACTCAAACATCATGGTTTCATTTAACCTACAGCCACCAAACTGCCTGTACTCCCTACAGAGCAGATCCTCAAACACTAATTCAGAGACATACTAACCCACACTCCTCTATTTGTCATTTATTAATCTCTCATTCTGCCAATAGGATCCCATTCCCCAACCTCTAATCCACAGACTAGGACCTGCACTCCTCTATTCGTCACTTATTCATCCCTCATTCCGCCTATAGGATCCCATTCATTTTTGGCCAAACCCAAACATTACGGTTTCCTTCAATCTACAGCCTCCAAACTGCCTGTACTCACTGAGGACAGATCCCCAACCACTAATCCACAGACTTACTGACCCACACTCCTCTATTTTGTTGTTTATGTGCAACCATCCATTCCATCTAGTTATTAATAATAATCATGCAAGCAGCATTAGAGACAAAGCTAATTCCAAGATGCAAGACAGTGAGACTCGTCACACACCTAGAAATGTCCCACTTTGGTCGGAAGAGCTGACTAAGACTTCCAAGTATTAACCTGAACCCCTAAATCCCCACACCTGAACCCAGTTCAGCATTTGTGGGACCACCTGGATGGTGGTGTTGGCTCTATGAGCTGTGGGATGCACTGCAGTCAGCATGACTCCAGATACCTTTGACCACCTACCTGAAACTTATAGTCTCGTGCTGCACACAGCGATTACTCTGGATATTAGCTGGTGGTCATAATAATGTGAATTTACCGTGTAGTTCAAATATTGTGAGGGCGTCACAGGTGCATGTATTGTATATTTTACAACAGTTTTGAACGTGGCTTAGCCAATCAAACTTTAGAACCAGAACTATCCTTCTTATGATGACGAAGTTTGCATGGGAGTCCCACGAATAGAAGGGATCAGTTGATGAGTTATTGATATCCTTTCACTTGTAGATTCACTTCCACTACCTGTGTTCTTACTTCACAGCAACTGTTCTTGTTCTTGCTGGAGGGACAGGCAGGCGGCGCTGTGGCGGCTCAGGGCTGCATCAGTGCCGAGCAGCTGTTGGTGGAGTTAAAGGCCGGGGGAATCCGAGAGGAGCACGAGGAAGCGGTCAGGCGTGAGCTCCGCAGCCTCCGTTCTCTCGACCTACTCGACTTCCTGGCCCACCTGCCCCTCTTCATCCTCATCCACAACTCGGTCATCGCCAACCCACTGGACGACTCCAGCAACCTCTGACACTGAGGCTGACCTTCATCACATCACATCTCAGATCACTTACTTCTGTAGAATGGAAGCCACATCAAAGGAGCATTAAAGTGGAAAACGTGATAAGAGTGCAGTGTGTTTATTACCCGGATGACCACTATAACACTAATGTGTAGGGGGGCATTATAATATATACCTGTACATCTGCTCACTCATCCAGCTTTCCAATCACGTGGCAGCAGCACACTGTATTAAATTGGGTTTAGATTGGTACACTGTATTAAATTGGGTTTAGATTGGTACACTGTATTAAACTTGGTTTAGATTGGCACACTGTATTAAACTGGGTTTAGATTGGCACACTGTATTAAATTGGGTTTAGATTGGCACACTGTATTAAATTGGGTTTAGATTGGTACACTGTATTAAACTGGGTTTAGATTGGCACACTATTAAATTGGGTTTAGATTGGTACACTGTATTAAACTGGGTTTAGATTGGTACTGTATTAAACTGGGTTTAGATTGGTACACTGTATTAAACTGGGTTTAGATTGGCACACTGTATTAAACTGGGTTTAGATTGGTACACTGTATTACACGGGGTTTAGATTGGTACTGTATTAAACTGGGTTTAGATTGGTACACTGTATTAAACTGGGTTTAGATTGGCACACTGTATTAAACTGGGTTTAGATTGGCACACTGTATTAAACTGGGTTTAGATTGGTACACTGTATTAAATTGAGTTTAGACTCGTACACTGTATTAAATTGGGTTTAGATTGGTACACTGTATTAAACTGGGTTTAGACTCGTACACTGTATTAAATTGGGTTTAGACTGGTACACTGTATTAAACTGGGTTTAGGTTGGTATACTGTGTTGAACTGGGTTTAAATGTGTACACTGTATTAAATTGGGTTTAGACTGGGACACTGTACTAAACTGGGTTTAGACTGGTACACTGTATTAAACTGGGTTTAGGTTGGTACACTGTATTAAACTGGGTTTAGATTGGTACACTGAATTAAACTGGGTTTAGACTGGTACACTGTATTAAACTGGGTTTAGGTTGGTACACTGTATTAAACTGGGTTTGGATTGGTACACTGTATTAAACTGGGTTTAGATTGGTACACTGTGTTAAACTGGGTTTAGACTGGTACACTGCATTAAACTGGGTTTAGATTGGTACACTGTGTTAAACTGGGTTTAGACTGGTACACTGCATTAAACTGGGTTTAGATTGGTACACTGTGTTAAACTGGGTTTAGACTGGTACACTGCATTAAACTGGGTTTAGATTGGTACACTGTGTTAAACTGGGTTTAGACTGGTACACTGCATTAAACTGGGTTTAGATTGGTACACTGTGTTAAACTGGGTTTAGACTGGTACACTGCATTAAACTGGGTTTAGACTGGTACACTGTACTAAACTGGGTTTAGACTGGTACACTGCATTAAACTGGGTTTAGATTGGTACACTGTGTTAAACTGGGTTTAGACTGGTACACTGCATTAAACTGGGTTTAGATTGGTACACTGTGTTAAACTGGGTTTAGACTGGTACACTGCATTAAACTGGGTTTAGACTGGTACACTGTACTAAACTGGGTTTAGAATGGTACACTGTATTAAACTGGGTTTAGGTTGGTACACTGTATTAAACTGGGTTTAGGTTGGTACACTGTATTAAACTGGGTTTGGATTGGTACACTGTATTAAACTGGGTTTAGATTGGTACACTGTATTAAACTGGGTTTAGATTGGCACACTGTATTAAACTGGGTTTAGATTGGCACACTGTATTAAACTGGGTTTAGATTGGTACACTGTATTAAATTGAGTTTAGACTCGTACACTGTATTAAATTGGGTTTAGATTGGTACACTGTATTAAACTGGGTTTAGACTCGTACACTGTATTAAATTGGGTTTAGACTGGTACACTGTATTAAACTGGGTTTAGGTTGGTATACTGTGTTGAACTGGGTTTAAATGTGTACACTGTATTAAATTGGGTTTAGACTGGGACACTGTACTAAACTGGGTTTAGACTGGTACACTGTATTAAACTGGGTTTAGGTTGGTACACTGTATTAAACTGGGTTTAGATTGGTACACTGAATTAAACTGGGTTTAGACTGGTACACTGTATTAAACTGGGTTTAGGTTGGTACACTGTATTAAACTGGGTTTGGATTGGTACACTGTATTAAACTGGGTTTAGATTGGTACACTGTGTTAAACTGGGTTTAGACTGGTACACTGCATTAAACTGGGTTTAGATTGGTACACTGTGTTAAACTGGGTTTAGACTGGTACACTGCATTAAACTGGGTTTAGATTGGTACACTGTGTTAAACTGGGTTTAGACTGGTACACTGCATTAAACTGGGTTTAGATTGGTACACTGTGTTAAACTGGGTTTAGACTGGTACACTGCATTAAACTGGGTTTAGATTGGTACACTGTGTTAAACTGGGTTTAGACTGGTACACTGCATTAAACTGGGTTTAGACTGGTACACTGTACTAAACTGGGTTTAGACTGGTACACTGCATTAAACTGGGTTTAGATTGGTACACTGTGTTAAACTGGGTTTAGACTGGTACACTGCATTAAACTGGGTTTAGATTGGTACACTGTGTTAAACTGGGTTTAGACTGGTACACTGCATTAAACTGGGTTTAGACTGGTACACTGTACTAAACTGGGTTTAGAATGGTACACTGTATTAAACTGGGTTTAGGTTGGTACACTGTATTAAACTGGGTTTAGGTTGGTACACTGTATTAAACTGGGTTTGGATTGGTACACTGTATTAAACTGGGTTTAGATTGGTACACTGTGTTAAACTGGGTTTAGACTGGTACACTGCATTAAACTGGGTTTAGATTGGTACACTGTGTTAAACTGGGTTTAGACTGGTACACTGCATTAAACTGGGTTTAGACTGGTACACTGTACTAAACTGGGTTTAGAATGGTACACTGTATTAAACTGGGTTTAGGTTGGTACACTGTATTAAACTGGGTTTAGGTTGGTACACTGTGTTAAACTGGGTTTAGACTGGTACACTGTATTAAACTGGGTTTAGGTTGGTATACTGTGTTGAACTGGGTTTAAATGTGTACACTGTATTAAACTGGGTTTAGATTGGTACTGTATTAAAGTGGGTTTAGATTGGCACACTGTATTAAATTGGGTTTAGATTGGTACACTGTATTAAACTGGGTTTAGATTGGTACACTGTATTAAACTGGGTTTAGATTTGCACACTGTATTAAACTGGGTTTAGATTGGTACACTGTATTACACTGGGTTTAGATTGGTACTGTATTAAACTTGGTTTAGATTGGTACACTGTATTAAACTGGGTTTAGATTGGCACACTGTATTAAACTGGGTTTAGATTGGTACACTGTATTACACTGGGTTTAGATTGGTACTGTATTAAACTGGGTTTAGATTGGTACATTGTATTAAACTGGGTTTAGATTGGCACACTGTATTAAACTGGGTTTAGATTGGTACACTGTATTAAACTGGGTTTAGATTGGTACACTGTATTAAATTGAGTTTAGACTCGTACACTGTATTAAATTGGGTTTAGATTGGTACACTGTATTAAACTGGGTTTAGACTCGTACACTGTATTAAATTGGGTTTAGACTGGTACACTGTATTAAACTGGGTTTAGGTTGGTATACTGGGTTGAACTGGGTTTAAATGTGTACACTGTATTAAATTGGGTTTAGACTGGGACACTGTACTAAACTGGGTTTAGACTGGTACACTGTATTAAACTGGGTTTAGGTTGGTACACTGTATTAAACTGGGTTTAGATTGGTACACTGTATTAAACTGGGTTTAGACTGGTACACTGTATTAAACTGGGTTTAGATTGGTACACTGTATTAAACTGGGTTTAGACTGGTACACTGTATTAAACTGGGTTTAGGTTGGTACACTGTATTAAACTGGGTTTGGATTGGTACACTGTATTAAACTGGGTTTAGATTGGTACACTGTTAAACTGGGTTTAGACTGGTACACTGTATTAAACTGGGTTTAGGTTGGTATACTGTGTTGAACTGGGTTTAAATGTGTACACTGTATTAAACTGGGTTTAGATTGGTACTGTATTAAAGTGGGTTTAGATTGGCACACTGTATTAAATTGGGTTTAGATTGGTACACTGTATTAAACTGGGTTTAGATTGGCACACTGTATTAAACTGGGTTTAGATTGGTACTGTATTAAACTGGGTTTAGATTGGTACACTGTATTAAACTGGGTTTAGATTGGCACACTGTATTAAACTGGGTTTAGATTGGTACACTGTATTACACTGGGTTTAGATTGGTACTGTATTAAACTGGGTTTAGATTGGTACACTGTATTAAACTGGGTTTAGATTGGCACACTGTATTAAACTGGGTTTAGATTGGTACTGTATTAAATTGGGTTTAGATTGGTACACTGTATTAAACTGGGTTTAGATTGGTACACTGTGTTAAACTGGGTTTAGACTGGTACACTGTATTAAACTGGGTTTAGATGCTCAGTTAATGATTGTGGAATGGTTGTTGGCGCTGGGGTGGTTTGAGTGTTTCAGGAACTGCTGACCTCCTGAGGTTTAACATACAACAGTCTCTAAAGCAGGCCTCTCCAGTCTTATCCACAAATGGTTGGTGTGGCTGCAGATGTTCATTCCAGTCAAGCAGAAGTTCACCTGATTCCACGTCTTTCATTAGTCTTACTAAGCATTATCAGTCAAGATCAGCAGCCACACTGGTCCCGTGTGGATACGCCTGCGAAAGCCTTGAGTTTAGTCTTGAGTTCTGTGGGTTAAAAATAGAGATGCACCAGGTGCAGCTTTCTTGGTCGATTCAGAATTTTAAAAAGTCTGACCTGCCAGTTTTTATGGAACATGGGCCCCACCACACCAGACCACGGCACCCCTGAAAATGTAGCATTATATGTGTGTATACATTGGTTTTAGTTTGTTTGTTTGTGTTTTTTGTTGTTTTTGTTTGTTTGTTTTCTTTCCGATTCTCTCTGTTTCACTTCACCCCCCCCCCCCCCCCCCCCCCCCCCCCCCCCCCCCCCCCCCCCTGCACCTTCTCCTGCATTTCACCCCTTGGTCCCCCCAATTCGGAACCCCTCAACCCTATCTACATGAAGTACAATGATTGTTGTTATGAAATAAATTATAAAGAATTCATTGTCGTCCAAAGAGGCGGGGGGTGGTGGCAGGCCAAAAAAAAAAAACTTAGCATTGTGTATACTGTATAAGCTCCTGTAAGGTATATAGGTGGCAGTGTTTTGGTCTGGGGAATGTTTTTGTGGCGTTCTCTGGACCCACTCATCCATGTGGAGGACACTCTCAACCCACTGGGGTCTGAATCCATCCTTGTAGATCACGTACACCATACATGCTGATGGTCTTCTCCGGGGTGGATGAGATCTTCCAGCAAGACGATGCAACACGTCACACGACTAGAAATGTCCCACATTGGTTGGAAGAGCTGACCAAGACTTCCAAGTACTACCCTGGACCCTTGGTTCCCCAGACCTGAACCCAATTGAGCATCTGTGGGACCACCTGGCTCTATAGATCCTCCTCCACGCTCCCTCCAGCAGCTGTGGGATGCACTGCAGTCAGCATTGCTTCAGATACCTGTGACCACCAACCAGGACCTTACTGAGTCTTCCAGCCCGTCTAGCTGCTGTCTATCATGCACACAGTAAAGTCACATTATTATGACCACTTCCTATGGCAGCACGTAGGTGGCAGTGTTTTGGTCTTGGGAATGTTTTTGTGGCATTTTTTGTTCCCACTCATCCATGTGGAAGACACTCTCAACCCATTGGAGTCTGAATCTATCCTTGCAGATCACATACACCATACATGCTGATGGTCTTCTCTGGGGCGGATGGAATCGACTAGAAATGTCCCACACTGGTTGGAAGAGCTGACCAAGACTTCCAAGTACTACTCAGGACTTTTGTCCTGAGTATTGAGCATCTGTGGGACCACCTGGATGGTGGTGTTGGCTCTATGGATCATCCTCCACGCTCCTTCCAGCAGCTGTGGGATGCACTGCAGTCAGCATGGCTCCAGATACCTGTGACCACCTACCAGGACCTTATTGAGTCTCCCAGTGGTTCCTCTGGATGTTAGCTGGTGGTCATAATAATGTGACTTGACTGTGTATGTGGTCACCAGCAAGCCAGTATTGGATGCTGATTCAACCACTGGCGTAGGGGAAGGAGGGAGAGGGCTCATGTGGCAGTGCCTGACTCGCTCTGAGCAGAGAGGAGTGCTGTCTGTGGTCCTGAAAGGACTTCAGCTTCTCCCTCTGTGCATGTCTCACGAGCACTCTTTAAAAAGATGGTTCTTTAAGGGTTCTTGGGTGAATGGAAATGTTCTATGTAGAACCATTAGTTCTCTAAAGCACCATTGCATGCTGAAATGGTCGGTGCCGGGTGAAATGATTCTTTAGACTGATGCACTGCAGTTAATGTACAACACTTGTACATTGTAGATGTAGAACAATTGATGGTGTGCAGTTAATCTAGAACACTTGAGGGTTGCAATAAATCTAGAACACTTGATAGTGTGCAGTAAATCTAGAACACTTGAGGGTGTGCAGTTAATATACAACACTTGATGGTGTGCAGTAAATCTAGAACACTTGATGGTGTGCAATAAATCTAGAACACTCGATGGTGTGCAGTTAATCTAGAACACTCGAAGGGGTGCAATAAATCTAGAACACTTGATGGTGTGCAGTTAATCTACAACACTTGATGGTGTACAGTAAATCTAGAACACTTGATGGTGTACAGTAAATCTAGAACACTTGATGGTGTGCAGTTGATCTAGAACACTTGATGGTGTGCAGTTAATCTACAACACTTGATGGTGTACAGTAAATCTAGAACGCTTGATGGTGTACAGTAAATCTAGAACACTTGATGGTGTGCAGTTGATCTAGAACACTTGATGGTGTGCAGTAAATCTACAACACTTGATGGTGTGCAATAAATCTAGAACACTTGATGATGTGCACTAAATCTAGAACACTTGTGGTTGTGCAATTACTTTAGAACACTTGTGGTTGTGCAATAAATCTAGAACACTTGATAGTGTGCAGTAAATCTAGAGCACTTGAGGGTGTGCAGTAAATCTAGAACATTTGATGGTGTACAGTAAATCTAGAACACTTGATGATGTGCAATAAATCTAGGACACTTGGTGATGTGCACTAAATCTAGAACACTTGATGTGCACTAAATCTAGAACACTTGTGGTTGTGCAGTTACTTTAGAACACTTGTGGTTGTGCAATAAATCTAGAATATTAGATAGTGTGCGGTAAATCTAGAACACTTGAGGGTGTGCAATAAATCTAGAACACTTGATGATGTGCACTAAATCTAGAACATGTGTGGTTGTGCAGTTACTTTAGAACATGTGGTTGTGCAATAAATCTAGAACACTTGATGATGTGCATTACATCTAGAACATTTGAGGGACTGCAGTAAATCTAGAACACTTGTGCAGTTAATCTAGAACACTTGAGGCTGTGCGGTTAATCTAGAACACTTGAGGCTGTGCAGTTAATCTAGAACACTTGAGGGTGTGCAGTCAGTGAGGGTACAGTTGTATGCCGAGCAGGAAGAGAAAGAAAGCGATGGCCTTCGTTTAGCCCCTCTGCCAGAGACCCCAGCTATAAAAGGAGAAAGGAGGAGAGTGGTGGGCTTTAAGCGTCCGCAAAGCAGGGGCTTGCAGCACTTTCAAAGGAAATAAAAGGGGCGCGAGCAAAGTGATAACAAGCACCCCACCCCTCCCCGCCCCCCACCCCCAGTCCCATTTTCTGAACAGCCAATGAAGGAGCGCGTCAGATGGTCCGGAAAGCCAATCAGTGCGGATTACGGAGGGAGCGCGAGCCCCTGCTTCGTTTATTCCAGCACAATGAGCGGCCGCATTCTGACACAAAAGCGTGTACGGGCTCGCGCGCGCGCACGCACGCGTGGAAGTCACCCAGCTCGCGCGCCTACACGGCTTAAAGGGGAATTCCAGCGATGGTTCAAAATTTCTGCATAGTTACTCTGTTAACACGCAGAGAAGGCCGCGGGTGTGTTGTGAGAGTCCGTTCACAGTGAAGGCGATCCAAAGGAGGAGTCCACCCATTTTTAAAAAATCTATAATGATTATTATTAAATAGTTGAGATGTAAACAAGTGGTTTGGAGTGAAATGCTTCGTTTCTAAAGACAGTTGGAGTCAGAATCGTTCACAGTGGAACCAGACGTCCATCTCCTTAGATGTTTATGATTATTCTGCCATCATTAACATATAAAAAAAACCATAATATTGATTCTGAGATATTTAGAGGCACAAATGAGTAATTAAGATATTTGTCTATAACAGATTATCATGCTAACTCATTTTATACAGTGAAGCTACAGTGCTGTCCTTCAGTTTACTCTAGTTGTAGTGATGGATAGCTTCATGTGAGGTACAAAAACTTATATATATATATATATATATATATATATATATATATATATATATATATATATATATATAATATATATATTAACCCTTAGAAGACACGTGTATGCTCACTGGTGGGTTTGATAGTAAATACAATGTCCTATAAGTAACAACAGTCCTATAAGTCCTATAAGTCCAACAGTCCTATAAGTATCAACGTAGACCTACTAACTAACTAAAGGAGAACTCCGCCAATATTTTAAAAACTCTGTATAATTAAACAGTTAAGATCACCACCACTGTAAACAATGTCTGTACCAGTGTATACCAAACCCACTCCAAACCAAAAATCACTCTACATCCCAATCATTGAATTATACAGAAAATTTGAAAAATAGGTGGAATTCCCCTTTAGGCTTGAACCCTCAAATGTAAAGTTTATCAATGAATAAAGATAGATAGATAGATAGATAGATAGATAGATAGATAGATAGATAGATAGATAGATAGATAGATCTCAAAGTTCTCAAAGTTCCACCTCCTGTAACTCCGTCCTCCTCAAACGGTGACGGTTTGGCGCGTGCTGCGTCATGAAACAGCAATAAAAGTCAAAGAACAAAAGCCTCCCTCCTACCTGCGCGTGCGTGTTTGTTTGTGTGTGTGTGCATTTCCACCACCACCTGCCTCCCCGTGCAGAGCGCGCGCTCGCCGCGTGTCCTTTTCGCCAAGGGCCACAGCGGTGGAGTGGCTGCGGCGCGCGCCGCCGCTGTCAGAAAGGCACGCGGCGCTTTCAGCTGCGCTCGAGCGCCGCACGCTCCCGCACCATCAAACATCAAAGGAGGCAGCACGCGCCCGTGGGCAGGCGCGATAAAGCCTTTACCTGACAAAGACACCGCGCTGCTGTTGTTTCTTTAAGCGGGGTGTGTTGCAGTCTGTGGGGAGAAGAGCGGCGCGCTGCTGCGATTATTCGACTCGTGTTCGTCTCGGAAGAGACTCTTCCTTTTAGTGCTCAGTGAAAAGTACAGATTTAGTCTGAAACTGTTTTAAACATCCGGCTGATTTAAGGACAGGGAGGAGTGGAGGACAGCAGCAAGGTTTCTTGTGTGACTTGATTGAATAAGAAAAGTTTGGGGCCAAACAGTCACAGCAGTAGATTAATTGCGAAATGTATTAAAATGTGTATTAAAATGTTTCAAGTTTTGATTTTATTACTTTATTTTTTAATCGAACCCTACATGCATATATGACTAATTAATGTGTTTATACTTTATTCGAGAAATCAAAAGCAATCAATCACAATTAAACACGATTTTTAATCACTATTTTGCAAATAATTGGTGTTTTACCTCAACCTTGGTTGCAAACACTCCTCTCCTTTAATACTTATAAACATCAGATTGTGCTTATGCATCTCTTCCTTTCTCTCTCTCTCTCTTTCTCTCTTTTGTCGATTTTCTTTTGATTCCTCGATTTTTTTTTATTGAAAATGTGAAATTTGTGTTTAAGTCCTAAATTGCATGTGTCTATTTTTTAATGTAAGCATCAATAGTCTAATATCAGTGTGTTGGCGCTGCTATTGTTTCTCTTTTTCCTTTTGAGCATGAACAAACTTTCTTTTTAATCTTTCTATCAGTAACTTTTAGCGATTAATCACAACTAAACCGGAATTTTAATGACTATCTCAACGAATCTTTGTAATTTGTCTTTGTTTTGGTGGTAAACGCGCTCAGTTTTATACTTATTAACCAGCAGAATATGTTCATGCATGTCTCTATCACTTACTCACAGTCGCAGGAGACGAATAGGAACAAGTTTTTATCTTGTTTTTTTTTCTTTTTCACTTTTTTTTCTTTTCTTCTCTCTGCTTTTATCTACATTGTCCTACACTGGGACTCTCTCTCTGTCTCTCCTGGATGCTGGTCACGTCTAGCGGGGCCTGACAACAGGCAGGGTGCCGAGGGAGCCCCGCATTAGCATTTATAGCACTTTGTCTCTCTATTAAAAATTCCGAGAGATCCATTTTTTTCTTTTTCTTTGTATTTTTTAAAAATAATTAAATAAATAAACAAATATGAACACTTTCTTTCGGAAACACCACACGAGATATTCTGGATATTTTAGAAACAATTTATTCTGAGATCTAAAGTGTACAAAAATATGGACGTAAGGCATTCTGAGGAACACCCCCCCTCCCCAAACCCACCCCCCACACCCACCCCCCACCAGTATTGGAAAAGGCAGAGCTGAACAGATTACAATGCAGTTCCCATTTCAGTATAAGACACGTTGGTGGTGAAATCAAAATAAAAAAGGAGATAGAACCTCTGGAGTGTCGTACTCCATCATCATCATCATCGTCGTCATCATCAACAGCGCGCGAGAGGTAATAATACAAGCGACTTAAGGTGTTCAGGCTATGCATACGTCGAAAAATATATATACATATTAAAATGGCATGTGTACAAAACATCTATAAATCTCTTACATACAAAAATAGCTTAATATACTTTTACAAAAAAAACTTTTATACAAATAGAGCTTCATATAATTCAACTGCTCCGGGCTGGAAGCGTATACTGGGGGGGCCGGGTCCGCGTGGACCACCCTTCGGCCAGTTTTGAGGGCGCTGTTTAAGAAAGAGTCTCTTGAATGGGCGTTTTGGGGGCAGGGGAGGGGCCCACGTTCTGAGTCCGGCTCCGGGCCCCTCCGCCTGCGGTCCTGGCCCTCCCGAGGGCCTCTCTCCAGGACGGGGGCGCGAGCGCAGTGCTTTGCATGTGTCATCCCTCTGGATGAGAGAGGGAGAGCGAGAGAGGGAGGGGGTGCTGGAGGTTGGGGGTCTCTGGCGCGCAGCAGCCGAGAGCTCCAGCAGAAGAAGAAACGCGACAGGGGGAACGTGCTCGCGCGCTCAGAACCAGCTGGCGAAGTCCAAGAGCTCCTGCTCCTCGGGGCTGAGCGGGTCGCACGAGCCCTCGTCCGACGAGTACGAGGACACCGGCGAGCCGGCCATGGAGTTGAGGTCGGTCGTGTGGCCGTGCGGGAGCGCGCCCGAGCGGAAGGCCGCGCTCACGGCGTCGTGCTCGTCGAGCAGCTGCTGCAGCGCGCGGATGTACTCGACGGCCGAGCGCAGCGTCTCCACCTTGCTCATCTTCTTGTTGGCGGCGCCGTGCGGCACGTGCTCGCGCAGCGTGGCGAAGCCGCTGTTCACCAGCTTGACGCGGTTGCGCTCGCGCTCGTTGCGCCGCGCCACGGCGTGCGGCTGCTGCTGCGGCGGGCTGTAGCCGAAGCCCGCGAAGCTCAGGCGCCGCTTGCAGCGCAGCAGCTCGGGCGAGGAGGCGCGCGCCCGCTTGGCGTGGGCGCCGGCCGTGGACGCGGGCGCACCGCTCGCGCCCGCCTGCACCGCGAAGAAGCACGCGGGCGGCGCGAGCTGCTGCTGAGGAGGATGGTGGTGGTGATGATGATGCTGCTGGCTCGCGCTTATTTCCATCGTCGCTGACACGTCCATAGCGCGAGGAACGGTGCACCAACAACGGCGATGACGACGAGATCAACAACAACAACAACAACAACAAGCGCAGAGTCCTTCTTCTAGTGTCTCTGAAGGTGTCGTGCTCGTGGCGTTCACGCGCGGCTCTACGCGCACTCCGTGTGTCTCGCGCTCCAGCGTGCCTGACTGCTCCAGCCTCTCGGAGCGCGCGCCCTTTTCTACGCGCCGCAGATCCCCCACCCCTTCCCGTGTGCCCCCGTTGGCCACGCCCCCACGCGCACAGCTCCATTCAACGCTGCGCACCGCCGGGCGCGTGCCGCTCAGCCACTGAACAAACAAGATCGTGTAGAGCAGCGCGAGGCGGAGTGAGAGAGAGAGAGAGAGAGAGAGAGAGAGAAGCACCGATCGGCGCTCAGACACTTGCAAGAATTTCAAAGTTTAAGTCCCTTCTTTCACTATCAAGGAACACAAGAGGTTCTCCACTCTCTTTAGAACTTTTCTAGAACCTCAAAAAAAGTTTAAAGGATTCTACGGTCTCAGAAAAAATCCTCATGTGTTGAACACGTTAAAGAACCATTTAAGGGCCCCAGCATCTCTTAAGCAGGAGGGTTCTTTAAGGGTTCTTTTGAACCATTTTCAAAAAGGTTCTATCTAGAACAATATACAATAAACTTTCTCCATCAATCTAAAGAACCATTTGACCATACAAAGAACAACTAAAGTATGTAAATGGTTATTTAAGTGTTCCTGGTTCTATACAGAACCAATGTCATTACTGAAGAACCCTGTGTTGGGAAAAACGTTCTATAAGGTATACAGTGTTCAAATGGTGGTTCCACAGTGGTCTGTGCTAAAGAACCTTTAGACATTTTAAAAAACACTGTATGCATTTATTTGTTTATATACAATCAGCAAAGTCTGGAGGTTCTTCAAGTGTTCTTTATTAAAGACAAGGGTTCTATGTAGAACCATGAACACTTAAGAAAACACATATGCATGCTTAAATGATTTTTTGCTAGTTTTTCATATTAATGGGGGCCGTGTTGCACATGGTTCTAGATAGATGGAAGCATTTATTTTACGAAATAAACATAGGAGAACCATCTTTTATTAAGAGTGCAGAATCTTTAAACTGTTCTATAAACAATTTGTCATTCTGGTTCTTTACCTATACAGAAGTATTCCACTCTGTGTAACTATTCGATTCTAAATATCTAGAACTGTATACAATACATTCTCCATGTTTTGGAAGAACATCAGCATGCAAAGAATCATTTAAGCATGCAACGATTTTTGTTAGAATTTGTGGTTCTATATAGAACCACTATTATTACTGAAGAATCCCTTAAGGAACCATCTGTTTTTAAGATTGCAGGGTCTAGGAGGAACCCTTAAATTGTTCTTTAAAGCTTAAATAAAAACATCAACACTCTGGTTCCACATAAAATCTTTCTGAAGGTACCAATAGGGTTTTCCTATTGTTACAAGCTTGACTTCATAACAATAGAAGAATAGAATGGTTCTAGATAGAAAAAATAGAATAGAACAGCTCTATATAGAACTTGTTGGTGCTTTCTGAAAGTTCCTATATAGAAACAGTGTGTCAGTGTTTTGAAAAATTAGAACTATGTAGAACTATTCTACTCTATCTAACTATTCTATCTAGAACCATGTGCAAATCATTTTCCATCATTCTGAAGAACAGCACTATGCAAAGAACCTTTGAAATGTTCTTTCGAGTGTTTGTGGTTCTGTACTGAACCCTTGTAATTACTGTAGAACCCATACAATAACCATCTGAGTGCAGGGTCTAAAAAGAACCCCCTAAATTGTTCTTAAAATTTTATAATGGTCAAAATATTAACATTCATGTGCTACTCTACTTTATATTCCATTCTAACTATTCTATCTAGAACCATGTGCAACACATTCTGCATAATTTGGAAGAACCGCAGCATGCAAAGCATGCAGATGTTTATTTGTGTGTTTGTGGTTCCATATAGAATTATTGTCATTACTGAAGAACCCTTAAAGAACCAACTTTTTAAGAGTGCAGGGTCTATTGTTCTTTAAGACCTAGAATGTTCAAAACATTGACATACTGGTTCCATGCAGAACCTTTAGAAAGCAGCAAAAAGTACTATATAGAACTGTTATATTCTAAATATTCTATCTAGAACCATATGCAACACACTCTTCATCGACTGAAAGAACATCAACATGCAAATACTTATTCATGGTTCCATATAGAACCTTAATGAAAGTACCTTTATATACCTATATGTTCTACTAGCAACTACTAACCATGTTCTCTATGCAGCTATTTAAGCATGGTTCTAAGTAGAACTATTGCATTAAAGAACCTTTGAAGAAGTAAGTTGTTTAAGAGTTGTGTTTAAGCGGGTCACGTGGTAGAGAACTTGTTTTGCCTACAGTGTGGACACTTTAAGGATTCGATTACTTCATGAGCGCGCTGTCCGGTCAGTGGCGTGTCCAGGTTTGCGCGCGTGAATTCAGTTGGAGCCTGACCACCGGCCCGTTCTTTGTGAGCGGCGACTCGGACGCGAATATTTGCCCATCACGAGCGGCGCTGCGGAGCGTTCGGAGAGGCGGAACGGCTCGCGCGTTTTGCGCGTGATTGGTTACACGCTGTTTTGTTACAGTAGAAGCGCCTCACTGTCTTTCAGCCCATTCTCCTCTTTCAGAGAGCGGGATAATAGATCTCTCTCTCTCTCTCTCTCTCTCTCTCTCTCTCCCTCTCTCTATCTCTCTCTCTCTCCCTCTCTCAACCTCTCTCCCTCTCTCTCTCTCTCTCTCTCTCTCTCTCTCTCTCTCTCTCTCTCTCCCTCTCTCAACCTCTCTCCCTCTCTCTCTCAACCTCTCTCCCTCTCTCTCTCTCTGCCTCTCTCCCTCTCACTGACCCTCTCTCTCCCTTTCTCTTTCTTTCTCACCCTCTCTCTCCCCCTCTCTCTCCCTTTCTCTCATCCTATCTCTCTCTCTGCCTCTCTCCCTTTCTCTCTACCCCATCTCTCTCACCATCTCTCTCTCTGCCTCTCTCTCTTTCTCTCCGTCTCTCTCTCTCTCCCCCTCTCTCTCCCTTTCTCTCATCCTATCTCTCTCTCTGCCTCTCTCCCTTTCTCTCTACCCCATCTCTCTCACCATCTCTCTCTCCGCCTCTCTCTCTTTCTCTCCGTCTCTCTCTCTCTCCCTCTCTCTCTACCCCATCTCTCTCACCATCTCTCTCCCTCTCTCTCTCCCTCTCTCTCTACGCCATCTCTCTCACCATCTCTCCGTCTCTCTCTCTCTCCCTCTCTCTCTACCCCATCTCTCTCACCATCTCTCTCTCTCTGTCTCTCTCTCTCTTTTTATTCGCGAGGAACGTAGAGACACCCGGACCAACCGAACCCAGGGCGAGCTCTGAATAATTGCGCTCGTGTGTGCGTGTGCGCGCGCGTGTGGTGGCCAATAAATTGTGTAATTTTTCTTAGTTGGCTGTGGCATTCAAGATCAGCATTCAAAGCCCCCCCCCCCCCCCCCCCCCCCCACTCCAACCCCCCCTCCCCAATTCCAACCCGCCCCCCTAAAACCCCTCCAACTTTCTTTTCTCCCGCTCTCTCTTTCTCTTTTCTCTCCTCTCCTCTTTTTTAAGCCCAGCGAGGGAGTTTAGAAAAGAAGCGTGGGTTCTATTGAGCCTCCCCCAGCGCCCTCCCCCCTCTCTGAAACCAATCCACCGCGCGCTGCTCCCACAGCCCAATTAGTGCTTTCTAAAGCCCTCCTTTCTTCCGCCGTCCTCCGGGCTCATGCCTCACCTCCCTCTGTTCGGACGGTTCCAGTCAATAATTAATATGGCATGTGGGCGCCCGCGCGCCCATTCAGGCACCTCCGTGCGCCTTTGGAGACTTCACTCACCCGCTCGCGCGCTCACTCTCTTACTCACACATAACTGAACAACACAAAGCGCGTGCACGCTTTTGCGCTGCTTCAATGCGCGAGATCATTTTGTGAATCTGCGAGCCGCTCAACACTGTAAAGTTGTCGTGTGTGTGTGTGCGCGCGCGTGCGCGGTCCACTCCGATTGACTGGTCACTTACCATTCATTGCAACCGAGGCAGGTGCCTGTCTGGTGCTCGCGCAACGCCACTTCACAGCTTCTCTTCTTTTAGCGCGAGGCACATGAGCTACTTGTCAAAGGTAAAGAAGAGCACGAGGAGAAGACAGGGACAAACAGTGGAGCCGAAAAGCAGGGTATATGTATTAACAGGGGGATTCCAACAAAATTATCAAATTTTCTGTGTAATCTATCTATCTATCTATCTATCTATCTATCTATCTATCTATCTATCTATCTATCTATCTAATAGAAGTAAACTTTAGAGTTAAAAGTTTGAATCCAAAGGGAAGTTCCACCTATATTTCAAAATTCCTGTATAATTAAATTTTAGAGTGACATCTATCTGTCTATCTGTTGCAAAGTATTTGAACCTTTTATCTGTTGGTAAACTTTATGTGTAAAGGTTTAGGCCTAAAGGTGAATTCCACCTAATTTTCAAAAGTTCTGGTGGAGTTCCCCTTCAAGTTCAATGGACACACAGAGTCAAACCAAATGTTATTTTTTAGTATCTATCTATCTATCTATCTATCTATCTATCTATCTATCTATCTATCTATCTATCTATCTATCTATCTATCTATCTATCTATCTATCTATCTGTTTCAAAGTATTTTAACCCTTTATCTGTTAGTAAACTTTATCTTTAAAGGTTTAGGCCTAAAGGGGATTTCCACCTATTTTTTTGCTTTTCAAAAGTTCTGTATAATGCATTTGTTTGCAGTGGTGGTGATGGAAACCAGGTGTCTCCATGTCTATGACACAAATATACACATTTTATTTAATATTCAAAACCACCAGTGAACCTACATGTGTCTTCTGAGTGTCTATATGAAATGTATAGTAAAAATTTTAAATCAGGGAAAATGCCTTCGGGACTGTTTTGCCCCACAGCGTACCCCTCCATCAATGGATTCAAATATATAGATATTTTAGGAAAACTTATCATATCATAAATAATAATAAAGGCAGTGTATTTATCACCAATTCATATAATAACATTATGTAAAGTGGTGGACTTCTGGTTCCCATGACCACCACTGAGACCACTGGTTCTATAGTGAAACACTCTGAATGAACTTTGTTTGCATCAAAAATGCAGAATTTTTAGAAACATTGGTGGAGTTCTCCTTTAGTCAGTAGGCCTATTGGGTTTCTAGTAGGTTGTAGTTTGTTGTCCTCTTTTCTTTTCTTTTTCTAAGATCCATTTGATCCAAAATAAAAGAATCAGACTTGAGTGAGCACCAGTGAATCAGACACATAAAGAAACAGAGAAAGTGAGAAGGACCAGCCTGGAACTGGAGAAAAGGTGGAGCCCACCCCCATACCATACCTTCAACATGTGACTGAGTAAATATAGGTAGCCGCTACCCGGCACGAAACATTTGCATCTTAGATCTGCCACCAAGCTCAGTCTTACAAACAGACACTAAAACACGCGTGCCGCAACAAAGACCCTAATGATTCTGATTCAGAGGGGCACGGCTCGTCTTAAACGAGCACTCATCTAGATCCGCCCGACCACTGGAGCGAATCTGTGCGTTAAACAACCTTACACAGCCTAACACCATGATGGTGTGAGATAACCACTCCACAGAGAGGCTGCGTGTCCTCCACCGAGCCTGCTGCTCCACAGCTGAACATGTCCAGGTGGACGAGAGAGGGAGAGAGAGAGAGAGGGAGAGAGAGGGAGAAAGAGAGAGAGGGAGAGAGAGAGGGAGAGAGAGAGAGAGGGAGAGAGAGAGAGAGGGAGAGGGAGAGAGAGGGAGAAAGAGAGAGAGGGAGAGAGAGAATGAGAGGGAGAGAGAGAGCGAGAGAAAGAAAGAGAATGAGAGAGAGAGAGCAAAAGAAAAAGAGAGAGAAAGAAAGAGAGGGAGGGAAAGAGAACGAAAGAAGGAGAGAGAGAGATTGGTAGAGAGAGAGAGACAGAGAGAGAGAGTGGGAGAGAGAGAGAGAGAGAGAGAGGGAGAGAGGGAGAAAGAGAGAGAGGGAGAGGGAGAGAGAAAGAAAGAGAGGGAGAGAGAGAATGAGAGGGAGAGAGAGAGCGAGAGAAAGAAAGAGAGAGAGAGAGAGAGAGAGAGCAAAAGAAAAAGAGAGAGAAAGAAAGAGAACGAGAGAAGGAGAACGAGAGAAGGAGAGAGAGAGATTGGTAGAGAGAGAGAGAGAGAGAGAGAGAGAGAGAGAGAGAGAGAGACCCCCACAGTACCACCACAGAGCAGGTATTATTTGGGTGGTAGATTATTCTCAGCACTGCAGTGACTCATGGCCTGGTACTGTGTGTGTGGTGCTGGTGTGAGTGGATCAGACACAGCAGTGCTGCTGGAGTGTTTAAATACTGTGTCCACTCAGTGTCCACTTTATTAGACACTCCTACTACTTGCTGGTCCACCTTGTAGATGTAAAGTCAGAGACAGTAGCTCATCTGCTGCTGCACAGTTTGTGTTCTTATAGTTCTTCATCAGTGGACACAGGACACTGCTGTCTGGATAGTTTTAGTTGGTGGACCATTCTCAGTCCAGCAGTGACACTGAGGTGTCTAAACACTCCAGCACTGCTGTGTCTGATCCACTCACACCACCACCACGTCAGTGTCACTGCAGTGCTGAGAACGACCCACCTCCCTAAAAGTACCTGCTCTGTGGGGGTCCTGTGGGGGTCCTGACCAGTGAAGAACAGGGTGTTATATAGTGATAGTGAAGCAGCCAACAGTTACATTTCACAGGACTGTGATTTTGCCATATATATGGAAGTGGAGTGCTGCTCGTATGCTAGTCTAATGCTGCCATCTAGTGGTTGGTTTGGGAACAACGAGGTATAAAGTCTGCAGCAGCGGTCAGCGGTGATCTACCTTCCAGCCCCAATACCTGCTCCAGCTAATTAAGATCTTTAGAAGTCGCTGATTGGCTGCATTAGTGGTGGGCAAGAAGGAACCAAACCCTGCAGGAAAGTATGATAGAGGACTGGACTGGTCTGGCTCTTTCACACTGTTGCCAACTCCTCAGTGAGGAAAATCGCTATTGGTTGTCCTAAAAGTCGCTAAATTACGTAATCGCCTAATGGTCTATTTGCGTGTATTTGAAGGAATGTAGTGGGTCGTGGAGTGGTGAGGGTCTGCTCTGACTGGGAGACTGAGCACTGTGAGTGTTGGGGGTCGTGGAGTGGGGAGGGTCTGCTCTGACTGTGAGACTGAGCACTGTGAGTGTAGTGGGTGGTGGAGTGGTGAGGGTCTGCTCTGACTGTGAGACTGAGCACTGTGAGTGTTGGGGGTCGTGGAGTGGGGAGGGTCTGTTCTGACTGTGAGACTGAGCTCTGTGAGTGTAGTGGGTGGTGGAGTGGTGAGGGTCTGCTCTGACTGTCAGACTGAGCACTGTGAGTGTTGGGGGTCGTGGAGTGGTGAGGGTCTGCTCTGACTGTGAGACTGAGCACTGTGAGTGTAGTGGGTGGTGGAGTGGTGAGGGTCTGCTCTGACTGTGAGACTGAGCACTGTGAGTGTTGGGGGTCGTGGAGTGGTGAGGGTCTGCTCTGACTGTGAGACTGAGCACTGTGAGTGTAGTGGGTGGTGGAGTGGTGAGGGTCTGCTCTGACTGTGAGACTGAGCACTGTGAGTGTTGGGGGTCGTGGAGTGGTGAGGGTCTGCTCTGACTGTGAGACTGAGCACTGTGAGTGTAGTGGGTCATGGAGTGGTGAGGGTCTGCTCTGACTGTGAGACTGAGCACTGTGAGTGTAGTGGGTCATGGAGTGGTGAGGGTCTGCTCTGACTGTGAGACTGAGCACTGTGAGTGTTGGGGGTCGTGGAGTGGTGAGGGTCTGCTCTGACTGTGAGACTGAGCACTGTGAGTGTAGTGGGTGGTGGAGTGGTGAGGGTCTGCTCTGACTGTGAGACTGAGCACTGTGAGTGTTGGGGGTCGTGGAGTGGTGAGGGTCTGCTCTGACTGTGAGACTGAGCACTGTGAGTGTAGTGGGTGGTGGAGTGGTGAGGGTCTGCTCTGACTGTGAGACTGAGCACTGTGAGTGTAGTGGGTGGTGGAGTGGTGAGGGTCTGCTCTGACTGTGAGTCAGAGCACTGTGAGTGTAGTGGGTCGTGGTGTAGTGGTCAGTATGGTGGTGTAGTGGTCAGTATGGTGGTGTATTGGTTAGTATGGTGGTGTAGTGGTTAGTATGGTGGTGAAGTGGTTAGTGCGGTGGTGTAGTGGTTAGTACGGTGGTGTAGTGGTTAGTATGGTGGTATAGTGGTCAGTATGGTGGTGTAGTGGTTAGTATGGTGGTGTAGTGGTTAGTATGGTGGTATAGTGGTTAGTACGGTGGTGTAGTGGTTAGTATGGTGGTGTAGTGGTTAGTATGGTGGTGTAGGGGTAAGTATGGTGGTGTAGTGGTTAGTATGGTGGTGTAGTGGTTAGTACGGTGGTGTAGTGGTCAGTATGGTGGTGTAGTGGTTAGTGGGGTGGTGTAGTGGTCAGCACTGTCTCCTAACAGTATCTGGGTTGGATTCCCGGTCCAGGTGGTTCTGTGTGGAGTGTGTATGTTCTCCCCGTGCTTGAGTGGGTTCCTCCGGGTACTCCGGTTTCCTCCCACAGTCCAAACACATGCATGTTAGGTTGATTGGTCACTCTAAATTGTCCACAAGTGTATTTTGGCCATGTGATGGACTGGTGACCTGTCCATGGTGTATCCTGCCTTTGCCTGATGATGCTGAGATTGGCTCCGGGCTCCCGTGATCCGGACTAGCGGGATAAAGTGGAAGATAATGAATCAATGGATGAAAAATGAGTGCAAGCATCTCTGCTTTTAGTAAACTCATGTTTGTCGCCACCTGGTGGTCGTATAACCAAATGACAGCAGGTGTTTTCACCTGTGCTGTATGATTTATTATAGTTTTTCTCAGTCGCTTTGGTGCATTACTCCCCATGTGGAGAATTTAATTTCTCAAAATTACTTTTCCAAACTACTTACCATCACCTCGTACACATTTATCATTCATTTAGAGCAAATAGGAAATGCTTTGGTGTAATCATGTGACTGATCCTGTGCTGCTGTCTTCTGTTTCCTACGTAATCAGTTAATTTAGTTCATGTCAATCAACTTGTGTAACACTTGGACCATCTTAACAGTCATGGCCTTACAGTGGCTGAGGCTGGTCAGAGACTACAGCTGTATATTCGGAGAACAACTGTGTCCTCCATTATTTAAACATAGTCAGATCAGGTCAGGACCCCCACACGCCCACCACAGAGCAGGTACTATTAGGGAGGTGGGTCATTATCAGCCCTGCAGTGACACTGACATGGTGGTGGTGTGTTAGTATGTGTTGTGCTTGTGTGAGTGGAACAGACACAGCACTGCTGCTGCTGCTGCTGGAGTGTTTAAACACCTCAGCGTCACTGCTGGACTGAGAATCGTCCACCAACCAAAACTGTCCAGACAGCAGTGTCCTGTGGGCGGCGTCCTGTGTCCACTGATGATGAAGGACTAGAGGAACACAAACTGTGCAGCAGCAGATGAGCTACTGTCTCTGACTTTACATGTACAAGGTGGACCAGCAAGTAGTAGGAGTGTCTAGTAGACTGGACAGTGAGTGGACACAGTTCTTTTATTTGACTGTTATAAGTTTTAGTTTGTTTTATGTTAAAATCTAGGTTTATTATTCTTGATTTTAATTTTTTAATTTGTTCCCTTAGAAATGTTCAGTATAGTCAGTTATAGTCAGTTTGGAGGCATCACTGGAGGCATCATTGCAGCATTCCTACTTTGGCCATATGTTTATTGATGCCAATGACCTCATTATGGTCATCTGGGATGTCCCTTCTTACCAATGATTTGTTACGGCACCCCCTAGAGGTCAAATTTCAGGGGAGACTCTTTCTGTTGCGTTTTCTTCTCTGGGAAGGGCATCCAAGTGGGCACTTTATGAGTGTTGTTTTAGAAGACACCTGTAGGGTGTGCCATCGTGAGGGCACCCATATAGCACAGCATCACATTACCTCCACTGGAGGGGCATCCATTAGTCACCTTAGTCACACATGTAGGGACACTTTCCATTATAAGGGCAGCTAGTTGGGCTCCTTACTAGAGATGGACTGATCACCGATCACCTTTCAGTGTGATCGGCCGATAGTCGATACCGATAGAGGGCGGGGCTATATGCCACGGCAGGGCTACATGTAGTTATTAGCGCAAGCAAGTCATGAAACATGATCTAAACTGGTTTATTACCATTTCTAACGAGCTCATATGAAACAGTATAATATTTGTAACTAAATTAGAAGTTGGTCTATGTGGGAGTAAACCAGTTGATACAGCTCCAGAAGAGCCACATCTGAAAAGTATCTCTACTAGGAACAGCAGAGCGTGAATCCAGGTGGAACATTAAGCAGCAGAATGAACGTCTTCTACAGCCGAGAAGAGCTGCTTATCTAGAACTATACACTCAATCACTCTGGCTGTGGTTCTTTAGCTCTCTGGCTGTTTCTGCTGCTGTTCTGTTGGTACTGGTCAGATCTGGTCTGTAGGTGTTCTGGGTTGTTTGTTTTGTGTTAGCTGTGTGTTCTAGCTCTGCTGTTTACTGATACTCACTGTGTTCAGCTGTGTGGTGTCTCTGAAGTGTGTATCAGATTAGTGTGTTAAATGTCTTTGTCTTGGTTCTCAGTGAGAGACGCTGATGTTACTAATTTTACAGATGTTATAAACTGTCCTGGATGAGTCTGAGTCTCATACGGTAACAAACTGCCAGACGGACGATGTTTTCTTTCCGCACATGCGGTGAACGCTTAAGCTGTCAGTCTGTTGAAAATGAAACGGTATGTATTTCCACCTAGTGGTTCAGATAGGAATTAAAGGGAGCTGGCCAGAGGGCGTTTCATGCAGGGCTCCTCTTCCTGGATGAAGCGCTAGCTGTAAATACAGAAATTAGGCTCATTTGTTTAACGCCATCGATCGGCTCTCGGGATCGGCTAAATTGGAGAAATATTGGCCGATTGGCCGATCAAAAATTGTCATTAAAAATTGGCCGATACTTATACATAGCCGATCGATCCTTTCATCTCTACTCCTTACTGTACCGGATCCTATATTCTATGCTGGATAGTCTGTTATTCCACTGGAAGGGCAGCCATAGGTAACATCACCAATGTACGGACACCTTATAGGACACTGAGTCATGCTTATAGGACACTGAGTCATGCTTATAGGACACTGAGTCATGCTTATAGGACACTGAGTCATGCTTTCCTCACTAGAAGGGCACTTGCTTTTGCCCTAGAGGTCATATCATCATAATTCATCCCATGAGGGGCCTCATAGAGGCCATCCAATAGGGCACTTCCTCTCGTTTTCGCCTCTTTAGGGAAAAGCTTGATTGATTGCTCCTCTTGGACGGCCTTACTTTGCTCTCCACTGGCATCAAAGTCCAGCAATTCTATTACTAACCCTACTCTAAAAGATTTATTGCTTACTTGGTGCCAATTGAGGAACCACTTTGGTCTCCACTCTCCCTCTGTCTACATTCCACTTCTGTCCTCCAGTCCTGCAGATCCGGAACTATGATAGGAATCATTTTTTCAGATTTCCCCACAATTCCTTTAAAACTTCTCTTAATAAAACTATACCACCTACAACATCTCCCTTAAAATATTATCTCAACTGTTATTGTTAGCTAGCACCAAATGTCAAGCACAGTTCGGTTAATATATTATCTTAGCTGTTAGCATTTGCTATACCACCAAATGCAAATAAATATCTAGAATATCACATCTCAGTTAATATGTTTCCTCAGATGTTAGTGTTAACTAGTACTAATGGCCAAAAACTATCTAGAACATTGCATCGCTGTTAATATATTTTCTTAGCTACTATCAGTAGCTAGTGCTAAACAGAAAGAACAATCTATAACATTACATTTCCATTAATATATTACTTTATCTGTTAGTGTTAGCTAGTGCTAAACACCAATTGCTATCTAGAACATTACATCTCTGTTACAATATTACCTCAGCTGTTAGCATTATTTAGTGAACTTCCTAGAACTTCCTAGAATTTGTTAATTTATTACCTCAGCTGTTCGTATTAATTTGTGCTAAATACCAGCAACTATCTAGAACATGACTTCTCTGTTAAAATATTACTTCAGCTGTTGGCATTACCGAGTGTTAAACACCAAGAACTATCTAGAATATTACATGTTCATTACTTAACTATTAGCTTTTGCTAGTGCTAAATGCCAAGACCTAGCAAAAGCTAATAGTCACTGTTAATATATTAAATTAGCTGTTAGTGTTAGTTAGTGCTAAATGGCAAGAACTATCTAGAACATTACATCTTTGCTAATATATTACCTCAGCTGTTGGCATTAGCTAGTGTCAAATGCCAAGAACTATCGAGAACATTGCATCTCTGTTCATATATTACCTCAGCTGTTAGTGTTAGCTAGTGCTAAATGCCAAGAATTATCTAGAACATTACATCTTTGTTAAAATATTACCTCAGCTGTTAGTGTTAGCTAGTACCAAATAGCAGGAACTATCAAGAACATTGCATCTCTGTTAAAATATCACCTCAGCTGTTTGTATTAACTAGTGCTGAATACCAGAAACTATCTAGAACATGACTTCTTTGTTAAAATATTACTTCAGCTGTTGGCATTAGCTAGTGTTAAACACCAAGAACAATCTAGAATATTACATCTTCATTACTTAACTATTAGCTTTTGCTAGTGCTAAATGCCAAGACCTATCTAGAACATTACATCTTTGTTAATATATTACCTCAGCTGTTAGTGTTAGCTAGTACTAAATGGCAGAAACTATCTAGAACATCACATCTCTGTTAAAATATTACCTCAGCTGTTAGTGTTAGCTAGTGCTAAATGCCAAGAACTATCTAGAACATTACATCTCTGTTCTTTTATTACCTCAGCTGTTTGTATTAACTAGTGTTAAATACCAGCAACTTTATTTGAATTTTATTTATATTATTTTTGTTACATTTTAGTTTTGATGCTAACTGCTGCGCTGCTGTGGCCACATGTTTCTCATTTCATGTGACTGACAGGTTTTTTGGGGGTGTGTGGTGTCATGTGACCAACTCTGAAAGCTCTAAAGTCCAGGCTCGGTTGCGCAAAACTCATCAGAGGCTCCAAAAATCCTACAACAGTCGAACAGCTGAAGAAGAGAAGAGCAAGGATGGACCGGGCTTTCAGCAAGATAAAGAATGGAGACAATGGAGCAAAGGTATATACAGCAAGATATATGCAAAGTGTGTGTATATATATATATATATATATATATATATATATATATATATATATATATATATATATATATATATATATATATATATATATAGGAATGTACTGTTTGTTTGTGTGGTCAGTCTCCTGTTTTCAGTCCATTGTTGTAGTTGTTGTTTGCTGAATGAACCGGTCAGTAGAGTCAGCAGAACTGCAGAACTGCTGAACAGCATCAAAATGAAAGGCTGCTGATTAGTGGCCTCATATTACAGCTCTCCTTATGCACCTCTGTTTGTTTGTTAATGTGTTTGTCTGCCATTGAAGGCCTTTGTATTAATAAATAAGCTTTAAATTTCATTATAGCTTTTGTACTTATTGAGGTATAAGTAATTTAGACATCTTAGACATTTTTGGGTCATATTAGAGATTAAGGCTAAAGTCAGGGGGCAGAGGTCAGGTGTCATGCCCACTTAAATATTTCGGAGTCCTGGGAAAAGCCCTAGGAATGTGAAGGTGATGATAGTCATGGGTTTGTAAAGCTGCGCTGCTTAAAACAATAGTAATGCAGCATGCAGACCCCCCCACAATGTAATGCCGTTATAATTCAGATTCTTCTTATTATAATGGTTTACAGTGCATTGGCTGTATTGCATAATATGCTTGGGTCTGTTTGAGGTTGGGGTTCTATAATACTGTGAAAAGCATTGAACTTTTATTTAACCCTTTGATGTACAAGCTAAGCAAACCCCTTCTCATGCACAACATGGGTCAGACTTATTCATTTCTTGTGTTATTGTATATATTGCTGAGTATCAGTTTATCAGTAATTATTTTATTATTTAATTTATTTTATTTTTTAAGTATTCATAAAAAAAAAATCTTGTTCTTCATGACCTGAAATCAATATTTTAGTCCTTATTTACTTTATTTATATGTGATGATCAAGAACAAGTAAACTGATGAATTCATGGATGCTTGAATGATGAAATTAATTTATAATATAGAGAATAAAATACCAGTCAGGTCACCTTTGACGGTTGTGCTAGATGAGGTTGTGCATCTAAGGGTTAAAATGAATCTGAACCTCTCCACTCCACCATGTCTGGATTAAAATAAAAACCTTTTAAGCCAATATTTAATCTTAAAGGTGAGCTTACATGTGTCTCCTGAGTTATAGAAGTATGTACACGTATATAGAATGTTAAAGATAATATAATAGCTATTAAAAATATCTTTGCCATTTTGCCCTACAACACCCTGAATTTTCACATCCACAATACATGGATTAATATTACTGGATTAAAATATGTTTTAAGCCTCAATTATAATATCTTAAAACAGCATCCGAGACATCAGACAGTGTATTTATAACCATTTGAAACATTGATTATAATCATATAATAACTATAAGCGAGGGAGCTTTTAGAGCTGGATGTCTGGTTCCATTCACCACCACTCTGAACGATTCTGACTGGAGCAAACCTCTCTAATTGGCTTTAGAGAGAGTGAGAGAGAGAGAGAGAGAGAGAGAGAGAGAGAGAGAGAGAGAGAGAGAGAGAAAGAGAGAGAAAGAGAACGGGAGGAGAAGGTTCACTGTGCACATGTAATTTATTTTGACTGTAAACGATTCTGACTCTAGAACTGAGCAAACTTCTCTGAATGATCTTATTAACATCTTAACTATTAAATTATGCAGAAAGTTTTGGTGGATTTCCCCTTTGGCTGAGCAGTAATCTACTATTTACATTGTGTTAACTTCGTAATTAAGTTCCATTTACAGTCAGGTGAACTTTCACAAGTGTTTCTACACTGAGGGGGCGAACTGGGGGAGAGTGAAAGAGAGACATACAGAGAGAGAGAGAGAGAGAGAGAGAGAGAGTAGAAGGTTCACTGTGCACATGTAACTTATCTTGGCTGTGAACAATTCTGACTCTAATCGGAACAAACTTCTCTAAATGACCTTATTTACATCTTAACTATTAAATTATGCAGACATTTTTGGTGGATATCCCCTTTGGCTGAGCAATAATCTGCTATTTACATTGTGTTAACTTCGTAATTCAGTTCCATTTACAGTCAGGTGAAGTGTTTCTACACTGAGGGGGCGAACTGGGGGAGAGTGAAAGCGAGAGATACACAAAGAGAGAGAGAGAGAGAGAGAGTAGAAGGTTCACTGTGCATATGTATGTCATGTCTGACCCTAGAACGCAGAAAACCTCTCTGAATTACTTCATTTACATCTCAACTGTTGAAATAGGCAGAAGTTTTGGGTGGATTTGTCCTTAGGCAGTGCTGTGATCTGCAGTTTACATTGTGTTAACTTAATAATTCAATTCCATTTAATTCCATTTACAGTCAGGTGAACTTGCATAGGTGTATACACTGAGGAGGCGAATAGAGGGAGAGTGAAAGAGAGACATAGAGAGAGAGAGAGAGAGAGAGAGAGAGAAAGGTTCACTGTGTACATGGCACTCATGTTGACACATCGATCTGAACAGAATCTTACGTAATACCTCCCAACATGCGGAGTTTACTGCAGATTAGATATGATGACTGATGATGGTCTTCTGTCCCCCCAAGTGGTTGGACAGTACATCTGAAGCTGTACTGTCTCTTATCTTGCAGGGCTCCATGTACCTGGAGGAGCAGACCTACAAATCTGGCGTTCTGTCCTGCATCTTCTCCCTGAAAGAGGAGGTGGGGGCTCTGGCCAAGGCCTTACGGCTTTTTGAGGTACGGCAAGACAACACATATGTGGAAATCTCCCCCTCGCATACCGCTGATCAAAGTCAAGTCATCTGGTCTTTAATGTCCTTCCTCAGTATAGCTTGTATACGTTGTAATGAGTTCTTCAGGCTCCAAATACACAACAGTATATATCATCACATTCCAAAGGAGAACAAATATCTCCAGCATAGTACGTTTACAGGTGAGGACAAAATCTTCATCAGTTTCAATGTAAGTCAATGTAAACTGTTCTATTCCAAGAAATTCTTAGTCTGAGGCATCTAAACTGATCCTTTAAAGATCTTTAGCTGATCAATAAGTGTATTTTCACCACCAGATCTGATTAGAACAGATAAATAATCATACATACAATACAAAGTAACATGAATATGTTATTGTGAGAGAAGTGGATCAGATCTTGAGCTCCAGTACATTCACTCGGGAGTACATTGAGAGAGACCCTCATTAACAACGTAAACAAAAAGGAATGAATATTAATTTAAATACATTTTAATGTGAGTACTTAAAATGTAGAATAAACGTAAAAGAAAAACTAATTAAAACTGAAAAAGTAACTAAAACTAATAAGACAAAAGAAAAAAAAAACAGATATAAATATAAAACTCAAAATAGTAAAAGAAATAATAATGGTAATAATGATGAAGATAACAATAATAATAATAATAATAAAAGGTAAAGATAAAGGAATGGTAAAAGGAAATTAAAAGAAAAGTAAAAAAAGAATATCAAAATCATATAAGAAATTAAAGAGATAAAATAATTAAAAATACATTTAAATCATAGTGTTTTGCTGAGTAAATAAAAGCAAATAAACAGCTTTTAATATGTAATAATGACTAAAACATTTGCACAGTTCACATCAAACCATGTTATTATATCTGACTTAACTGCACAGAACATTTGAAAAATGGGTGGAATTCCCCTTTCTGTTGGAGCAAAGCCAACAGGTCATGACTAAGGCTTTTAGCGAAGGTTAAACCAAAGTCTGTTTGATGAGCTGTCTGATGACATGCCTCGTGCTGCAGTGGCCCCTGTCCCCAGTGGTCCGCTCTCGGGTCACTGTAAACAGTTTCAGTGGACAGGTTATTTATTTTTTGGCTGTTATGTCAGATGACCTTCACTGAATGTCATTATGTTTGTTTTAATATAGACAGAGAACAGAGTTTATATAGTAAAAACTATATTTATCATCATTTTACTGAAATTTAAGAAACACTGCCAATATACTGTATTTTTGTTACAGCCTAATAATAATAATAATAATAATAATAATAATAATAATAATAATAATAATATTTATGGAGCACTTTTCATACCAGTGGCAGCTCAAAGTGCTTTACAGACAGTCTTCATCAGTAACAACAAACTTAATTAACCAAAGACCAGGTTTAGTTTTATAGCTACTCCAATGTAAAGTTTGAATTAATCTCTGAGTTACAGAGAGACGTTATTAACTGTGTATTAAAGTGACTCTGAGCTCGACTGTCTAACAGAAGCTGAACTGAGCTCCACAGTTTAGAAGCAGAAGAGCTGAAAGAGTGTCTCCAGGTTCTCTGTATGTTACTGAAGGTGTTTGTACAGAAGGTCAGTATCTGCAGATCTAAGATCAGCAGCTGGAACATGAACAGAGAGACGTTCTGTGATGTAGCAGGTTCTAGATTATTTCGAGGTTATAGACGAGTACAGAAGTTTAAAGATCCAGGTCGTCAGTGCAGCTCTTTTAAAACAGGACTGATCTGAGATCAGTTAGGATTGTTAGGATCCCAGCTGCTGCGTTCTGGACCAGGTGGGCTGTTTTCTTAGGGACTCCAGTAAGAGACCATTACAGCGATCAACTCTGACCATTACAGTGATCAACTCTGACCATTACAGCGATCAACTCTGACCATTACAGCGATCAACTCTGACCATTACAGTGATCAACTCTGACTATTACAGTGATCAACTCTGACCATTACAGCGATCAACTCTGACCATTACAGTGATCAACTCTGACCATTACAGCGATCAACTCTGACCATTACAGCGATTAACTCTGACCATTACAGTGATCAACTCTCACCATTACAGTGATCTACTCTGACCATTACAGCGATCGATTCTGACCATCACAGTGATCAACTCTGACTATTACAGAGATCAACTCTGACCATTACAGAGATCAACTCTGACTATTACAGTGATCAACTCTGACTATTACAGTGATCAACTCTGACTATTACAGTGATCAACTCTGACTATTACAGTGATCAATTCTGACCATTACAGTGATCAACTCTGACCATTACAGTGATCAACTCTGACCATTACAGCGATCAACTCTGACCATTACAGCGATCAATTCTGACCATTACAGCGATCAACTCTGACTATTACAGTGATCAATTCTGACCATTACAGCGATCAACTCTGACTATTACAGTGATCAACTCTGACCATTACAGCGATCAACTCTGACTATTACAGTGATCAACTCTGACCGTTGCAGTGATCAACTCTGACTATTACAGTGATCAACTCTGACCGTTGCAGTGATCAACTCTGACTATTACAGTGATCAATTCTGACCATTACAGCGATCAACTCTGACTATTACAGTGATCAACTCTGACCATTACAGCGATCAACTCTGACTATTACAGTGATCAACTCTGACCGTTGCAGTGATCAACTCTGACTATTACAGTGATCAATTCTGACCATTACAGCGATCAACTCTGACTATTACAGTGATCAACTCTGACCATTACAGTGATCAACTCTGACCGTTACAGTGATCAACTCTGACTATTACAGTGATCAACTCTGACCGTTGCAGTGATCAACTCTGACTATTACAGTGATCAACTCTGACTATTACAGTGATCATTGTTACTGTTGCTATTGTTATTTACTGTAAATATGGTTTAGTTAGTTAGCAGCTTTGTTGACATGTTGAACGTGGATGGAGTAGAGGTGGCGATGGCGAAGCAGCTGGCTAGGTCCATATTAACCCAGTACATCAAAGCCAAAAACAAACATTCGATCATCCATGTAGATGTTTGAGACTCTTGTTTGTGTAATTTGGGTCAGTCTTTGGTCCGGAAATCTAAATGGAGTTAGGTTAGCCATGACCCTTGACCACTTCAAACAAATCCATCTGCTCTAACAAATCATCCTCCTTGTTTTTGGATTTTGTTGACTGTGCCGACTATGTGCGAAGCAGCACGATATCAAGGAAAATGCTTGTAAGGTTTTATATGTTTGCCTTCCTCTTTAACCCTTTGATGCACAACCTGAGTGAAAATTGACCTGACTGTGTTATTATTCTCTGTATCTCTGGAATGAATTTATTCCATCATTCAATAATTCCATACTGTTGAGAATGTTTTGAGAGGCAAATGTAAATAGTGAAGTTGAAGCCCATGCACACAAATATTACTAAATCAAACATTTGACTGTATTTAAATGTAAAAATAAGAATGTATATTTTTATAAGAGCTATAAAACCCCCAAACCTGTTTATCAGAATAAGATCTCAGCATCTACACTATCTTCTTCAGTCCTGTTAGAGAAGCAGCTCATGTGGCTCCTCATGAAGCTGCTGGTCAGAATGTTCAAAATATGTAAACCTGCATCAGAGCAAATGAGCTCATTTCTAAAAGACCCTCTAAACATTCTTTAAACACAACCAGATGTTTTATTCTGCTCCAGAAACAATTCCATACGTGATGTTTAATAGTTTTGATCTCTTAACACTTATTCACTAATATTGTGAGTCCTATTAAAATAGAACAAATAAGAATAACCTGGGTAGGTGTCTCCAAACTTTTGATTGATGGTGTATGTTTTGACATAACACAGCAAAATGCATTTAGCCTACCTTTTGATATTCTGTACATATACAGGACAACTTATGGCCAAAATGAAACTTTTTCAAGTCAATAAATTTATTCCATCATTCAGGCTTCCACAAATTCCTCAATGTACTTGTTTTAGATTATCACACATCCAAATTTCAAGTTTATTATTATTATTTTTATTATATGTCATTTTCTTTCTAACGCACAACATGGATCAGAATTAACCCTTATGTGTTCACCATGGAGGAACTGTTGACATTTGCAAACATTTGCAGTCAGGAACATATTTACATTCACTATTTTTGCTCATGAAGTAAATACATAAGAATTAAAATGATGATTTCATTATTAGTCATCAAGAACAAGATTTTTAATGAACACTTGGACCATTAAATAATGAATTAACCCTTATTTTAATTGATTTACCAAAGAGATGCTTAGGAGTACATACAATAACATAGTAAATGAATATGGGTCAAGTTTGTTATGCATTAGAAGGGTTTTGCTTAGCTTGTGCATCAAAGGGTTAAGCATCTGTCTGGTTCAATATAGACAGAGAACAGAGTTTGTATAGTAAAAACTATATAATTTTATTGAAATTCAAGAAACACTACCAATATACTGTATTTTTGTTACAGCCTAATAATAATAATAATAATAATAATATTTATTTATTTATGGAGCACTTTTCATACCGGTGGCAGCTCAAAGTGCTTTACAGACAGTCTTCATCAGTAACAACAAACTTAATTAACCAAAGACCAGGTTTAGTTTTATAGCTACTATGATGTTAAAGTTTTAATTAATCTCTGAGTTACAGAGAGACGTTATTAACTGTGTATTAAAGTGGCTCTGAGCTGGACTGCCTAATAGAAGCTGAACTGAGCTCCACAGTTTAGAAGCAGAAGAGCTGAAAGAGTCTCTCCAGGTTCTCTGTATGTTACTGAAGGTGTTTGTACAGAAAGTCAGTATCTGCAGATCTAAGATCAGCAGCTGGAACATAAACAGAGAGACGCTCTGTGATGTAGCAGGTTCTAGATTATTTCGAGTTTATAGACGAGTACAGAAGTTTAAAGTCTGGTCTAAAAGATCCAGGTCGTCAGTGCAGCTCTTTTAAAACAGGACTGATCTGAGATCTGGTTAGTGTTTGTTAGGATCCCAGCTGCTGTGTTCTGGACCAGCTGGATTGTTTTCCTAGAAACTCCAGTAAGAGACCATTACAGTGATAAAAACAAATACGGGTCAAGTTTGCCCCATGTTATACATTAGAAAGGGTTTTGTTTAGCTTGTGCATCAAAGGGTTAAGCATCCCTGTCCTTGCGTTGCGGTCAACCTGCTAGGTTCATGGGCAGTAATGATCTCTCTCGTGCCACTCAACAGTGAATGCATGCCAAGTCAGCGCTCCCTGTGGTGCGGTTGTAAACATTAAAAGATCAGTGAGGCCCTATGAGCGCCTATGGGACGTGTTCCACCCCCTGCTCCACCCCATATACCGCCCCCTGAAACACCCCACATCCACCCATACACTGACACCCCATCACCCCACTCTCCAGCCCTCCCCTGAACACACCCCACCAGACGCCTCATTCTCACACATCCTAAAAACTGTTTTCCACTCGTAATTGTTGCCCCAGGCTGAGTGCTGCATCAGCATGAATCTGCACAAAGAGGGAAAGGATCCCAGATGGGTCTGGACTTGGATGCATGATTCCAAAGAACCGTTCTGGACTGCTTTGTTGATGGTCACATTTTTAAAGCCAGAAATATATTCATGAATGATGACAGCAGATCTAATGATACTGGCTTAAATTGATATATATCAATTTATATATGTAAATAAAAAAAATGTTGCATGTGCCTTGAAACTTAAACTTAAAACCTCTATCTCTAGAGTACGCTGTGCTTAACTAAATTAAAACTAGATGATCTAATTTTGATTCATTTCAATCACCCCCCTCCCACCCCTTAATTAATTTAGCATTACGCTGACAGAACAACTCTGTTTCATGAAAAGCTTTAGTCCAACTTAAAATCACAGCTGACAAAGTACCTAGACACAGGCTGAGACTATAATAGTGGAAACAGGAATAAGTGCGAATACTAATTAGAATGTAAGCCAATCAGAAATTAGCAAAGACATATCTTCATACTGCACAGCAAAATGCATTTTTGTGATTTGTTCAGAGATAACAGCCGTTGCTTGCATTGCATTAGGGTGGGCAAAGACAAAATCTGGAAGGGCCGTGCCCCCCTCAGTCCCCCCACTAGCGCCAGCCCTGTGTGGAAGGATGTTCACATCTCACTAACAAACATGCATATCACCCATCCCTAATTATCACATCAGGTACTACTTTTACTGTTTTTCAAAAGAAAAATTCACACTTTTCTCTTTTCCCATCATATATCTACTAGAGACAGATTTTATCTCCAGTATCATTCACTTTACTTCAGTCCTGGATATATGGAGATATTTGGAGTGCATTATTTAGTATCGTGACATTCTGGATCATTGACTTCTGTTACAATCTGATGAAAATGATTGTATTTTTTAATATCTCAGTTAGGGGGTGTGCCATATCATATCGTACGCAAAAATAAAATTTAATGTTCATGTTGTTGCAGTAGTGTATTCTTGAAATATTTATTTTTAATTTAATGTTTTGTCATATCGCCAAGAGTATCGTTATCGCGAAAATACCATGAAATATCGTGATATTATTGTAGGGCCATATCGCCCACCCCTAGTCACAATGACCTGTTTCTGTATTGAACAGGCTTTTATCTTGAGCTTATTTGATGAAACACACAAGTAACAGTATGTACCTTTTAAAAATAGCCTTCACGATTGTTTTTCTGGCACTCGGACTTATAAAACGGAGAACGGTGTCTATGTTGTCCCCACTCTGAGGCCTGGAACACATGTTCTAGTACTTATTTAACTTTGAAAGAGGGTGCACGAGTCCTCTCACAAGTGTCCACTCACCCCCCAGAGTTGTCATGGAAAATAGCATGAATATATATAATATGAAACAATACAATATTGTAGTCATGTATATTATTACATTTCAAAGCAAATGCATGAAAGTCCGCCTTTATGAAGAATTGGGTTTTTTATTTTGAGCTTATTTAATGAAGCACAAATGTTTTAAACCAACAGTATGTAACTATTTTATGTTAAAATAACAGCTCCAGGATCGTTTTGCTGGAACTCTGACTTATAATAGAGAGAACAGTGTCTCTGTTGTTCCCACTCCGGGCCTGGAACACCTGTTACAGCACTTCTGTGACTTTGGAGGAGTGTGCAGGAGACCTCTCACCAGAATTATATGACCCTACATAACCCTGCCAGTGTTATTTAAGAAGGTAAATAATGGGGAAACACTGTGGCCACTCACTGTCCACTCTATTAGACACTCCTACATTGCTGGCCCACCTTGAAGTTGCCAGGTTAGAGATGATAGCTCATCTGCGTCATTCGTTTGTGTTGGTATACAAACAGATGACGCAGTTGACCCCCTTTTTAAAGATTTGGGTAAAAATGTTTATTTAGTTTATTTATCTTTATTGAATTTAATGAAGGACAAATGTTTAAAGCAACAGTATGAAACCATTTTACCTCCGAATAACAACATCAGAATCATTTTGCTGGCAAAATTCTGTAATTCCTAGAACCTGGAAAACTTGTTATAACACTAGACCTCTCACGAGATCTACATAACACTTTGCAGCACAATGTCACACAAATAACAGCTATGGGTCTTCAGCAGTTACAAGAATAATCTCCACTCTATTCGACACTCCTACATTGCTGGCCCACCCTGAAGATGCAAAGTCAAACACGATAGCTCATCTGATGCTGGACAGCTTGTGTTGGTATATAAATTTGATATCGTTCCTGTCCAAGGAAAAACATGTATCTAAATTTGTAGCTGTTTTTATTGTTCTGCCTTTGAACACAGTAGCTGCCGTTTACACTGTGTGAAAATATGATATCATGATGAATGGACCAATAGAAATGTTCCAAAATCACTTGGGGGAAAAAATCTGCTTCCATTGACCTACATTAGAGAGACAGTTTTTGTCCTCTCCTGTAAAGTTACTTACTCACCTGAAATGTTAGACTTGTTCTTCATTGGACAGCGATGATATATATATGGAATATGAAACAATGCAATAATGTAGTCATGTATTGGAGACATATATATATATATATATATATATATATATATATATATATATATATATATATATATATATATATATATATATATATGAATGGACCAATAGAAATACTCCAAAAAAGAATAAAACCTCTTTACCTTGACTTACATTGAATTTTATATATATATATATATATATATATATATATATATATATATATATATATATATATATATATATATATATATATATATATAGGTTTATTATTAATGGACCAATTAAAATATCCAGCCTTTATAAAAATCTTGAAAAAAATAAATAAATAAATAAATAAATAAATTTTTTTTAAAAAAAATAAAAATATATATATATATATGTGTGTGTGTGTACATAGAGAGATACATGAAAGCAGCTCTTTATATCCTGTGAAAGTTGCATGATGAATGGACCAATAGAAATGCTCCAAATAAACTTGGAATAAAACCTCTTCACATGATTCTATCTTTGGGCAGCTACAACAATGACCAAAGAGTATATGTATATGTATTTTATGTTTTAGTCAATTACAATATTTAAATACCAAAGCAGATGCATGGAAGTCAATTAAACCCCCTATATGAAGACTTGGCCATTTATGCAAATATATTTGTTTCTTAATTAACATCCACTCACTGTCCACTCTAGTGGACACTCCTATCTCGTTGGTCCACCTTGTAGATGTAAAGTCAGAGAGGATAACTCATCTACTGCTGCACAGTTTGTGTCCTTCATCGGTGGTCAATATAAACATCCTGTTGGGTCAGTTTGACTGACTTTATGCATTCTAGGTTGAGGAACCTTCCACGGCAAGACTATATCCACGCTTTCTACATACAATGCTGCTGATTTTAGACCCTTAAATACCAATAACGTGCATTGTTGTTTGCCTTCATGCGCTAGCCGCAGACCACATCAGCATTCCATACACTTCACAGCCAATGAGAAATCCACAAGAGGAATAATTCACTGGTTTTAATGCAGGGTTCGTGCTGAACAGTGGTGAAACTGCACTGTGAGGGACGGCAGAGCCTGTGTGGCGGCATCCATGTGGATTCAACCGTTTCCAGATGGAGGGAAGGAGGAAGGAAGAGTGCGATAGAATAGAGATGAGAGCACATGAGCGGGCCGTGCCACCTCCTCTATGGGCCTATAGCATGAAGCACTGCTGACCCTCCCCTTTAAAGAGTTCTAATAGTAAATAAAAAACACATTGTTGCTTTAATAGCTGCACATATATGAGGGTCTGCAGTGGAGCACAACAACACTCCGCCTGCGGTCGTGTCTGGTTATAAGCCCAAATATGTGCCATTGGCTAACATTCAGCACATACATTATATCTGAACTAGTGCAGTTTGCATCAGAGTATGGGGTTTTATTATATCTGTATAGAAACATATAAATGGGCTTCTTGCCAAAAGCCATTAGTGCCCCCTAGTGAAAGACATGAGCGCATTCTGTGTCCTCAGCACAGTCCAGCTCTAAAATATAGAGGACAACCGCTGAGGTAGATATAAAGACACTAATCAAACACAGAAATAATACATGCACTTATTTATTTATTTATTTTATATAATGCAAAACCTTGTGTCTGTAGCTTTACTTTTTTGTAGAATTTCGTGGTACTATATATATATATATATATATATATATATATATATATATATATATATATATGTATATACTTTTATTAATTTTTACAAAATGTAAATGTAAAAAAATGTAAATGTATAAGTAGAAATAAATATCAGATTCTTTGTCTGACTGCAGGGATTTTTTTACATTACAATAAAGACACTAATTAAACACAGAAATAATACATGCACTCATTTATTTATTTATGTATTCATTTTATATAATGCATTTTAGTAGAACTTAGTGGAACTACACAAAAAAATAAAATAATTAAAAAAAAAAAAAATAAAAAAAAAAAAATATATATATATATATATATATATATAAAAAATTATTCCTGATAAGATCCATACCTTAAATAATCTACATTTCTGTCTAAGATGTTTGTTCAGTACTCTATAAGTATAAATATGTAAATGTAAAAAAATGTAAATGTATAAATATCAGATTCGTTGTCTAACTGCAGGGTTTTTTAAATCATTTTTTACATTACAGTTTTATTTTATTCACATTGAATCTATAGATTTTTCTCTTTGATTTCTTCTATATTCTCCAATAGCTGTAGTCTATTGTTCAGCACTTTCATCCACGCTGACTGTTTCCTTGATGTGCTTGATCTGACATCTGTGGTGATGATGATGTTGTTGGCAGGAAAAAGGCATCAACCTGACACACATTGAGTCGCGTCCATCACGCATGAACAAAGAGGAGTACGAGTTCTTCATCAGCGTGGACATGGGCTGCTCCAAGGCCCTGGACGATGTCATTGACAGCCTGGGCACTCAAATCTCTGGTCAAGTGCATGAGCTCTCGCGCAACAAGACGAAAGACACAGGTGAGAGAGAGAGAGAGAGAGAGAGAGAGAGAAAGAGAATTATATACAGTCAAATACAAACGTTGGGCAGACAAACTCTATACTGTCAGTCAGAAGTTTGGGCATGCCCGCCCAGGTTCTTCTTATTTGTACTATATTAATAGTAATAATATTAGTGAATAAGTGTGAGGAGATCAGAACTATAGAATAGTCGGTATGGAATTATTGCTGGAGCAGAATTAAACATCTGGTTGTGTTTGAAGAATGTTTAGAGGGTCTTTTAGAAATGAGCTCATTTGCTCTGATGCAGGTTTACATACTTTGAACATTCTGACCAGCAGCTTCATGAGGAGCCACATGAGCTGCTTCTCTAACAGGACTGAAGAAGATAGTGTAGATGCTGAGATCTTGTTCTGATAAACAGGTTTGGTGGTTTTATAGCTCTTATATAAATATACATTCTCAGTTTTACATTTAAATACAGTCAAATGTTTGTTTTAGTAATATTTGTGTGCATGGGCTCCAACATCAAAACAGCTTTATAGTTATACACATATATATTCAGTTGGGTGTGTCCAAATCAGTGAATGTATCCCTTACAAAGACACACTTCTTCAAACTTTAATGCACAATTAAAAGCATATACATATATAGCCTGTACAAAGTTTATGATATTTACTTATTAATGAATGAATTCATTAATTTGTTCATGTATTTAACTATGTCTTCACTTTTTTGGCAATAAAATGACCAAATATATAGAAATTGTGCACTTAAATGAGCAGTAAATGCTGACTTTGTTCCCCCTGAACATTATATCTCATTATATATCTTACTTAGATTTATTAGTCTTATTTTGTTTGATAATTAGTGGCTTATATATATATATATATATATATATATATATATATATATATATATATATATATATATATATATATATATATACGTACAAAAAGATAGCAAAAATGTTTGATCCCATTTTTTTATACAACAACTGTTAATTAATTTCAGTTAAGCCATTGGAGTCTGAACTAAAACCTTTGTTTTAAAAACAGAAAATAAGAAAAATATTTATGCTAATTACTAATATCTTAATATTTTTGGTATATATCAAAGATATTTAATTATGTATTCATTCATTATTTAAGAATATACAAAAAGATATCAGAAATGTTTGATCCCATCTTTTTTTATTTTATTATACATAATATACGAATATATATGTACACATATATATATATATATATATATATATATTACTACTACTACTACTATATATTACTAAATGTATATAGTCTATGTATATGTATATATTCTAGACCATTTTTACTTCAATATTGTCTATTTATTATATGTTTGCACTGTTTTTACATATATAATGCTGCTCTAAGCCTCACCCCAAGCATTTTAATGCATGTTATGTCCTGACATGATGTGCAAATGACAAATAAACTTGAAACTTGATATATATATATATATATATATATATATATATATATATATATATATATATATATATATATATATATATATATATATATATATATATGTGTGTGTGTGTGTGTGTGTGTGTGTGTTTATTATTATATATGTATATATATAATAATATAATATCTTACTTTTACTGTTACTATGACTGGACATTATTTTTTATTGCTTCGCCAACAACTGTTAATTAATTTCACTAAAGCCACTGGGGTCTGAACTAAAACCTTTGTTTTAAAAACAGAAAATAAGAAATATATTTCTGCTAATTACTAAAATAGGCTTATTAGAGATCGTGCTGGCTGATCCCCGCTAACGCTCATTAACTGTCAGTCACGCTCTCTATTTTGGGTGGAGTATTCTTCCTCCGAGACTTAAAAGGCGCCACTTAAGTGCTGGAGAATAAGAGAGTCCTTAGACGAGAAGGGGGGATGAAGACGGGGGGTGACAGAGGGGGGACAGAACGCCTGTTCATGTCCGCATGTTTAAACGTGGACATATGCGTTCTCCTCGCTGGCCTGACCTCTTTAACTGGTTGCTTCTGGAATGACATTAGTTTAATTTTTGAGCACAAACAGACTTGGTGGAGAGGAAGCGAGACGCGCCGGTGTCGCGCCCAAAGCCCCCTCGACTGAATCATCATGTCGAGGCAGAAGAATTAGGATGATAACTCAATTCACGGCCCTCGTCTGACAGACCCCCGTACAATACACGCCTCTGTATGGTAAGATAACATGGAGCGAGACTGGGGATATTTATGGCTGTGATGGAGCCAGTATGGGTCAGCAGGGTCCTCGCCAGGCCGTCATCAGCTTCTGCCCCTTGTGCCTCAGGCTGGACCACACTGCTCAAATATATACCAATGAGTGGACCACCAGAGTCTTCGAGCTGTCATATATCCTGATTTAGCGCCCCTCCAGCCACGCCACAGTAAGACTTTGCCTCTTAGCTTGGGGCCTGGACAGTGTGACATCCTGTCTACAGCGGGTACAGCCTCCCTAAAGCTCATTCATCTCACTTAGCACGTCAGTGTGTCCAGATTTTTAATCAGAATAAGTGATGCTATAGGCTTATAAAGGAATGCCTGACCACTGCAGGACAAAGACTTCCACATTGGAATGTTCCGGATTGTACGATTGTAGATATGATTTATATAAATGAATATAAATATGAATACTGAGCAAACAACAGAGTCATATATACTAATTTAAAATAATTTATTTATTATTGAATGTGAGGCACCAAATGTCATTGTGTTCTGTGTCATAGGTGTTCTTCGTTTTATGTAATTGGTGTCTTGTGTCATTAGTGCTCTCTGCTTTATGTTATTAATGTTCTGTGTCTTTGGTGTTCTTCGTTTTATGTAATTGGTGTCTTGTGTCATTAGTGCTCTCTGCTTCTTGTTATTTGTGTTTGTGTCATTGGTGTTCTCTGTTTTATGTAATTGGTGTCTTGTGTCATTAGTGCTCTCTGCTTTATGTTATTAGTGTTTTGTGTCATTGGTGTTCTTCGTTTCATGTAATTGGTGTCTTGTGTCATTAGTGCTCTCTGCTTTATGTTATTAGTATTCTGTGTCATTGGTGTTCTTCATTTTATGGAATTGGTGTGTTGTGTCATTAGTGCTCTCTGCTTTATGTTATTAGTATTCTGTGTCATCGGTGTTCTCTGTTTTATGTAATTGGTGTCTTGTGTCATTAGTGCTCTCTGCTTTATGTTATTAGTATTCTGTGTCATTGGTGTTCTTCATTTTATGGAATTGGTTTGTTGTGTCATTAGTGCTCTCTGCTTTATGTTATTAGTATTCTGTGTCATTGGTGTTCTCTGTTTTATGTAATTGGTGTCTTGTGTCATTAGTGCTCTCTGCTTTATGTTATTAGTGTTCTGTGTCTTTGGTGTTCTCTGTTTTATGTAATTGGTGTCTTGTGTCATTAGTGCTCTCTGCTTTATGTTATTAATGTTCTGTGTCATTGGTGTTCTTTGTTTTATGTAATTGTTGTCTTGTGTCATTAGTGCTCTCTGTTTTATGTTATTAGTGTTCTGTGTCATTGGTGTTCTCTGTTTTATGTAATTGGTGTGTTGTGTCATTAGTGCTCTCTGCTTTATGTTATTAGTATTCTGTGTCATTGGTGTTCTTCGTTTTATGTAATTGGTGTCTTGTGTCATTAGTGCTCTCTGCTTCTTGTTCTTAGGGTTCTGTGTCATTGGTGTTCTCTGTTTTATGTAATTGGTGTCTTGTGTCATTAGTGCTCTCTGCTTCTTGTTATTAGTGTTCTGTGTCACTGGTGTTCTGGTTTGTGTCACTGGTATTCTATGTCATTGGTGTTCCTTGCTTCATGTCATTGGTGCTCTGTGTCATTGATGTTTTCAGATTAATGTGATTGGTATTTTCTGCTTGTTTCATTTGTGTCCTTTGTCATTAGGGTTCTCTGTATTTGGTCAGCCCTGCTTCATATTATAAGTGCCAATGTCATTCATGTTCTTTGTCATTACTGTTCTCTGCTTCATGGTATTAGTTCCCTGTGACATTGATATTCTTCATTTCAGGTTATTTGTCATTGGTGTCATTAGTGTTCTGTGTTTTTGGTGACCCTCTCTTCATGTTATTAGTGTCTATATCTTTGGTGTCCTCAGGTTGATGTCAATAATGTTCTGAACATGTCATTAGTGTTCTAAACACGTCATTGGTGTTCTTCGTTTTATGTAATTGATGTCTTGTGTCATTAGTGCTCTCTGCTTCATGTTATTGGTGTTCTGTGATATTGGTGTTCTCTGTTTTATGTAATTGGTGTCTTGTGTCATTAGTGCTCTCTGCTTTTTGTTATTAGTAGTCTGTGTAATGGGTGTTTCCTAGTTCATGTCATCAGTGTCGTTTGTCACTCATTATGTCATTCTGTTCTATGTTCTGTATGTTATGTCCTTGCTGTTCTGTGTCATTTGTGTTCTCTGATTTATGTCACGGGTGTTCCTCGTCTTTAATGTAACCCAGCCCATTATTCTGATTCATTGTTTAACTGTCATTGGTTCTCCACAGTGCCATGGTTCCCCACAACCATCCAGGATCTGGATCGATTTGCCAATCAGATTTTAAGCTATGGCTCTGAACTGGATGCCGATCACCCGGTAAGGCAAATTGTGTGTGCGTATACATTCAGTACTGTGCACATGTCAGAGACCACCTTTTATTTATTTAATGTCCACCCAAATGAGCTGTTAATGCAAATAATATATTTTTTGAGGAGAGATATAATCCAGGGGTGTTTCTGTCCATCCTTCCATTGTGGAAAGACACCTCACCATCACTTGTACTTGTACAGCCTGAAGAACAAAGTCCAGTATATGGTGGCCTGAACACTGAGACCATGTGGGTGTGTTTCTGAAGGATGCGTAGTTCACACGTAGGCTGCTGGAGGATGGCGGGCCCGATGACGGTCCGGGCCTCATTCTCTATTCTAATGGAAGCGGTCTGCGGCCTCAAATTGATGTCATCACTTTAATTGAGCCCCTATAATTATAAATAATTGCACCCTTTCCAGCCGCCATTAAACCGAAATGCATTCATCATAAGCAGCAAACACTCTACAAAGGCCTCATTTGAATACGTCTTTCAGCGCTCCGAGCCGAGCGCCAGTGAGTGATAATAGTCCGAGGCTGTGGAGAGACCAGGCCTGCAGCATGAGTTGAGTCTCAGTAGTGTTAGAGCCTCTCACTGTCTGGTTCCTGTCATTCACAGGGCTTCACGGACCCCGTCTACAGGGCCAGGCGCAAGGAATTCGCCGACATCGCCTACAATTACAGACAGTAACTATTGCTCTCTGGAGCCCTCCTCTCTTTCTCTTTCCCTCCATCCCTCTCCTGCATTGCACCACCTCTAGCCCCCCCCCCCCCTCCTCTTCACCACACTGAGTTGTTTTGTGTGCCTTTTATGGAAAATTATCCCCGGTGGACAAAAGAGGGGGAAATTAGAGGGGCCGGGTGCCGGCCCGCGCCTGCAGCTTTGTCATCGTAATTGAGCTGCATTATTCCCGGGACACTACAAAGGCCAGGAGTGCTCAATGAAACGCCCACTATGGAAACATGCATTTACATAGCAGTGGGGCCCACACGCACAACAAGCTGACGGCCAGCTGACTCACTCTGTATCACGGCTCTCTGAGCATGCCAGGCGCTCACCCGAACTCGTACCCGTACCTGTCCCTGTGTGTGACGATGTACAGGTACCTGCTATTGCTTGTGCTCTGACTCCTGTTCCCCTCGTATCAGCATCCTTTCACTTAACGAGTAAAGTTATTGTAGATGCAAACCCACTTCACCCAACGTCACTGCCCAACACACAATAAGAGAGCACATACCTTTAACAACATTAACCCTTTGATGCACAACCTGGATCAAAAGTGACCCGACAGAGACTTTATTCTCTATATTTATCCAATAAATTCATTTCATCATTCAAGCTTCCATAAATTCCTCCACTTGTTTTTACCGCCATTTTTTACTTTACTTTTTGTATCACTGCCCTTGTATCACTACACTGGTGGTGTAGTGGTTAGTACGGTGGTGTAGTGGTTAGTATGGTGGTGTAGTGGTTAGTATGGTGGTGTAGTGGTTAGTACGGTGGTGTAGTGGTTAGTACGGTGGTGTAGTGGTTAGTATGGTGGTGTAGTGGTTAGTGTGGTGGTGTAGTGGTTAGTACGGTGATGTAGTGGTTAGTACGGTGGTGTAGTGGTTAGTATGGTGGTGTAGTGGTTAGTATGGTGGTGTAGTGGTTAGTGTGGTGGTGTAGTGGTTAGTATGGTGGTGTAGTGGTTAGTACGGTGATGTAGTGGTTAGTACGGTGGTGTAGTGGTTAGTATGGTGGTGTAGTGGTTTGTATGGTGGTGTAGTGGTTAGTGTGGTGGTGTAGTGGTTAGTGTGGTGGTGTAGTGGTTAGTATAGTGGTGTAGAGGTTATTATGGTGGTGTAGTGGTTAGTACGGTGGTGTAGTGGTTAGTATGGTGGTGTAGTGGTCAGTATGGTGGTGTAGTGGTTAGTACGGTGGTGTAGAGGTTAGTATGGTGGTGTAGTGGTTCGTACGGTGGTGTAGAGGTTAGTATGGTGGTGTAGTGGTTAGTACGGTGGTGTAGTGGTTAGTACGGTGGTGTAGAGGTTAGTACGGTGGTGTAGTGGTTAGTACGGTGGTGTAGTGGTTAGTTCGGTGGTGTAGTGGTTAGTACGGTGGTGTAGTGGTTAGTACGGTGGTGTAGTGGTTAGTACGGTGGTGTAGAGGTTAGTACGGTGGTGTAGTGGTTAGTACGGTTGTGTAGAGGTTAGTACGGTGGTGTAGTGGTTAGTACGGTGGTGTAGTGGTTAGTACGGTTGTGTAGTGGTCAGTACGGTGGTGTAGTGGTCAGTACGGTGGTGTAGTGGTCAGTATGGTGGTGTAGTGGTCAGTATGGTGGTGTAGTGGTTAGTATGGTGGTGTAGATGTCAGTATGGTGGTGTTGTGGTTAGTATGGTGGGGTAGTGGTTAGTACGCTGGTGTAGTGGTTAGTATGGTGGTGTAGTGGTTAATATGGTGGTGTAGTGGTCAGTATGGTGGTGTAGTGGTTAGTATGGTGGTGTAGTGGTTAGTATGGTGGTGTAGTGGTTAGTACGGTGGTGTAGTGGTCAGTATGGTGGTGTATTGGTTAGTATGGTGGTGTAGTGGTCAGTATGGTGGTGTAGTGGTTAGTATGGTGGTGTAGTGGTTAGTACGGTGGTGTAGTGGTCAGCACTGTCTCCTCACAGTAAGATGATCTGGGTTGGATTCCCGGTCTGGGTGGTTCTGTGTGGAGTGTGTATGTTCTCTCTGTGTTTGAGTGGGTTCCTCCGGGTACTCCGGTTTCCTCCCACAGTCCAAACACATGCATGTTAGGTTGATCACTTACTCTAAATCACCCGTAGGTGCACATAAGTGTGTGCGTGAGTGTGTGTAGGCCATGTGATGGACTGGCGACCTGTCCAATAACAAAGGAAATGAATAGGGTTCAGGTTTGACACATGTTGTGCATTAGAAGGGGTTTGCTTAGCTTGAGCATCAAAGGGTTAACAACAATAATAAGTCCCCTTTTCTGGAGGGCATGTGCCTCCCATGAGCCTCTTTGCAGCCCACTGAAACTTCTCGAGCTTCTCAAAGGCTGTGGCAACACTACTGGCCAAATCCCCTCATATCAGCATCCTTTCCCAAAACTTGTATAAAATATCTCTGTCACTTTTTTGCAATAATAATAATAATAATAATAATAGTAAGTATTGTTAGCAGTAGTGGTAGTAATGATAGTAATGATCTCTGAAAGGGCCATAGAACTTGTCCTTCAGTAATTTCTCTCTTGTTCTGCTCTCAGTGGTCAGCCCATCCCACGGGTTGAGTACACAGAGGCGGAGAGGGCCACGTGGGGGACGGTGTTCAGGGAGCTTAAGACCCTGTACCCGAGTCACGCCTGCCGCGAGCACAACCGCGTCTTCCCTCTGCTGGAGGAGTACTGCGGCTACCGCGAGGACAACATCCCCCAGCTAGAGGACATCTCCCGCTACCTGCAGTGTGAGTTACCGGGCCGTGCATTAATAAACAGCTCTGTCCTTCAGTTTACTGGCTTGTGATCATGATATACACATTAAGTGTCCAGAGGTCTCATCCAGGTGTCCCTGAAAACTGGACAATGAATTTTAGGTGGTGAAGTGAAGACTCTAAGCATTGGTTGAAATAACAAGCTTACCCTGATTTTTTCCCCAGCATGCACTGGTTTCCGTTTGAGGCCTGTGGCTGGGCTCCTGTCTTCCCGTGACTTCCTGGCTGGCTTGGCTTTCCGTGTGTTCCATTCCACTCAGTACATCCGGCACGGCTCCAATCCCATGTACACGCCGGAGCCGTGAGTACAGAACATGCCCAGCGAGTTCAAGATCTGATCAGATTTTTCAGGTTTTCTTGATTTTGCAAGTAATCACATCCAAACAAATGTTAATATTGTGGGGTTGGACAGTCAGTAAGACACTGGACAGGCCACGGTTATGCTGTGAGTAGTGCTCTTTTATTTAAACACCAGCTGAAAGGCACATTCAGGCATCCGGCAAGGTCACTACTAACTATAGCTCTTCATCTTACGATAGACACAAACCACTTAACCTAACATCACCTAACATCACTGCTCAACACACATCAACACAGCACATACCACATACCTTCAACTGATAAACAACAACAATAATAAGTCCCCATTTCAGGAGGGCACGTGCCTCCCATAAGCCTCTTAGCGCTCCTCTGAAGATTCTCATATGCTTTATGCTTTTTTCCTCTCAGTACATTAAATAAACTGTAATTGTGTGTTGATATGTGAAGAGTAAACGACAGGTAGGAGGTGCGCAAACCTTTGCATGCAACTGTATACACACTTATTGACATACAAATTGATTGACAACAGAAAATAATTCATATTTCTAACCCTAACCATGATCGAAGCAATTAAACCACAGTAGAAAACGTTTACAGAGAAACAATAGAGCCAAAACATTAAATGTGTTTACCTTAATAAATCTTATTACTACAGAAAATCTGATTATCAGTAATCCATTCACCACATTTGCATGCACTCGGGTTTGCCTAAAATATATATACATACATCATGTAGAAGTCTGTCCAAAGAAAAACAAGAATCTCCAAAATAGTAACTTTACAGGAGAGACCAAAAACAAGCTTCACTTTCAATGTAAGTCAATGGAACCAGAATTGTTTCCAAGCTATTTTGGAGCATTTCTATTGGACCATTCATCGCAGGATATAAAGAGCAGCTGTCGTGTTCAAATGAGGTGGAAAAATGAAAATCAACCAAAATCAACATGTTTTTGGCTGGACGGCATTCAAGTGCTTCATTTACCAAGCATGTAGTTGGGAGCATTGCCGTAGGAACCGGAGGAGATTGGGGGGACGTGTCCCACCCCATATTAGAAACAGGTAGATGTGTCCCACCCAATAAAATAAACCACTGAAAAGCGGAAACTGTTTAAAACACTTTATTTTAAGAGCACATTTTGGCAGCATTTGCATTTAACACACGGTGTTTGTTGTTAGCAATGGGCTCTGGTTGTTAGGTGGTCTTTTACTTTGTTAAGGCTTGTGTTGAGATGCCTGTTCAGAAATATCCTGCAGTCAGCAGCTTCAGTGACCCAAGCGCTCACAGCAACGAATAGCAAAAAATACTGCCTTAAAACAGAATTAGGATAATGTGTTGTTATGGTAACAGACTAGGAGGGTTTGGGTTATCTAACGTTTATATTAACTTTAGTCAGAAAACACTTAAAGTTACACGTAAAGTTACATTACTCTCTGGCCACGCCCCAAACTGCAGACTGCGACTACACTACATACATAAAAAATAAAATATAATAAATAAAATAAATTATTTAATGAATAAATAAAAGGACTCCAATGTTAGAAGTGCTGTCAGTAGTGCAGTATGTAATGTTCCAGCGGGCGCTGTTTGGGACACAGCCTTACTGTCTAACATTAATGTTAGTCTAGTCTAGTCAGGAAACCTTAGTATACATTTATTTATCATTTCATTTCAGCATTATACCACAAAATAAAATTATAATATATTTATATTTATAGTTGTATGTGTATAAAATCCAGATATTGCATGTATTGTGCAAAAAGTTTACCATGTAATGTGGAGTATCTTGTTTAGTTAATAAAGTGATCTTTAATTGGATTTATCTAATAATAATCAGATGTACAGATAATTTTATATTTAGTTTATTTATTAGTAATTTACTGTAATTCCACAAATGTTGTTCTACATCACTACACATACAGTGATTACTACCTTACCTACAGTGGAATCAGCTTATAGGTAATATTTTACGGGATAGGGTGGGCTTTGATTCATATTAGCAAATGTGCCCCCCCCTCCAATGTCAAACCCGCTCCTACACCCTTGGTTGGGAGTCTTCTTGTTGTCTAGCAGTTGGTTTTTCTGGCTCTGTGCTCTGTTTTCACACATGCTCAGACTGAGGACAACGAAAGAAATCAGAGTAAGAGTCACTGAGAAACCTGATCACTGAGGATTTCTACCGGCCTTCATCTGATCTAATACATCAGAGTATTGCTGTTTACAAGACCTCCTGAATAATCAGATAACTGCGGGAATCCGATCTGATTATTAAGCCCATTTAAACACACCCAGTGCCATAAAACACTGGTGAAAAACTGTTCACGCCCTGAAGAGATCATTAATACCGCTGATAGAGCACTTGTATCTATTTCAGAGACATCTGCCACGAGCTGCTGGGACACGTTCCTCTGTTTGCCGACCCCAGTTTTGCTCAGTTCTCACAGGTTTGATTGTTTTATATAAATGCTATTTATATTACAGAGACCGTCTGACGTGATATATATAGAATTACAGATAATTAGATAGAATTATATATATATATATATATATATATATATATATATATATATATATATATATATATATATATATATATATATATATATATAATTATTTAACATTTTAATGTTGTAACATAGCTTAATTTAATACAAGCTGTATACAAAGCTGCACTTTCTTTCTGTTCAGGAAATTGGTCTGGCTTCCTTGGCTGCCCCAGATGAGTACATAGAGAAGCTGGCTACAGTGAGTATGACATGAGCTCCTTAAAATAAAAAAAATACAAAAAAAAAAAGTTCTTTGGATCTAAGCTGTGTAAAGAACCATCCACTGGAATATTCACTAACAGCTCTACTTGCCACGCCATAAAGGCCCCAACAGATGTCATAAGCCGTCAAGAGTTATTGTTATAGACTTTGCTCAGTAATAAAACTAATGAATGTAAATTAATGTGATAAAACATATTAATGTACTCAGTATATCTAATAAATCTCATTACGAGATTGTGGTAAGAGTGTTATAAGGCTATGTAACATATTTCTTAACATTTTAACTAGTTTTAAGTATTTTGTGTTTAGAAAATGTGTAATTTCATTGTTTTTAAGGATTGTACGGATTATTTCTTGACATTAGAACAATAATTGATTTAACTTAATGAAGTACTGAGCAGTCAAATCAGGTATTAGATGAGAACTGTAAATAATACTGGGTTGTTTCCACAAGGAGAAGCTTGGAAAGGGTTAAATAAACACACTGACATATGGAAAAGCACAACTTACTATATTAATACTGTTTAAATATATATAAAAGTGTTTTACTGAGTAAATAAAAGATTCATGTCAGGAAAAAGTCAGCTGTCAGCTTTTTAAATATAATAATGACCCCACATTTGCAGTACTGCCGTGTTGCACCACTAAAAATTCTTTAAGGAACCCAAAGCAGGATTAAACAAAAATCAGAATTGAATTGAGAATGACCCCTAAATTCCAACTCAATTCTTGAATTTGAATTGAAATTGCAAAAAGGAAGCAGAATTGCAATTCAAATTCAAATTGCAGGAAGTTGGAATTCCATAAAATTCAAAGAAATTCATGATACGTAATTAAGGTGCATTTAACAATGAAGCTTTACAGTATATATTACATATGACTGCAACATGAATTTCATACAGATATTATTGTATGGATTTTATGTACTTTATTATAGTAAACAGGCCAAAACATTTTCCCAAAACTAGCTGTACTTGTATGTAAATATCTGGGCATACCTGCTTCCGCTGCACTTGTTGAGAGGATATTTAGTGTTGCAGGCAAGATATTAAGACCAGAACGATGCCACCTCAATGACAAAACATTTGAGGAACTGTTGACTGTTGCAACAGCGTTACCCTGTAAAGTATGTTAATAATTAATAATTACATTTACCAAAACATTGTGTCATTTGATTGCTTTAAAATGAAGATATTGCTAATTACTCAACTTTAGAGGAATGTATGCTTAATGTTAGTGTCTATACTTCCATTTGGAAGAAGAGTGTATGTTACAAGTATCACATTCTCACTGATATGTGATAAGAATGAATTTCTCCAAATTTCAATGAACTCAATTCCACTTCCTGTAATTCCAATTCAAATTCAATTCAACTTGCTGTAGAGTGGATTTACTTCAAATTCAAATTAATTCATTAAATTAAATTAAATTCTGAAATTCTGAATTTTGCACAGCCTTAACCCAAAGTGGTTCTTCATTGGCCCGGTGCTATAGGAACGCTTTTTGACCTCTTTATTTGTAAGAGATGGATTACTGTGATGTGATGTAAATGTAAATGTAATGTAACGCAGGTCTACTGGTTCACTGTGGAGTTTGGACTTTGCAAGCAAGGCAATGAAATAAAGGCCTACGGAGCAGGTCTGCTGTCATCGTTTGGCGAGCTGCAGGTGAGAATATGTATACATGTGTACGAGTTGGGATGCTGTAGCTGAGAAATGAACTGAGATGCTGTTCCCAAATTCATTATAAACCTTATTTCCCAAAATATGCAAATAAAAAGAGTAAGCAGTGACTTTGTGATGGTTTCAACCAGAGTAGCACCTTCAGCATGATTGATAAGATTGGTTAGAATACGGGGTCGGGGTAGCAACACTATTTCCTCATCCTCACATGTTGGACTGTTTAAGTTTCATGCTAGAGTGACTCACTATTACCTCTTCAGGTACAAAGTGATATTATGATAGCAGTTAGGGTTAGGGTTTAGGTTATGGTTAGGGTTAGGGTTTAGGTTAGGGTTAGGGCTAGGGTTAGGGTTTAGGTTAGGGTTAGGGTTTAGGTTAGGGTTAGGGTTAGGGTTTAGGTTAGGGTTAGGGTTAGGGTTAGGGTTAGGGTTAGGGTTTAGGTTAGGGTTAGGGTTAGGGTTAGGGCTAGGGCTAGGGTTAGGGTTTAGGTTAGGGTTAGGGTTAGGGTTAGGTGAGGTAGAAATTACAATGACTTCCCCCACAACGATCTTCCAACCACGTGGTTTGATTAGGAAGATCAAGGAAGAGCACAGGCTGAGTTAGGGTTAGGGTTAGGGTTTAGGTTAGGGTTAGGGTTAGGGTTTGGGTTAGGGTTAGGGTTTAGGTTAGGGTTAGGGTTAGCTGGCCTAGCTGGTTAGTATGCTAACTTCAGTAGCTATCTGCAAGATTATACATAGATACATAGACCATACATTTACAGAAAATAAATATTTTAAGGTTCCAACTCACTATATTGAGGCCACAAATTAACATGAGGTCACAAATTACTAGATTGAGGGAGGACGTTCGTATATTAAAGCCATAAATTAATATGTTGAGACCACAAATCACTATACTGAGGCCATAACTTACTACTTTAAGAAAACACATTTATATTGAGGTAATAAAATGATACATTAAGGCCACAAATTAGTATACTTAGACGAGCAATTTATATTTTGAGACCACAGATTACTATATTGAGTCAACATGTGGCCTGAATACACTAATTTGAGGCTGCAGTATATTCATTTTCGGTGGTCTAGCTTGACTGTTGAACACTTCTACACCAAATAAAGAAACTTCTGATTCTAAAACACAGCCGAGCTGAATCAGATGAGCTGTTTGTCCTCTACTCTTTAAGTGAGAAGCCGAAGGTCCTGCCCTTCGAACCAGAGTAGACCTGCCTGCAGAAATAGTCTTAATGAAACCATTTCTATTGGTTCGTTAACCAGGAAATTTTCACACAATGTAAACGGCAGCTGTTGTGTTTGAATGATGTTAATAAAATAAAAATGGAGAGATGTGTTTTTGTTTGGACAGGGATGATACAGTGTATTTTTATACTGTTAACAGTTTTGATTAGTAAATTGTAGTGTACCACTTTAGAAGTATGGATATGTTTGTAGGCATTTGGCTTCAGCTGGCTGACATGTAGCATTCTGCCCACAAAGTCCACATGTAGGTATTAAAAAGTCTACTAGGAAAAAGTTTTGCCTTACAAACAAGAAATCTGAATATCCACTAAAGGTAAACTTCTAACATATGCTACGGTCAAAAAACCATTTGCTCCATTTTGCATCCAAAATCCAGGTGCTTTGAATCACCCCCTAGTGAGCAAAAAGATCCAGAATTTTTTTCTTTTTTCAATGTTTTTTTTATTTATTTTATTGTACTAGTTGACCAGCACAACAGATTGTAGCTAGTTATTTATACATACATTTTAGTATATTGATTAATCTACATTTATAAAATCATAAAAGATACAAGCTTCATGACTCAAAACAACAAAAAAAGGGGGGGGGTTAGAAAAGAAAGAAAGAAAGAAAGAAAGAATAATAAAAAAATAAATAAAAATAAAAAAGGTGAAGAAAATATTACAAGACAGGCCAACAAACCAAAACCAAATAAACATACAAACAGAAAAAGAGCAACACAACCCAAAATCATAAAAGTACACTCAGGAATCTTATCTAGCACTTAATCACAGCACGTATCAAAATCTGAAAGGAGTACTCCTCATATTGCAAAGCCAGCAACTATTAAAGTTAGAAAAGTAAATACGTTTACTCTGGAGGAACCAGCTTCACTGTCCCAAGTGGGATAGGAAGCGTTGCCATGTTTTGTGATATATACCAATTGTCCCGCATACAGTGTCTTAACAATTTTCTTAAGTATACAATTATACCATAACTACAGTAAACAACAAAACAGCAAAGAAATCAAATAACAAATATTCCAAATCAAAATATACAATAAAGGTAGTTCTTTTGGCTCCTATACTGTCATTTTTATTTATTTGTTAAGCATATTATCATTGACCAAAACAAAACAATGCCCGTTTTTGTGATTTAAAAATTTTGCCATAATTTCAGTAGCCGTTAATAGCAGCTGTTCTATATGTTGTGTACAAATTTCATGATAACTGAACAGAAATGATCCAAAATGGCTTTGAATTAAATCTCCTTTAGAGATAAAATAGAATAGAACTATTTCTAGTATAAATTAAGAGATAATAAGAGATAACAGTCTGAATAGCAGTATAGGTTACGACTGATGGGCAGAGCTGTAGTAGATTATAGTCTGTGGGGTAATTCACCTTGATTCCTGGCTCTTAAACAGGAGGTCCCCAGACACATGAGCTGGCCTCCTGCTGTGCACTGAGGCAGTGGGTTAGTAGCCCACCCCTGGGGTCCAGGTTCACTGTGTCAGTGGGGGAAGTCGGACCTGGGGGAGTGGGTTACTGGTTCACTGGGGAACCGAGAGAAAAGAAACACACATTATATCAGCACAGTCATTCGGTTACATCACACACAGAGAGGAGCGGAGGAAGTCTGCACGGCTAATAAACAAAGCTCACTTCCTGTTTATCACACCTCGACACGGCCATCACTGACCGAAGAGTCATCGAGAGAACTTAACGGGGGGCTAATTCTATGGAAGAGAATGAATGAGGCTGAATTGAAGGCCCATAAAAGATCCACTTATGGCATATATGTGGATTTATGTCAGTCATAATTCATTTCCACATGAACGCTTTCCAGCCTGTCAGTATCACTCAGAATTAAACTCATTTTTTTCTTACTGTGCCTTTAAGACTGATGCATATAAATGAGCTCTACTCTGATTGGCTGTCTTATTTAAAACAGAGTCCAGGCTGAATCACTCCTATGACTTAAATATAAGGATAGCAAACCTAGAAGCGCCTGCAGAAAGTAACCCTAAACACATCTGTCCACTCAATAAGAGATACATTTATATATGTTATATAACAAATTTAATCTGTGTTTTGTGCACAGTTTACTAATTTGGGGCCACAACATATTATAGGAGGTAACGAGTGAATATATTAAGGCCATAAATTACTATACTGAGGCCATAAATTACTATACTAAGGCCATAAATTACTAATTTGAGGTAACAAATTTATATTGAGGCCACAAATTCATATATTGAGACTACAAATTACCATACTGAGGCCATTAATTACTATACTGAGGCCATAAATTACTATACTGAGGCCATAAATTAGTATATTAAAGTCAATAATATTTTGAGGTCACAAATGAATATGTTGAGACCACAAAATACTTTACTGAGGCCATAACTTACTACCTGGAGGAAAGAAATGTATATTGAAACCACAAATTAATATATTAAGACAACAAACTACTATACTCAGTTCATAAATGATTGTATTAAGGCCACAAATTTATATGTCAAGGCCACAAATCTATATTGAGACCATAAATTAATATATTAAGACTACAAACTACCATAGTGAGTTCATAAATGATTATATTGAGGCCACAAATTAACATACAAAGGCCATGAGTTATTATATCTAGACCACCAATTCATATTTTGAGGCAACAGATTACTATAATGAGTGAACATGTGGCCTCAATATACTAATCTGAGGCTGCAGTGTATTAACTTGTGGTGGTCTACCTCGACTGTTGAACACTTCATAGCAAATAAAGAAACATCTAATTCTAACACACAGCCGAGCTGACTCAGATGAGGTGTTTGTCTTCTGCAGTACTCTTTAAGTGAGAAGCCGAAGGTCCTGCCCTTCGAACCAGAGAAGACCTGCCTGCAGAAATACCCCATCACTGAGTTCCAGCCAATCTACTTCGTGGCTGAAAGCTTTGAAGACGGCAAAGAGAAAGTCAGGTACAGCTTCTGTGAAGAACCACTCCAGCACTGTTCACCAGAGAACCTTCACCCCCCTCTGACTAATCTGTCTCCTCCACATTACAGAAAGTATGCAGCCACCATTCCGAGACCCTTCTCTGTGCGCTACAACGCCTACACTCAGAGCATCGAGGTTCTGGACAACACTCAGCAACTGAGGAACCTGGCTGACAGCATCAGCGGTACGTCTTTGGAACCATTTGACAGCTTGACTGGTTCCTTGCATGGTGCTTTGAAGATGAGGTTTCATAAGGCACCAAAAAGGGTTCCAGTGTATAAAACCTTTATGGTACTTTATAGAATTCCTAAAAATTGGGTTCTCCAAGGGTTCTTTAGTAAAGGGAATAGAATGATTAAAAAGATGTTCAACAAGAGTTTGTTAGTAATGGAAATGATTCTATATGCCTAAATGGTTCTTTGCACTCTGAACTGGTTCTTTAGATTGATGTGTTGGTTCTGAATAGCATCAGAACAAGGGTTATTCTATTGTCAAGTTCTAAAAGATAGACCATTGTTTGATGCTACATAGAATTTCTTATTTTAAACTTAACATGTGGCCTTTATAACTTGTGGCAGCAGTGTAAACCTTTATAGAACCTTTATTAAACCTTTATAGAACATAGAACCTCACTATGTATAATATATATATATATATATATATATATATATATATATATATATATATATATATATATATATATATATATATATATATATATATTGAAAACAAGAACATTTCACTGTGATCCCAAACTTTTCAGCAGTATATATATATATATATATATATATATATATATATATATATATATATATATATATATATATATATATATATATACTACCGCTGAAAAGTTTGGGATCACAGTGAAATGTTCTTGTTTTCAATATATATATATATACACTACCGCTGAAAAGTTTGGGATCACAGTGAAATGTTCTTGTTTTAATGGAGTATCTTCTTCCTTAACACAACAATGGACTGACGGGTCTCTAAAGAAAGTTGTTTCTTTCTGGTCATTTTGAGTCGGTCAGCAAGCCATCAACTGCTGGTCTTCAGATACTAAACTAACCTAGAATGTTGTTCCCTTTTATACTCACTTATTAGTAGAATGTTTTTCAGCTGTACATCACAATTGAGCAAGAGTGTCCTAGCAACCAATTAGCCAATCAGCAGTTGATGGCTTGCTGACCGGCTCACAATGACCAGAAAGAAACAACTTTCTTTAGAGACCCTTCAGTTCATTGTTGTGTTAAGGAAGAAGATACTCCATTGAAAACAAGAACATTTCACTGTGATCCCAAACTTTTGAGCGGTAGTGTGTATATAAAACCATATACAACACTCATCAACCTAATGAACCATTTCGCCATTTCATTATGCAAAGAACCATATAAGCATGAACCATCAGTTTTTCGAGTTCAGTCCATAGTGACCATTGACAGCGTGGTTAATTTGCAGGCTTTTATTTTTATGGAAGATTTTTTTAATTGATAAAAACTGAAAGCATGTAATATTTTAGTACAACAAGTTATTTTGGGTTCTGTTACAGGTGAGGTGGGCATTCTGTGCAACGCTCTGCGGAAGATGGAGTAGGACGAGCCAACAGCGACAAGATGTTCGCCATCCCACTTAACATTGAGTGCCTAATGTGGACGGAGTGATAAATGTGTGTTTGTTTAAACAGAGAGAGAGAGAGAGAGAGAGAGAGAGAGAGAGAGAGAGAGAGAGAGGGATATATATAATATTCAGTTATTCCTTATATATACTTATAAATACACTCTCATTCAAATGACACATTTTATTGTTTTTCTATGTGAACGTAGGTGAATGCATCTTCTGCAGCCCAAAGGGCAACTCCACCAATTTCTCGAATTTTCAGAATTTTCAAACTGTACAGAATTTTCAGGGATTAAAAGAGATTCCGAGTGAGTTTGGATGTGAAATAGTTCATACGTTGCTTACAGTGGTGGTGATGGGAACCAGGGGTCTCCATTTAATTTACTATCCAACCCACTGGTGAACTTATATGCGTCCTATGAATGTTTATATATGGAATATTGATGATGGTAAATTGGTCATAAATCTAAAATAATACGTTTACTATGGGGACTATTTTCACCTCACATCGCCCTACACGTATCCCTCCACCATGAATGGATTAGAACACATTAAATACTTTAATACTATAATTTGTCATAAAGTGATGTGTAGGGCATTACTGCAGCATATTCATAACCATTGTGAGGGAGCTTTTTGAGAGGTGGACGTCTGGTTCCATTCACCACCACTGTGAACAGTTCTGTCTGGATCTAGAACAGAGCGTTTCACGCCAAACCACGCTGAATGAGATTGTTTACATTTTAACCATTTAATTATGTTCCCCTTCAACATTTTTAAAGAGATAAAAAGCTAAAAATACATAGTATAACATGTGCTTGGGCACAGACCTTTTATATCTGTTTTATTTCAGTCTGTTAAATTCAGTAAATAAACAGTGATTGTGCATTAAAGTGTGTCTGAACTGGGCGTGTGCACATTTTCACTACAGAGCGTGTGATTTGACCAGGGGTGCCCAAACTTCTGCATAAGGACTGTATGTAATCTTTGCTTTGTAGGTTCTGCTACATGTAGTTAGATTAATAAGCAGTGCATTAAACTTACAAGAGAACATTTGTACCTTTATTACTTTATTACTTTATTTACTAGTAAATAGATCCGTGAGTTCTATATAGAACCATTTGCATGCTTAAATGGTTCTTTGCATGGTCAAATCCTTCTTCTGATTGTTGCAGAATGTCTGTATATGGTTCTGTGCACACCTATTATCAATAGTTCTGCTGTTGTTACTATCTTGATTTTGTAATAACAGCAGAACCCACAGAGAACCCATTTAAAAAACTCTATATAGAACCATATGTGCCACATATGAAAGTACATATGTACATATTAAGTAGATGGTTCTTCAGGGGCTCTTTAGAAAAGCCAATAGTTCTAGAAATATGTGTTCTACATAGAACCTTTTAAGTACACCCACACCCTTAAAAAGGGACAAAGAGTTTGCGTGCTAAACAACAGCAGAACCCACAGAGAACCCTTTTAAAAAAGATTTTATAGAGAACCATATGTACCACAGGTTGACATACATATGTACATATTAACTACACTTGTCAGAGGTTCTTTAGAAAAGGTTCCATAAATATGTTTCACATAGAACCATTTAAAAAAGGTTCTTCTGTGGTTCTTTGGTTCAAACAGTTCGCATGCTTAAATGGTTCTGTGCATGGTGAAGTGGTCCTTCAGATTGATGGAGAATGTGTTGAATATGGTTCTATATGGCACCAAAAAGGGTTCTGCTGTTGATAAAATGTTGATATTGTAACAATAGCAGAACCCACAGAGAACTCTTTTAAAAAGACTCTATATAGAACCATATGTACCACATATGGAAGTACATATGTACATATTGACTAGATGGTTCTCCAGGGGGTCTTTAGAAAAGGCAATGGTTCTGGAAATATGTGTTGCACATAGAACCATTTAAGTACATCCATACCCTTAAAAATGGTTCTTCTATGGTTCTTTCGTACAAACAGTTTGCATGCTTAAATGGTTCTGTGCATGGTGAAGTGGTTCTTCAGATTGATGGAGAATGGGTTTAATATGGTTCTATAAGTCACCAAAAAGGGATCTGCTGTTTTTACCAGCATGACATTGTTGCATAGCAGAATCTATTTAGGTGCTACTTAGAACCCTTTTTGAAAAGTTTCTATACAGAACCATTCACTGCTGATGTTACAATCTTAATATTGTAATAATAGGAGAACCCATAGAGAACACTTTTCAAAGGGACTCTATACAGAACCATTTGTACCACATATGAAAATATATACTGACTAGATGGTTCTTCAGGGGTTCTGTTTAGAAATATGTTCTACATAGAACCATTTCAGTACATCCGCACAGTTAAAAAGGGTTTGTGGATTATTTCTACAGCCCGTATGTAAATGATGACACAGTCTTTGTAAATACACTCTGGTGGATCAGTTTGTGAGTCTCAGCTCACATGATCCCTCCTCTTTTTTATCCTTACTCAGTGTTTTTTTGTGATGTGCTGAATTTGAATTCATTAAATCTGTCACTGATGTGACGTCAGGGCATTTAATTGGCACCCAGAAGTGATCAATATCTAGTACCCTGTGATTGAAAGGCTGGAGAAATGATTGATTAATATTGTATGCATGCAGTTAGTTTCAAATAAAGTTTCACTTAATATAAACTCTGACTCTTGTACGTCTTCATTGCTGTAAACCTCTGAATATTATTATTATTATTATTATTATTATTATTAGTAGTAGTAGTAGTAGTAGTAGTAGTAGTAGTATTAGTATTCAGATATTTGTTATTATTATTATTATTATTATTATTATTATTATTATTATTATTATTATTATTATTATTATGAGTAGTAGCAGTAGTAATAGTAGTAGTAATAGTAGTAGTAGTAGTATTGATGTCCTGTTAATGTTACTTATCATTTATTGATTATAATATCTTTTCAGATGTTTGTTGTTATTATTATTATTATTGTTGTTGTTGTTGTTGTTGTTGTTGTTGTTGTTATTATGAGTAGTAGTAGTAATAGTAGTAGTAATAGTAGTAGTATTGATGTACTGTTGATGTTACTTATCATTTATTGATTATAATATCTTTTTAGATATTTGTTATTATTATTATTATTATTATTATTATGAGTAGTAATAGTAATAGTAATAGTAGCAGTAGTAGTAGTATTATTATTGTGTATTAGTGTATCAGTGATTATATAAAATTGCTTTATGTAATAATGTCTATTTAGACAGCTATTATTATTATTATTATTATTATTATTATTATTATTATTATTATTATTATTATTATTGGTGTTTAACAGTTTGTTGTTGTTTACTGTTTATTACTGTGTTTTTAGGCATTTATTATTATGATTGGTATTAGTATTAGTATTAGTAGTTGTGGTAATAATAGTAGTGTATCATTGATTATATAATATTGCTTTCTGTAATAATGTCTGTTTAGACAGTTATTATTATTATTATTATTATTATTATTATTATTATTATTATTATTATTATTGCTGTTATTATTATTATTATTGGTGTTTGTGTGTTATCATTTACTGTATACTACTGTATTTATAGACATTAATTATTATTATTACTACTAATAGTAGTATTAGTAGTAGTGGTGGTTTTGGTAATAGTATTACTGTATCATTGATTATGTAATATTGCCTTATGTAATGTCTGTTTAGACAGTTGTTATTATTATTACTGCTGTTATTATTATTATTACTATTATTATTTTATTTTTATAATAATAATAATAATAATAATAATAATAATAAAATATTATTATTATAATTATTATAATTATTATTATTATTTTTATTTTTATTATTATTATTATCATTGGTGTTTGTTTGTTATTGTTTACTGTTTATTACAGTGTGTTAGGCATTTATTATTATTATAGGAATTAGTATTAGCATTAGTATTAGTAGTGGTGGTTGTGGTAATAGTATTACTGTATCATTGATTATGTAATATTGCGTTATGTAATGTCTGTTTAGACAGTTGTTATTATTATTACTGCTGTTATTATTATTATTATTATTATTATTATTATTATTATTATTATTATTATTATTATTATTGGTGTTTAATTGTGTGTTATCATTTACTGTATATTACTGTATTTTTAGACATTTATTATTATTACTATTATATTAGTAGTAGTAGTGTTGTGGTAATAGCGGTAGTGGTAATAGTATTATTGTATCATTGATTATGTAATATTGTGTTATGTAATAATGTATGTTTAGACAGTTATTAATTTTATTAGTGGTGTTTCATTGTTCATGTTTATTATTAGTATTATTAATTAGTATTATTAATAGTATTACTAGTAGTTGTAGTGGTGGTGGTGGTAGTAGTATTAGTGTATCATTATGTAAAATTGTTCTATGTTATAATGTCTGTCTAGACAGCTATTATTATTATTATTATTATTATTATTATTATTATTATTATTATTAGTGTTTCATTGTTTATGTTTATCATTTACTGTTTATTACTGTGTTTTTAGACATCCATTGTTGTTGTTATTATTATTATTATTATTATTATTATTATTATTATTATTATTATTATTATTATTATTATTTATAATAATATTGGTGTTTCATTGATTATGTAACAATGATCTATGTAATAATGTCGTTGTAGGCAGCTATTACTATTGCGATAAATATTATTAGTAGTAGTAATCTTATTATTTTCAGTATTTTATTATTTATGTGTATCACAGTTTGTTTATGTTCTTTTTAGACGTTATTATTATTAGTAGTAGTATTATTTTTATTGTTACTATTAAACATATTACTGCTATTATTGATTTTTATCTCTTATATTATTATTATTATTGTTGTTGTTGTTGTTGTTGTAATTAATCTAATAAAAAAGCTCAGAGGAGAATGAGTTGTATTCAGTACCTTGGACAGCGCGCGGCACTGCGAGTGTCCTTCGCTCCAGTCCCGCGCGCAAAAAAAAAAGCAGCTATTTCCACCTTTACCACTTTTAAATGTGGTCCGCGCGCAGCACCGGCTCGTGCAGCTCCCTGTGAAGTTTAATGAGCGTCTTCAGAACATCAGCTGCGCGCGGCGCTTCTGTTAGTCTGTCAAAGAGCGAAGCGCAAAACGAGCGTGACGCACAAACTGTGACTCGCGCGCGCATTTCCATAAAGTCCTCGCGGGACCGTCTATATAAAGTACTCCGTGCGTAACGCACGCACACCCTCCTGGCTGCGGAGCGACTGACCAGCGGAACCGAGATGAAGACGGACAGCGCGTGCCAGAACGCGCCGTTCACCGGCAGGAAGAGGAGCCTGATCGAGGACGCGCGCAGGGAGAGAGAGCGCGAGCGGGAGAGGGAGAGCACCTCCGCCTCTCCGGGACCCTCACTGAGCGGAGACAGCTTCGTGTTCGAGGAGGAGAAGAGCGGCAGAGTCACCCTGAACGTTCTCTTCGCTCTGAAGAACCAGAAGAACGCGGGCTTCTTCAAGGCGGGCAAAGTGTTCGAGGTACCCACAGGGACTTCCCTGAAAAGGGGAACTCCACCACTTTTTCAAACTCTACACACTTATTAAAGATGGTTCTTCAAGGGTTCTTTGGTTTGGAAAACGGTTCCATGCAGAACAATAAACACCCAAAGAACACTTTGGGTTCTTGGAATCATGAAAAGGTTCTTCAGGTGTAGATGGAGATGTTTTAAATGGTTCTCTATGACATCAAAAAGGGCTCCCATATGATATCAAGCTGGTAGTAATTGAGGAACCTACATAGAACCATATATACATCACATTCTCCATATCAGTCTGAAGAAACAATTATTCATGCAAAGGTTCTGTAAGTGTTGATTGTGCTATATAGAACCATTTCCACTGCTAAAGAACCAGTGAAGAACCATCTTTTTTAAGTATGTTACTGGGCTGAGACTACATTTAGGTTCTAGACACTTGACTCCTGTAAAGATTCTCTATAATTAAGCATTTCTATGTAGGACCATGAACACTCAAAGAACCATGATTAAAGAGTTCTTTGCATCATGAAAAGGTTCTTCAGGTTGATGGAGATGGAGAATGTGGTGTATATGGTTCTCTATGGCACCAAAAATGTTTCTGCTATGATATCAAGCTTGTAGAAATAGAGGAACCCACATGGAACCATATATACATCACATTCTCCACATCAGTCTGAAGAACCTTTCCTGATGCAAAGAACCCGTTATTCATGCAAAGGTTCCGTAAGTGTTCATTGTGCTATATAGAACCATTTCCCTAGCTAAAGAACCCATGAAGAACCATCTTTTTTAAGTGTGTTAGTGGGCTGAGACTAAATTTAGGTCTCTATGGTTAAGCATTTCAATGTAGGATCATGAACACTCAAAGAACCATAATTAAAGAGTTCTTTGCATCATGAAAAGGTTCTTTAGGTGGAGATGGAGAAGATGTTGTAAATGGTTCTTTATGGCACCAAAATGGGCTGGTAGTAATCAAGGAACCTACATAGAACCATATATACATCACAGTCTCCACATCAGTCTAAAGGACCTTTCCTGATGCAAAGAACCCATTATTCATGCAAAGGTTCCATAAGTGTTCATTGTGCTATATAGAACCATTTCCCTTACTATAGAACCTGTAAAGAACCATCTTTTTTAAGTGTGTTAGTAGGCTGAGACCAAATTTAGGTTCTAGACACTTGGTTCCCATCACCACTGCTGTAAAAATTCTCTGTGGTTAAGCATTTCTATGTAGGACCAAGAACATCTAAAGAACCATAGTTAAAGAGTTCTTTGCATCATTAAAAGGTTCTTCAGGTTGATGGAGATGGATAATGTGGTGTATATGGTTCTCTATGGCACCAAAAATGTTTCTGCTGTGATATCAAGCTTGTAGCAATAGAGGAACCCACATGGAACCATATATACATCACATTCTCCACATCAGTCTGAAGAACCTTTCCTGATGCGAAGAATCCATTATTCATGCAAAGATTCCGTAAGTGTTCATTGTGCTATATAGAACCATTTCCCTTACTAAAGAACCTGTGAAGAACCATCTTTTTTAAGTGTGTTAGAGGGCTGAGACTAAATTTAGGTTCTAGACACTTGGTTCCCATCACCACCGCTGTAAAGATTTACATTATTTATGCAAATCGTTCTGTACATGTTCATTGTGCTATATAGAACCATTTCCCTTACTAAGGAACTTGTGAAGAACCATCTTTTGGCTAAATTTATGTTCTAGACACCTGGTTCCCCTTACCACCACTGTAAAGACTCTCTATGATGAAGCATGTAGAGCCACAAACACCCAAAGAAGCATGATTAAAAAGTTCTTTGCATCATGAAAATGTTCTTCAGGGTGATGGTTCTTCATGGTACTAAAAAGGGTTCTGCTATGATGTCAAGCTTGTTGTAATAGAGAAAGCCATATAGAACCATATATGCATGCATTCTCCACACCAGTCTTAAGAACCGTTCCTGATGTGTAGAACCCATTATTCATGCAAAGGGTCCTATACAGAACCATTTCCCTTACTAAAGAACCACCTTTTGACTAAATTTATGTTCTAGACACCTGGTTCCCATTACCACCACTGTAAAGACTCTATGACGAAGCATTTCTATTTAGAACCATGAGCAATCAAAGTAGCATGATTAAAGGGTTATTTGCATTATAAAAAAGTTCTTCAGGTTAATGGAGAATGTTCTATATGATACCAAAAAGGGTTGATGCCAAACTTGTAGTAACACAGGGACCCACATAGAACCACATATACATCATATTCTCCACATCAGTATGGAGAAGCTTACTTAATGCAAAGAATGTAGTATTCATGCAAATGGTCCTTTAAGTGTTCATTGTTATATATAATTCATGTTCTAGACACCTGGTTCCCATCACCACCACTCTAAAGACTTTCTATGATGAAGCATTTCTATGTAAAACCACAAACACCCAAAGAACCATGATTAAAGGGTTCTTTGCATCATGATAAAGTTCTTCAGGTTAATGGAGAAGGTTCTATATAGGGTTCTGCTATGATGTTCAGCTTGTAGTAACACAGCAACCCACATAGAACCATATATATGTTATGTTATCCATATCAGTCTGGAGAAGCTTACTTAATGCAAAGAATGCATTATTCATGCAAAGGGTTCTTTAAGTGTTCATTGTTCTATATAATGTATGTTCTGGACACCTGGTTCCCATCACCACCATTCTAAAGGTTCTCTATGATGAAGCATTACCACCTCAAACCACCCAATATGGCAATGTACTGAATTATGAAGAAATTTTGAAAAAACGGTGGAGTTTCCCTTTCACAGACTGAAATCTAAGCTTGAGGTTCTAACAGGAGCTGAATATTTACTTCTCTCTTCTGCTCCGTCATTTAGACGTTCGAAGCCAAGCTCCTTCATCTGGAGAGCCGTCCGGGCAGGAGGTCTAAAAACAGCCCCTCGGACGAGCTGGAGTTCTTCATGAGGTGTGAAGTACACGGTTCCGATATCGACATCTTCATCAACTCCCTAAAACGAGTTGCAGACGACGTGAGGATAGCGCAGGAGGAAAAGGGTACGTGTGACGCTCGGTGTTGAAACATAAACATACCAGCATTAAAGAGCAGCTGGCGTCTGGCCGGTGTGCAATCAAACCATCAGTGTCTCCAAAACAACTCCAGTGTAAAGAGATTTCAGTAATACTTCATCAGAAGGCGGCTTATAACACGTGTATAAGCACTGAATAACATATATATGAAGCAATGTTTGAGTATTTCTGAGCAGCTTATATGACATTCTTCAATAAGATGGTTCTCCAACATTTTCCTCACTAAAGTACCCATGAAGAACCATCTGTGTGTATGACCGCTGAGACTAAATTTATGTTCTAGACGCCTGGTTCCCATCACCACCGCTGTAAAGATTCTCTACGCTGAAGTATTTCTATGTAGAACCATGAACACCTGAAGAACCATAATTAAAGGGTTCTTTGCATCATGAACAAAGTTCTTCAGGCTGATGGAGAAGGTGCTGTAAAGCCTGAGGAACCATGCACAATGCAAATAACCCTTTAATTAATCTTCTATATATATTGTATATGCTTTTGTATGGAACTATGAACATGCAAAGAACCTTGGTACACTGGTTCTTTAGACTGATGGAGAATGTGTCATATATGGTTCTATGTAGAACCTATTTGAAAATGATTCTAAATAGCACCAAAACTGTATTTTCTCTTGTTATGATGTCAATCTAAAGAATCATTTTACCACACAAGAAATTGTTTAAGCATGCAAATGGTTCTCTGAGTGTTCATATTTTAATCTAGAACCATAATCTTTACATAAGATCTCTTGAAAAACATCTTGTATGTACTCTGAGAAAAGCAGGTTCTACATAGTACATAGTTCCTTGACTCTTTTACTAAACCATTTATAAAGAGCATTATTAAAGAACCATATACTTTTCAACAAGCAAATGGTGTATGTGGTTCTAAAGAGAACCAATGCCTTTACTAAAGAACCCTTGATGAAGAGTGTGTAGACTACATTACTAGCAAAAAGGGTTCTATATAGTACCAAAAAGAGGTCTTTGACTCATATAGTAGAACCCTTGGGGTGCCATACGAAACCACTGCCCTTACTATATTTTTAAGACTGTAGTTCTTCAAGGTTCTTTAGTTAAGACAATGGAACCATGAACATTCAAAGAACCTTACATTGTTCTGTGCATGGTGAAATGGCCCTTCAGACTGATGGAGAATGTGTTGTATATAGTTTGGAAAAAGGTTCTATTTAGCAACAAACAATGTTCCTCTATAGTTACCATATCGGAGTAGTAGTAGAAACCTTTTTGGTGCTATACTGAACATATACAAGCTTTTTACATCATTCTGAAGAACCCAAAAGTGTTCTTTGACTCCTATAGTGGAATGCTGCATGGAACCATCTACAAAGCGGCTCTTTAAGGAACCATATATATATATATATATATATATATATATATATATATATATATATATATATATATATATATATATATATATATATATATATATATATATATATATATATATGTAGAGAGAGAAGAACAATTTGACCAAGCAAGGGACATGCTAAATGGAACCATTGTCTTTACTAAAGAACTCTTTAAGAACTATCTTTTTAAGAGTGTAGTAACGGTTCTTTAGCAAAGACAACGCAACCCAGAGCATTTAATCACCCTAAATAGTTCTGTACATGGTAAAACGGTTCTTCAGATTGACGGAGAATGTATTGTATATGATTCTATATAGATCCTTTTTGAAAAGGGTTCTATATAGCACCAAAACAGTTTCTGTTACACCTACAATATCAAGCTTGTAACAAGCTTGTAACTTTTTTGGTGCTATTTAGAACCCTATGTAACACATTATCCATCAGTCTAAAGAACCCTCATGCAAAGAACCCTTTACTCATGCAAGTGGTCTTTTGAGTGTTCATGGTTCCAAATAGATCCACTGTCTTTATTAAAGAATGTAGAACATAGAGTACACTCTTTGCAAACAGGGTTCTAAAACATAACAGTATGAGCTCTTTAACTCTTATAGTGGAACACTTTTTGGTGCTATATGAAACCATCTATAACGACGATCATTAGGAAACCATCTTAATGGTTCTTTTGATTGTATATGGTTCTACATAGAACCATTGCCTTTACTAAAGAACATTGAAGAAAGGTGTGTAGACCACACTTTGGGCAAAAAGGGTTCTGACTCATATAGTGGAACCTATGACATGATGTACGGAACCATTGTATTTAATGAAGAACTCTTTAAGAACCATTTTTTTTAAAATTGTAGTAACGGTTCTTTATTAAAGACAACGCAACCCTGAACGTTCTATCACACTAAATAGTTCTGTACGTGGTAAAATGGTTCTTCAGATGGATGGAGAATGTGCTGTATATGGTTCTATATAGATCCTTTTTGAAAAGGGTTCCATGTAGCATCAAAACAGCTTCTTTTATAACTACAATATCAAGCTTGTAACAATAGCAGAACCTTTTTTGGTGCTATATAGAACCCTATGTAACACATTATCCATCAGTCTAAAGAACCCTCATGCAAAAAACCCTTTACTCAAGCAAGTGGTCTTTTGAGTGTTCATGGTTCCAAATAGAACCAATGTCTTTATTTAAGAATGTGGAACATAGACCATAGACCACACTTTGGGCAAAAAGGGTTCTGACTCATTTAGTAGAACCTATGGCATGCTGTATTGAACCATTGTCTTTAATGAAGAACTCTTTAAGATGCATTTAAGAGTGTAGTAACGGTTCTTTATCAAAGACAACGCAACCCTGAACGTTCAATCACCCTAAATAGTTCTGTACGTGGTAAAATGGTTCTTCAGATGGATGGAGAATGTGCTGTATATGGTTCTATATAGATCCTTTTTGAAAAAAGGGTTCCAGATAGCATCAAAACAGCTTCTTTTATAACTACAGTATCAAGCGTGTAACAATAGCAGAAACCCTTTTGGTGCTATATAGAACCCTATGTAACACATTATCCATCAGTCTGAAGAACCCTCATGAAAGTGGTCTTTTGAGTGTTCATGGTTCCGAATAGAACCACTGTCTTTATTAAAGAATGTAGAACATAGCGTACACTCTTAGCAAACAGGGTTCTAAAACATAACTGTAAGGGTTCTTTAACTCTAAACAACGATCATTAGGAAACCATCTAAATGGTTATTTGATCGTATATATGGTTCTAAATAGAGCCATTGCCTTTACTGTAGAACATTGAAGAAGTATGTGTAGAATATAGAATGTAGTATACAGAACCCTATGTGACACATTATCCATCAGTCTGAAGAACCCTCATGCCAAGAACCTGTTAATCATGTTTCTTTTGAGTCTGTTACGTAGCAGTTTAGGATTTTGAGCTCAGCCCGTTCTATCGTCCCTCTTTTGTAAATATGATTTATTTATGATTTTGTTCATTTTCTGAATTAAACAACTCAGTTAAGAGAATTTTAATTCTGCTCTCGGTTTCAGTTCCGTGGTTTCCTCAAAAGATCAGCGACCTGGACAAATGCAACCACCTGATTACTAAGTATGACCCCGATCTGGACCAAGACCATCCAGTGAGTAACCAAAACTCAGTTAAAGGGCCCAAAAACAAAAGTTAAAGGGCCCATATGCATTTTTCTTGCACTTTGTTTTTACCTCCCAAGGTCCACTTAATGATGTTTGCTTGGTACCAGAAACCGTCATAATTCATTTGACCTTTGTTAAGGTTCTCTTCATCCCTCAGAATTTAATTTTGTTACTGTCCCTTTAAGGCTGATGTATGCAAATGAGATCTGATGAGCTTTGATTGGCCGTCCTATACTAGCTTTACTGTGCCTCATTCTTAATTGCATAAAACTTCAGCGTGAGTGGGCGGGGCTAACTTACTGTAGGCTAAACAGAATAATATTGGCGCTGTCCAATGAAAAACAAGTATCTCTGAATTTTTGCAACTTTACAGGAGAGGGCGAAAACTGTCTTAACTTTTAATGTAAGTCAATGGAACCAAAGGTTTTGCCTTATAATTTCCGGGTGTTTCTATTGGTCCATTCATCATACAATTTTCACATAATGTAAACAGCAGCTGATCCATTCAAATGGAGTGGAAAAATAAAAATGGACAAAAATGGATATGTAATGATATGTATATGTATCCATTTTTGTGACATCACAAAAACACTTATGCTGTTGTTGTTGCTTAGTTTCCAGTGCATGAACAGGGGAGTGAACAGTATATTTAAAAACAAGATGTATCTCACATGTATGTCAATTTTCATTTTTCTATATTATATCAACACGACAGCTGCTCTTTATAACCTGTGAATGTTTCATGATGAACGGACCAATAGAAATGCTCCAAAATCACTCAGTATAAAACCTCTTTACATTAACCTACACTGAAAGTTAAGAAAGTTTTTATCTATTCGTGTAAAGTTAATGTTTTTGAAATACCTGTTTTTCTTTGGACAGTGATGATATAACACCAGGCAAATTTGGGTTTTGGTGATATGGGCCTTTTTACGTGCTTAAAGAAGAAAATCATTATGATGCTTTTAATTCATTGCAGGGCTTCAGCGATCCAGAGTACAGAAAGAGGAGAACACAAATCTCTGAACTGGCTTTCAACTACAAACAGTAAGTCAAGATACATTACAGCTGTGTCCCGGAAGGAGAATTCCACCAATTTTTTAGAAATTTGAGATGAAAGATAAGCTGGTCAGTGTAGTTTGGATGTGAAATGGGAACCAGGGGTCTCCATGTCTACTATAATATAATTCTGAATGACTCTGAATGACTTAGTTTTTATACAAATTTAGAAAAATTGGTGGTATTGTCCTTTAAAACTGGAGGAACAGCAATAGGTACTGATGCATTCTTTCATTTGTCGCAGTGGTGAGCCGCTACCGTACGTTGAGTACACTGCAGAAGAGGTTTCCACCTGGTAGGTACACAAACACATGACTTCAGGTTCTATTACATGTCACTGTGAAACGTGAGCGAGTGTGAACTCAGTGTTTTATGATTTGGCAGGAGGGAAGTGTACAGGACCCTCACTGCCATCTACCCCAGTCACGCATGCAGGCAGTTCCTGGAGGGGCTGCAGCAGCTGGAGAGGGAATGCGGCTATGGAGAGGACAAAGTCCCTCAACTCAGAGACGTCTCGGCCTTCCTGAAAGGTAATTATATAAATAAATATAAAAAATTATAAATATTCGCAAACAGGAGTCTACATAATAATAATAATAAAAATAATAATAATAATAATAATAATAATAATGTTTCTTTCTCTGGGACATATGGTCCGTGGTGAGTACTTTAAAGGACACATCATGGTAAAAACAAAAATTTGTTGTTTTTAGGTAATACTTTGCATATGAATAGTAATAGCAATGGTAATAATAGTAATAGAAACTTGAATCAATCAATTTATGGAAATAAGCTGCAAAGCCAGTCAGTTTTCTGTGAGGTAGTAATATCACAACCTATATCACTGCTGTAAGTAAAACATGTATCCACTATTGGTCATTTTTATTTTTCTACATTAGTTGAACATGACAGTCGTCATTTACATTGCATAATTTTTATGATGAATGGACCAATAGAAATGTTCCAAAAATAGCTTGGAAAAAATCTGGTTCCATTGACTTACATTAAAACTAAAGGCATTTTTTTGGTCTCTCCTGGAAAACTGCCAGTTTGGAAATACTTGTTTTTCTTTGGACAGTGACGATATGTATCCTGCCAGTTCAGCCAACAGCAGGTTAGCCCCACCCACCCTTGTTATAGTTTTAAGAAGTGTTTCAGCCCAGACTGCTGGGTCCAGAGTGACCAATCAGAACAAGGCTTAATATATCAGTTTTAAAGGCACAGACAAAATGTCAAAGAAATGGTTTTGTAAAAATTAAATTTGACCACAGAGATGTTATGTTGACAAAATAAAGTAAAAATGTAGGACATGGACCCTATAACTTCTTTAAAACTTTGTTAAAAAATCTTTAAAACTTCTTTAAAACTTCACGTACCTCTTTACAGCTCTTTAAGGCTACAAGATTTGGGGATTTGGAGACCTCTCTGGTGGAAATGTGTAATTACAGGCAAACATGCTGAAGAACAATTTAGAAATGTGGGTCTTACTTTAGACCCTTTCTCTGAGCAGATGAACTTAATGCCTGATGATTGAAGGAGTATTCAAAGATATCTCAGTCAAAACCTGGTTAAATTACTTTTTTTATCAGTACAACCATGAAATCTTGACACAAAGGATGAGTTTAAATAATATAGACAATTAAAAATATATATTTATGTTAATATATATCATCGGCGATGATATATATTAATAGAAATACATAAATAAGTACATATATAAACATTAAAAACATATAACAACTAATTATATATAACTATTATAACTATTTTATAACTATGTATACAGCTGACTGGATCATACTCCAGTGTAATCTGTGGTTCTGGTTGGATTTTCAGAAAGAACTGGCTTTCAGTTGCGTCCAGTGGCCGGACTGCTGTCCGCTCGCGACTTCTTGGCAAGCTTGGCGTTCAGAGTGTTCCAGTGTACCCAGTACATCCGCCATGCCTCTGCGCCCATGCACTCCCCAGAGCCGTACGTGCCCTCTGACTCTACAGCAGGGGGTCTGGTCTTATCTGCAAAGCGCTGGTGAGGCTGCAGGTTTCACTCTAACTGAGCAGCAGCTCACCTGCTTTATGAACCACACAGCTGATCACGTGACCTACTGCTTTGCTGGAATGAAAACCTGTAGCGGCCCTTGTTGATAGGACTGGTCACCAGTCTGGTTTTACAGAGATTATCATCTCACGTTAAGACTGGAACACTGATGGACTGATACTTGTTGGGTTGTGTTGCAGAGACTGCTGCCATGAGCTGCTTGGTCACATCCCAATGCTCACCGACCGGGAGTTCGCTCAGTTCTCACAGGTAAACTTAGTTTAGCTCACTGTTAAGTGATTACAAGTTTATTGCATAGTAATAAAACAGTATTTACCTACACAAGGACCATTTTACCAAATTCTCAAAATTTCTGCATCATAATTCCAAGTAGGTTTTGGTGTGAAATGGTTCAGATGTTGTTTACAGTGGTGGTGATGGTAACCAAGGGTCACCATGTCTACAACATGTACATTTACACCCTTACACCAGACAGTGTATTCATAACCATCTCATGTAACAACTCCCTGTTAAAGGTGGACGTCTGGTTCCATTCACCACTACTGTAAACAAGTCTGTAAGTTTCTTCAGAATTAAGATGTGAACATAAACATGCAGAAACTTTGAAAAATCACTGGACTCGCCCTTTAAACACTTTAACGCTTGGTTTTGTAGGAGATTGGTCTTGCTTCTCTCGGAGCGTCTGATGAAGATATCGAGAAGCTGTCCACAGTAAGCCACCTATATTCTAAACAAGCAGCACTCAATGAGAGAACAATGCCCACACAAGCCAGTCTTTGCTGACCTCTAGTGTTGATGATGGTGAATTGCATTTGTATTTTGTTTCAGCAATAATTTATTAATTAGTGCACATTTATAAACTCCATTACTTCTGTTCTTCACGCTGTATGAGCAGTGAGGTGTAGCTTAGTACAGAAATGTTCTGCAAGAAGATATTAATCCATAAACATTCACCTGAGAAGATCTCAAGTGCCAGTGGAACTGCATGTGTCACCTAATGAGTGTATCTTCATCTTCTGCTCCAGCTGTACTGGTTCACTGTTGAGTTCGGGCTGTGCAAGCAGAACGGGGCAGTGAAGGCCTACGGTGCTGGCCTGCTGTCGTCCTACGGAGAACTTCTGGTGAGATAACATTTTAGACTTAGCAATACATATTAAAAGGGGAATTCCACTGATTTTTAAAAATTCTTACATAAGAAAATCATTCAGAGTGGTTTAATGTGAAATGCTTCATACTAGAGAAACTTACTGACTCAGATCTCTTTACAGTGGTGGTGATGATGGGTCACCAGGGGTCACCATGTCTACAACACAAATATTCACATTGTATTTACTATTAGAACCATATATATGTAATATTGATGAAGGTAAAATAGTAGAAAATTATATTTTTATATAAATATGTTTTTATTTACAATGCTCCACATTTACCTATAAGTCCTGATGGATTAAAACATTTTTAAAACTGTTGTAAAACAATGTCTTAGACATGAGAAAACTTTCTGTGAGGAAGCCTTTAGAGGTGGACGTCTGGTTCCATTCACCACCACTGTGAACAGTTCTGAGCATTTTGCAGCAAACTCTCTCTGAACAACTGCATCTCAGCACTTTAAAATTTGGAATACGGTGGAACTGCCCTTCTAAACCACCTCCTTATATCTACACTCATTGTCCACTGTATCAGCTCCACTGACCATACAGGAGCTCCACTTACAGACTGTAGTTCATCTGATTCTCTGTATACTTTATTACTCTGTTCTTTAATGATCAGGACCCCCACAGGACCACCACAGAGCAGATACTATTAGAGAGGTGGGTCATTCTCAGAGCTCCTGTATGGTCAGTGGAGCTGATACAGTGGACAGTGAGTGGAGATATAGGAGGTGGTTTTAATGTTATGGCTGGTTGGTGTATCTACTAGTGTAAGTGTATGTCTGGAGAGCCTACACTGCTTATCAACCAGCTTCTTCATTACGATCTCAGTCCACAACCATGACATGTCTATTGTTCCAGTACTCTCTCTCCAACGAACCTGAGTACAAACCCTTCAACCCTGCCGAGACGGCGGTCCAGTCGTACCAGGACCAGACGTTCCAGCCCGTATACTTTGTGTCCCAGAGCTTCGAGGATGCCAAGAACAAGATGAGGTGAGAATCTGGAGCGGTTCCAGGTCTCAGTGTATGTGTGGTCTTCAAGATGATTCTAATATAGACTGCCAGTCAAACGTTTGGACACCTATCTGACTATATGTGTTTATAAAGACACTGTTCCTTCATCCCTTCATTCCTTTATCATCACCAACACTGTTCCTTCATCCCTTCATTCCTTTATCATCACCAACACTGTTCCTTCAACCCTTCATTCCTTTATCATCATCACCAACATTGTTCCTTCATCCCTTCATTCCTCTATCATTATCACCAACACTGTTCCTTCATCCCTTCATTCCTTTATCATCATCATCAACACTGTTCCTTCATCCCTTCATTCCTTTATCATCATCACCAACATTGTTCCTTCATCCCTTCATTCCTCTATCATTATCACCAACACTGTTCCTTCATCCCTTCATTCCTTTATCATCACCAACACTGTTCCTTTATCCCTTTATTCTTTTATCATCACCAACACTTTTCCTTCATCCCTTCATTCCTTTATCATCACCAACACTGTTCCTTTATCCCTTTATTCTTTTATCATCACCAACACTGTTCCTTCATCCCTTCATTCCTTTATCATCACCAACATTGTTCCTTCATTCCTTTATCATCGCCAACATTGTTTCTTCATCCCTTCATTCCTTTATCATCGCCAAAATTGTTTCTTCATCCCTTCATTCCTTTATCATCACCAACATTATTAAAATATGTAAATAATACAGATTAAAGAATGAAGCCCTTTAATACTCACCTCCGACAGTTCTTCACTCGTTTTTAAAGGAAAGCCTATTCTGTGTATGTCTAATGACAGAACACACACTGAATATGACTGGTACTGTTGCTCTACAGGCAGTACTCATCCACCATCCAGAAGCCCTTCTCCATCAGATATGACCCTTACACCTGCAGCATGGAGGTCCTGGATAACCCCTGCAAGATCCAGAATGTTTTGGGTCAGATGAGGGAAGAACTGAAGATTCTACAGAGTGCATTAGAGAGACTGGGCCAAAGCTGATTCATGAGCTATCACAATGAAGAACACAAAGAGTTTCAGATAATATCATTGCTGTCCAAGGAAAGTCTCCAAAACAGCATGTATGTTAATATAAGGAGGTTATATTTTAAGAGATTCTGAAGCATTTCTATTGGTCCATTCATCATAACCATTTACAGCATATGAAGCGCAGCTGGTGTGTTATATATGAGGTTTGTCCAAAATCGCCTACTTGCCTACTACTCAGTAGGGAGCCTAATATGACCTCCTGAATTGGGAGTCATTTTTAAGTATGCGACTGCAGCACACTGTGCTATCCCATGATTCAACTGGAGCTGCGGTAGAATTCGAAGTGGATGGTCTATGTGTTGGCTGTGTGCTGGTGAACTGCAGCTACAGAAGTTAGAGCTGCTTCTGAGGTTAAATATTGTCGCTGTCCAATGAAAAATCTCCAAAATTGTAACTTTACAGGGGAGACCAAAAACATACTTTACTTTCAATAGAAGTCAATGGAACCAGAATTTTTTCTGACCTATTTTGGAGCACTTCTACTGGTCCATTCATCATAATATTTTCACAAAATGTAAACAACCATTGGCGTGTTCAAATAATGCAGAAAACTCCAAATCAGCAAAAATGGATAAACATGTTTTTCATTGGACAGCGACGATATGTTCCTCCTGATTCGTTCTTTCTGAGTTACCACTCAACACCGTAGACAGAAACACAGCTCAGTGTCACAAACAGTATTTAAATTAATTAATTAATTTATTTATTTATTTTAATGAATAGGAGGACGTTTACAGTGGTGGTCTGACGTCTTGCTTCACAGGACGTTGGCAAGATGGTGGACGTGATGTGTCCGAGATCGCATGGACACTACCACTGGAGCAGTACGTACCAGCTCCTATCTAGTACCTACTGACTTCGTAGGGAATTTCTGACGCACCCAATGAAAAATGAAACTCAACAAAAATGGAGATGCTGATTCTTCTTTGGACAGCGACGGTATATATTATATATAATTCTTAGTCTGCTGAATGAACCACATGTAGAATGAGGTCTGGCACCGCCCTACTGAAACATCCATGTACTCCCTGGTGTTGTATCTTCACTTCTTGCCATCAAAATGAAGAGGGAGACCAGTTCAGAGCATATGCTTTAATCTTGAAGATACCATGCTACAGACTAACTGTTCTTTGGACAGCGATGGTATATATTATATATGTAGAATGTATATATTTGCATGAGAGACATACATGACGTGTATCAGTCTTCAGTATAGTTCTTTTTCCGCGTCTGCAAACTGCAATGAACAGATAAATGTGCACACAATAAATCTTTATTTTGACTATTCAGCTGACGTCCAGCTTTCTTGTCCAGTGAGTTTTATTTGGGTGTTTTTGGAATGTTTATAAACATTGACGTCTTGGTAGTTGGTGTGATGGAGTCAAAAATTAGCCTTTCATTTGAAATGTGTTTATTTCATATAGTCTAGAACCTATTTTCTTAAAAATGTTGGGCCATTTTCTAAAATAAAAACAAGAATCTGTGTTTTTTTAACTGATAAATGTACAAAGAAAGAATTCCCAATGTTTTTACTGACCAACCTAATTGTATTTTGTAAATATGAGCAACTTTAAGATTTAATGCCTGCAAGATACTCAAGAAAGTGGCATGTATACCCCTGTGTTGCATTGCCTTTTCTTTAAATTACAGGTTTTAATCGATAAGGAACTGATTTTTGCCCATGGTATAAGACTGCCGTCCGTGAACATTGTTGTCCAATTCTCCTCTTCATGCTGCCGCCATTCATTTTAAATAGGAGACGGATCTGGACTGTAGGCCTGCCTCCATGCTCCATATGACCAAGGCCAAGTTGTTATCTCCTGGGTTTGGGGCAGATTTCCTTGGGATGTTCCTGCAGTAAAAAACTCAATGGCAGCATAGAGTACCGCTCAAAAGTTAAGGGTCACTTTAGAATTTCATTTCATGCAATTTTCATGCAATTCACAAACAATATTTTCCATTTCACAATTAATGTAAGTGTATCAGATGATTTTTAAAGAATAAAAATGTTTGTATTAAAGTCTATTTTTGTATAGAGGCTTATTTTGCATATAGTTCTATTATCAGCAATTCTCAGTCCTCTGTCTAAATCTCCTGGTACGACCACCAATCCAAGTTAAGGATGTTATTGGACTAATTGGTTGTTAGGACACTCTTGATCAATTGTGATCACAGCTGAAAAACATTCTACTAATAAGTGAGTATAAAAAGGGAACAACATTCTAGGTTAGTTTAGTATCTGAAGATCAGCAGTTGATGGCTTGCTGACCGACTCACAATGACCAGAAAGAAACAACTTTCTTTAGAGACCCGTCAGTCCATTGTTGTGTTAAGGAAGAAGATACTCCATTAAAACAAGAACATTTCACTGTGATCCCAAACTTTTGAGTGGTAGTGTATGTCTGCCTACAATTCCAATCCACTGTGAATTGTGCCACACATAATGAGTCAGAATTCCTCGAGTGTGTTGTTACATTGAAATGATATAGTATGTGTGCATATGAAAGTGTCACAGTATTCAGAAAGACCAGACATTAATAAATGATCTAAAATAAGCAAATCAGTTTTAATCTAAATTGCAGTCTCAATAATCTCAATATTAAACATGGATATGGATATATGATGATTCTATACTCTGAATAGCAATGACGAATCTATATATAAACTGCTGTGACTGACGGCTACAGCTGGGAAAGTTAAACATTCTGTTGACTGCAATGGTGGCCGAATCTTCCACTGCAGCTCCATTGAAAACCATAGAATATTCAGTGCGTTGCCAACATGTAAACATATAATTACAACTCATGACAGGACTTTTTGGGGCCCTTTTTCTCTCATTCCCCTGGAAAAGCATGACCCCAGACTCACCCCACAGCAAAGGCTTAAGTCTACCATCCATAAATCTCTAGTGATGCTCCTGAGGTGGAGTGTTGAGAACGTGCAACACAGTCCAGCTCCGTAATCTGGAAATCTGACACTACATAATGACTAGAAACAAAGTGACAGACATCTCCACAACATTATACATGAACCTCTGTTCTGTTGATAGTTTTAGTAAAGTTTCTTCTGAGAAACCCCTTCACTATGGTGTCAGGAGAACCGTAGAGAAGAAGTCGGTCTCAGTGGTGGCACCGCCCCCAGATGAAGCTGATGCTGGAACACTGCTGTGAGGATCTGATTGAGTATTAGTGAGGTCAGGTACTGATGATGGATCTGATTGAGTGTTAGTGAGGTCAGGTACTGATGTTGGAACACTGCTGTGAGGATCTGATTGAGTATTAGTGAGGTCAGGTACTGATATTGGATCTGATTGAGTATTAGTGAGGTCAGGTACTGATATTGGATCTGATTGAGTATTAGTGAGGTCAGGTACTGATATTGGATCTGATTGAGTATTAGTGAGGTCAGGTACTGATGTTGGAACACTGCTGTGAGGATCTGATTGAGTATTAGTGAGGTCAGGTACTGATATTGGATCTGATTGAGTATTAGTGAGGTCAGGTTCTGATGTTGGAACATTGCTGTGAGGATCTGATTGAGCGATAATGAGGTTCAGTACTGATGTTGGAACATTGCTGTGAGGATCTGATTGAGTATTAGTGAGGTCAGGTACTGATGTTGGATCTGATTGAGTGTTAGTGAGGTCAGGTACTGATGTTGGAACATTGCTGTGAGGATCTGATTGAGTATTAGTGAGGTCAGGTACTAATGTTGGATCTGATTGAGTATTGGTGAGGTCAGGTACTGATGTTGTACATTGCTGTGAGGATCTGACTGAGTGTTAGTGAGGTCAGGTACTGATGTTGGAACACTGCTGTGAGGATCTGATTGAGTATTAGTGAGGTCAGGTACTGATGTTGGATCTGATTGAGTGTTAGTGAGGTCAGGTACTGATGTTGGAACATTGCTGTGAGGATCTGATTGAGTATTAGTGAGGTCAGGTACTAATGTTGGATCTGATTGAGTATTGGTGAGGTCAGGTACTGATGTTGGAACATTGCTGTGAGGATCTGATTGAGTCTTAGTGAGGTCAGGTACTGATGTTGTACATTGCTGTGAGGATCTGACTGAGTGTTAGTGATGTCAGGTACTGATGTTGGATCTGATTGAGTGTTAGTGAGGTCAGGTACTGATGTTGGATCTGATTGAGTATTAGTGAGGTCAGGTACTAATGTTGGATCTGATTGAGTATTGGTGAGGTCAGGTACTGATGTTGGAACATTGCTGTGAGGATCTGATTGAGTCTTAGTGAGGTCAGGTACTGATGTTGTACATTGCTGTGAGGATCTGACTGAGTGTTAGTGATGTCAGGTACTGATGTTGGATCTGATTGAGTATTAGTGAGGTCAGGTACTGATGTTGGAACATTGCTGTGAGGACCTGATTGAGTATTAGTGAGGTCAGGTACTGATGTTGGAACATTGCTGTGAGGATCTGATTGAGTAATAGTGAGGTCAGGTACTGATGTTGGATCTGATTGAGTATTAGTGATGTCAGGTACTGATGTTGGATCTGATTGAGTGTTAGTGAGGTCAGGTACTGATGTTGGAACATTGCTGTGAGGATCTGATTGAGTATTAGTGAGGTCAGGTTCTGATGTTGGAACATTGCTGTGAGGATCTGATTGAGTATTAGTGAGGTCAGGTACTGATGTTGGATCTGATTGAGTATTAGTGATGTCAGGTACTGATGTTGGATCTGATTGAGTGTTAGTGAGGTCAGGTACTGATGTTGGAACATTGCTGTGAGGATCTGATTGAGTATTAGTGAGGTCAGGTTCTGATGTTGGAACATTGCTGTGAGGATCTGATTGAGTATTAGTGAGGTCAGGTACTGATGTTGGATCTGATTGAGTATTAGTGAGGTCAGGTACTGATGTTGGATCTGATTGAGTATTAGTGAGGTCAGGTTCTGATGTTGGAACATTGCTGTGAGGATCTGATTGAGCGATAATGAGGTCAGGTACTGATGTTGGAACATTGCTGTGAGGATCTGATTGAGTATTAGTGAGGTCAGGTACTGATGTTGGATCTGATTGAGTATTAGTGAGGTCAGGTACTGATGTTGGAGCTGATTGAGTGTTAGTGAGGTCAGGTACTGATGTTGAAGTTGAACATTGCTGTGAGGATCTGATTGAGCAGTAGTGAGGTCAGGTACTGATGTTGGATGATCAGTTCTGGATCCAAGGTACCATATGGAGCTCTATCATTCCTGAGAATGTAGCTCCACTGCTCCACAGCCCAATGCTGAGGGGCTTTGAACCCCCTTCTAATCAACCTAACGACTGCAGCTGAACTAGTACCATGTCGGTTCCGCTTAAGCACAGCTGTTCATTCAGATCTAACTGATAAGTTAACTATAACTATCACAGCAGCGGAACAGTGCAGAGGTAGGTGGTGATGACTCGTGGGTAGGGATGGTTCATGGTCTTCTGGGACACCAGCGACTTCGGAGGCCAAATATAAAACAGACTGTATTTGCGTACCTGTACAAACAAAATGATTAATTAATGATTAAGTTGTTTAACTGCTTATTATAACCTGCACACTTCTATTCCTGCTACTTCCTGTTATTTTAGGAGCTCAAATACGAGCTGAGAGGTTTTTATTATTTATTATTTATTAAGTCATCATATATTTAGGGGCTAGGCTCTGTGGTCTTGGTCATCTGCCAACACAGAGAAATCTTTTCATTGTTTGTGGTTCTAGATAACCTTGGCTAAAGCACTCATTTACATTAATATGGCTTTTGGTAGACGTTCCTAGTCTCCATAGCGACTTACAGTTTACCTGTACACAGGTAGGTGAAGGTAGTGTTACAGTTTACCTGTACACAGGTAGGCGAAGGTAGTGTTACAGTTTATCTGTACACAGGTAGGTGAAGGTGGTGTTACAGTGACCTGTACACAGGTAGGTGAAGGTAGTGTTACAGTTGTTTACCTGTACACAGGTAGGTGAAGGTGGTTTTACAGTGACCTGTACACAGGTAGGTGAAGGTAGTGTTACAGTTTACCTGTACACAGGTAGGTGAAGGTGGTGTTACAGTGACCTGTACACAGGTAGGTGAAGGTAGGGTTACAGTTTACCTGTACACAGGTAGGCGAAGGTAGTGTTACAGTTTACCTGTACACAGGTAGGTGAAGGTAGTGTTACAGTTTATCTGTACACAGGTAGGTGAAGGTGGTGTTACAGTTTATCTGTACACAGGTAGGTGAAGGTAGTGTTACAGTTTACCTGTACACAGGTAGGCGAAGGTAGTGTTACAGTTCACCTGTACACAGGTAGGTGAAGGTGGTGTTACAGTGACCTGTACACAGGTAGGTGAAGGTAGTGTTACAGTTGTTTACCTGTACACAGGTAGGAGAAGGTGGTTTTACAGTGACCTGTACACAGGTAGGTGAAGGTAGTGTTACAGTTTACCTGTACACAGGTAGGTGAAGGTGGTGTTACAGTGACCTGTACACAGGTAGGTGAAGGTAGTGTTACAGTTTATCTGTACACAGGTAGGTGAAGGTGGTGTTACAGTGACCTGTACACAGGTAGGTGAAGGTAGTGTTACAGTTGTTTACCTGTACACAGGTAGGTGAAGGTGGTTTTACAGTGACCTGTACACAGGTAGGTGAAGGTAGTGTTACAGTTTACCTGTACACAGGTAGGTGAAGGTGGTGTTACAGTGACCTGTACACAGGTAGGTGAAGGTAGTGTTACAGTTTACCTGTACACAGGTAGGCGAAGGTAGTGTTACAGTTTACCTGTACACAGGTAGGTGAAGGTAGTGTTACAGTTTACCTGTACACAGGTAGGTGAAGGTGGTGTTACAGTGACCTGTACACAGGTAGGTGAAGGTGGTGTTACAGTTTATCTGTACACAGGTAGGTGAAGGTGGTGTTACAGTGACCTGTACACAGGTAGGTGAAGGTAGTGTTACAGTTTACCTGTACACAGGTAGGTGACGGTAGTGTTACAGTTTACCTGTACACAGGTAGGTGAAAGTAGTGTTACAGTTTATCTGTACACAGGTAGGTGAAGGTGGTGTTACAGTGACCTGTACACAGGTAGGTGAAGGTAGTGTTACAGTTTACCTGTACACAGGTAGGTGAAGGCGGTGTTACAGTGACCTGTACACAGGTAGGTGAAGGTAGTGTTACAGTTTACCTGTACACAGGTAGGTGAAGATAGTGTTACAGTTTACCTGTACACAGGTAGGTGAAGGTGGTGTTACAGTTTACCTGTACACAGGTAGGTGACGGCGGTGTTACAGTTTGCCTGTACACAGGTAGGTGAAGGTGGTGTTACAGTGACCTGTACACAGGTAGGTGAAGGTAGTGTTACAGTTGTTTACCTGTACACAGGTAGGTGAAGGTAGTGTTACAGTTTACCTGTACACAGGTAGGTGAAGGTGGTGTTACAGTGACCTGTACACACGTAGGTGAAGGTAGTGTTACAGTTTACCTGTACACAGGTAGGTGAAGGTGGTGTTACAGTGACCTGTACACAGGTAGGTGAAGGTAGTGTTACAGTTTACCTGTACACAGGTAGGTGAAGGTGGTGTTACAGTTTACCTGTACACAGGTAGGTGAAGATAGTGTTACAGTTTACCTGTACACAGGTAGGTGAAGATAGTGTTACAGTTTACCTGTACACAGGTAGGTGAAGGTAGTGTTACAGTTTACCTGTACACAGGTAGGTGAAGATAGTGTTACAGTTTACCTGTACACAGGTAGGTGAAGGTGGTGTTACAGTTTACCTGTACACAGGTAGGTGACGGCGGTGTTACAGTTTGCCTGTACACAGGTAGGTGAAGGTGGTGTTACAGTGACCTGTACACAGGTAGGTGAAGGTAGTGTTACAGTTGTTTACCTGTACACAGGTAGGTGAAGGTAGTGTTACAGTTTACCTGTACACAGGTAGGTGAAGGTGGTGTTACAGTGACCTGTACACAGGTAGGCGAAGGTAGTGTTACAGTTTATCTGTACACAGGTAGGTGAAGGTGGTGTTACAGTGACCTGTACACAGGTAGGTGAAGGTAGTGTTACAGTTGTTTACCTGTACACAGGTAGGTGAAGGTGGTTTTACAGTGACCTGTACACAGGTAGGTGAAGGTAGTGTTACAGTTTACCTGTACACAGGTAGGTGAAGGTGGTGTTACAGTGACCTGTACACAGGTAGGTGAAGGTAGGGTTACAGTTTACCTGTACACAGGTAGGCGAAGGTAGTGTTACAGTGACCTGTACACAGGTAGGTGAAGGTAGTGTTACAGTTTATCTGTACACAGGTAGGTGAAGGTGGTGTTACAGTTTATCTGTACACAGGTAGGTGAAGGTAGTGTTACAGTTTACCTGTACACAGGTAGGCGAAGGTAGTGTTACAGTTCACCTGTACACAGGTAGGTGAAGGTGGTGTTACAGTGACCTGTACACAGGTAGGTGAAGGTAGTGTTACAGTTGTTTACCTGTACACAGGTAGGAGAAGGTGGTTTTACAGTGACCTGTACACAGGTAGGTGAAGGTAGTGTTACAGTTTACCTGTACACAGGTAGGTGAAGGTGGTGTTACAGTGACCTGTACACAGGTAGGTGAAGGTAGTGTTACAGTTTATCTGTACACAGGTAGGTGAAGGTGGTGTTACAGTGACCTGTACACAGGTAGGTGAAGGTAGTGTTACAGTTGTTTACCTGTACACAGGTAGGTGAAGGTGGTTTTACAGTGACCTGTACACAGGTAGGTGAAGGTAGTGTTACAGTTTACCTGTACACAGGTAGGTGAAGGTGGTGTTACAGTGACCTGTACACAGGTAGGTGAAGGTAGTGTTACAGTTTACCTGTACACAGGTAGGCGAAGGTAGTGTTACAGTTTACCTGTACACAGGTAGGTGAAGGTAGTGTTACAGTTTACCTGTACACAGGTAGGTGAAGGTGGTGTTACAGTGACCTGTACACAGGTAGGTGAAGGTGGTGTTACAGTTTATCTGTACACAGGTAGGTGAAGGTGGTGTTACAGTGACCTGTACACAGGTAGGTGAAGGTAGTGTTACAGTTTACCTGTACACAGGTAGGTGACGGTAGTGTTACAGTTTACCTGTACACAGGTAGGTGAAAGTAGTGTTACAGTTTATCTGTACACAGGTAGGTGAAGGTGGTGTTACAGTGACCTGTACACAGGTAGGTGAAGGTAGTGTTACAGTTTACCTGTACACAGGTAGGTGAAGGCGGTGTTACAGTGACCTGTACACAGGTAGGTGAAGGTAGTGTTACAGTTTACCTGTACACAGGTAGGTGAAGATAGTGTTACAGTTTACCTGTACACAGGTAGGTGAAGGTGGTGTTACAGTTTACCTGTACACAGGTAGGTGACGGCGGTGTTACAGTTTGCCTGTACACAGGTAGGTGAAGGTGGTGTTACAGTGACCTGTACACAGGTAGGTGAAGGTAGTGTTACAGTTGTTTACCTGTACACAGGTAGGTGAAGGTAGTGTTACAGTTTACCTGTACACAGGTAGGTGAAGGTGGTGTTACAGTGACCTGTACACACGTAGGTGAAGGTAGTGTTACAGTTTACCTGTACACAGGTAGGTGAAGGTGGTGTTACAGTGACCTGTACACAGGTAGGTGAAGGTAGTGTTACAGTTTACCTGTACACAGGTAGGTGAAGGTGGTGTTACAGTTTACCTGTACACAGGTAGGTGAAGATAGTGTTACAGTTTACCTGTACACAGGTAGGTGAAGATAGTGTTACAGTTTACCTGTACACAGGTAGGTGAAGGTAGTGTTACAGTTTACCTGTACACAGGTAGGTGAAGATAGTGTTACAGTTTACCTGTACACAGGTAGGTGAAGGTGGTGTTACAGTTTACCTGTACACAGGTAGGTGACGGCGGTGTTACAGTTTGCCTGTACACAGGTAGGTGAAGGTGGTGTTACAGTGACCTGTACACAGGTAGGTGAAGGTAGTGTTACAGTTGTTTACCTGTACACAGGTAGGTGAAGGTAGTGTTACAGTTTACCTGTACACAGGTAGGTGAAGGTGGTGTTACAGTGACCTGTACACACGTAGGTGAAGGTAGTGTTACAGTTTACCTGTACACAGGTAGGTGAAGGTGGTGTTACAGTGACCTGTACACAGGTAGGTGAAGGTAGTGTTACAGTTTACCTGTACACAGGTAGGTGAAGGTGGTGTTACAGTTTACCTGTACACAGGTAGGTGAAGGTGGTGTTACAGTGACCTGTACACAGGTAGGTGAAGGTAGTGTTACAGTTGTTTACCTGTACACAGGTAGGTGAAGGTGGTTTTACAGTGACCTGTACACAGGTAGGTGAAGGTAGTGTTACAGTTTACCTGTACACAGGTAGGTGAAGGTGGTGTTACAGTGACCTGTACACAGGTAGGTGAAGGTAGTGTTACAGTTTATCTGTACACAGGTAGGTGAAGATAGTGTTACAGTTTACCTGTACACAGGTAGGTGAAGGTGGTGTTACAGTTTACCTGTACACAGGTAGGTGACGGCGGTGTTACAGTTTGCCTGTACACAGGTAGGTGAAGATAGTGTTACAGTTTACCTGTACACAGGTAGGTGAAGGTGGTGTTACAGTTTACCTGTACACAGGTAGGTGACGGCGGTGTTACAGTTTGCCTGTACACAGGTAGGTGAAGGTGGTGTTACAGTGACCTGTACACAGGTAGGTGAAGGTAGTGTTACAGTTTACCTGTACACAGGTAGGTGATTACGTAGGGTTACGGTTGTACTCAGGTGGGGAACAGAACTTCAGTCTTCAGTACTGTTGGGTTTGGGATGCTAATAAAGGCAGAGCTGCTTCTCCAAACTAAATATTTTATATAAAACTGCTCTTGATCTTTCTTCAAGGACAAATCCACGCAGCCCACATTTAGCATGATACAATCTCAACAAAGCAGCTTCCAGGATGTAGCTTAGGGAAAAGGAACGGGAGCTAATTACAAATAATCTTAGGATCTCACGTTTCTCCCTCTGGCTCCACGCGCTGCCAGCTAGAGCGGGGTCAAGGGGACCGCTTGGCAGATTCCCTGTCTGTCAAGGTGCTTTTCCGATGATGGATTATCTGTGGTCGCACTTGCGAGGGAGTGCGCTCTACCATGGATCTGTTCCACTGATACCCGAGATTAGCCTGCCTAGTTACCATTCAGCTCCTTTTGGGAGTCCAAACACGGAAAAGACCACCCTTCAGCGCGGACCATAAAACACGACTGGTGGGAAAGGATATCTGCTCCTTCAGTGAGGTGAAGATCATTTGGTTCCCATGAACGCAAGTTAAATCAGACAACTGCAGACCTTCTGCACAGACTCTCAATAAGAGACAGAAAGAAAGGTAGAGTGAGAGAGAAAGAGAGGGAGAGAGAGGGAGAGAGAGGTAGAGAGGGAGAGAAAGAGAGGGAGAGAGAGGGAGAGAGAGGTAGAGAGAGAGAGAGAGAGAGAGAGAGAGGATAGGAGTGAGAGAGAGATAAAGAGAGGAGGAGGGAGGGAGAGAGAGGGGTAGGGAGAGAGGGAGGGAGAGAGGGAGGAGAAGGGAGAGGGAGACAGAAAAAATGTAGCGAGAGGGAAGAAGAAAAAGAGAGAAAAAAGGACAGAGAGAGAGAACGAGAGAGGGCGAGAGAGAAAGATAGAGGGAGAGGTAGGGAGAGAAAAAAGAGAGGAAGAGGAGAGGTAGGGAGGGAGGAAGAAGGAGGGAGAAAAAACTGAGAGGGAAAGAGAGAGGGTTATAGAGAGGGGGAGAGAGAGGGAGAGGGGGAGAGAGAGAGGTGAGGAGAGAAGGAGAGAGAAAAAACTGAGAGGGAAAGAGAGAGGGTTATAGAGAGGGGGAGAGAGAGGGAGAGGGGGAGAGAGAGAGGTGAGGAGAGAAGGAGAGAGAGGGAGAGGGAGAGGGAGAGAGAGATGGAGAGAAAGAGAGAGAGGTAGGGAGAGAGAGAGAGTGAGAAAGAGGGAGAGAGAGAGAGAGAAAGAGAGAAAAGGAGAAAGAGCGAGTGAGAGTGAGAGTGAGAGATAGAGAGAGAAAGAGAGGGAGAGAGAGAGGGAGAGAGAGGGAGGGAGAGGGAGAGAGAGAGAGGGAAAAAGAGAGAGGGAGCGGGAGAGAGAGGGAAAAAGAGAGAGGGGGAGAGAGGGAGAGAGAGAGGGAGAGAGAGGGAGCAGGAGAGAGAGGGAAAAAGAGAGAGGGGGAGAGAGGGAGAGAGAGAGGGAGAGATGGAAAGGGGGAGAGGGCGAGAGAGGGAAAAAGAGAGAGGGGGAGAGAGGGAGAAAGAGAGAGAGAGGGAGAAAGAGAGAGGGAGAGAGAGAGAGGGAGAAAGAGAGAGAGAGGGAGAAAGAGAGAGGGAGAAAGAGAGAGGGAGAAAGAGAGAGAGGGAGAGAGTTTCGGAGTCAGAAAGTGAGTGTAATATGTGAGAGGAGTGCAGAGGCACACACATCCACTTACATAAACTAAAATTCAAACTCTTAATCGTTTCTCGTATCTCATCTTCCTCCAATCCGCAAATCCTTCTGCGAAACCACGGCTTGGACCTAAATCTGCCGAGTCCAAAACAAATGTGTGTTGCCATAGCATTAAGATAACCAACCAGGGTTCCAGCGCGGTTCTCCCAGCTCGCGCGTTGCCCACAAATCCCAGACGCGTATTGTTGTGCCACAGAACATGAGCGTTTCCTTTCACTGAGGCCGCAGGCTTCATTAGCTTGGCGCTGCATCTTCCCAGAGAGGTCACGGAGTGCGCAGCTCCTTCAGGGATGTCCGGAGAAGCGGGAGCGTCATCTCCCATCGTCCCCGGAACGCTGCAGACCAAGACGGGTGGCGAGGTCTTGCTGACGCTGTAGGTCTACAGTCAGGAACTGCCTCGCCTAATCCCGGTCTGACTCCTCAAAAGGTCGACGCTAATGCAGAAGAGCCCCTCATGAAAAGACAAGTAATCCCACCCGGACCCCTGCAGTATTGTGCTAGTCTTGATTCAACTTTCTTCTGATCTTGAGGGCGTGTGTAGGATTAGGCCTGTCCTGCTCTTCCAGGGTTCAAACCGAGCCGCAGTGCCTTTGATCTTTTTGGTTTATTAATATTTTTAAGCTGCTGAGACGGAGAACTGGCCCTGCAGCAACTTTTGAACTTGAGGAGCGTCTGCTTTGCTGGCCACAGCTGTGGACACAGAGCTTCACATCAGCGTCCAGTTGCCAGCGTCCCTAATCCCTTTCCATGTGCTTTGGTGGTGGTGGTCACCTTCTACGCTTCCCATCCCAATAACTGGATCTCGATGGACGACACAAAACCACGAGCGAACTGGACTTTCCTCTTCGTGCGCAAGTCAACGCTGGTGTGTTCTTCATGGGTTTGCAGACGTTCTTATTGCGTCTGCTGGTGAAGAAGGCTGATGTTGTCTTGGATTTTTTATCTCAGTGTTATGAGGGGAAAGCACAAAAGAACAACAAACAACCAAAAACAGTGGCCTACAGGCAACCAGGCGTGGTTCCACGAGCTGCTCTTGCCAAGAGGTAGACAGTGGTGTCTGGAAACTGGTCAGTTGTAGGCCTTGCCTCGTAGCTCCCTTAACGGGTAAACAACTAAGCAAGGCCGAAACCGTGCTTTAAACTCCTGGAGCGACGCACTTCGGATTCAGTTATGAAATACCAAACTCAGCTCCCACGATGACACCGCACGCCAGTGACCCGGGAGCTTTTATCGCCCTGGTGAACCCGCACCACTCATAATTTATCCAGGCTGTGCATCATAATAAAAAAACAATCCCCTTCCCCCTCACCCACGCTAAATACGTAGTGCTGAGGAATATAAAATAAATAAATAAACATGTTGAGTCAATAAATCCCTACTCTTTGCAGTACATCCCAGACCCACCAGATGGCGACAATAACACCATTTCTCTCATGTCCCTTATCAGCCATACCACATTAGCAGGGGCTTCTTTTTTACCCCTCATTGCTTGCTAACAGCTCAACATAGAGCCAATAACATTTCACACTCAGTGGCAGGTTTTCTATCTACCAAACTTTTGGAAACATTGAAGCCCAAATGTTACGGATGTGGAGGTTTTCTGTAGAAACGTGGATTATGGTTTACTCCATGCCATAGTTTTGGCTTCTAGTGGAATGTCGGTCACCGGGCCTTGATGATGGGACCCGCCTCCTGAGGGTGATGACTTGTTTCGATTGGTGAATTGACCTATGGATCTGCTACAAAGGCCTAACACAGGAGGCTGATGGGGTCAATCCTTTCTTTTCCTGCCAGTCAGAACATGAATTGTTGGGTGTATTTGGTTGTGGTGTGAAATTCAGCTTGTTGTTTTCAGTATTATTAATGTTGGGATGTTATATGTTCCATAGAATCGGGTAAAAGCGTATGCTTACATATGAGCCTGCTGAAAGCTGCAGGGCTTGCGGGAAGGTCATGGCTTTGTGACCCCCAGCATTTGGGGCCTTTTATGACAGGCAGGCCTAGGCTCGAGAACAAGACCCTGCAGCGTTATCTTTACAGACCTGCCAACCTTGGAATTTTTTTTTGAGTAGCAACTTCTTGCAATGGCACAGCGCGAGGTCAGGTACATTTGCTGATCAGTATTGATTAAGTTCACATGCTCACTAATCACAACTTATAACTAAGCACATAGTACCCACTTACATCGCCACCATATCTAGTTATTCAACATACAAGGATACTATGAAGAAAACAAGAATTTTTTAATGAAAAGGTATATATTTCAGTTTTTTTAGTATTTTAGAAATTGCTGTTTTATAAAGCTGTGAATTGTACTTGTGAACTAAAGGCTGTACAGTAGCCACGCGCGCACACATTTCACGTGTGGATAGTTTAACTGCGATAGGCGGCTGGCTTAACCGGAGTTTAAAGTTGAACAGGCAAGCGGGCAACGGGAATCAGTGAATGCGTATTCATGTAATCTATAATAAAGCGTCCGCCAGTGCCCTCAAACCACTAGATTCAATCTATCACTCTGCTCTGAGATTTATAACTGGAGACCCTTACAGTACTCACCACTGCAGACTCTATGATAGAGTTGGTTGGTCCTCACTAGCTGCACGAAGAGAATCTCATTGGCTTATTTTTATCTATAAATCACTCTCTGGCCATTTGCCAGCTTAAATCTCTTCTCTGATTTCAATAAATAACAATAATTATCAGACTCGCTCTAGTGGCTGGATCACCTGTCAGGTACCGAGAGTTTTTAGTGAACTGGGAAAATCTGCTTTTAGCTACAGTGCACCAGCGAGCTGGAACTCTCTCCAGGAAACTCTGAAGCTCAGCTCGCTGGATCACTGAACCATTTTAAGCTTTTAGTTTCTAATCACCATCAGAAAGCCTGTGATTGTTTTAAATGATTAAATCTATTAGGATTTTATTTTTATATTATTATTATTATTATTTATTGTTTTTTTTTATTTTTATTTTTATTTTATTTATTTATTGATTTTTTTACGTTTGTTTTATTTTACTTTTATTTTAGTTATTTTTTATTATTATTATCTTTTTAATTTTTATTATTTGTATTATTTTATTATTATAATTATCCATTTTTTATCGTGTTTGTTTTATTGAGTATTTTTTATTAGCATTTCAACTTTTTATTATCTTGGTGTATGTAAAATGTTTATTTTATATTCTTTAATATTCTTTTATAATAATTTTCTAACATTTTTTACATAGTATTTTTAATGCATCTATATTAAATGTTTATTTAAAATTGGTATTTTATTTATTATTTTTGCTCATTTTGTTTTCAATCCCTTTAACTGTATATGCTCGGCTGCATTGAAAATGAGGGTCATCCCTCAATGTATTTCCGAGAATAAATAAAGGTTGATTGATTGATTGATTGATTCATTCATAAAAAAACAAAATCCAGCACTCGAGCACAGAAAGCAGTCGAAAGTGATTCACATGGCGCGCGAGGACAGCTATCGACTCGATAATGAAAAAAGGCTGTTTGAGCGGGGTATGGTGATAAACACGCACGCAGGGCTTCTTTTTGTGCTCACGAGTTTCACATTTACGCTCGCGGGAGGAATATTTACACACGCCAATTGTTAAAACTTGCACGTTTATATTTTGCATCTTGAGTTTTTGAGTCCTTAGTTTTACATCGACAATTCACAACTCCAACACCAACAATTACCTCTGAACTGCCTTTAGCACCATCCTCCCAGTAAAACCAGTCACGGTAGGAAGATGGACTGAGATAGACGAGCTGCCTATCTCGTCTATATAGCGTAAAGGTTGGCAGGTCTGTCTTTAGACCACCGTCCACCCAAAAGAATTATGACAGGCCAGGTGTGCCCAAAATGGCCCAAAGGAGCAGCAGGGCAGGCCATAAAAGACAATGCAGTTGGAGACATAATTGAGACCAGGGTAGATCATGATCTGAGAGCTCAGAGAAACATGGGTACTGCAGTCCCAAGAATAAAAAGATTAAACTCTGAACTGGTCTCCCTCTTCATTCTGATGGCAAAAACGAAGTTACGACACTCATGTTAATAATCTGTCTTTGATTACAAGCCAGCAGCTCTGTAGGGGATAAGGTTCTTTATTTTTATTAAGTTTTCTCTGGGTTTTGGGCTATTTAGGGAGATTGTAATTTATTTTGTATTTTTATTTCTGTTAGTTTAGTTAAAGTTGTATAAATGAGTTGGTATTGGTTTGTTTGTTGTTTTGGGCGTTAACTTATCCCTGATGTCATTTGCTGCACACACAATAAAACATCTAGGCTTGTATTGTTCATAGTGGTCGTTTGTGTTTTGTCTGGAGAGGGGCAGGAGGGAAGGGGTTATGTTCAGTCTGGTTTGGCCAGCCGTAACACCAAAGATTCCAAATATACACAAATATCATGAACGCTAGAGGAATATCGTTGAAGCCAGATGCGAAAAAGGCTCATGGACTAGAGTTATTCACATAAAGGATGTTGTACGAGCTCTTGTGATTCCGTTCCACTTGATATTTGGTGTACAGTGTATATACACAACAGTGAACTGCTGTTAAGCTTCCACCAACCATTTCACCCACAACCCCCATATACTCCACACAACACAGCTTTTTGTCTAACAATATTTTGTAAACGCACATAACATCGGAAAACAGGGTTATTTTATTGTATTGCATCGCATCAACCAACCATCTCTAGATGATGAGCAAACTGGACTTTCATTTTCGTACACAAGTCAACGCTGTTTTATCACAGCAGGGGCTTCTTTTTCGCCCCTCATTGCTTGCTAACAGCTCAACATAGAGCCAATAACATTTCACACTCAGTGGCAGGTTTTCTATCTACCAAACTTTTGGGAATGTTGAAGCCCAAAGATTCCAAACATACACAAATGTTACAAACGCTAGAAGAATCTTGTCAAAGCCAGATGCGAAAAAGGCTCATGGAAAAGAGTTATTCACATTAAGGACGTACCAAGTTGTAGGTCACGTGATTTCATTCCACCTGATCTTATTTGGTGTACAGTGTATACACACAACGGTGAAGTGCTGAAACATATTTTATTGCATTGCATCAACCAATCATCTCTAGATGATCTGCAAAAAGAGGCTAAAGCCATGAGCAAACTGGACTATCATCTTAATACACAACTCAAAGCTGGCGTGTTCTTATTGGGTTTTCTAGTGTTTTTATGTCAAGTGTCAGATGGTAAAGAAAGCTGACTTTGTTTTGTATGTTTATATACACAAATATCACAAACGCTAGAAGAGTTTTGTTGAAGCCAGATGCGAAAAAGGACTAGAGTTATTCACATGAAGGATGACGTACCAAGTCGTAAGTCCTGTGATTTTGTTCCACCTGATCTTATTACTGTACAGTGTATATACACAACTGCTGTTATGCTCACACCAAATGTTTCACCCACGACCCCCATATACTCCACACAACACAGCTTTTTGTCTGCTAATATTTTGTAAATGCACATAACAGTTATTTTATTGTGTTGCATTGCATCAACCAACTATCTTTAGAGGTTCTGCAAATAGAGGCTAAAGCCAAGAGCAACCTGGATTTTTGTCTTTGTACACAAGTCAACATTGGTCTGTTTTTATAGGGTTTACAAGCGTTTTTATAGTGTCAGATGTTCAGAATTGGTGAAGAAAGTTGATGTTGTCTTGTACGTTGTATCTCTTTGTGGAAAGGTTTGGTTTTTCACAGCAGGGGCTTCTTTTTGACCATCATTGCTCGCTAACAGCTCAACGTAGAGCCATAATATTTCACACACTGGGGTAGGTTTCCTATCCACCAACATTTGGGAATTTTGGAGCTGCACAAAAAAGCCCAAAGATTCCAGAAATACACAAATATCACAAACGCTAGAAGAATATTGTTGAAGCTGAAATGCAAAATAGGCTCATGGAAAAGGGTTTTCCACCTACAGGATGACATACTAACTCACGTGATTCCGGTCCACCTGATATTTGATGTACAGTGTATATACACAACAGTGAACTACTGTTAAGCTTCCGCCAAGAATTTCACCCATGACCCCCATGTACTCCACACAACTGGTCAGCTTGTATAACACTGTGGAGATACTCTCATCAGTTGGGATGGGTGGCCTGTGACTGGACATGACTGGCCCTACAGGTGGTCCAAGTGTGGTATGGCACATAGCTTTCCGAAATTGGCCTTCCACATTCAAAAATGCTGAGTCCAAAGTTCGTTTGAAAGCACGATCTGCTTGTGTTCCCAGATGGTGGCACAAGGCTGAAGACGGCTTTTGGTCTCACCAGTTACTGTATCACCTTAAATGGTGGAGTAGTTACATTCTGGTGCCAATAGATAAATATATAGATACTTTATTGATCCCAAATGAAATGAAGCATCCAGTGGCATAAAAAGCAACACAGGTAATCAGAGAACACAAAGAATAGACAACTATACAGGTTAAAAACTTGGTAGAACTTGGTAGAACATTGCAGTAGATGTTTCCATCAGCCAATAAATAATCTACAGAACTAAAGTGTGAAGTCCAAGTGACACTGGTTAAGATAAAGTGACCTGGTGTGCATGTGTGGATTAGTAAAAGTCAATGAAGTGTAACTGAATTAATCTCATTTAAGTTGGAACAGGAAATTTGAATGAGACGCCAACTTCAGCTTTGTCAAGGTGGACGTCGTCTGGGTTGCACAGAGATTTCAGCCCTTGTTAGATGGGCCCTCCTCGTCCTGGCCGCACAGAGCTGCACAGCCTTGACTTTAGTAGATGGAAATGATCTAATTATAATTTTCTGCATATAACACTTGCAAAACAGTGTTATGGGAATAAATATTGTGTTTTATTATTACAATAAGCAACTGCCGCTAGATGGTCTTCAGAAAGAGACTAAACTCAATGAGGCTGTCCTGAAAATCTGGCCAGGTATCTGTAACCTGACCACCACGTCAGCAGCCACCAGATGGCAACCTTTGACTAAAATCCTCCCAGGCCTCAGTATTGATCACAGGCAGGGTTTTACGTTACTGTGAGAAAAGCTTCTGGCTCCTCCACTGCTGCAGCTTCTCTCTCTGAAAGTTATTATGTCCTTTGGAAGAACATTCCGGGTGTGTGTGTGTGTGTGTGTGTGTGTGTGTGTGTGTGTGAGAGCGAGGGCATGTGGACAGATGTGGCAGCGTCTTACGTTGAGTTCTCAGGCACAGCTGTTCCAGCCTCGGCTGGATCCAGCTCTCCAAAATGCTCTCTTCACACCACATCGGACTTGTTCAAACAAAGCTAGAGGACCAGAGAGCGGTAGCATGTTATGCTTGTGGATGGCGGTTTGCTTCAGCGCTCCAAGAAACATAGAGGGCTGTCTAAAACGCCTGAAAGAGTGGAGGTCCCTTTTCCCCCCTCACCTTCTTTGTACCCAGACATCTCAGTCACACAGCAGCACCCACATACATTTATGCATTGGAGGAGCACAATACATCCCATTGTTCCAACGCGAACAGGCGCACATGCAAGGCTGCCTCATAAAAGATGTCATTAAGGCCGAGAAGCTTGTAGAATATCGTTTTTTAATGAATTAATGAAAATTAACGGGTCGACTGCTTTTTGACGTCATGTTAAAATTTTACCACCAACAGAGATGCCCAAAAAATATATTTTCACTGAAATTATTTTAAAACATCCACAACATTTATTCACTGAGATGCTCTGTTAGAGCTCCTGTGTCTTTAAACCACACCTACCGATGAGCCCAGTGTGCTGTGATTGGTCAACAGCCCAAAGACGTTCCACTCTGCACGGCCTCCAGTTGCTGGTGTGCATCGTGTGAAAGCATGCCAAGTTTTCCTGTAGGCGGGCAATAAGGAACGCGTTATGCGATGATGTCATCTTGTAACAAAGAAAAGAGCTGGAAAGCCCTCCCTCTGGCATGTAGTTTAAGCTTTATAATGAATGTTTGCATCCCCAAAAACTATAATATACTATAGGAACAAGAAAAAAAAAAGCATAATCCAATAAGTAGGCGGGGCTTAAACACAATAGGAGCTCTAACAGAGCATTTCAGGCCTTGTAACGTGTTCTCCCTTTCATCTTTAGGTGTGTACTTACATTTACAATCCCATAATTTATAATCCTATAACTAAGCCTTTTACTCATCTAAATTATTTTTGTTCACGGTATGCAATTAAAGTATTTAAAGGCTTAAAGTAGCCGAAGATCTCTTTCTACCTAGCTGCTGATAGTTTATAGCAGAATTCAAATAAACAAACAGCACTCTCTACTGCCCTCTGATGTTTGTTGTTCTCATAAGATCCATGACGAGTTTTAATAAATGAGCTGCTTTCTTATATTTACAAGCATTTGTCTCAACTCAACATATGAAAACTAATTTGTTCTCTTTGTTGCAACAAACTGTTGGTAGTTAGCTTTAAATACTGCAATCACTTATGAGATAATTGTGCCTACATTGTGTCCACACATGAAACAATGTGTATTTGGCTTATGCCTACGCATTTGGTTGTATAATTTCATGTTTAAATAATAATTTCCAGGAAAGCATTTAAATTATTTCCAATTTCCTGCCAAATCACCTACCAATGACTGGTATTCAAGGGAAATTCCACTCTATGCAACAACGTAAACAAAGTCATTAAGCAGGGTTTGATGTGAACTGCACTAGAGAAACTTAGCAATTGAAAATAATTCACAGTGATAGTGATGGGAACCAGATGTCTGAGTGCCTCTAAAAGATTCCTCTCAGTAATTGTTATTACATGTAAAAGTCGAAAAAAACATTGTTTTACACCAATTTTAAGAACCGGTGTTGGTCTAAACATCCAGTTATGGTGTTACTGGTCTGGTTGCTACCTCAGTGACTGCTATGGTCATATATGCTGGGATCTGCTAATATGCCATAGAATATTACACCTGTCTTTGCACAACTCTACACACTCTCAGTGCCCTGTATGTTATCTGACTCTTTGCTTTGCACTTGTTTTTGTGTTGCACCATATTGTCCTGAAGGAATGCGAGGCTGGCTTTTTTTTTTTTTTACATCAGGTTAAAGTTTCATGGCCAACAGAGATGCTCCAAAAATATTTTTACTGAAGTTCTGTCAAAATGTTCACATAATTTAATCACTGAGATGCAACCAACATCATTTAGAGATGGTTTGATGTGAAACAGATTAGTGTACAAACTGTCTGAGATGCTCTGTTAGAGCTCCTGTGTCTTTAAATCCCGCCTACCGATGAGCCCAATGTGCTCTGATTGGTCAGCTTGCTCGCTGCGTTCCGACTAATCAACGACCAGAGTGGTTACACCTCTACACGGCCTCTAGTAGTTGCTGTGCACTGTATGAAAGCGTGCCAAGTTTCCCTGTAGGCAGGAAATACAGACCGTGTTACAAGATGACATCACCTTGTAATAGAAAAAAGGGCTGGAATTCCAACGAGGCCTTGTAGGCAGCTGAGAAAGAAGTGGTTTCTGTGGGAGAGAGCTTCTCCCTCTGGCGTGTAGGTTCAGCTTTATAACTCTACAGAACGTTTACGCCCCCAACACGATATAACATGCTATCCTATAAGTAGGTAAGTAGGCGTCTCTCTTTGCACAACTCTACACACTCTTTGTTTTGCACTTGTGTTTGTGTTGCACCATATGGTCCTGGAGGAATGCTGTTTCATCTATCACTTTTTTTTGTGTAGAAGGAGGACAATAAACACACAAACAACAGGGATTAGCCTAGGAGAATACAGGATAAGAGAAAAAAAAATGGGAAGAGATGTAAAAAACAAATAAACATACGCATATCTACAAAAAACAAACTAACAAAAAAAGAGAGAAGAGAAAATAGAAGTTATAATATTTTACCCTTAGAGAGTGCACTGAGCTAAAGCCATTATAATACCTACCATAGGGCTGGGCGATAAAACGTTAACTCTAATAATCGCGAAATAACGTTTCCTCGATAGAACTATAAGACGTAGCCGATAGAAAGTTTATAGAATTAAGTTCCGTCCATGTTTTGAGAGACCACACGAACAGCCAATGAGAATGAGAATAGCGCCGCCACAAACCAATCAGGTGGCTGAACTACAGTTCCAGCCATTTCATGTTTGGTTGAAGCACACAGTGCAGAGTGTAGGTAGCTTAACCCACGTTCTAGTAATAAGTTACTGCAGCGTCACAGTCGAGCAGAGAGAACAAAATAAGAGAAAATAACAGAAAACGTTAAACTACTACTGAAAGAAACATGATACACGTCTTAATAATCTATAAATAATCTATAAAATAAGATAAACAGGTGCTGTCCTGCTGCTGTGTTGATGAAGCTCTATGGGATGTTTGATCTTCAAGGTCTCGTGTATAGCAGTTGTACTGTTGTGATCATCTCCACTGTGCAGAGCTGACAGAGCACCACACTGTTGTGTTTCTGTGTGAAATACTCCCACAACTTTAGATACACGCCAGTGATTGATTGTAGCTGCAGCTCGCGCTCCGGATTAATCCATGCTTTCAGTAGGAGCGGCCACCTTTGTGACACATCGATGCATGTTATGTTAATCGACGTAATTTTGTAATCGATAAAGATAAATATGTAAACTGTAGGAGTTCGAGTGAGAACGCTGAGGCAAAGTTGACTTTATAACCAAAAATCCCGAGTAGGAAACTTTATTTTCTACTGAAAACAGAACCACTAAACCAACAACTCCTTATTAGAACCAACAGAGTCAACTCTACGAGTCTTTTCCTCAGCCCGATTTTAAAGGGCCAGCAACAGCCTGCTTAACAGTGTCTGTGTGTGAATACTGTTCATACTAATACTGCCCCATATATATATATATATATATATATATATATATATATATATATATATATATATATATATATATATGTATATGTGTGTGTGTGTGTGTGTGTGTGTTTAATTTATTTAAAATACAGTTGTGTAATGTTCTATAATACATTTGATAGAAGATAAATCAGAGGATAAAAAAAATCTAACACAATTTATATCGTGATATATATCGATATCAACTGATATGAAAAAAAATATTGTGATAAGATTTCTTCCCATATCGCCCAGCCCTAACCTACCATAAATATTTATTTGTGTGTGTGTGTGTTAATATGTGACCAGGAACATTCAGGGAGCAGCACCACAGATAGGTATAAAAGAAAACAGAAGTTAAGATGGTTCTAGAATGTTGTTAAGTGCTGACTACGATTTATTGTATTCTTGATGGATGCTGAGTTTTTTCATTGCTATGTGTTCTATTAGGAATTTTTTCCATTGATTAGTAATCTTTTTCCTTGATTTCCAGTTTGTCAGAATAGTCTTTTTAGCGATGGTTAACTGTGCACATCTAAACATTGTTACTATGCAGAAATTTGGAAAAGCCAGTGGATTTCCTCTTGAACGAGGCAAAACACTACACTCAAACTAGGTCAGAAGTATATAACCTAAGGTGGCCTTCCTTTTATCGTCAGAAGAAGTAACAGTAGAAGTGAGAAAGGAGGGAAAAACAACACACACACATAGAAGAACATCCTGTTTTCCCTTCTAATGTGCGTCCGTGCGGTGCCTGTTGGTTTCGCTTCTACACTGACCTGCGAGTCGGTTCCCTCCTACAAGATTTCGGGGTCAGCAAGAGTTACGAGTTAAAATTCATTATAGGTTGGCTGAAGTCACCCGGATCCCTTCGCCGTCCACCAGAGCATGCGCACCCACTGTAACGGACTAATCCTGACCTGCGCGGGGAGAGAGCACCTGTAGAGCAGGTTGTTTTGTTCCTCCCTCTTCTGAACAGCCCGCTGGCACCGACCACCTCCTGCCGTTCGGTGACCTGTGGCTCACCCCTGCTCTGGCTTGGCAGGCCACGCTGGAGCGCAGCACAGATACAGCTCTTCACAGAAAGAGAGAAAACACAAAGCACGTGCAAGCACGCGCACACACACACACACACACACATACATACATACACACACACACACACACACACACACACACACACACATACAGAGGGAAGGAAAAACTTTCAAGTGCTGGGTTCTGACCCAGAGTGACTGCTACAGCAAAGCATGCTGGTTAGCCACAACACAATGACAGCATATGAAAAAAAGAGAGAGTACACTTTATTGAAGAATAAGCGCTACAGAAATAGACACGCTCCTCAGAGGCCAGGAACTGCCCCAGATACCAGCTCACATCTCCGTCATCCAGAAGGACAGCTTTCGGTCGCCGCCAATCACGCACAAAGGGAGGTTCCTGTGCCAGCTCAGACCCGCCCCCACGGAGGACGAGCCAATCACCAGGGGCTGCAATGAGATTGTGTGTGTTAGAGCCGAATATAACTACCCGATGAACACTAATGACGTACGTGCGTGCGAGCTCAGGTTCGCTCACCTGAGGGTGACCAAGGTGATGCACCAGTAACTGACTGTTGATCTTTCCAGGGCAGCCGGTTGTGGAGAAAAGATTTTCATTGGCTCTCGACCACCTGAGAGGAAAAGAACAGTCATCATCATCATCATCTTTGATCTTTGTGGATAAGGATGGAGCAATAGCTTAAACAGAGCAAGACAGCTGCGTTTACCTGAAGAGCCGAGCCTTGTCCAGATGAGCCGGCCTCTTCTCCTGTGGATAACTAACAACAGAACACAAACCTTTTACTGAACATTCGTCTTTATCTAAGGTTGTGCGAGATTGACAGAAAATAATATCGGGATATTTTCCGTAATTTTGTCGATAACGCTAATAAACAATATTTTGCGTTATTTAAAAATTATTGGGGGGCTGGAGCTGATCCCAGCATCATCAGGTGAAGGCTCTTCTTTAGTGAATAACTTAGTTGAAGTTTGCCGTGTGTGTGTTTAAGCTGGTTTAGGTCTGTCTTGAACGGCGCACTCCCGAAGCTCTTCATACTCCTCATACTCTCTTCATACTCCTCATACTCTCTTCATACTCCTCATACTCTCTTCATACTCCTCAAACTTTCTTCATACTCCTCATACTCTCTTCATACTCCTCATACTCTCTTCATACTCCTCATACTCTCTTCATACTCCTCATACTCTCTTCATACTCCTCAAACTTTCTTCATTCTCCTCATACTCTCTTCATACTCTTCATACTCCTCATACTCTATTCATACTCCTCATACTCTCTTCATACTCCTCATACTCTCTTCATACTCCTCATACTCTCTTCATACTCCTCATACTCTCTTCATACTCCTCAAACTCTCTTCATACTCCTCAAACTCTCTTCATACTCCTCAAACTCTCTTCATACTCCTCAAACTCTATTCATACTCCTCAAACTCTATTCATACTCCTCAAACTCTCTTCATACTCCTCAAACTCTCTTCATACTCCTCGAACTCTCTTCATGCTCCTCATACTCTCTTCATACTCCTCGAACTCTCTTCATGCTCCTCATATTCTCTTCATGCTCCTCATACTTTCTTCATACTCCTCGAACTCTCTTCATACTCCTCGAACTCTCTTCATACTCCTCATATTCTCTTCATACTCCTCGAACTCTCTTCATACTCCTCGAACTCTCTTCATACTTCTCGAACTCTCTTCATACTCCTTGAACTCTCTTCATACTCCTCGAACTCTCTTCATACTCCTTCAAATCTCTTCATACTCCTCCAACTCTCTTTATACTCCTAATTTCTATGTATCGGGATATTATGTTTAGTGATACTGTATCGATTCTCAAAAACACAGTACTGATACACAGATTCCTGGCAGACACTGTTTAAACCTCTGACTACTAGATGGCAGTGTTGTAATCCATTTTCAGCTCCACTCCAACATTAACAAGCAACACAAAAGTGCTGTATCACAATATGTATTGTATCGCCAGGTTCTTGCCAATAAACAGCCCTAATACCTACACCAACAAAATCAGAAAGGCTTTGGGCTTGGAGTGTTGCTGTCTACTGCAGGGTGGAATAGAGAGGATTTTTAAAAAACACAGTTTTTCAATAGTGAACCAAACGGCAAGCTGTGATGAATATATATCATCGCTGTATGAACGCAGCAGCAGCCGTTTACATTGTGCGAAAATTCTATAATTAACGGACCAATAGAAATGCTCCAAAACAGCTTGGAAAAAATCCTGGTTCCATTGACTTGCATTAAAAGTAAAGACAGTTTCTGGCCTCACCTGTAAAGTTGTCATCTTGGAGACTTGTTTTTCTTTGGATTTTGAAGATACAGAGATCTTTTATTATTACTGACAGGAATATATATAGGTCCTGTGTGTTGCTTACAAGGTTTAGTAGTCATGTCATGGCCAGAAAAGCATTCAAATGCTTTGCAAACACTACAAAAGCGATCCCAAAGGACGTTCTTACCTAGAACGAGTGATGTCCCAGATCACCCAATCGCTGCCTACAACGGCGCCCACTTTGATGGTGTTGGTGAGGCACCAATCGGCAGACATCAGTGGCATCAGTCCACTGTCCAGAGACAGGATGGCCTGCTGGGAGACCAGGTCATAGAAACGGATGGTGCCTTTCTTCTCGGCCACCATGAGCTGAAAAGAACCAAGAGCACACGCTCAGATCACTCTTAGCATTTCAGATAGCAGGGCTGTTAGACGGGCTCGGTTATTGGCGTGGGTGTAAAGGCTGCAATGCATTTTAATAATCGCCTCTTTAGAAAGAAGAGGCAGAATGTGCTTGCTTTGATCATTCGCTTTGAATCTGAAAAAAGTAGCCAATTTTCTAACATGAAAGTAGCCTTTCATGTTGATTTAGGACCTGCACCCTTTCCCAAACTCAAATCCGAACCTTTCCCAATGTGCTGCAGGAGAACGTGCTATGGAGTTACTTTTGCCTTTGATTCTTGGGCCCCAAGAATGTGTCACTAAAAAGATGCTGATCTTCTGAATTTGATTGCGATTCCTGTACGACCCTCATTTCAATGCCTGCTTTGTAAGCCGCGTGCGAGGCCAGTTTCACACCGCTTCAAAATAAACCACCCGACTGAACGGGGCATTGAACGAAACTGGATTTTCCAATATCCTACAGTACTGAAGTAATTCCATCAATAACCTGAGAACGTTGAATTCTGACACCTAGTCCTAACAGTAACTCACCTTAAAGACCTCCTCTGGGTGCCAGCACACACTGACACCTGGAGACCACAGTCGGAACGAGACAGCTTCATTGCCTTCCAAGTCCCAAACCCTGCGGGAAGGAAAACACACAGACGTCAGTTTAACGGGCTAATGTTTTCACTGAATGTCTATTTTCCCCCCACCATATTGGAAAGCTCACACTGGCCCTCATTTATCAAAGCTTTGTGTAAATGAGCACAGATCTGACCGCCTCCAATAATATACAAACTTGTCAGCAGTGAAGCCGTCAGGACGGCAGAAAACGGAGTCCGCCGCGGCAGACGCACAGCCATAGAAATTTTCTACTTTCGCTTGACGAGCTTTGACGTGAGCGGTGAGTGCAGCACATACGATATTTAAATAATAGCACAGGCTGCGTGTATGTAAATAACATGTCAATGAGATGCTGGTACACTAGCGCTTGCTTTCAAGCACTGAAGCAAATTCTCTATCTTTGCCTCTGTGTCGTATGTAGGTTTCAGGATTCAGCTTACATGTGTTAAATCAAGCGCCTGTGTACCAGCACCTCATTTACATATCATTTACATACATAGTAGGAAGCCAATAAAATGCCAAAATTCAAAGCCAATGGCTGTGCTTGTACGTGGAGTTTGAGATCTGCTGACCAAACAGGATAAATACAATGTGCATAAACATATTTCCTTAAACATAAACTTTTCTTTAAAATAATTAGAGATGGACCGATCAGCGTTTTTGAGTCCGATTCCGATCGCCGATCATCTTTCAACGCAATTGGCCAATAGCTTACCCTTCACTGGCTTCCTGTAGCTGCTCGCATTCAGTTTAAAGTTCTGATGCCTACAAAGCCAAGAATGGACCAGCTCCTCCTGACCTTATAGCAATGGTCAAAAGTCGAACCGCACCTCGAGACCTTCGCGCTTCAAGTACGGCTCGGCTTGACCTGCCATCTCTCAAGATTCATGGAAGACACGAGATGGTGGAACGAACTTTCACTGGCTCGAACAGCGAACTCTCTCATGGTCTTCAAACGCAGACTGAAGACCACCATCTCTTTGTGAAGCACTTATAAACACTGATCTACTGAAGCACTGGTATAAACTGTAATTGCACTTTATCTTCTAGGAGCACTGGCTAAGTACTGCACTTGTACTGTATGTAGTCTTGTATTTATTCTCTTCTCTGTAGGTGTTCCAGTCTTGCTCGGTGTTGCATTGTCTTTTTTCTAGGTATCAGCACTGATACTGTGTTTATGGCAGTGTTTGAGTTTAAGAGTAGTTTGGACTTAATCCTGTTGTACTAGATAGAGATACATACTCTGACTGAACACTAAGCACTTTTGTAAGTCGCTCTGGATAAGAGCGTCTGCTAAATGCCCTAAATGTAAATGTAAATGTAGCTGATACCGATCAGGGGCGGGGCAATATGCCACAGCAGGGCTACATGCAATTATTAGTGCAAGCAAGTCATGAAACAAGGTAGAAACCTTGTTTTTTTTACAACATATCTTAATAATTTAGAATTATTTACACCATATTAAGACGTACACGTGTTACCAGCCAGGGTTCCCTTTAAAAAGAGAAATAAGCAATAGTGCAAACACAAGCATGAGAAAGCCAATAAGTACAAGAACACATAACACGTTGAATTAAGCTCAACAAATACAAAGTCACTTCACTATTTAATATCTACAGCAGTGTCCCGCTTTAAGCTTTAACTTACAGAAATATCTTTCTTTTGGAGATGCCAAGGTTTCAGCCTATGAAAATATATGGCCAGAGCGTCCTCCTAAGTGTATTTATGACATTAAATAATTGATTTGGAAAGAGAGCACATAGTGGGAGACGGGATGAGGAAATCTAGAATTCTTTCAGCTTAAAAAACAACATTGGGTAAGCATTTATTTACTATGTACGCTATCTTAAGGCATGAATCACTTCACAGGGAGGTTTTGCAACTGACATTAAGGCTGACGTTCACAAAGCTTAGAATTTAAACTACGCAAGAAGTAGATACACGGAGGGTCTGGACGTCTGTGCACGCCGGGTGAGCACTGACCAGAAACAAAGCCCAGTTTTGGGTACAACAAGCGAGGAACGACCCCACTGACGATTTCAAAACAACTAGTGGTGCAAGGACAAGAGGTCACGGTCAGAGAGGAAGTGGGCCACGAGCCAGAAGCAGGAAATAAAAGAAGCCAAAACTGGGATATTACGCCATCCCGGGTTCCTTCCTTGGGTGCTCTAATTCCATTTCTGTTCTCAGGCACGCAGGAAGCCTGAAAGCACAAACAAATCAAATGAGACGGAGGCTAAAAAAAGGTGTGCTGTCAGAAACCGGCTCCTAATCAAACTCGAAACGATACTAATAGGCATCCAATTAAGCGCCCGGAAAGTAGTAGCTGACGTGCTTGAGTGCAAAAATAGCCCTCCAGAGCTCTGAGTGCGCACTGTTGACTCAGAGGTCTGTCCCATCGCAGCCCCCTTACAGTTAAACCATCTCGAACGCAAGCAGAGTCTAAAAAAATATGAGCTGAGAAAGTACAACGTGCCCTTGCAAACAGATTAGCAACTGGGAGGTAGAGAGAGGGGGGAATCAACGCTTAAGCTCTACAGCAGTAGAGATGGACCAATCAGTGTTTTTGAGGCCGATTCCGATTGCCAATCAACTTTCAACGTGATCGACCGATAGCCGATACCGATCAAGGGCGGGGCTATATGCCACAGCAGGGCTACATGTAATTATTGGTGCAAGCAAGTTATGAAACATGGTCTAAACTGGTTTATTACCATTTTAACGAGCTCATATGAAACAGTATAATATTATAACTAAGTTAGAAGTTGGTCTATGTGGGAGTAAACCGCTTGATAAGCTCCAGAAGAGCTACATCTGAAAAGTATCTCTACTAGGAACAGCAGAGCGTGGATCCAGGTGGTACATTAAGCAGCAGAATGAACGTCTTCTACAGCCGAGAAGAGCTGCTTATCTAGAACTATAAACTCCATCACTCTGGCTGTGGTTCTTTAGCTCTCTGGCTGTTTCTGCTGCTGTTCTGTTTGTACCGGTCAGATCTGGTCTGTAGGTGTTCTGGGTTATTAGTTTTGTGTTAGCTGTGTGTTCTAGCTCTGCTGTTTACTGATACTCACTGTGTTCAGCTGTGTGGTGTCTCTGAAGTGTGTAGTATCAGATTAGTGTGTTAAATGTCTTTGTCTTGGTTGCCGTGAGAGACGCTGATGTTACTAATTTTACAGATGTTATAAACTGTCCTGGATGAGTCTGAGTCACATACACAGACAGACAATGTTTCTTTCCGCACATGCGGTAAACGCTGTAACCTGTTCTTGCGAGGCCGCTGCTTTAGTCAGTCTGTGGAAAATGAAAGGGTGTGTATTTCCACCTAGTGGTTCAGATAGGAATTACAGGGAGCTGGCCGGAGGGCTCCTCTTCCTGGATAAACGCTAGCTGGAAATACAGAAATTAGGCTCATTTGTTTAACACCATCGATCACATCGGATCGCCGATCACATATTTTGATTAAAAATTGGCCGATACCGATACCATAGCCGATCGATCCTTCCTTGGCAATCCCTGGTTGTTTGTATGTTTATTGTCCTCCCTCTACACGAAGGCTGCATATACTAAATGAAAACTTGTAATAGTAGAAATAAAGAAACATTGGTCCTCCAGGAAAAAAAAAGATCACCGAAGGCTCCTCAGCCAATCAGATCTGTGCACATTGGGGCGTACAGCGCGCACACACAGGTGAGGTAGGAAGTGAGGAGCAGCAGCCGGAGACTAAAGCGAGTCAGAAAGAATAAGGAGCTCTAAAAACAGAAAAGTGAACAGAGAGAACTGAGTGTTTAACAGGAACGGTTCTGGAATGGACCTGCTCGTCTAGTTCTGGAGAATAACCGCTCTGTACAACCAACATGTTCATCTGTGAAGCTGAGTTAACAAGAAGACACACGATTTATTTACTTTCTCTATAAATAAACACTAAGATACACTTTTTTTCAAAAGCATTCTGTTTTTTTATATGTAGCTCTTCTTTCAGTTCAGTATTTAAACAGTAAATATACTGAAATATACTGAACGGTATGTGGGATGTGTTGGTGTTTCAGTAGCTGATGGTATAAGATGCTGATACTAGACTACTTCAGTAAACAGGATACACCACTGAATCAGAACACACGTTAGAGATGATGCCGGTCCGGACCTTGACCTGAGGAGATCTCCTCTAACTGGACCTTACTGAACTCGAATTAAATACCCCTGCTCTACAGGAACTGCCCAGTGACAAAAGACAAAACTGCAATAAAGAAGCCGTGCATGGGGGTTTTACATGATGACAGTGTTCTCCAAAAGCGCCCGTCCTTCTCGCGAGTCATAAATCCTCGCTTCCAAGAGAGGATAGGGACTGTCAGTACTTCTCAGGCTTCCCTTCCTGGCAAACGAGGCTCTCCTGCTCTTTAATCTGGCCTCTCGCAAAGCCGCTAAGACGGCCTGGCCACGGTGAGCGCAGATACAGCGAGAGGCCTTGCACGCGGATGTAATAAATCACTTGGACAGAGAAGACGCTTGTTCCTGAGAGTAGGATCCTCGGTCTACCACATCAAGAGCGGTCCGAGCGAACAGAGCCACAAGTTCCCCGAAAGGGATGAGGTTGCTGCAGGGGTTTCTGGGAATTCAGAAAGCGCAGCGCAGTAGAAAATGAAGTAGAGGGGGGGGGGGGGAAGAAAGAAACGACTGCGTGATTGGGAACGATTCTAGGATGCTGACTGATGAGGTCATCGAGAAGGCTTCGTGTGAAGAAGCGCCCCGACGGCCCTCCCTGAAGTGCGCGCCGGTGGACCCCTACGTGAACGCGGGTCAAAGATGGCTGGAGCGTCCAGTTGTGTGGTCCGGCGCGAAAAGAACTCCTGCCGGGTATACGTGCTCGCGAGTTCACAGCTTCGCCTGTCCCAATCAGACCCTCTCCTCCAGCGGGCGCGAGTGAGGTTTCAGACCACACAAACAATGGTCGCAACCCATATACTCAACGCCTCTGCCAAGTGGGAGAGACTGATCGCACGCAACAGCAAAAACCGCTGGCCATGACTGCTCACTGACGAACCAATGCACCATCGCTCCAAGCGGGCGGAGTGGTGGGTTTGGGGGGGTGGGGGTTGGGATAAGAAAGAAAACAAAGCAAACCTTGCTTTGTCAGAAGCTTAAGAGTCAGGGTACACAAACAAGACGAGGCCAGCACCGGCCAAAGCATCACCGCCGCGGCGTAAGGATTAGGCAACTCCTGACAACGGCGCCGTGGTTGGGTACTTTCAGGGTTTGATGTTGCAGCAGATCAAGGACAGGTAGGGCTTAATGCTGCAGCAGATCAAGGACAGGTAGGGCTTAATGCCGCAGCAGATCAAGCACAGGAAAACAAGCACTGGGATGGTATTTACATAGTGGACGGTGACCCGTAGGCAACTGACTGAGAAAGATTGCCGGACTGCGGTCATGCATGTGTTCCTTCCGAGTCACTTTTAATTAGTCCAGTCCAAAACAATAGCGAAGAGATTTGTTTTGAATTCATAATACGTGTAATTGCGCGGCTGCAGATCTGCACAGAGCCGCAGCTTCCACCGGGAGCCGGATTAATCAGGTGTGCCTTCCGCTCCGAGAATGAACTCTGTCAACTCAGCATTCCCTCGAGTGACCTGCGCTCCCGCCTCTCCCCTGTAGGTGGCACTGCGAAGTGCTGCATTCGCCAACCGAAGAAATAAATAAACCTGCAGCAATCTTCAAAGGAATCCCAGCTGAAGGACCACACCCTACCACAAAGGCACACAGAGGAATCTGATGGAGCGTGCTGACGGAGAGCGTCTCCGAGCGAACGCTGTGGACCTCTCTGAACAGAGCCTACATCAGAGGGAGCAGCGAAGGGCCTTGCGGACATCTCGTTCGGGGGGAAAAAAGGCTGGGATCAGCTGAGCCCGACCACTCCTACTTGTGTCGGAGGTGGCCGACTTGAAAGGCAGCTCCTCGCTCTCGCTTTCTCTCTCTCACGCTCGTCCTCCTCCGTCCTATATTTTCTCAACGTGACAGAATTTAAATCTTTCTGCAGATGGAGCACTCTACTGTTTTCTCTGGCCCGACAGGGGAGGGAGTCCAAGAGGCTCTCAGCGGATGTTTCCTCTAGCAGGCCTCCTGTAACCCCCCCCACCCCCCCCACCCCTCCACCACACCATGCACACACCAGTTCAGGTTTGTGTGGCACAAGAAAGGGAGCTCTCTCCGATGCCCTCTGAGGCTTCCCGAACTGCTGACTTATTCATCACAGTCAGCACTAATTGCGAGGCAAACGCCCTTGATCAGACAGCAGATATCCTATCAAAGAGAGCACTCTGGAGCACGGCAGAGCTTCGTACTGCCAGTCACCTAGGCCCGGTTCAAAGGATCAGAGGCTTTCAGCAGAGACCTCAGCCCTGTCCAGCTCCTAGCTGGGCCGAAAAGGAGGTGAAGCCCATTAATTCCGAACTACGCGCTGTAAGGCTCTCGCCCCCGACCGTGACAAAAACCAACACTCCTCTCTTTCATCCCAACCTCCGACCGAAACCTCCACCAACATCAACAGAGCGGCCAGGGGAGGTCCGCGGAGCTCCGAGGGCTTGGGTTCAGAGGCTGTGTCTCGAGCTCCGCCCGGGGTGATGAGTGTAGCAAAACATTAGCGTAGCGCTACGGGGCCGGGCCGGCGGTGGGCTGCACGCTGACAGTGGCGCTGCTCGCATGGCGAGACAGCCAAGGAAAGTGAAGTAGCAGCAGAGAGCCGCATGTCTAGACATAATAAAACCAGGGAGGGACGCATGCAGTGGACCGGCCTGACTCAGTTCACACACTCACACTCCAGTGGCAAGACACAGGGGTGTGCGATATATATCGTCTACGACAGGGGTCACTAATAGGTGGACCGCGGCCCGGATCCGGACCCAGACGTTGTCCAATGCAGACCCAAACTGATAATCTATTGAGAATAATTCTATTTAGACTGTGTTTATTTTAAGCGGTGGAGCTTTTCTAGTCTTTACGGTATACGGGCTTTACGGCGCAGTGAACTAAGAGACCAATCACGTGCGCTGTAAGATCACCGAAGGCTCCTCAGCCAATCAGATCTGTGCACGTTGGGGCATGCGGTGCGTGTAAAAAGGCGAGGTACGAGGCGAGAAGCAGCAGTCGGAGACTAAAGCGAGTCAGAAAGAATAAGGAGCTCTAAAATCAGAAAAGTGAACAGAGAGAACTGAGTGTTTAACAGGAACGGTTCTGGAATGGACCTGCTCGTCTAGTTCTGGAGAATACCGCTCTGTACAACCAACATGTCAATCTGTGAAGCTGAGTTAACAAGAAGACGCACGATTTATTTACTTTCTCTATAAATAAACACTTTAAAAGCATTCAGTTTTTTTTAATGTAGCCCTTGTTTTTATTTAAAGTTAGGAGCTTTATAAATAATTCATTCAATTCAGCATGTAAACAGTAAATATACTGAATGGTATGTGGGATGTGTTGGTGTTTCAGTAGCTGATGGTATAAGATGCTGATACTAGACTACTTCAGTAAACAGGATACACCACTGAATCAGAACACACGTTAGAAATGATGAGGGTCCGAACCTTGGCCTGAAGAAATCTCCTCTAACTGGACCTTACTGAAATACCCCTGGCTAAAGTTAGCATAGCTGCCTAAACAGTACACCTACAGCTGAAAGTGAGTGAACACACTGCACCAGGGCAAGAAACTCAGACACCGCCAGCCTCGAAGTCAACCTCCTTAGATTTAACTCCTAGACGAGGATCATCTTCACTCGTGTGGAGCTGGTCTGGATCTGAAAAGACTGACATTGCTCAGAGAACGGTCGTTTACAGAGTTTCTAAGAAAACAGCCGTTAAAGATCAACAGCTAACCTGCTCCATCATCTCCACCACACAGAGTATGAGGAGTATGAACAGAGTATGAGGAGTATGAACAGAGTATGAGGAGTATGAACAGAGTTATGAGGGGTATAAACAGAGTATGAGGAGTATGAACAGAGTGTGAGGAGTATGAACAGAGTGTGAGGAGTATGAGGACTAGGAACAGAGTGCGAGGAGTAGGAACAGAGTGCGAGGAGTATGAACAGAGTGCGAGGAGTATGAACAGAGTATGAGGGGTATGAACAGAGTGCGAGGAGTATGAACAGAGTGTGAGGAGCATGAACAGAGTGTGAGGAGCATGAACAGAGTGTGAGGAGTTTGAACAGAGTATGAGAAGTTTGAACAGAGTATGAGGAGTTTGAACAGAGTGTGAGGAGTATGAACAAAGTGTGAGGAGTATGAACAGAGTGTGAGGAGTTTGAACAGAGTATGAGGAGTTTGAACAGAGTGTGAGGAGCATGAACAGAGTGTGAGGAGCATGAACAGAGTATGAGGAGTTTGAACAGAGTGTGAGGAGTATGAACAGAGTGTGAGGAGCATGAACAGAGTGTGAGGAGCATGAACAGAGTATGAGGAGTTTGAACAGAGTGTGAGGAGTATGAACAGAGTATGAGGAGTATGAACAGAGTATGAGGAGTATGAACAGAGTGTGAGGAGTATGAACAGAGTATGAGGAGTATGAACAGAGTATGAGGAGTATGAACAGAGTATGAGGAGTTTGAACAGAGTGTGAGGAGTATGAACAAAGTGTGAGGAGTATGAACAGAGTGTGAGGAGTATGAACAAAGTGTGAGGAGTATGAACAGAGTATGAGGAGTATGAACAGAGTATGAGGAGTTTGAACAGAGTGTGAGGAGTTTGAACAGAGTGTGAGGAGTATGAACAGAGTATGAGGAGTATGAACAGAGTATGAGGAGTATGAACAGAGTATGAGGAGTATGAACAGAGTATGAGGAGTTTGAACAGAGTGTGAGGAGTTTGAACAGAGTGTGAGGAGTTTGAACAGAGTGTGAGGAGTATGAACAGAGTGTGAGGAGTATGAACAGAGTGTGAGGAGTTTGAACAGAGTGTGAGGAGTATGAACAGAGTATGAGGAGTATGAACAGAATGTGAGGAGTATGAACAGAGTGTGAGGAGTATGAGGAGTATGAACAGAGTATGAGAAGTATGAACAGAGTGTGAGGAGTATGAACAGAGTGTGAGGAGTTTGAACAGAGTGTGAGGAGTATGAACAGAGTATGAGGAGTATGAACAGAGTGTGAGGAGTATGAACAGAGTGTGAGGAGTATGAGGAGTTTGAACAGAGTGTGAGAAGTATGAACAGAGTGTGAGGAGTATGAACAGAGTGTGAGGAGTATGAACAGAGTGTGAGGAGTATGAACAGAGTGTGAGGAGTATGAGGAGTATGAACAGAGTGTGAGGAGTATGAAGAGAGTGTGAGGAGTATGAAGAGAATGTGAGGAGTATGAAGAGAATGTGAGGAGTATGAACAGAGTATGAGGAGTATGAACAGAGTGTGAGGAGTATGAACAGAGTATGAGGAGTATGAACAGAGTATGGGGAGTATGAACAGAGTATGAGGAGTATGAACAGAGTATGAGGAGTATGAACAGAGTATGGGGAGTATGAACAGAGTGTGAGGAGTATGAGGAGTATTAACAGAGTATTAGGGGTATGAACAGAGTGTGAGGAGTATAAACAGAGTACGATGAGTATAAACAGAGTATGAGGAGTTTGAACAGAGTGTGAGGAGTATGAAGAGAGTATGAGAAGTATGAACAGAGTATGAGGAGTATGAACAGAGTATGAGGAGTATGAACAGAGTATGGGGAGTATGAACAGAGTATGAGGAGTATGAACAGAGTGTGAGGAGTATGAGGAGTATGAACAGAGTATTAGGGGTATGAACAGAGTGTGAGGAGTGTGAACAGAGTATGAGCAGTACGAAGAGAGTATGAGGAGTATGAAGAGAGTATGAAGAGAGTATGAGGTGTATGAACAGAGTGTGAGGAGTACGAAGAGAGTATGAGGAGTATGAAGAGAGTATGAGGAGTATGAAGGGAGTATGAAGAGAGTATGAGGAGTATGAAGGGAGTATGAAGAGAGTATGAGGAGTATGAAGGGAGTATGAAGAGAGTATGAGGAGTATGAAGGGAGTATGAAGAGAGTATGAGGAGTATGAACAGAGTATGAGGAGTATGAAGAGAGTATGAAGAGAGTATGAGGAGTATGAAGGGAGTATGAAGAGAGTATGAGGAGTATGAAGATAGTATGAGGAGTATGAAGAGAGTATGAAGAGAGTATGAGGAGTATGAAGAGAGTATGAGGAGTATGAAGAGAGTATGAAGAGAGTATGAGGAGTATGAAGGGAGTATGAAGAGAGTATGAGGAGTATGAAGGGAGTATGAAGAGAGTATGAGGAGTATGAAGAGAGTATGAGGAGTATGAAGGGAGTATGAAGAGAGTATGAGGAGTATGAAGGGAGTATGAAGAGAGTATGAGGAGTATGAAGGGAGTATGAAGAGAGTATGAGGAGTATGAAGAGAGTATGAGGAGTATGAAGAGAGTATGAAGAGAGTATGAGGAGTATGAAGGGAGTATGAAGAGAGTATGAGGAGTATGAAGAGAGTATGAGGAGTATGAAGAGAGTATGAGGAGTATGAAGAGAGTATGAAGAGAGTATGAGGAGTATGAAGGGAGTATGAGGAGTATGAAGGGAGTATGAAGAGAGTATGAGGAGTAAGAAGGGAGTATGAAGAGAGTATGAGGAGTATGAAGAGAGTATGAGGAGTATGAAGAGAGTATGAGGAGTATGAAGAGAGTATGAGGAGTATGAACAGAGTGTGAGGAGTATGAACAGAGTGTGAGGAGTATGAACAGAGTATGAGGAGTATGAACAGAGTATGAGGAGTATGAACAGAGTGTGAGGAGTATGAACAGAGTATGAGGAGTTTGAACAGAGTATGAGGAGTTTGAACAGAGTATGAGGAGTTTGAACAGAGTATGAGGAGTTTGAACAGAGTATGAGGAGTTTGAACAGAGTATGATGAGTATAAACAGAGTATGAGCAGTATGAACAGAGTATGGGAAGTATGAACAAAGTATGATGAGTATGCAGAGAGTATGAGGAGTATGAACAGAGTGTGAGGAGTATGAAGAGAGTGTGAGGAGTATGAACAGAGTACGAGGAGTTTGAACAGAGTGTGAGGAGTTTGAACAGAGTATGAGGGGTATGAACAGAGTGTGAGGGGTATGAACAGAGTGTGAGGGGTATGAACAGAGTGTGAGGAGTTTGAACAGAGTATGAGCAGTATGAAGAGAATATGAGGAGTATGAAGAGAGTGTGAGGAGTATGAACAGAGTGTAAGGAGTATGAACAGAGTGTGAGGAGTATGAAGAGAGTATGAGGAGTATGAACAGAGTGTAAGGAGTATGAACAGAGTGTGAGGAGTATGAAGAGAGTATGAGGAGTATGAACAGAGTGTAAGGAGTATGAACAGAGTGTGAGGAGTATGAACAGAGTATGAGGGGTATGAACAGAGTGTGAGGAGTATGAACAGAGTGTAAGGAGTATGAACAGAGTATGAGGGGTATGAACAGAGTGTGAGGAGTATGAACAGAGTATGAGGGGTATGAACAGAGTGTGAGGAGTATGAACAGAGTGTAAGGAGTATGAACAGAGTGTGAGGAGTATGAACAGAGTATGAGGGGTATGAACAGAGTGTGAGGAGTTTGAACAGAGTATGAGGAGTATGAAGAGAGTATGAGGAGTATGAACAGAGTGTAAGGAGTATGAACAGAGTATGAGGAGTATGAAGAGAATATGAGGAGTATGAAGAGAGTGTGAGGAGTATGAACAGAGTGTAAGGAGTATGAACAGAGTGTGAGGAGTATGAAGAGAATATGAGGAGTATGAACAGAGTGTGAGGAGTATGAAGAGGTCGGGAGCCCGCTGTCCAAGACAGAGCTAAACTAAGGAGTCTGGCAAAACAAACACTCAGCGAGTCATTCACTAAAGAAGAGCCTTCGCCCGATGCCGCTGGGATTGGCTCCAGCACCCGCCCGACCGTGACCCCGACTAGCGGGATAAAGCGGGAGATGATGGATGGATGTTAATAACCTTTAAGAAGTGCAAGCTAGTATAATATAAGACTTTTACCAACAATTTTTTAAATAATAAAAAATATAATTTATTATGGTTATCACCAAAATTACAGAATATATGCAGATACTACATAAGATATCATTTTTGGTCAATACTGCACAGTCCTACAATAAACAAACATATATATTAATAATTGACTAATTGGTTTAAATGTGGACTGTAAATGTGAATCAAGGGTCTTGTTCTGACCCATCTCTAATTATCACATCAGGTACTACTTTTACTGTTTTTAGTAAAATAAACATTTACACTTTTCTCATTTCCCATCATATATCTACTAGAGACAGATTTTATCTCCAGTATCATTCACTTTACTTCAGTCCTGGATATATGGAGATATTTGGAGTGCATTATTTAGTACTGTGACATTCTGGATCATTGACTTCTGTTACAATCTGATGAAAATTCTTGTATTTTTTAATATCTCAGTTAGGGGTGTGCCATATCATATCGTATGCAATAATAAAATTAAATTTTTATTTTGTTGCAGTAGTGTATTCTTGAAATATTTTTTAAAATTCAATGTTTTGTCATATCGCCAAGAGCCGTATCGTTATCGCAAAAAAAAACCATGACATATCGTGATATTACTGTAGGGCCATATCGCCCACCCCTATTAGTGTCACATGAAAAGTCGCATTTCTTCAGCCAGTGTAGGTACCTAATGTTGTTCTTATATGCATATGTGTGTGTGTATATATATATATATATATATATATATATATATACACAAAATATAATGCATTGATTACAAATCCATAACAAAATAATAAAAAAACTTTTTTCCCAACAAACTCACATTTGATCAATCAAAAAAATTGTTGTTAGATTAATCAACTAATCGGAAAAAATAACTTGATTTTTTAATTAATTAATTAAGAAATTAATCGTTAGGTGCAGCCCTAGAGTGAATGTAGACGTTACTCTGTCATATAAGTCAAGAAAATGCTGGAAGGGGACGACGCACTTCACAGCAACCACCTTGAAACTTCTGAGTAACATACACCCAGAAAGTCTGGATCTGGTTCTGCATTCACGGAGCGCAGCGAGACTGCTGATGTACGATCTATTTTAATGACCGAGATCACCATAATCCTGGATCAGCACTCTCCACTCCACCATGCTCTGGCTGTGAACAACTTTCTATAAGAGAAAACTCTCTTTTTGGTCCACGTCCACCTTGAAGCCATTAGGGGTTTTTGATTTCCTGGTTTGGCGGGTTGGTAAGGTTGGGGGGGGCGGGGGGAACGGGGGGAGGGAGGGGTGCAGAAAAGCGCCTGGCCCTTTTGGCCACAGCAGCCGGCAGCTCTGCGGCGTCCAGGTGTGTCGGTTACACGTCTCTGACGTAAAAGGGAAGCCCAGAGACTCCTGGAGCGCTCGCTTAGGTTACCTCGGACTAACGGGAAACCGCAGTTACCTCAGGGGCTGATTGATTCGGCCCCGGCCGAGGCACTTGTTAACCGTCGCCGAGGAGAGGAAAAGGGCCTCCGTCGCTGATTGGATTTCCACGTTTAACCAATTACTAAAGGAAACGGGGGCCGGCGGGCGGCGCGCACTTACGCAGAGCAGCGGCAGGGCGTGTTGTGCTTAGGCTCGGGTTTCACGTTGGAAAACGCGGTCAGGACTTTCTGCACCATTAACAGAGAACAGAACACAATCGAGCGCACAGGCGCGCACAGGCGTGGGCTTCGACTGACCTGCAAGTGTGATCATCACTGACCGATGCTATTTGCTTTCCTTCTGTAGGCTCGAAGACTACATGATTGATGTAGCTGGTGTGTCCCTCCATCACCTAGGCAACAGAGGAAACATGCAAATCACACACACATAAGCACAGACCTATGCTACCTGGAAGCCAATGTGCATAGTCAGATGTAAAAGCCTGAAGACCCTCTCGATTCGAATAACATGCACTAGTGAGTTTGCATATGACTATGTATGGCTGTGGGTCACTTAAACATCATAGGCAAACATCTGGGGCACCTAAGCTCATTATTTACATGCAAGAATAAATAAATAGATTAATAATAATAATATTACTTTAGATTACAGTGTGTAATCATTCCCTATGCATGGCTTCGACAACCCTGGACACCAACTCATTCAGAGTAGGCCTTAACTTTTGGCTGAGATCTTGTGTGGACAATGAGAGGGTCAAGCCAATCCGTAAAGTCTTGGCCAGTGCATCCCAAATACTTCCAATAGGGTTAAGGTAGGGCTGGGCAATATGGGAAAAAATCTTATCACAATATTTTTTTCATATCAGTCGATATCGGTATATATCACAATATAAATCAAGTCACTACTGCCTTTTTACTTTAAGTAAGAAGTGAAGATATCAAAATTTCGAAATTTTGTTGGATTGTTTTTTTATCTTCTGATTTAGTTTCTGTCAGAAGATAGACAAATGTACTATAGAACATTACACAACTGTATTTCAAATGAATTTTTGGTTATAAAGTCAACTTTGCCTCAGCGTTCCCACTCAAACTCCTACAATATACATATTTATCTTTATCGATTATCGATTTATCCGGAGCGTGAGCTGCAGCTACTAACAATCGCTCGCGTGCATCTAACGTTCTGGGAGTGTTTCACACAGAAACACAACAGTGTGGTGCTCTGTCAGCTCTGCACAGTGGAGATGATCACAACAGTACAACTGCTACACACGAGACCTTGAAGATCAAACATTCCGTATCATTATTTTCCGATAATTATCATTATTGTTTTATCACCCAGCCCTAGGTTCAGGTCAGGAATCCCAATTCATGTGACTCATGTGTGAGGAAAAAATCCATTGATATGATAATCAGGTGTTTAACTGACTTCATTTTACTACCACATAACACGGCTGAGCCTTGACCTGACCAACTCAAGCCCCCAGATCATAACACGGAGCCCTGAGGCTTGTAGAGTGGACACTATGAATACGATGGGTGCATCACTACATGCTCTTTCCTTCTTAGTCTGACGCTCCCACCACTCTAGAATAGGGTCAGCCTGCACTCATCAGATCTTTATGCTCCCAACAAACTGGGGCGCATTAGTCTCACCAACAAGTGGTCTCCTTCCAACCACCCAGCTGTTTAGTCCGAAGCCTCAGAGTTCTGGGCGCGTGGAAATGCTCTTACTTTCAGTATTAAACACAGCCACGAGTCTGTACCAAGCGTCATTCAGGACTGGTTTCCAACCACAACTCTTCCATGACGTTGATGGTTCTCAAGAATCCTTTCACTTCACTTCATGGTGCTTTTTGGGGGCAGGCTATATATATATATATATATATATATATATATATATATATATATATATGTACAGACCCATTCCAGAAAATTAGAATATTATGGAAAAGTTGATTATTTCCCATAATTCCATCCAAAAAAGTTAAACTTCCATAGATTATAGATTAAGGGCCCACAATGTAAACGATTTTCAAGTATTTATATGTTTCTTTTTACATAACTTGGGCTTCCAGCTCATAAAACCCACGAAAATAGGAAATCAAAAATTTAGAATACTGTGGAAAAATTAGCTCAAATTTTGCAGGGCATGAATTCTAATTTTATTTTCATTATTATTTTTATTTTCTAGTTTTTTTGTTATATAACAAGAAATTGCTTATTTTGAGAAAAAAAAAAGTAGTTTGAAGGTTTCAAGTTTTTCCTCTATGAACCATCACACAGATTTATTCAATTCCATCACCAGCACACTTGAAATGTGGGCTTACTTCCATCAAAGTATGTGATACTAGTCTGGCTAACAACAGCTTAAAAACAGCATCTACACTTTTTTATTATTTTGTATTAAATACAGTCTTAGTCTTATTAAATACAGCACTTTATGAGTGTTCATTCATTGTTAATGCTATTTATGTACATGTATGTATCAGATATTAGCCCAGAACTGCCACATATGTGCATCTCTACTGAACAAGTTATTTAATATTATGCATATTTAAATATATTATAAAAAATGAGAAAAGTTTTGCTTTCATTCCTATTTTTTACTATTATTGATACATTATCTTCTAAATACAACTTAATAAAATACTAGGAGGTGATGGAACAGCATTACATTCTTGATCAACAGGCATTTTTATAGCAAAAAAGGTAATCTAGGGGTATCTGGTCCAATATGGCAACACTGATCTAGACAGTTCAGTGTCACCTAAATATTCTGGCTGTTGGAAAATACACAGTCAAGTCACATTATTATGACCTACTTTCACTGGCGAAAGTGCGTAGGCGGCAGCGCTAAGGTCTTAGTGCTACAATCTTTTTGTGGAATTCTAATCCATGTGGAGTACACTCTCAACTGATTTGAGTCTGAATCCATCCTTGCAGATGACATACACCATACATACTGATGGTCTTCTCTGGGGCGGATGGGATCTTCCACCAAGACAATGCGACACATGACTAGAAATGTCCCACATTGCTTGGAGGAGCTGACGAAGACTTCCAAGTACTAAGCTGGACTCCTAATTCCCCAGACTTGGACCCAGTTTAGCATCTGTGGGTCCACCTGGATGGTGGTGTTGGCTCTATGGATCCTCCTTCTTGCTCCCTCCAGCAGCTGTGGGATGCACTGCAGTCTGCATGACTCCAGATACCTGTGACCACCTACCAGCACCTTAATGAGTCTAGCTGCTGTCTGTGATGCATAGGGCGGTCACTCTGGATATTAGCTGGTGGTCATAATAATGTGACTCAACTATCAGTTCAACCGGTGCCAATAATTCCTTTTTATGAAAATATGCTATAATTATACAATTCCAATATCATGGTACAACACAACTGACAAGCCTACAATCCAAATGGCAACAAAGCTCTATTAGATTCTGGCCTAAAGAACGTTCTATGGGTGTCACTGACTACAAGTGCAGTTACTAGAAAGCATTTGCGAACCATCTGGAAGCATCTGGATTCCTGGAAACGGGGTCCCAGCTCAAAGTACGTCGTAATGAACCGAGACATTAATTTTGTCTGTTCCAATCAGTCTGCTGTTGATGTATTCCTGCGATTTGGCCTGTTGTGTTTAAAGAGCCAAACTGAAATTCTTGAAAGTTCATCTGAGAAGGGAATTGGTCGTTCAGTGGCTGTACGCCGTCCAGGCCCTGAGGCAGCAGAGAAGCCCCATGCCATTAGGCTCTTTGCACCATGCTTCACAGCTGGGATGAGGTGTTGGTGTTGGTATGCATTGTTCTGATTCCTCATTGCTGTGCATGCACGGAAAAGTGCCTAACCTCATTTCCAGCGGTGCAGGACATCCAGGTGGTGCACAGTGATACCGAAACGCTTTCTGTTGGAGAGCAGCAGTTTCATAAGGCAGGTTTTCATTCTAGTCACGTCACAGCACACCTGATTCCGCTTGCTTATTCAGTTAAGCTCAGTCTTCACTAGGGAGGCACTTAACGATTAATTTATTAATCGATTAATCGAACGATTCTATTTTTTTATTTTATTTTTTTCAGATTAGTTGAATAATCTAACAACTTTTTTTTTTAGACTCTAATGTGAGTGTGTTAGGAATGACATTTTGGATTTGTGACCAATGGATAATTTTGTGCATGTATTTACAGGGGTTGGACAAACTGAAACACCTGACATGTTAGTGTGGGAGGTTTCATGGCTAAATTGGACCAGTCTGGTGGCCAATCTTCATTAATTGCACATTACACCAGTAAGAGCAGAGTGTGAAGTTCAGTTAGCAGGTAAGAGCACAGTTTAGCTCAAAATATTGCAATAACACAACATTATGGGACATACCAGAGTTCAAAAGAGGACAAATTGTTGGTGCACGTCTTGCTGGCGCATCTGTGACCAAGACAGCAAGTCTTTCTGGAGGACCATGTGCATCCAATGGGTCAAACATTGTATCCTGAAGGCGGTGCCGTGTATCAGGATGACAATGCACCAATACACACAGCAAGACTGGTGAAAGATTGGTTTGATGAACATGAAAGTGAAGTTGAACATCTCCCATGGCCTGCACAGTCACCAGATCTAAATATTATTGAGCCACTTTGGGGTGTTTTGGAGGAGCGAGCCTGGAAACGTTTTCCTCCACCAGCATCACGTAGTGACCTGACCACTGTCCTGCAAGAAGAATGTCTTAAAATCCCTCTGACCCCTGAGCAGGACTTGTATATGTTATTCCCAAGACTAATTGACGCTGTATTGGCCGCAAAAGGGGGCCCTACACCATACTAATAAATTATTGTGGTCTAAAACCAGGTGTTTCAGTTTCATTGTCCAACCCCTGTGTGTGTGTGTGTGTGTGTGTGTGTGTGTGTGTGTGTATATATACATATATATATATATATATATATATATATATATATATATATATATACATACATATATACACACAGAGCTGGGGTGAAAATATCGAAAATATCGAATATCGGGATATTATGTTTAGTGATACTGTATCGATTCTCAAAAACACAGTATCAATACACAGATTCCTGTCAGACAATGAATCATTGTGTAGTGTGTTTAAACCTCTGACCACTAGATGGCAGTTCTGTAATCCATTTTCAGCTCCACTCCAACCTTAACAAGCAGCACAAGGGCGCAAAACTATTAGCAAACCTGTTCATATAGTGGTGTGTTTTAATAGTAAGATCTGAAAAATCTTAATATATCACATGCAATATATCGTGATATACTGAATCGTGACCGCTGTATCACGATACGTATTGTATCGCCAGGTTCTTGCCAATACACAGCCCTAATTAGAGCTGGACGATAAATCGATTTTATCGATTAACTCGAATTTATAGTTAGGGACGATGTGTTCTTTTGAAAATTGGTTTTATCTCAGTTTTAATTACCGACGCCCCCCTTTGGGCTTCTGTAGCTCAGAGTGATCCATCCCCCCTCCTTCGCGCTTGCCATAGACAAATATAACAACATACTAGCGATTTGGGGAAAGCCAGAGTTTGTCCCCAAAGAAAACGTTTTCTTTCAAACGAAGCAGCACGAGAAATTTATTCCAGCACCGTCCCTGACACGTTTACCAACTGTGTGATAAGAATGGGGCATGTTGGAAGGCAATCACAGATGCTATAGCGATGTTTATTGCTAAAGACATGGTGAACATATATACGGTGAAAAGGTCAGACAGGTGAAAAAACATGGTGGAAAAGTTTTAGAGCAGGAGTCCGTGCTACCAAGCTGCAAATATCTTTCTGAAGTTGCCAAAACTGCATAACAACCCATTGCAGTTGTCAGGTCAGTTTGTAACATCTGTAAAATTAGTAACATCAGCGTCTCTCACGGGAGAACCAAGACAAAGACATTTAACATACTAACCTGATACACACTTCAGAGACACCACACAGCCGAACACAGTGAGTATCAGTAAACAGCAGAGCTAGAACACACAGCTAACACAAAACAAATAACCCAGAACACCTACAGACCAGATTTGACCGGTACAAACAGAACACCAGAGAGCTAAAGAACCACAGCCAGAGTGATTGAGTTTATAGTTCTAGATAAGCAGCTCTTCTCGGCTGTAGAAGACGTTCATTCTGCTGCTTAATGTTCCACCTGGATCCACGCTCTGCTGTTCCTAGTAGAGATACTTTTCAGATGTGGCTCTTCTGGAGCTGTATCAAGCAGTTTACTCCCACATAGACCAACTTCTAATTTAGTTAAAATATTATACTGTTTCATATGAGCTCATTAAAAATGGTAATAAACCAGCTTCCACCATGTTTCATGACATTCTTGTGCTAATAACTACATGTAGCCCTGCCGTGGCATATAGCCCACGCACTGGATCGGTATCGGCAATCAGATGATCACGCTGAAAGGTGACTGGTGATTGGAATCGGCCCCAAAAACTGAACGGTCCATCTCTAATATTTTTTAAAGGCCATATCGCCCAGCTCTAATATATACATGTAGGGTCTCAGAAGCATGAAGGAAACGCATGGCCATTCTAGACTTACAGTATTAAAGGGTACCTTAAACGCACGTGATCTAAAAATGGTTAAAGACTAAGAGTCTACGCTCTGACTCGACTTTTAGAGGCACAAATGAGACACAAAGCCTACACGCCTCACGCACGAGAACTCGGACAGTTTGTGGACTATATACTTTGGCAGGGAGTCATTTGAGAAGCAGCTATGTGTGTTTTAAAGCTCCTGCGGTATCTAGAACAGTCTTGGGTTCTACACTGGACGATTAAGAAACGGTTAGCAGACACTACTGAAAGAAACATGTTACAAGTGTTAATAATCTTAAAATAATCTGCTAATGCTGACCCTACACCAAACGATTTCTCATGAGAGTCTTGCTGGAGTTGAGTCGTGCTCGAGTCGTCTCGATCGTTTAGTGTGAGGTGTTTGTGACTGCTGGTTTAAGTCAGTCTTGATTTCGTCCGAGCGTTCAGATAAAATCAAAGTCTTGAAAAATCTGAAGTCTTGGCTCTTGCAAATATTCACTTGTACATTGTCGACAACCAATAGGAGCTCTTTTCACCAGCAAATGGGAAGCTGCGAGGAACGGGCCCCCGCGTGTAGCTTCTCCAACACAGGAACAACAGGAATGTCTGGTGGGTAAAGATATTGGACATGGAGGGAAGTCCAGCAAGTGCTCTGAAACTGTGGTTCTCCTGGACTGTACAAAAGGAGGAAAAACAGGTGGAGCTGTGGAGTGAGCTGTGGAGTAAGCTGTGGAGTGAGCTGTGGAGTCAGCAAGAGTGCCTCTTTGACATGTCTTCCCATTTATATATCACAAAATCCCTGCTGAGTATGCTATGCTAAAACACTGCAGAACGGGGCTACAGTGTTTACAATTAGCCTAGCAGCTAACCATACATTTCAGCTGAATATGCTAACTTCAATCATATAAATGGGAAATAATCTCAAAAGGAATCTAGTAGCAATCTTGTAAACAGTGACTCTGAAAGACCCCCAGTCTTTGCGAAATCATAGTCTGTGACTAGTCTTTAGATGTGAGAGGGCGTCAGACTCTTCAGAGTCTTTTAAAAGTATTCTAATGTATGGTCAGCATAAGATAAGATAAACAGGTAAACAGGTGCTGTCCTGCTGCTGTGTTGATGAAGCTCTACGGGATGTTTGATCTTCAAGGTCTCGTGTATAGCAGTTGTACTGTTGTGATCATCTCCACTGTGCAGAGCTGACAGAGCACCACACTGTTGTGTTTCTGTGTGAAACACTCCCACAACGTTAGATGAACGTGAGTGATTGTTTGTAGCTGCAGCTTGTACTCCAGATAAATCCATGCTTTTAGTAGGAGCGGCCATCTTTGCGGCGGTAATTCCGATTGCGTTGACGCGTCGCCCCAGCCCTAGTCTTCAAACAACTGATCAAGTGTGCTCCTGCTCGGTTTGGAATTTGAAGCCCTCAGGGAAGAAGACTGAACCCCCTCATTAATGCGGACAGTATGAAGCTCAAGGTCATGCTCAGTTGTCAATTTGGGACTCTTTGTTACTTGTGGGATGATTCTATTCCACACTGGTCGTTGTTGGGCAGTCAGTGCTTCCGCAGACAATGTTTCGCTCTGGCAGTCCGCCACACCTAAGTCATTGCCACTGTTGCCAAATAAATAAATAAATAAATGAATCAGTCCAACCAATCAATCTTCTAATCCAAAGCCTCGGTGACCCGCCTGTTAAGGCAGACTCCAGCTCCTAAGCATCCATCACTGGAATTCAGTTGGGTACCAGCACTAATAGACTATATTACAGTCTCATTTAGCAGTGGCTCTTATAAAGCTCTAATAAAATATGAATAATTAAGAGCTCTCCAATGAAAAAAGAGAAACAGGCGAGGGAGGTAAGCAGAGCAGGTGGCTGATGTATCTCTCTTCACTCTCAGGCGTCTAAGCTGGGTGAACTTAGCTCATATGCTGTCTTTCTTGTGTTTCAGAAACTACTACACTGCAACCTGAGCTTTTCCACACAACGTATGGCTGAGTAGGGCTGCACCTAACGATTAATTTCTTAATCGATTAATCTAACAATTCTTTTTTTCAGATTAGTCGATTAATCTAACAACTAGAGAGCCGATCGATGGCGTTAAACAAATGAGCTTGATTTCTGTATTTCCAGCTAGCGTTTCATCCAGGAAGAGGAGAACCCCCTCCCTGCAATTCCTATCTGAACCACTAGGTGGAAATACAGACCCTTTCATTTTCCACAGACTCACTAAAGCGGCGTGCCTTGTGAGAACAGTATGCGTTCATGGCTTGTGCTGTCCGTCTGGCAGTGTTTATCATATGTGACTCAGACTCAGACTCATCAATTTTGTAAAATTTGTAAAATCAAAGTGTCTCGCTGGAGAACCAAGACAAAGACATTTAACACTACTAATCTGATAAAGTACTTAAGAGTACACCACACAGCTGAATACAAAACAAATAACCCAGAAACACTGTGCAGACCAGATCTGATCGGTATGAACAGCACAGCAGCAGCAATTCAAGATCTAAATTTAATGATTTCAAATTTTTGTTTAAAATAATCAGAGTCTGTGTTTAATGACAGCAGTTTTTACTGCATTTATTTAATTAGCTTTTTTCGTTTTAAATTAAGGGTCTAAACGTACTTTATTTGCTGCTAATTTTGTTAAAATATTATGCTGTTTCACATGAGCTCGTTAAAAATGGTAAAATAAACAGTTTAGATCATGTTTAATGACTTGCTTGCGCTAATAACTACATGTAGCCCTGCCGTGGCATATAGCCCCGCCCCTGATCGGTATAGGCTATCGGCCGATAGTGCTGAAAGGTGATTAGACTCGGCCTCAAAAATGCTGATTGTTCCATCCCTTTATTTATATATATATATATATATATATATATATATATATATATATATATATATACGTAACTGGTTCTCGAATGACTCTGTATATTTGCCAACATATGTGTCCACAAACATTAGTCTTTTTTTAAACCATTTATAGATCATCAATGGTTAGACTAAAGTTTGTGGACACATATGTTGGCATATATACAGAGTCAGAACCAGTTACATGACCAGTTACATGTGTTTTAAAGCACTCGCAGTATCGGTAACAGCCTTAGGTATCTACATAGCAGTTGTGCTGTTGTGATCATCTCCACTGTGCAGAGCAATGCACATGAGCGATTGTTTGTAGCTGTAGCTTGCGCTGCGGATAAATCCATGCTTTCAGTAGGCGTGGCCATCTTTGAGATACATGGACACTATTGTTATGCTAATCAACGTAATTTCGTAATCGACTGCACAGCCCTATGGCTGAGTGATGTAATGTGCCTACCACTAATGGCGTACACTTTTCTGCATGCAACCCAACACCCCCCCTGCCACCAACAGAATCGCTTAGTTAGACTGAGTCACGTACACAGGTGCAGCTTTTACACGGTTGAATGGAGAGAAGCAGTGGACACAAGCTGAGGACTTACTTCAGCAACCACAAGCCTGTCACTGAGAAATAACTATCCTTCTTTAAATCATATAATGATGTACAATAATAGTCTACATCAAACCTCTCCCAACCACGCTCACACTACCTCCACACAGAACCAATGGGTCCACAGGAAACACCGACAGCTATTTCTCAGTGAACTGGCAATGAGGCAACAATCGTCTATCAACCAAGTGTTGAGTAAAAACATTCTGTAACGCTTTCCAATTGGATAAGCGCTTCCCAGGACCCATAAAATCTGTTTTGTTTGAATCACATGAATCTAAACTAAGCGCTTGCTATTTTCTTGCTATTGTTTTCATCAAACTCCTGAATAACTGTTATATTACCTTTAAGATTAAATTAAAGCATTGTGCCTAAGTTTATGGATAATGTTATATCATATTTAGCTTATTATATTTAGTTTTGCTCAGCAAAACACAATATATATTTAAATATTTAAACAGTATTAATAGAGTAAGTAGTGCTTTTCCATACGTCAGTGTGTTTATTTAACCCTTTCCAAGCTTCTCCTAAACAACCCAGTATTACTATCAGTTCTCATCTAATACCTGCTTTGACTGCTCAGTACTTCATTAAGCTAAATCAAGATTTGCTGCTGAAGGAACTGAATACATTCATACAATGTCTGGGGCGTCCAGGAGAAATCTGGAACCTAACTTTGTTCTTTAAACAGGAGCTCAAGATCTGATCTACTTCTTTCACAATAACATATTCATGTTACTTTGTATTGTATGTATGATTATTTATCTGTTCTAATCAGATCTTGTGGTGACAATACACTTAATAATCAGATAAAGACTTTTAAACTATCAGCTTAGGTGCCTCAGACTTTTACACAGTACCATCTTGTTTAAATCACTTGTTCTATTAATATTTGTTATTGTGTAATGTTGTATGTACTGTTTATTGAGGAATTGAAAACAGACTACCTTAACTTCATGTCTGTCCTGAAGATCTGAAGTAAACAGCTTTAGCTTTCTGTCAGCTGCAGCGGTGCAAAACCTGGAACATAAAAGAACAACACATTAAAAAAATCGGTAACTTCACAAAGAGTTAACGAGAAAAAGAAAGAGACATCCCTACCTGATCATTTGGGGTAGTTTGTCCAACCTGGACTCTGGACTCCATGCAAGGGCATCAACACGAACGCCATGCACAAACACCCGCAGAGTGTTGAATTCTACTCCTTCTACGTCCATGTTCTCCTCCTGCACACACAAACAGTTGCATTAACAGGCGCTTTCAGTGATCATATCATGTAACCGTATGAATACTGTGTTTTTGAGAATTGATACGGTATCACAAAACATAATATCCTGGTATTCGATATATCCAGCAGCACTGCTGTGTCTGATCCACTCACACCAGCGCAACTCACACTAACACGGCACCAACACGTCAGTGTCACTAAAGTGCTGAGAATGATCCACCTCCCTAATAGTATCTGCTCTGTGGAGGTCCTGTGGGGGTCCTGATCATTTAAGAACAGAGTAATAAAGTATACAGAGAATCAGATGATGGATGTTCATCTGGGCACTTTTGTGATCTCCTGAGTCGTCAGTGCGCTCTTGGTGGGCTGGAAAGGTTCACTACTGGAAAGGTTCACCACAGTTCCAAGCTTCTTCCATTTGTGGATAATGATATTCAGTGTGGTTCGCTGGAGTCACAGAACTTTAGTCATGTCTTTGTTATCTTTTCATTTATCTTTTCATTTATCTTTTCGTCTATTGTTAGCTTGAAGTAGCTTGACGATGTGAAACATTCAAAAGTGGCAAACAAAGAAAAATAGAGGAAATTGTGAAAGTGGCACATACTGTTTCACAGCATTATGTATGCATGTAGGGCTGGGCAATATGAGGAAAAAAAAAATCACAATATTTTTTTTCATATCAGTCGATATTGATATATATCACAATATAAATACACTTCAATTAATTGTGAAATGGACAATATTGTTTGTGAATTGCATGAAATTAAATTCTAAAGTGATCCTAAACTTTTGAGTGGTAGTATATATATATATATATATATATATATATATATATATATATATATATATATATATATATATATATATATATATAATGTTTGCAAGTATATTTTTGTATAGAGGCTTATTTTGCATATAGTCCTATTATCAGGTCCAAATCTCCTGGTACGACCGCCAATCCAAGTTAAGGATGTTATTGGACTAATTGGTTGTTAGGACACTCTTGCTCAATTGTGATGCACAGCTGAAAAACATTCTACTAATAAGTGAGTATAAAAGGGAACAACATTCTAGGTTAGTTTAGTATCTGAAGATCAGCAGTTGATGGCTTGCTGACCGACTCACAATGACCAGAAAGAAACAACTTTCTTTAGAGACCCGTCAGTCCATTGTTGTGTTAAGGAAGAAGATACTCCATTAAAACAAGAACATTTCACTGTGATCCCAAACTTTTGAGCAGTAGTGTAAATATATATTAGGAGTATTAGTATGAACAGTATTCACACACAGACCAAACCAAATTAGTTAAACAGCCACTAACTCCACTCTGTGCTGTGTGCTTCAACCAAACATGAAATGGCTGGAACTGTAGTTCTGCCACCTGATTGGTTTAGGCGGCGCTATTCTCATTCGCTATTCTCATTCGCTATTCTCTCAAAACATGGACTGAACTTAATTCTATCAACTATGTTTTATAATTTTATCAAGGAAACGTTATTTCTCGATTATTATCGTTATCGTTTTATCGCCGAGCCCTACGTGCATGTATACATATAAAAGCTCTATGTACGCTGGACTCACCTTAAATCGACAGGTCCCCACCACTACATACTGGTTTCCACCATAAGCCAGAAGAGAGGCTGCCGAGCCACAGTCATACGGGCTGAACTCCACTACATGGACGTAGTCCTCACAGGGCACTGTGTAGGTAGCTGAACGACTTGTATCCTCCTGCATTCTGCCACGTCACTAGTTTCACTCCCTCACCTGCATCATAATAAAGGAAGAATCACAAACGGAAGAATAGTGAACTTTATATATACTCTGTCGTTCAGAATACAAGCAGCTTTACAGAACTCAAGAGTGCAGGCTTCTAGTGAGCAAACCTTGGAAGACGGGGGAAAGAAAAACTCGAGAATGAGGAAAAACCCACTGAGAGGAACTGCGATTGCATACTGCAGCCTGAGTTCGAAACACAGAATGTCTATGTGAAGCAAAAACATTCTTAAAAAAAAAAAGTTCTAAAAAATGTTAAATAAATGTTCATTCTAATAACCAAGAGAATATAAATGATGTCATTTCAGCTAACACACACACCAGTTTAACAAGTTATGAAAAGATATCTCAACTGAGAGCTGGTTTTGATAGTCTGAACAATAGTTCCAAAGACTTGGGGGTCACCATACTTTAAGCCTAAATCCATGAAGTGCTGTAAGCATTTACATGGAGCACAGTGGCTGCACCATCAACCAAGGACTCTTGAAAATAAATTCATAATCTATGGCACGGGTAGCTTAAATACTTCATAAGTGTTGACCAAAAATGCTCACACTTTAAAAAAAAAAAAAAGATGGATATTTAGTAAAGACAAGGATTCTATATTCAACCATGAACACTCAAAGAAAGAACCATTTGCATGCATGTGTTGTATACATACGTAAAAGGATGGTTCTTCAAGAGTTGTTTACAACTACGAACACTTGAACCACATGATTAAAGGGTTCTTTGCAGCTTGCAAGTGTTAATCAGATTAAAAGAGATTGTGGAGTATATGACATCATATAAAACTTTACTGAAAAGGGTTCTACTATAATTACAATGTGAAACTTGTTACCGTAGCTGAACCCCCTATTTTTGGGTGCTATGTAGAAGCATATACAGAACCAATGGTCAGGTCTAGAACCATTATAGCCCACACGCACAGAACAATCTGTTCTTAAAAGTGTAGGTTTGTTTGAAATATGAGTTACAGCTTCAATAACCAGGTTAACAGTGTTCATGCAGAGATTTGCAGCCCCAGATAGTTACTAATCACAACAGTTCCAGAGGGAAGTGATGAAAATAACAGACTTCAGTTAGCTTAACTTATTTACATCAGAGCATGTATTGTATACGAGGTCTTATAGAACTGTTCTGAAATGTGTTCGACTATACTGACGATGTAAAGCTTGTTATAGTAGGAGAACATATTTTGGGTGCTATATAGAACCAGGTTAGAAGTGTTCGTACAGAGATTTGCAGGCCTGTATAGTTACTAATCACGACAGTTCCAGAAAGTTCCAGAGGGAAGGGATGAAAACAACTGATAATATAATATTTACATCACTACAGTTACTTTAACTGTTTAAAACATGGAAAAACAGCTCCCAGCGCACAAGAGTCCTGTATTAAAAAGCTGACAAACTACTTTACGATTTGAAGAAGCCAGTACTGTTTAATAAATGTGGAGCGAAGAATAAAATCTGTAGATAAATAAAAAAGACAGATAAGCTTTTTCACTGAACGCCGCCGGATTAGCCTCTTCAGCATTAGCACTCGTTACTTTATCTTGAGGCAGCAAATTTAACCTGAATTAACCTCCAAATAAATCAGAAAATATACTACCTTAGGGTTTAATTCAATACTGTTGTCACTGTTAAGTAAACTCGGGTTTTCAGTCCATTACACAAATATTCTGTTATTAAATCCAGCGCGCCGTCCACATGCGTTCAAACTGCTAGTGTTTACATCCGGGTCATGTCACTTTTCCCCACGTTAAACCCGGAGGATCAGTTACGCTACGCGGACTGCGCAGATCTACATATCATAGCGTGCTAAACTAAGTTTATAGTATGATACGTAGATCGCGGAAAATGTCTACGCCGCTCCCACAGTTTTAACAACGGGATCCTTCAATGAATGACTACAAACTACTATCTGACGATAACAGTTGCTGCCGTATCTCTAAACTTTATATCAGCTCTATTTTTGTTTTTAAATATTTTTCAAAATTATAAAAAAAATGTATATATAATTAAGTGATTAGATATTGTTTACAGTGGTTGTTATGAGAACCAGACGCCACCTTGTCTGCAACACAAATATAGACATTTTATTTTTGTACTACTATTCTTTAACTATTTAATATTCATAGCTTAAGAAGGCTTAATTGTGGACTGTTTGAATTAGAACACCCTGTACGTATCCCTCTGCCATGATTTGATTGACAAACTATTCAAGCTAAACCTTTATCATAAAACAATGTCTCAGACATGTCTCGTATGCAT
>CM038702.1:4710812-4778312 GCA_021613375.1 Megaleporinus macrocephalus
ACCGACCTGAAGCGTGCGGCGCGCAGCAGCTCCACTTCTCTGTTCTTGGTAAGTCTCTCTAATCGCTGTTCAGTAGAGACCGTATCAGTGCATCACTTTCACCATCACAGTGATCAACTGCTCGTGTCTTCTCTCTTATTAGGCAGTGACATCATTCGTGAGAGCAGTACAGCTGGGTGGGAAAGGCTATGCCCCGCCTCCGTCTGACCCCTTAAGGAAGCACATAAAGGGCCTGTCACAGTTTGTCCACTTCACGGACCAGTTGGAGGAGATACTGGGAGAGAGCCTGGACTCCAGGTATGCATGCGTCCAAAATCACCTACTAGTCAGTAGGTACTAGATTAGAGTCAGTACGTGCTGCTCGAGCGGCAGACTAGTAGTTAATTTCAGTAGAGAGTTTTAGTACCACACAATCTCAGACGTACTACGTCCACCATATTACCAGCGTCCTGTGACTCAAGACGTCAGACCAGCACCTTAAAAGTCCTGCTACTCATTTAAAAGCTTAAAAAAGATTTAGATCTTTTAGTGACTCTGATCTTTGTTTTTATCTGATTATGTATCAGACAGTGTGGAGCTGTAGATCAGAGAAGATAAACGGGAGGAATGTAATCATTGTTTATCTCAGCAGTAGCGCTAACTCCTGTAGCGGCAGTTCACTAGCCGTAGCTACGTACACACAGCCGACGTTCAGCTTTTCACTGTTTTCTTCCTCCACTTGTAATTCATCCGCGACTCCAGGTGAATCATGGGATAGCACAGTGTGCTGTGTTCGCCTACATAAAAATGGCTGCCGATTCAGGAGGTCATCCAAGTACCCTGTGCCTACTAGGTATTCGGACATACTAGCCACACTAGCCTACTGATTTCACTACTGAGTGGTAGGTAAAGTAGACCCCCAGTCATTGTCCTGGAAATGAGCACTGATGTGAGGACTGTGTTTTAAAAAACCCTACTCGGCTTCGTGACTCTTTGTGTATTATCTAGTGTTGCACCGATTCGATATCGGCCCGATACAGCACTCCCACACAGTATCGGTATCTGCAATAGAGAGCGCCAATACCATGAAGCTTATGGACGTGCATGCGCACCACTAGATGGCGCTTGACTAAAGCCAGCAGCATGTCCGCGCTGTGGGAGTATTTCTCAGTTGAGACGGGCAGCAGCAAAAAAAGCTGCAAAATTTGTAACACCAGCATTTCGAGGGGTGGCAAAGACTTCAATACGTCAAATTTAATTAAGCATTTAAACCGAAACCACGTCAAAGAACACAGCGACTTCATTTTAGCAAGCACAAAGAAGCTAGCTAGCACAAAATACAACGTATATTAAATATCAGGATTTATAGCCATATATCGAGCACTTAAGTTGGTATCGGCCGATACCTGAAAAGCTGATATTGGTGCATCCCTAGTATTATCCACATAATTTTTTTTTTTTTTGTGATGAGCTATGTCTGGTTCACACTACACGACTGTCTGTGTGGTCAGGTCTTGATGCCGTTCCCACTACATGACTGGTTGTGCTGTAATCCTGAGTCTTTCAGTTGTCGTGGTTTTCACACTACATGACTGATCAGCAACACGGTGTCACGAATCACATGATTTTCACCTTGGAGAACCGCCCACTCATCTGGCTGCTGTCCAAAAACACAAACTAAACTCTGGTGAGAACTAAACGCATGTGAGAACTAGCGACACCACGTAGAACAAAGAATTTTGTGAGTCCAAGTAGAGCGAGAACCTCTTGCAGCCATCGTCTACTGTTGGTGTACTTCTCCTCAACTGCCGCGTCGTCCGCAGCCGCAGAGAGGTGGCGTCAACGGTGACGAGGTTCTATCGCTACTCCAGGAGTATTTCTTTAGAGTCCAGTTAGAGGACATTTCTTCAGGCCGAGGTCCAGACTGTCATAATTTCTAACTTGTGTTATGATTCAGAGCCATATCCTGTCTCCTGAAGTAGCCTAGTATCAGCATCTTATACCATCAGCTACTGAAAGACTAAACAAATTACAAATCCCGTTCAGTATATTTAGTGTAGGGTCCGCCTGTTAGTGTGCTCTACGCAATCCCATTGGCTAGGGGCAGTCGTGGCCTGAAGATTAGGGATCCGGTCTCGCCGATTCAATCCCAGGGACTGGCAGGCCATGACTGTGGGCGTTTCACTGCCCTCTAGTGTGTGTACATGTGGGCGTTTCACTGCCCCCTAGTGTGCGTACATGTGGGCGTTTCACTGCCCCCTAGTGTGCGTACATGTGGGCGTTTCACTGCCCCCTAGTGTGCGTGCATGTGGGCGTTTCACTGCCCCCTAGTGTGCGTGCATGTGGGCGTTTCACTGCCCCCTAGTGTGCGTGCATGTGGGCGTTTCACTGCCCCCTGGTGTGCGTGCATGTGGGCGTTTCACTGCCCCCTGGTGTGCGTGCATGTGGGCGTTTCACTGCCCCCTAGTGTGTGCGTGCATGTGGGCGTTTCACTGCCCCCTAGTGTGTGCGTGCATGTGGGCGTTTCACTGCCCCCTAGTGTGTGTACATGTGGGCGTTTCACTGCACAGATAGGTTGCTATTGACTCACAGTCACGACTGGCCTAGATATTAAACATGCTAGATGTTTGCCGGGTGTCTGTGATGAGTGGGCGACCACTCGGTGAGCGTCTTTCAGCACTACACGACTGAGCGACTGCCGATTGGCCTCTGCGCAGAGGTTTTTGTCGATGGTCTGCGACCGAACATTAAGTACTTGAGTTCTTCTCCATCGCTTACATTACTTGGCTTGTTTATGTTGCTGGACTGATGCCATCGTCAATGCTTTCTGACACGCCCACCCAGTTCTGAGCAGCCAGCATTTATCTGCCATTAGGTTGTATTCTTGTATATACTGTGTATCTTCAATATAACACTAAGGACATGCACTTAATAATCCATTAACTGCAGAAAATCTGGTGTCTTAATAGTAATTGGATAGTGTGGAAACTCCAGGTCTACCTGAGTCAGGCAGTAATCAGATTTCAATAATATGCACAGAGTAAGACGTGACAAACCTAATGTAAAACTTAAACTAGGGCTGTGGGAGTGTGTGTATATATGTGTGTGTGGTGTGTGTATGTATATATATATATATATATTATATAAATATATATATAATAAATATAAATATATATATATATTATATATATATATATATATATAATATATATCTATAATAAATATATATATATATATATATTAATGGACTGATCTTTGAGGCCAATTCCGATCACCTTTCAGCACAATCAGCCGATACCGATAAAGGGCGGGGCTATATGCTACTGCAGTTATAGGCTACATGCAGTTATTAGCGTAAGCAAGTCATGAAACATGGTCTAAACTGATTTATTACCATTTTTAACAAGCTCATGTGAAACAGCATAATATTTTGAACTAAATTAACAAAGTAAATCAAACAAATATCAACAATACTGCAATCATTTAAATTTAGACCCTTAATTTAAAACTAAAAAAGCTCACTAAATCAATGCAGTAAAACTGCAGTCATTAAATTCAGACTGTGCTATTTTAAACTAAATCTGTAATCATTAAAATGTAGAATATTGAATTGTTGCTGCTGTTCTGTTCGTACTGGTCGGATCTGGTCTGCACGGTGTTCTGGGTTATTTGTTTTGAGTTAGCTGCGCGTCTGTCTTGGTTCCCGCATTAGACACGTTGATTTTACAAAATGTCCTAGATGAGTCTGTGTCACATACGGTAACAAGCTCTCGCGAGGTGCACCGCTTTAGTCAGTCAAAATGAAAAGGGTATGTGTTTCAACCTAGTGGTTCAGATAGGAATTGCAGGGAGCTGGCCGGAGAGGGTTTCAGCGAAACGCTAGCTGGAAATACAGAAATTAAGCTAATTTGTTTAACGTCGTCGATCGGCAGGCTCTCAGTATCGGCTAAATTGGAGAAATATCGATTGCGTGTTTTGATTATAAATCGGCCGATAACGATACATAGCCGATCAATCCTTCGATCTCTTATATGTATGTTAGAGATGGACCGATCAGCGTTTTTGAGGCCGATTCCGATCACCTTTCAGCCTGATCGTCCGATAGCCGCTACCGATCGAGGGGGGGGCTATTAGACACGACAGAGCTACATATTATTAGCACAAGCAAGTCATGAAACATGGTCTAAACTGGTTTATTACCATTTATAATGAGCTCATATGATACAGTATAATATTTTAACTAAATTAGAAGTTGGTCTATGTGGGAGTAAACCAGTTGATACAGCTCCAGAAGAGCCACATCTGAAAAGTATCTCTACTAGGAACAGCAGAGCGTGGATCCAGGTGGAACATTAAGAAGCAGAATGAACGTCTTCTACAGCCGAGAAGAGCTGCTTATCTAGAACTCTAAACTCAATCACTCTGACTGTGGTTCTTTAGCTCTCTGGCTGTTTCTGCTGCTGTTCTGTTCGTACCGGTCAGATCTGGTCTGTAGGTGTTCTGGGTTAATAGTTTGTGTTAGCTGTGTGTTCTAGCTCTGCTGTTTACTGATACTCACGGTGTTCAGCTGTGTGGTGTCTCTGAAGTGTGTATCAGATTAGTGTGTTAAATGTCTTGGTTCTCCGTGAGAGACGCTGATGTTGCTAATTTTACAGATGTTATAAACTGTCCTGGATGAGTCTGAACTAGCTGTAAATACAGAAATTAGGCTCATTTGTTTACCTCGGCCGATCAATCCTTCCATCTCTTGTATGTGTGTGTGTGTATGTAATATTACTAACTTGCACTTCTTAAAGGATTTTAATATTTTAGAAACGGGCTTAAAGCTGTCATTGAAAAGGAGGTTCTACCAAGTTCTAGTCTGAAGGGGCTGAAAATGATGATCAGTTGATAAATAGTTAGGATTAGATTGTCCTGCAGCCATGTCGGGGACACATTCAGCTCTGTAGCGTTCACGGTACATATACGTGCCTGACCACCTCTGGAGTGGGTTTGAGTGATCAGCCCACACACTGGACCCTGTTCACACATACTTAACGCCGTCCGCCCAACACGCAAGTCAATGCCAGGTGTCAATGGGGCCTAAGAGCTTTCGTGCCTCGCCAGAGCAGCTGCTCCTTTCGCAATCAGGCAGTCTTCACAATTTCACAGCTGGTGATATAATGTCAGGGATTCTGCTTCACCTCCTCTGTGGTGCTTTTGAATTTGCCTTTGATTGAAACATCTCGGCTTTCAGCAAATGAACTGGCTGCTGAAAGAGAAGCCATTACAAAATAACTGAAATTTTAAATAAGCTTTAAGTACAGATGTGCGAGTAATGCTGCAGTCGTCATAACATCAGTGGTGTCTTGGCTACGCTACCAGTCAAAAGTTTGGACACACCCAACTGAATATATATGTTTATAACCATAAAGTGGTTTAGATCTGAATGTGTTGAGAGACGAGTGTGAATAGTGAAGTTGTCCATGTACTCAAATATTCCTAAAACAAACATTTGACTGTATTTAAATGTAAAAATGAGAATGTATATATTTATAAAATCTATAAAACCCCCAAACCTGTTTATCAGAACAAGATCTCAGCATCTACACTATCTTCTTCAGTCCTGTTAGAGAAACAGCTCATGTGGCTCCTCATTAAGAAGCTGCTGGTCAAAATGTTCAAAGTATGTAAACCTGCGTCAGAGCAAATGAGCTCATTTCTAAAAGACCCTCTAAACATTCTTTAAACACAACCAGATGTTTAATTCTGCTCCAGGAATAATTCCATACCTCTTATTTTATAGTCTATTCAGTTATTCGCTAATAGTGTTAATATTAACATGAGACAAATACCTGGGTAGGTGTGTCCAAACTTTTGACTGACTGTGTAGTTGTAAGATTCTCAGGTCTTAAGTTTGACCAAAAGTGGGCAAACATACTTTCCCACAAATGTGAACGAAGACATATTATTGCTTGTAAAATATATGCTTCATGTTTTATTTTCAATTTATCATATTACATTTGTATTAAAATGAACAAAAAAGGCAATAAAACAAATTGTGGAGCCTGACCTTCACATAAAATGGCCATTTACAATGTACAGGATCCATGCAGGAGTGTTAGTTGGAACCCTGGCTGGTAACACTTGTTGTAAGTGTTAATATGGTGTAATGACTCTTAATTAAAAATCACAAAAGTTTCAGATTTATTTATAAATTAACACTTTTATTCTAAATATTTAACATATACACATTATTACTGATGTGCAATGTCTGCTGGGTAGATGAGGTCAGATGGTTTCAGGTCTGAACTGGACTGTGGTGTGAAGGAGTGAGTGTTAGTTACTAATCTAGCTTAAAGAAAACCATGTACATTGTGTTGTTGATGTTGTTTCAGTGAAAGGCAGTGTGAAGACTGATATTAGTCTAAACAGCTTCACAAACATAAACAAGGAGAATAGTTAGTGAAGCAGCGTGTGGACCAACACAGCTACCCAAAGACCCCCGCTCTGCTCTCCTCACTTCAGTCTGGATGAGTTTGAGGGGTTCAGTAGACCACCACTGGTGAGAGACTTGACGGAGGCTGTTGGTTTTAAGCTCAGACTAAAACACAATGCAGAGCCACAGTTTCCCCACACAGGAAGTCCAAAAGCTCCAGATTATGGAGAACCACGAGAAGAACCGTGAACGTGAACATGCGCTGGATTCTCTCCTGAGAACGTTTAGCGTTAGCGTCAGCTGCCTCTCCTCGTTTGTGGATCCTGAAGGTGAAAGTACAGTCTTAGTAGTGAACATACTACTTCACTAATAAAGGAGTGTGAAGCTCAGAGACACTCCCGTTCAGTGTATCGAGCTGTTTACTGAGCGTGAACGTTTCCTGCTAGAAAGCGGAGCTCCTTTAACAGACACTCTCCTTCTCCGTCACCACCAACACACAGCTTCACAACAACTCCAGCACTGTGTCACTCTCTCCTCCACCCTCTGTTCACCATTTACACTAACGTGGTGTGTGATGTCACCGCTGATGTCAGAAATGTTGAGTTCTAGCTCAAACTGTAAAGACTGAACAGTAGCATGTTTAGCTAGCTGTGCTCAAGCGTGACGCCCGGTTACTGCAACCATTTGACGTCACTACCCGCTGATCACGTCAGTAGATACAACAATGGAGACCCACGTGCAGCGGATTTTTTTATAGAAAATCTGATACTTTTAGTGATTTTTTTTTAATTAATTATTTTTTTTTTTTTACGTGTCTTAATTATTTAGTCATTACACCATATTAATGTTTACACGGGAACCCCGGCTGGTAACACTAAGATTGAGGGTCTAGTTGCAGTTAGCCTAGTACAGCCTCATGATCTCACCACATGTGGGTGTTTCGGTTCCTGGACGTACATAAAGTAAAAGGACCAAGTCATTAATAGCGTTTGCACACCAGAGCATTTTCCGTACTGCTCTGCGAGGTCAGTACGTCTGGTTGAGAGTGAAAGCTGCCCGAGGGCGGCCCAGAGAACCGATCCCTGGTCCTCCAGAGATCTGTGGTTTTGATGGAAGCAGCTAAAATTGACACTACCGCAGTCGTCCCTACTGAAACGTTCTGACTTCTAAGCCGTTCAGTTGAATGAGCTGTATAGCTTCTGACATCTGCTGCATGCCAAAAGTCCTGTACAGCAATCAGCTCTGCTGTAAAGTCCTTCACACGAGCAGCAAGCTCTATCAGTTCTGAGGTCTGTGTTTAACCTGTAGATGAATCGGTGCTGCTGCAGTGTTAAACTGACTTTGACCTTATTATTATGCAAGTGGACGCATTCCTAGATCTACCGATGTTTCCATGGTGTTTCCTCGAAAGTGGCCAGACACAAACATCCCCAGACAAACCTTATCTCCTCAAAACAAAGGTTTCATATTCATGGAATGTGGTTTTCGGAAATTTTGGAGAATCGCAGAGGAAAGTTCCTGGAGAGCGTAACGGTGAAAGTTCACAAAGAATCAGAACGCCAGATGAGCTGCTAAACCCAGATTAGACTAAATGAAATATGTATTAATATGATTTTCTCACAATACAGTATGCTATTCTAGATTTATTGTGTGTGTATATAGATCATTATCCAAAGAAAGCCTATTTATTTATTTATTTTTATTTTATTATTTTTTTTTTTTAACTGCAATATGATATCTCTTGTAACGTTGGTATTTTGGAGATGCTTGGTTTTCTGGACAGAGACATGTAGAACACTGACCAGTTGCACGTTTCATTATAAAGTAGGGATTGGTCCCTTTTAAACTGGGTTTAGTACAATCGAGTTTAGAGTTTATACTAATACTAAATAAAAATCATTTTGTTGATTGGTGTGAATTTTATATATAATGCCAAAAATATTCGCTCTGCCTCCTTCACATGCATAGGAACTTGAGTGAGATCCCATTGTTAATCCATAGGGTTTAATATGATGTTGGCCCAACCTTTGCAGCTACAACAGCTTCAACTTTTCTGGCTTCTCTGCCCCCCAAACCAAACTTTACACTCGGCACAATGCAGTCAGAGAAGTACCGTTCTCCTGGCAACTGCCAAACCCAGACTCGTCTATCGGATTGCCAGACGGAGAAGCGTGATTGGTCACTCCAGAGATCATGTCTCCACTGCTCTAGAGTCCAGTGGCGGCGTGCTTTACACCACTGCATCTGACGCTCTACATTGCGCTTGGTGATGTAAGGCTTGGACGCAGCTGCTCTGCCATGGAGACCCGTTCCATAAAGCGCTCGACACACTATTCTTCAGCTGATCTGAAGGCCACATGAAGTTTGGAGGTCTAGAACGATCAACTCTGCAACTTCTTCATTAATGTGTGTAGAAGCAGTCTGCATAGTGGACTCGCTGTGTGTGTGTGTGTGTGTGTGTGTGATTCTGGCTGAGGGGAATCAGTGGCAGCATCCCAGTGACCTTCTGCCTTCTACGTTTTTTGTTTCTTCTGAATATGGTTCTGGTTCTGTGGACTCCCTTCTAGTCACATCCTGAGCTTTGCTGCATCTTGATTGATGAAGGAAAGTACTTGATGTTTTGCAGAAATAACGGTTTCATGTTGTCCACGGCTTTGTCTTTAGTTTAAAACTGCTCTTGTGATGGATGCGGATGTTTTTGCAGTTCTTTGAGCTTTTCCAAAATTTCCTCCTCTGATTTATTTATTAATTTATTTCAGATTCTATATTTTAACAAGACTTGTTAAAAACATAGATGTTCTATATACATGTGTATGTCATGCTATGCTTTGTCTCTTCGAGGTATATGTACCCTAATGGGGGCGTGATGGTAGGAACATGACTGAGGTGGAGTTACGGAAGCTTTTGCTTCTTGATGGGTTGGAGCTGATATTGATGTCAGCTCCAGAAATAGTTCCAATAGATTTCACTTAAAAAAAACAAAACAAAAAAAAAAACCCCATCCCATGTAACTCTTTAGCTTTGATTTGGTTGGTTAACTATATTTATATTATAAAGTGACTATGATTTGCTCTTTTATATGAATTCAATCTACATGTACTTATTTTCTTTTAAAAAATCGATTTTTCGATTCAAATCTATCTTCATTTGAATAATCCGATATCAATTCGTTTAAACCCGAGATCGATCTTTATATTTAGCCTTCAGGGCAAAATAAGGTAGACAGCATGTTTAAGGTATGTAAGAATTGGGACAGTCTACATGTCGGGAGCGCGTACTATGATGTAAAATGCTGCCTATGTAGGAGCTCACTAGGTTTTGAGACACACTCATATGTTGAGAAAAGCATATTGTATTAACACAGTCTATACATAGTCCAAGTTTAACTGATCTATCAGCAGCTGTGAGGGTTCTGAGACTATGCGAGCATTGATGTCCCACCTTTTATGCACATAATCCACTTTCTGGTCTTGAAGGAAGGAACGGGATACGAGTAGATGGGTCAGAGGTTTAATGATCGGATCTGCTGTGAGCTTTGTGAGTCTGAAGCAGCTGATCAAGACCAGATGGATTTCTGGGATCGATATTTCTCTGGCTTTTAACACCGTCACGGAGAACGGGAGTGCAGACCAGTCAGCAGTTGTTAAGCGAGAACTTTAACGTCAACTGACAACATTAAAGGAGGGCCTGTGGACATCAAACAGCTTGTTGAAGTGAGTGGGTTCCAGTCCCATTTTATATAGTGCGATGGAGTAGTTTGTTGGGTTAGTACATTTCAAAGCGCCAGTGATTCTGATATGAATTAGTACTAATAATAGACGATGATAGATTCTTGTAGATACTACTGGATCAATTTTGCTGTCCTTATAACATACAATTGGTCAATGTTCTAAAGTATTGACCATACTGACCGTGAGTGTGTAACTGTCAATAGAACCAGAAACACTCCCCTGCAATTCAAGGTATTTATGAAGAACATAGGTTTCAAATTGTAAACAAAATGTTCTATTGTAGCTTCACCATCTTAAACAGAAAAATAAATAATTGAAGTATAAACATTGCTTCAGAAATAAAAGATGTAATCACAGTCTAATTGTTCTTTTATAAAAAAAATAATTACAATAACCCTTACTCTTCAATTACAAGAATAAAGAATGAGATTGAAACTATGCTATTACAACATGTGCTACTGCAACAGTACTGTACTGTAACCTACTAACAGGTTTAGTACTTATCGGCGTCATAAACTGAACTTCTTCTCGTCGGTCTGCACGTTGGTCGCTGTTTTCAGAGGTTTCAAAAGTTTCGCTATATCCTCGACGTCAATAACATTGGATCTGCCTGAAGTATCAATGTCATGGGCAGTTCGACGCACCTCCGTACTCACAAGAGCTGCCATTACGAGCAAAACCCTTTATGTGCGAGACTTTTTCACTGCTATGTCTGTATTATGTGTGTTATCTGTAATGACAGCAATGCTGTGATTAGCTTTTTCAAGCTCCCACTCCGAAACAGCCGATTTCAACACCTCGGCTATGTTTAACCCAGTGTGCGACTCAAAGGATTTCCCACTGAGCGGTGCTCACGTGTCGTTATAGTATGTAATCATATATAGTGTGTGTATGTGTATATATGTGTGTGTATATATATTGGGGCTGGGCGATATGGGAAAAAATCTTATCACAATATTTTTCATATCAGTCGATATTGATATATATCACAATATAAATCAAATCACTTTCCTTTTTTACTTTAAGTGAGATATGAAGATATCAAAATGTAAATTTTTTCGTATTGTTTTTATCCTTAATTTATTTTCAGACAAATAGACAAATGTACTATCGGACATGATACACACTGATACACACACACACACACACACACACACACACACACACATATATATATATATATATATATATATATATATATATATATATATATATATATATATATCTGCAGCTACAAACAATCGCAGGCGTGTATCTAACGTTGTGGGAGTGTTTCACACAGAAACACAACAGTGTGGTGCTCTGCACAGTGGAGATGATCACAACAGTACAACTGCTATACAAGACCTTGAAGATCAAACATCCCGTAGAGCTTCATCAACATAGCATGTTTCAAAGCGCCAGTGATTTTTATATTAATTAGAGATGGAATGATCAATCGGCTATGTATCGGTATCGGCCGATTTTTAATCAAAATATGTGATCGGCCGATATTTCTCCAATGTAGCCGATCCCGAGAGCTGATCGATGGCGTCAAACAAATGAGCTTAATTTCTGTATTTCCAGCTAGTGTTTCCTTGAAACCTGCTCCAGCCAGCTCCCTGCAATTCCTATCTGAACCACTAGGTGGAAACACATAGCGTTTCAATTTTTACAGACTGACTGAAGCGGCGGCCTGGCGAGAATAGTTTGCGGTCACAGCATGTGTGCATAGAAAACATTGTCCGTCTGGTGGTTTGTTACCGTATGTGACGCAGACTCATCCAGGACGTTGTTAAAATTAGTAAAAAAGTCTCGTTTGAGAACCAAGACAAAAACATTTAACTCTAATAATCTGATACGTCACTGCACACAGCTGAATACAGCGAGTATCAGCAAACAGCAGAGCTAGCACGCACAGCTAGCACAAAACAGATAACCCAGAACACCATACAGACCAGATCTGACCGGTACGAACAGAACAGCAGCAGCAATTCAATATTCTACATTTAATGATTACAGATTTAGTTTAAAATAACAGAGTCTGTGTTTAATGACTAACTAGCTTTTTAGTTTTAAATTAAGGGTCTAAATGTAATGATTGCAGTTTTGGGGATATTTGTTTGATTTACTTTGTTTATTTACTGCAAATTTTGTTAAAAATATTATACTGTTACATATGAGCTCATTAAAAATGGTAATAAATCAGTTTAGACCATGTTTCATGACTTGCTTGTGGTAATAACTACATGTAGCCCTGCCGTGGCATATAGCCCCGCCCTCGATCGGTATCAGCTATCGGCCGATCGTGCTGAAAGGTGATCGGTGATCGAAATCGGCCTCAAAAACGCTGATTGGTCCATCTCCAGTAATAATAGACGAATAGCTGTGGACGGTTTACTGGAATGGAGCTCTCTCTCTCTGAAGTCACCCCGTGGATGGTTTAACAAACACACTCCTGGGAGATTCCATCGTCGGAGCGTCCTGACGTAATTCCATTAGCCCCGTCCTCTGTTCTCAGCTGTAGATCGTGGACATGTGGGCCCTCAAGCTCTGGAAACCCTCACCTGACCCTCACCTGACTCCAGCTCTGTCCCTCACCCCAGAAGACGGTGATAACTCAAGCCTTTGATTCCCTGGACAGATTTTGATCTTATCGTCCAGAGAAGCCCCTCCACGCGTGCCTTATCGCGCTACACCCGCTCTATCTCTCCGCAGATCTATTTTTCTCTTCCCTCAAAAGCAGCCACTAATGACGCCGACGTCAGCATTAACGATATGGGTCGAATTGTTCAAGCATGTTTATCTGTGGAACATCAAAGCCCGGCGTTCCGAACAGTGCAAAGAAAGGCAATTGTGTCCTTCCGTGGGTTGATTGCTGAAAGCTGATCAAACATCATACATGGGAATATTTCCTTGATTGCCCTCACTTCAAAAACAGAGCTTTCCCAAAACGCTTGGCAGCACAACACATAGCGGAGCGGAGCAGCGATCGGCTCTCGCAGGCCTGAAGATAACTTCCTCCGGTGCATCGGCGCTCTCGGGCTGAGCCGCCAGTGCCTTGAACCTGCTACGGGGCTTCTCCCAGAAGATGGAGCGATTTAGAGTTCAGAGCCAAAAGCGTTCTTTCATCAGGCTGCGACCCTCCTCGGTTCCGCCCGCCCCGCGGCACCTCGTGGAGTACCGAGTTACCACACACAAACACCTCGTAATGCAGGATCAGCGCCTCTCGTACGACGAACATCTGTTTTCCCAGATGATTCTGTTACTGTAATTCTCTCAGCTGGGTCGGAGAGTCAGGCTCCCTTCCCGACTTCGCCTCCGCTGTTTACATCCACCCGCGTCCACACAGACGTATATACAGACACAGACACGGAGACGAACAGACATGGGACCGTGACGTCCCAGCAGTAGTCTCTCACAGAGAGGACTTACTGACCTTCTTTCTTTTCCTCTTTCTTTCTTTTCCTTCCTGTCTTTCCTTTCTTTCTTTTGTCTGTCTGTCTGTCTTTGCTTCTTACTGTCTTTCTGTCTTTTTTCTTTCTTTCCTACTGTTCTTTCTTTCTGTCTTTCCTTTCTTTCAGGACAGTGATGTTTCAGCAGTAGTCTCTCACGGAGAGGACTTACTGACTTTATTTCTTTTTCTTTTTTTTCTTATCTACACACTTTTTTTCTTTCTTTCTTTCTTTCTTTCTTTCTTTCTTTCCTTTGTTTGTCTGTCTTAGTTTTTCCTTCTTCCTGTCTTTTTTGTCTTTATTTCTGTTATTCTTTCTTTCCTACCGTCTTTCTGTCTTTATTTCTTTCTTTCTGTCTCTTTCTTTCTTACCTTCTTTCCTTTCTTTTGTTTTGTCTGTCTTTGTTTTTCCTTCTTCCTGTCTTTTTTGTCTTCTGTCTTTCTTTCTTTCCTACTGTCTTTCTGTCTCTTTCTTTCTTTCTTTCTTTCCTACTGTCTTTCTGTCTTTCTTTCTTTCTTTCTTTCTTAGTTTTTTTTATTCTTATCTACACACTTTTCCACTTTCTTTCCTTCTTACTGTCCTTCGTACCTTTGTCTTTGTCTTTTTTATTTCTGTCTTTATTCCTTTCTTTCTGTCTTTCTTTCCTACTGTCCTTTTTTCTTTCTTCCTGTCTTTGTCTTTATTCCTTTCTTTCTTAGTTTTTTTTATTCTTATCTACACACTTTTCCGCTTTCTTTCCTTCTTACTGTCCTTCGTACCTTTTGTCTTTGTCTTTTTATTTCTGTCTTTATTCCTTTCTTTCTGTCTTTCTTTCCTACTGTCTTTTTTCTTCCTGTCTTTCTGTCTTTATTTCTGTCTTCATGTCTTTCTCACCTCCTTTCCTTTCTTTCTTTCTTTCTTTTGTCTTTCTTTGTCTTTTATGTCTGTCTTTCTTTTTCTGTCTTTCTTACATACTATTGTTATTTCTCTTTACTGTCATCTTTCTTTATTACTGTCCTTCTTTCTTTTTCTGTCTTTCTTTCTTTTTCGTTTTATGTATCGTTTCTAACAAGTGCTGTAAACTAGTGAGGAAGTTGGATATTATTTTACCTAAACTACGTAATATCATTAAAAGATTTAGAAAATCTGGAGAAATATCTGTATGTAAGAAACAAACAAGCCCTAAAACCAGTCCTGGACTGAGATCTTCAGGCCCTCAGGCGTCGCTGCATTAGAGACAGAACTCTACTGTGTAAAGAAGAAACCAGAAATGAACAGATCTAGAAACACCGCCGTCTTCTCTGGGCCCGAGCAGAGAGTTCAAAAGCCAACGTTTGTGATGGGGGTGGTATGTAGGGACCATTAGTCCACATGGTTACCTGCACGGGTTTTTTTCAGGAAAGGTCTGTTTATTTCAGCAACACCATCAACCACATCCAGGAATCAAAGTCTTCTGCACGTGTTGCAGCAGCGTGGCTCTGTGTTAGAAGTCTGGGTGCTAAACTGACCTGCCTGCAGTCCAGACCGGTCACTCACTGCAGCGTTATAAAAGAGAAATAGGACAAAGAGACTCTGAATTATGGTTTAGCTGAAATCTGATATCGAGCAAGAGCGGAAACATTTGTCTTTTTAGAACTGCAGCATTCGTCTCGTCTCCTCAGTTTCCGAACTCTGATCAACACAGTGCTGAACATCTCCAAGTACCAACTTTACTGAAATGAATTGCTGGTGTTAAATGGTTGTGTATTTGTCATTTAACATTTGATTTGTCATCTTTGGGTCATTGTCAATTAAATATAGGGTTTGAAAGATTGGCACTCATTGTGTTCTGCTATTATTTACATTTCAGCTTACTTTTGGAATGGGGTTATATTAGCGATGGTGGAATCATGCTATTTTTATAAGATAACTTTGTTTAATTCTGGATTTCCTTAACAAAAAAATCTATTTTGCATTATGTGGACACAGTTAGATATTTTTAAAAAATGCAGATTAAGTGCGTTAATTGTACGTGTGTTCATCTTTCTGAACATGTGTATTTATTTATTTATTTTTATTCCATAAAAATGGGACTCGCTTCACATTATTTTGCTGTATTTTTAAACTGTCAGTGTTATTGATGTTGTCTAAAGATGCACCGATCAGTCTGTAACTGGAATTGGACAGTTTTCCACTGATCAATCTAATGTATCCGATTCTGTTCTGATCAGATACTCATGCACTGTGTTTGTTTCCCTGCTAGTGCTGCTGGGAGCAGGATGGTGTCCAGCATCAGGTCAGCTCTGCTGAAGGGTCTCAGTAATGGAGATCCCGTGTATGCTGCTGCTGAAGATACAGTGAAGGAGCTCAAAGAAAGGATCAGCCAAATCCACACCTCTCTGAAGGAGTCGGCTTCCAGCACAGGGATCAGTCCAGCGAGGGTAGAGTTGATCAAATTTTTGTCTCTGTCTGCCCGCTCACCCGTCTGTCTGTCTGTCCCTCCCTCCCTCCCTCCCTCTCTCCCTCCCTCCCTCCCTCTGTTGGACTGTCTTGTCAGTCTGTTGGTCTGTCTATCTAGCTCTCTCTATCCATCTGTCTGCCTGTCCATCTGCTGTCCAGTTGTTGTCGTTTTGTCTCTCTCTCCCTCTCTATCCATCTGTTCTGACAGCCTTTCTGTGGGTCTGTCCATATGTCGGTTGGTCTGTCCATCTGCCCATCCATTTGTTGGTTGGTCTGTCTTTCTGCTCGTCCATTTTTTCCATCTGCCGGTCAGTCAGTCTGTCTATCCATCTGCTGTCCATTTGTTGTTTTGTCTCTCTCTATCTGCGTGTCCATCTGTTCTGACAGCCTGTCTGTCGTTCTGTCCATATGTCGGTTGGTCTGTCTGTCCATTTGTTGGTTGGTCTGGCTGTCCTTCTGCTCTTCCATTTATCTGTCTGTCCTCCAGTCTGTTGGTCTGTCTATCTATCTCTCTCTATCCATCTATCTGCCTGTCCTTCTGCCGGTCGGTCTGTCTGTCCATGTGCCTGTTCATCTGTTTTGTCCGTCCGTCTGTCTGCTGTCTGTTTGTTGTTTTGGCTTTCTCTCTCTATTCGTCTGCCTGTCTGTCTGTCCTTCTGCCCGTCCATTTGCTCATCCATCTGAACTGTCCATCCATCAGCCTGTCTCTCTGTTGTTCTTCTGAACTGTCCATCCATCAGCCTGTCTCTCTGTTGTTCTTCTGATCTGTCCATCCATCAGCCTGTCTCTCTGTTGTTTTGCTGGTCTGTCTTCCCATTCATTAGTCCAGGATATTAGGCTTGTAACAAGCTAAAGGATCTGCCAATTGTATAAGAGTTTCAATAGTTAAAGTGATTAATACCATATTGTCTTAAAACATTGAGATTTTGGTTAGTTTCTAACCAGCCCAGTGTAGTGTCGTTGCAGTGTAACTTGTCTATGTCCTGTACATCCAGCATCATTCATAAAATGTCCAAACCTTTTATAATTGCAGCCTAAAGCTTATGCCATTAATCATGCCACTGCCTACGGGGGCAGAGAGAGTGTGAAGCTGCTCATGACTCTGCTGGATGAAGAAGCACTAGCGCCGCCCTGCAGGAACAAGGCAGAACTGCTCACTGAGGACCAGGCTGTTCTTAATGGGACTGAAGGAGAGTGTCTACTGTCCCTGTACAAGTATGTTCCATCAGCGTAAACCGCTCGTCTCTGCTTGACCGCCCCACATAACCGTTTTCAGATTAGTGTTGGCACATTTTGGTTGTACCTCAGTTTTTTTGGTTCTGCTATTTGTCACATTATATGTCATGTCTTGTTTTGTTTAGTCATGGGCTTCTGCTTTCTTTCAAATAAATGCCTGCAGATCTCCAGAGGCTCCCACAGGAATCTCTCCGCAGCCCTTACGAAACCGCATCCAGAGCCAACAAGGACATGTTAAGTCTAAGGTAATGAATCCTCAGGCTTGTTCCTGGAAAGCGAATAGTGGTCTTTTTATAGTCGGCTTTTCATTTGAAAAGTTTGGGGTCTCTCAGTTTAAACTAAAGTGTAAAACTAAAGTGCTACATAAATGTATTATTGGAAATAATGGAGTAATAATAAGGTAAATATAAACAATATCACTAAACCCCTACCTTTACACTCAACCCTAACCCCTACATTTACACTCAACCCTAACCCCTACATTTACACTCAACCCTAACCCCTACATTTACACTCAACCCTAACCCCTACATTTACACTAAACACTAACCCCTACATTTACACTAAACACTAACCCCTACATTTACACTAAACCCTAACATCTACATTTACACTCAACCCTAACCCCTACATTTACACTAAACCCTAACCCTTACATTTACACTAAACCCTAACCCTTACATTTACACTCAACCCTAACCTCTACATTTACACTCAACCCTAACCCCTACATTTACACTCAACCCTAACCCCTACATTTACACTCAACCCTAACCCTTACATTTACACTAAACCCTAACCCTTACATTTACACTAAACCCTAACCCTTACATTTACACTCAACCCTAACTCTTACATTTACACTCAACCCTAACATCTACATTTACACTCAACCCTAACATCTACATTTACACTCAACCCTAACCTCTACATTTACACTAAACCCTAACCCCTACATTTACACTAAACCCTAACCCCTACATTTACACTAAACCCTAACTCCTACATTTACACTAAACCCTAACTCCTACATTTACACTAAACCCTAACCCCTACATTTACACTCAACCTACATTTAGTCTAAAATGGTGTTTCAAACCTGACAACCAATTTGGTAGAATTACCCACGTATTTACACATGCAAAACAAAGTATCTCAAAAGTTCAACCTTCAGCCAAAGGACTTATTGAGGTTCATTGAGTCATTCTGCCTTTGGCTTCATGCCTGTTTTCTAAACTTTGGGTCTAAGCTAGATTACTCTCCCACAAAGGTTTTAAAAAAGGCTTTAAACCTGTTCAGCATTGTCGTGTGTACATTTTTCCCAGAATGTCACTGTATCCTCTGACTTAAGAGACTGTTTAGCAGTCAGAATGCGAATAATGCTACACATATGCTTCAAGTAAGCCAACACAAATCTTAACACCGTTATTCACCAACACCAGCTACTCAAACTGCAGCCTACAGCTGCCAAAGCCTCTAAACTCTAGCCCATTTGACAAAGCTTACTGGTTTGCGTGGAGTGTTTTTGGTCTTAGGGTATCAGTTCAGTGCGGAGCAGTGTTCAGAGAATCTGGTGACGTTAAGATGAAAGATGTTCGTATGAAAACGCTGCACTGAAAACGGGGTCCGTCCAAACAAAAGGTTCCACAAAATAAAACTAGAGTTTCTTTCAGTCAAGCTAATTAACAGAAACCAACAAAAATGCTAAGAGGTCTGGAAAGATCTGCCTTCACTCTACAGTATTTGCTGTTCAAGAGTTTTTGCTGACTAAAAAGAGACCTCAAGGTCGTCCCAGGACTTGTTGGAGAGATTATATCTCCGAGCTGAACTGGGACTGGCTCAGGATATCCCTCCAGAAAGTACTCCAGGAGGAAAGGGCTGTCTGGGGTTCTCTGATTTTTTTTTTTTTTTTTTTTTTTTACTGCTATAACTGTGACCCTAGATTTATCCAGACAGCCAGACAGATAGCCAGAGATGTTTTCATACTGCGTCTCATATTATAATGTTTTTCTGAGGTTTGATAAGCTGGACAGTTGCACTGCCCCATTACTTGCAGTATATGACACATTACTACACGGACTGGGAGACTCAGTAAGGTCCTGGTAGGTGGTCACAGATATCTGGAGTCATGCTGACTGCAGTGCATCCCACAGCTGCTGGTGGGAGCGTGGAGGAGGACCCATACAGCCAACACCACCATTCAGGTCGTCAATTGGCTTCAAGTTTGGGGAACTAGGGGTCCAGGGTAGTACTTAGAAGTAGGGATGTGCCATATCGTATTGTACACAATAATATCGCCAACATTTTTGAAAATCGTGAACAATATTATACCCTGAAATACCAAATCATATCACCCATCACTAATTATCACATCAGGTTACTACTTTTACTGTTTTTAGCAAAAGAAAAATTCACACTTCTCATTTCCCATCATATATCTACTAGAGACAGATTTTATCTGTCCAGTAGCATTCGTTTTACTTCAGTTCTGGATATATGGAGATATTTGGAGTGCATTATTTAGTATCGTGACATTCTGGATCATTGATTCTGTTACAATCTGATGGAAATTTGTATATTTTTTTTAATATCACAGTTAGGGGTGTGCCATATCATATTAAATAATATCATTTAATTTTTATTTTGTTTGCAGTAGTGTATTCTTAAAATATTTTTTTAATTCAATGTTTTGTCATATCGCCAAGAGTATCGTTATCGCAAAAATACCATGAAATATCGTGATATTATTGTAGGGCCATATCGCCCACCCCTACTTGGAAGTTGTGGTCAGCTCTTCCAACCAATGTGGGGACATTTCTAGTCATGTGATGTGTCTCACTGTCCTGCTGGAAGGTCCCATCCGCCCCAGAGAAGACAATCAGCATGTATGGTGTACGTGATCTGATAGAATGGATTCATAGGAAGACTTTGTATTTAAAAAGCAGCTTTTGTGTGCAGCTTATTTTGCTTGGGAGGACAAATGGCCGTCCACTGTACCTATCCAGCTCCAAATCAACCAACTTTTTCCTTTTCGCACCCTAAAATTTGGTTTTGGCCAATTTTAGATCGATCAGACCCTCGTTTACACCATGGAGGGTGCTGTGGGTGTGGAAGACCTTCTAGGACTGATATAACATCAAGTCCCATCACTGCAAAATCCCTGCTGTTTGCATACATACAGATTATTCCAAATTTCTCTCCACATGATTACAGACGCCAACGCTATAGCTTAGCCGGTTTTAGTGCAGGGTTTGTGAAGTATCAGTGGTTTATTTTCTAACGGTAGAGTGGTTCTCACCCGCTCTGCGGCCTTGTAAGTTTTTACTGTCGACTTTTAAAACTATAGAAAGAAATAAAACCTTCAGTCAGGACGACAAGCCACTTAAAGCAGCCTGTTCCAAAACAAAACCTGGAGAAAGCTTCCGCGTTTCCCACCAGTGTGGCCGTATTTTAGATCTGAGGAACGGATATTTCTGTCGAGAGAAAGAGAGAGCGAGAGAGAGAAAGAGGACGGCATCGAGCCTCGGCAAGCATGCATGCTAAATGCATTCTGGAAAATGGTTTCTTTATTTGATTGCGCTAGCAGATGTCACTTTAGCTCCCTCTCCTCTGGCCGCCTTCCTGTGAGTGCGCAGTAATGGTCCCTGGGTAGCTCACCGCTTCCTGAACTCGGCGGGCGGAAGCTTTTCCGCATCCATTTCACTTTGAAGCCGCCGTATCGGCCGCGTAACTCGACTAACAAGGGGGGGAAACTTGAAAGGTTATTGTTTCCTGTTGTCTGCAGAACGACTCTATCCCACCGCCCTGCCCGACGAGCTGCTTCCCAGGCTGACGTCAACTGGCACACGGGGAGTGATGCAGAAGCCTGTGCCGGGCTTAGGGCCTAAAGTCTTATTTGCTTTTGATGAGTAAGACTTGAAGCCCGGCTGTTTACATTCTTTTTTTTGGTTAATCTATATACACAGTTGAGTCACAATTTTATGACCAGCTTTATATCCAGAGTAACCGCCGTTTGCAGCACACTCAGCAGGTAGACAGGCTGGGAGACTCAGTAAGGTCCTGGTAGGCTGTCACAGGTATCTGGAGCCATACAGACTGCAGTGCATCCCACAGGTGATGGAGGGAGCGGATAGGAGGATCCACAGAGCCCACACCACCATCCAAGTGGTCCCACAGATGCTCAATTGGGTTCAGGTCTGGGAAATTAGGGTTTCCTGGGTAGTACCTGGAAGTCTTGATCAGCTCCTCCAAACAGTGTGGGACAGTTGGGTTCAAGTCTGGGGAATTAGGGGTCCAGAGTAGTACTTGGGAGTCTTGATCAGCTCCTCCAACCAGTGTGGGACAGTTGGGTTCAAGTCTGGGGAATTAGGGGTCCAGAGTAGTACTTGGGAGTCTTGGTCAGCTCTTCCAACCAGTGTGGGACAGTTGGGTTCAAGTCTGGGGAATTAGGGGTCCAGGGTAGTACTTGCAAGTCTTGATCAGCTCCTCCAACCAGTGTGGGACAGCTGGGTTCAAGTCTGGGGAATTAGGGGTCCAGGGTAGTACTTGGAAGTCTTGATCAGCTCCTCCAACCAGTGTGGGACAGTTTGGTTCAAGTCGGGGCAATAAGGGGTCCAGGGTAGTACTTGGGAGTCTTGGTCAGCTCTTCCAACCAGTGTGGGACAGTTTGGTTCAAGTCTGGGGAATTGGGGGTCCTGGGTAGTACTTGGGAGTCTTCCAAGAACTTCTAACCAATGTATGACTGATCCCAGTGCTGTAAGATCCCATCAGGGAAGACAGTCAGCATGCATGGGCGAACATGAGCTGCAAGGAGTGCCTTCCATATGGATGAGTGGGTCCAGAGGATGCCACTAAAACATTCCCCAGACCATAACGCTGCCAATTGCATGCTGCCGTCGTCCAAAGGAAATGGTCATAATAATGTGACTCAACTGTGTAAATGCTTGTGCATATTTGCACGTTTGCGTATATGGCATGGCACGTGTGCGGTCGTGCAATCCTGAGGGAGCAAAACGGACGAGCACCGTTGCACCTCATTGCATATTTTTGATTTATCTGATCGATTTGGTACAGCACGTTCTGATAAACACGCGCTCGCACTCCCGTAGCTAGGGGGTAATTGTTATCACCTGCTGCTCCCAGCATCACGGGCCTCATCAGTCTCCTCTCACTGCGGCTTTGAAATCCTCCACTGCCCTCTTTTTGCCCCACGGGTCAGCTGGTTCACAGAGGTTGTGCCATGACTGATGCCCCCGGGCATCTTTTCGTTTGACTTTATTATTTTTATTTATTTATTTATTTATTTATTTATTTTATTTTGCTGCATGCTGCTCAGTCCTCCTGTGGGGATGTGAGTTTGCATGCTACCATATTCAGCTGGCAGCATCTGTTTTTTTTTTTTTTTTTTTTTTTTTGTTTGTTTTGTTTGTTTGTTTTTGGGGGGGGGGGGGGTTAGGATGCTTTCCATTAGCATGCATCCGGGACAACCTGGCCTGCCGTTTTAAGCCTTAGTGTTTGAGGATTAGCATTGTTTTAGGTGTTCTTTGGAGAAAGTGCTTTGATCTGCCACCCCTCCCACACTTTCACTTTTTCAATCCCAACCAACATTTTTTTTTTTTTTTTTTTATTGTTGTTGTTGTTTTATTGTTCATTATAATTTTTTTTGTCCGAAATTCCTCTCCATTTATTGTGGCTCCTTGACCCAGAGGTGGACTGTGGGGGCTCCGGAATCCCGCTGATCCCAAGCAGGCATGGATCAAACAAGCGTGTTGTTAGCAGACCAGCGCTTCTCCAAGCCCTCTAGGCCTCATTGAGGTTACATGAGCAGCTCGTTCTTCCACTTCGCTTCTGTATCTCTTGTCAGCCACCGTTTTGCCACTTCATATGTCTTGGGCTGATTGGATAGCTATCAGAGGTAAAGGTGGTCTAGATGAACTGGAGACGGACCATCTCACCACAACGTACCACAGATATCATTATGTAGTTGAGCAGGTTCAAGTGGAGCATGCTGTTGGTGGTCATCTTGCATTCCCAGCAGTGTCCTCAATGGCCTTTTCACAGCCCTCTGAGAGAGACCTCACCAGATTCACCCTGAAGACCACCATCAGGGTTGTTTTGATTGCTGAGCTGTATGTGTAGAAGTTAAAACACTCTTTTAAAAAAATACTCTTTTGAGAGCTGTAATGAAGCATATAGCTGACTCGCAGCACAAGCTCTCCAGGCCAATGTACAGTGAGACGCCCAAACTTAACAATAGCCGAGTTTTCATGTAAATAAAGTTTACACCTAATATAAAATCCAATATAATATAAAACATATACTATGTATACATATACAGCTAATTGTGCAGAACTCTTACTGTTTGTTCGTTCATTAAGCTACTTATCTTTCTGGATCACAGGGATGCTGAAGCCTATCCCAGCGTTTACTGGGCGCAAGGTAGTAAACATCCTGGACAGGCCACAAGTCCATCTTAAGGCAGATACCTGGTCACACTTGGGATTCAATTTAGCATCTCCAACCCGCCTGACCAAGTTTTTGGACTATGGCAGGAAACCCACACAGATATGAAGAGAACATACCAACCCAGTTCTTCCCTCACTTAAAACCAAGAAATAAGATTAAGACTAATAGTAAGAATAGTAATGTTAATGTTACATACAAGACCCCTTTTTACAGTATAGGACAGCAGTGTTACATAGTTGGAGTCTAGAACACCTCTGTGAGCGTCCGCACTTGAGAAACTCCTTCCAGTGTGTTAAAGTTTACACCCAGCTGGTCAACCTAGTTGTCTGGTACCTTACAGGGTATGTTTAATATGCACCTGGGGCATTTACTTCATATACACACCATTCATAACTCTAAAAATGTCATCGCTGTCCAAAGAAAAACATGTATTTCCATTTTTAGATCTTATTTGAACCCAACAGCTGTCGTTTGTAGTGTGAAAGGTTTCAAGATTAACAGACCAATAGAAATTTGGCTCCATTGACTCGCATTGAAAGTAAAGACGGTTTGTGTTCTCTCCTATAATGTTGTTATTATTTTGAAGACCCTTGTTTTTCAATAAACGGTGACGATATGCTGTATAAAAGTTTTATAGACATGCTCATCTAATATTTCTTCTAAACTGAAGGGTATTCATATGGAGCTCGTCCTCATTTGCTGCTGTAACAGCCTCTACTGTTTTGGGAAGGCTTTAGACTAGATGTGAGAACGTTTGCTGTGAGGATTTGAGCCATAGTTCAGCCATAGTTGGGTCAGCTGCTGATGTTGTGGATGATAAACTCTGGCTCATCCCAGAGGCATTGAATGGAGCCCCATCACTCCTGTTCCACTGTTGGTGTTCCACTGCGCCGCAGCTCTTATCCAGAGCTGTTTTGTTTGTGAAGTTGCTCAGTTTCTCCTGTTAGTTCTTCTAAAATGAGCAGCTGCATAGAACCAAACCTCAGGAGATCCACACATTCGTGGGAAAAGCAGCACCGGTGCTTATTGCCGTGGCCAGGTCCGAATGAAAAGTGGATCCGCCTTATCTGGACATCTTGAATCTCTTGAAACGCGACCCGTTTGTAGGCTTTGAAAATGATGGTTTTCCTTCTTCCAGGCGACGGAGAGAGTCATCCGCTCCCAGTTCGCCTGCACCTACCAGGACGACGGGCTGCCCCTGAACCGAGTGCTGGAGTTTCCCAGCTCCAGTCAGCTTCCCACCTGTGTGCATCCTGCGCCCAAACGCCCAACCCTTTTACCTGCTGTTGAGGAGGAATCGGATGCTGCGAGCACGTTCGGTAAGCTCCCAAGTATCGTTTCCAGAATCAAGACAAGTTTTATAATGACCTGCGTGTTTTATGGCGGCTGCACACACAAACACACACATAAGGGAATGGTCCAGGTCCCTCTGACGCCACACCGTCGGAACGATGCCCAGGTCCACCTCCTGAGCCGGGGAGCCAGGACCTCGAACTCTGCCCAGTCCCTGCCTGGGGACGGGTACTTAAGATCAACCTTTTAAAACTATTCCCTGCACTATAAAAACCTGGCCGGCCCCTCATCTGTAGTAAAAAACCCTAAGAACAAACTCGCTCTCTCGCTCTCTCGCTCGCTCACTCGCGCTCTCTCTCTCTCTCGTTCTCTGTGAATTCAGGCTCCGGTCCACCACGTTACATGACAAATGTTGAGCTTCAGCTCCGTAAAATAAACACGCCGCCTGTTAAGCGGCAGGCTAACGTCAGCAATTTCATCATAGTCACTCTCTTCTTTCACCCTCCTCCTTCTTCTTCTTGTCCATTTCTCTTTGTTCAGTCTGATTCCCAGGCTTGACTCTTTCTCTCTCTCTCTTTCTCTTATTCATGTTCTTCAGTGGAAGCGGATCCAGGGGCTGTAAGTTCGGCCCTGGGGCAGCGAAGCGGAAACGCCTGCGCGCGAACAGGTGGACCCGCGCGGCTCCAAGCGGTCACCAAGACCTCCAAGAGGAAGCTGGCGAGCAGGGACTGCGTGGAGCAAGGAAGCGAGGAGAACCAGCCGCCCCAGAAGAGACCCCCTGCCAAAGCCTCCGTCCCCGGGCCAGCGAAGAAGAGCAGCAAAGCTGCTGGCAAGAAGCTCCTTGCAGGTCAAGGCAAGCTCACGAGCTTCTTCAGACTGTGATTTAAAGCTTATCCGTGGCGCCTCATCAGCAGATCACGGCGTGTTATTTATTGCCGTCGCAGTGGTCTAAATGCATTCAAAGTGGGGCGAGCCAAATGTGTGTTTGATCATGTGATGTGGATTTGCAACACTTTAGATGAGCACATGAGGGTTTTTTTTTTTGTTTTTTGTATGTTTGGGACTACATTCAGAAGATTTCACCACCCCTATGGAGATCTGTGCGTCGAACATCTTTCTGTAGGGTTTTATGAAGTGCATCATCAATATTACAGTAGACTTTACAACAGAGTGGCTTTTAATAAAGTTTTATTTACTTTTTTTAAACTGTACAGAACTCATTTCTTTGTTTTTAGGGTTTGTAGGTTTGTAAACCTAGACACAGTTTAGAAGGTTAGAACACGACACAGTAGGACAGAGCTGAGGACAGCGGTCATGCTGAGAAAGAAGCAGCTCCCAGGTTAGCTGTGGTCACCTGAACTCTTCTCAAGCCTGCCAGCAGGGCCGGTACACTCTCCCGATCATGCACCGAAGCACTGAATAGAAGTAAAGAACAAAACATTGGAGGACAAGAACTACAAATAAGGCTAATAAGTGAGATCTAGTAGGAACAAAGTTTTAAAAATATTCAGCAAAAATGATTAATATTAATAGAAATATTTTCTTCTTTAATAGAAAAAAATTCCTTCATTATGGTGCCAAATTAATAGTGGTAAGTAATTGTGAAATATGTAAGTCTATGCAAGTCCAGCATTTCTGTATTAATTAATGGGTAGAGCTGCTTTCAACGCCTTGTTTGGTCTGGAGCTTTTTAGATTTTGTCCCGTTTGGTCCCAAACAAAAGAGGCAGGTGTGAAAGCTGCCTGAGAGCAAAGGGTCTGGCCAAAAGAGGTGGTCTTAGTCTGGATCAAAGTGCACCTATAGTTCGATTGCAGTGTAAAAACATTAATGTTTTTGTGTTTAATTAAGTTTAATTTATTTATTTAGGTTAAAAATAATGCAATCCCAGCATCTCTGGTCCCCACCTGCTGGCCCTGCACCTCTGAGTTTTGCAAGTTAGCACTCACTTGCTGTGTTCTTTCAAAATGAATGAATTTTGGGTAATATTGATATTCTAAGAACAGAAGCTCTAGTCATGAGGTTTGATGTGATTGTCATAAGGAAAGTTGACAGTACAGCCAGTGTCTGGTATAGGCTCACGTAGGTGTTGCCTACACGATGTAAGTACGTCACGCAGAGTTGTTTAGTGTACATTGCAATGTGAATCCAAAAGTAACTGGACCCAAAGTGTAGATACAGTAATATGTGAATGTGATATATCAGCCTTGGCTTGTCCTTGATTCAGACTTGTAGGTGTCATGAGCCTAAAAATGAATCAAAGTCATTCACATGGGTTTGGTGTGAGATGCTCCATATTCTAGAGAAACTCTAGAGAGTAGTTCACTATGTTGGTGATGGTAACCACACGCCTGAAGAGTTTCACTAAGCAATGATAATGAATGCACTGCCTGATGCCCAAGACATTGTTTTACAATAGTTTTGAGAAAGTTGTGGTCTTTTTAAAATGCATTCATGGCGGAACAGTACATGCTGGATGTTCTGGTGCAAAATATTTCCAAAGAAAATAATTAAAATTGCAATATCAGTATTGCAGACATTGTGACTCCTCGTTCCTGTAACCAGAACAGAAAGCAAAATCTGTTTCTCTAGAACGCTGTTATGCATTAATTCACTCGGAATGAGTTTGTTTACATATCGATTTGAAGGTTTATGGAATCCCATTGTATTGTTTCACGATTACAAATGATGATCCACTTGTCAGCCTTTCTTTAGCTCATTCCTCGATGGACCACCACAGAGAAGGTTCTATTAGGGAAGTGGGTCATTCTCAGCACTGCAGTGGTGGAGGTGTTTTAGTTGTGCTGGTGTGAGTGGATCAGACACCGCAATGCTGCTGCTGGGGTGTTTAAACACCTGAGTGTCACTGCTGGACTAAGAATCGTCCACCGACCAAAACTATCCAGACAGCAGTGTCTTGTGGGCGGCGTCCTGTGTCCACTGGTGAAGGACTAGAGGAACGCAAACTGTGCAGCAGCAGATGAGCTACTGTCTCTGACTTTACATCTACAAGGTGGACCAGCAAGTAGTAGGCGTGTCTAATAGAGTGGACAGTGAGTGGATACAAAAGTGTCCACAACACCGCCACCTTGTCAGTCTCACTGAGGTGCTGGGAATGACCCACCACCCAAGAACCTGCTCTGTTGTGGGGGTCCTGATCATTGAAGAACAGAGTAATAAAGTATACAGAGAATCAGATGAACTACAGTCTGTAAGTGGAGCTCCTGTATGGTCAGTGGAGCTGATACAGTGGACAGTGAGTGTAGATATAAGGATCTGATCAGTGTATGTGATCGATGTACTCCTGAGTGCACCAGATCAAAGAGACAGTAAGTGTAGGTAGGTCTACCTGATGGTGACTACTGAGAGCATATAGTAAACCAGCCTCTGCTGCTTTGCTCTGCTGCGATCGAGGGTTTTGCCTATCGTACTCTCAGTTGAGCTGTAAAACACTCCATGTTTGGAACGCTATACGAACTCTGGTGAAGATCAACGTGATAGGTGCTGTCAAAACTTTGTAATCCTATCTTTTCTTTCCTCCGAATGACTCAAAACGACTGAGGGAAGCAAAACCGCTCTCACCCGAAGGGCCGTGTGGCCAAAACAGGGCCGCGAGCCACGTTCTAGTACCACATTCATCACTGGAGCGGAACAGAAAAAGAAGGAGAAGGCCTACGTGTACTGTCCAAGTCTCTCCTAGCCGTGGAGATGAGGTCATCTGCATCACGTCGCTCATCTTTCAGGGTTCCAGCAGGAGCGCGGTCCGTTCTCCACAGCGAGAGGAAAGGGAAAGCTCGGCCAAAGGTGGAGGCCGCGTCGTTCCCAGCGACCCCCTTCGATCCCAAGTCCTGAAGGAACAGACCACTGATGACCACCAAGCAAGGCAGCAGCCTTCTCCGCTGACTGACCAATCTTATCTAAGCACAAACCAGCGTTTCCTCCTCCAGGGTTTATTGTATGGAAGCTTGTGGCATTTTTGTGTTTTTTCTAGTCCCACCTGGAGATGTTTAAAGATAATTTGAACGGCCCACACCCAAAAGCTCCTGAAAACTGCACTGGTATGTCGTATTGAGTATGGAACCCCGCATGGAAGAAATGGCTCAAATTGCAAAAGAGTTTCCCATGCCTTGTTTTTGCCCCCCCCCCCCTTTTTTTTAACAAGATCACAGTGGCCCCTTTTATTCGTAGCCACGGCTTCCCCTCATGCAACTCTCCTCCATTCGATTGTTCCATTACTGCTCTGATAACTGTTACAACATGAGGATCATTCAGATCTTTCCACAGATAAAAACCTACTGCAGGAGCTAAAGATCTCAACTCCGTCTCAATCTCTCCACAAGTGCATTTCGTCTAACTAAAGCTGTGAATGGCTTGATTATTATTATTATTATTATTATTATTATTATTATTAATCCATTTGTACGTTCATTCATTCAAATGCATTGAACATTGAACAGAACTATGACACACTGTTATGATAAAAATTATACCCACAATCAAACTAAGTCTAACAAATGTGAGAAGTTCTTTAACTTTGATTGACCTTATATCTGGTTCCTCCAGTCTGAGGGAGGTGTTCTTGCCACTGTTGCCTCTGGCTTGCTCACTGGGGGATACATGTTGTAACTGTCTGTTTTCAAAACTTCTGTAAAGCTGCTTTGAGTCAACATCGTTGTAAAAAGCGCTAAACGAATAGACTTAAACACTAGTCTGTACATCACTAGCAAACTCAGCTTTATAACAGTTCTACACATAAAATCTTATTTGTCATGAAAACCCAAAGAAAGTACTTAATAAAAGAACATCTGCTATCATTATAGGAGCTAACAGGGATCCAAATAAAATAAACAAATCTGATTTTCAGACTTCAGGATGTGTGCTTCAAAACAATGCTCAACATACCTGCGTTCCAAAGTCTAGGCTGCATTTCTCGGCCGCTAAGTCATAAAAGGCTGTTCCAAAGTGAAGGACCTTCATATGCAGCCTAGAAATTCGGCCGACGCTCTGAGTAAACTCCAGGGAGCAACTGATTCAGCCCTCCAGCCCTTGTTACCCACAATTCTCTGCGCACTAAGGACCCATCCTGACCAAAGATCCATCCTAACTGAGGACTAGACCTACTGTGAACCCATCTAACCGTGAACTCGACCTACTGTGAACCCACCTAACCAAGGTCTTGACCTACTGGGGGCCCACCTAACCGAGGACTCGACCTACTGGGGACCAACCTAAACAAGGACCTGACCTAATGGGGACCCACCTAACCGAGGACTCGACCTACCAGGGACCAACCTAACCGAGGACTTGACCTACCTGGGACCAACCTAACCGAGGACTTGAGCTACCTGGGACCAACCTAACTGAGGACTTGACCTACCTGGGACCAACCTAACTGAGGACTTGACCTACCTGGGACCAACCTAACCGAGGACTTGACCTACTGGGGACCCACCTAACCAAGGACTCAACCTACTGAGGGCCAACCTAACCAAGGTCTCGACCTACTGGGGGCCCACCTAACCGAGGACTCAACCTACTGGAGACCTACCTAACCAAGGACTCGACCTCATGGGGACCCACCTAACCAAGAACTCAACCTACTGGGGACTCAACCTACCGAGAACCTGACCTACTAAGGACTTGTCCTAACTGAAGACTCCACCTATCGCAGCCCTGTCCTAACCGAGGACTCCACCTACCTGGGACCCATCCTAACCGAGGAACTGTTCTAACTTAGGACCCTTTCTTACAGAGGACACTTCCTACTGAGGACCCAACCTACAGAGGACCCGACAAACCAAGGCTACACACATTTAAATTTGTGGGTAAGGGTTTAGTGTAAGGTTAAGCATTGGATAAACAGCAGTGCTAATAAGAGTCCTGTGTATGGAATAAATAATATCTGGCACAAAATTAAAAAATCCTAACTCATGTTGAAAAAGAGATCATCCATAAATGAAACACTAACTACTACTACTAATAATAATAGTAATAAACAAATTATTAATATTCGTTGCAGTATTAACAGTAGTAACAGTAGTAATAATGATAAATTATTAATAAATATTATTAAAAAATATAAGTAATAGCAGTAGTAGTAGTAATAGGAGCAGTAGTAACTGTAGACATAATCACAATCTTTATTACTTTCCATAGTAACAGTACAAATAATGATTATTATTAGTAGTAACAGTAGTAATTATTATAATATTTATTATTATTATGGGTGGTAGTAGTAGTAGCAACAGTAGAAATAATGATTAGTAGTAATAGGTAGCTGTATTAATATATATAATATCATATTATTCAGTAGCTCTACTTACTGGAAGGATGAAGATCCTCTTCATCCCATCTTCACCAGCTAGTCTTCCCTCTATAAGGGGGAATCTTGATAGAGCACCAGTCCCCACTGCACTCACCACATCTTCTCCCAGCACTGACCTCAGACTGTTATGGTCTTCTTCCAGTTGACCTGTGGGCAAAGCGAGGGATGCTGAGTGAACGGTACACCTGCCGAAAAGCGCTAGAGCTAAAATGACCAAAGATGAGTTGACCATGATGTCGAGTTCTTCGGGGAAGCTGCGCTGGACTTGCTGTCACCTTCAGCGGCTGCTTCCTTCGAGTTCCAGCGACATCTTTTATAGTCATGAAGGAGTGAGCTGTCCATCATGACGGTCTACTATTTGGTAGAGGATGGTGACGTTAATGCTGTCTGCCTTACTTTCTAGCTTTCAGGGAACAAAGCTGGCACGCTTCTCGAGAAGAGGTGGGTGCACCATCGTAGGGGAATATTGTCCAGGTCGTAATTTTAGAGAATGTGTTTTTGAGTGTTTTCCACTCTTAACGTGAATACGCTGTGGGCTCATGAATGGCCGGATTATGAGCGTGCTTAGGATCAGGCATCAAAAATACAGAAACCATCTCCTCTCCTTCTTTTCTTCTATCAGTTCTCCAGCTTTACAGGTCAAGGGGTCTTGCACTGATGCCAAAAGCTTGAGAGAGTCATAGAAGACGTGGTGAAAACACACACTGTGAATGGAATGAGGGGCAGCGAGACACCCTTATCTATTAAATCAACAGATACTCTATCTATTGTATGATGTCATATCTCCCCATGCTAAGCCATAGCTGAGCGACCTGTCGTTTTATGATGGATTGCACTGTGACCTCTCTGTGACGAGGCTGCACGGGGGCAGGATGATGCTCTTCATATCGTATGCCTCAGGGGTTACATTGGGATTTGGGAGGTGGGGTGTCCGGTTTTGTCTATGGCTGTCTGAAATATTTTTCAATTATATCTCTTTGATATTTCAGTAGAACCCCAGCTGACAGCCTATGAAGTAAAAAATAAAGAGTGTCAAAGAACTATGCCACCCATCTGACATCAGGAAGCATGTTTGCTTGGATCAGTTCGCCCCTATGCAACAAAATATATATATATATATATATATATATATATATATATATATATATATATATATATATATATATATATATATACCAGACCTAACAGTCCTCATTATTACTTACACCAAATAACAGGACATTTAGGCTAGTTGGGTTTTGAGACATAATTAATTTGATTTATGTAACAAAGACAATCTGAATGAATGTCGTGTATGTTTTTTTAAAAGAAGTGTGTGGACCAACTTGGTAGATTCCTTTTCCTATATCACCCTACCAATTTCAAAGTTCCATGCTGTAAAAGACTGCTAGATGCACATAAACACAGCTTAACTTTAAATATACCCCTGTTGTCCTGTTGTATATCCGCCAAGGTTTTCATTTTTTGATCAAATCTGAAAGTACCCATTGCCTATAATATGGTATGCACATTACATGATGAATGTATGAAAAGAAATGGCCCCAAATTACTATGAGAAAAATAGTCTTACTTTGATCTACATTATGAGTAAAGTATGTTTTATCCTGATTCTCCTGATTGTTCAGACAGCCGAGATATATAAAACCCTAAACAGGTCATTTACACTGCATTCGCACTAGCTGTGATGATTCAATGTTCCATCTCTGGCCACCCAAATCTCTGGTCATTCATTGCCTGTGGGTGTTTCTGAACTCGAACTGACTGTTGGTTGCTATGGTTTTTGATGCCTTGTACAAATCTGACATATTCCAAATACAAAGGAGACAAACCTTTATAATTTGAATCTCTGCTTAGTATTGTCACATTGCTCTGGGCACAAGATAAGGCTAAAGCATACTGCCATAAATGAAATGTACAAAGATATAAGCCAACATGGCAAACTATTCCTCCTAGGCTAAAGCATACTGCCACGGCAGGCATAAATAATGATACTATAAAGGGTTAAACATCAGCAATGCTTGAATTAAAAATATAAGCAATAATTACGATAAAACAAGACTTGAAAAACAGACCTATTCGAGAACTATGTGGGCGTGGCTTATGAGCAATTTGACTGACAGCTCTCTGTCCGACACTTCTGGCCTGCTTTCATACACAACTGAAAACGTGATGCTAACCAAAAAATCACAAACAAACAGACAAATGAAGCAACACACAAAGGAACGGATGAACAGAAGTGGAGATGGATGGATAGACAAAGCAAAGTGTGAATAAATGAAAAAGGAAGTGTTGATGATGATGAAGGAATGAAGGGATGAAGGAACAGTGTTGGTGATGATAAAGGAAGGAAGGGATGAAGGAACAGTGTTGGTGATGATAAAGGAATAAAGGACCAGTGTTGGTGATGATAAAGGAATGAAGGGATGAAGGAACAGTGTTGGTGATGATAAAGGGATGAAGGAACAGTGTTGGTGTTGATAAAGGAATGAAGGGATGAAGGAACAGTGTTGGTGATGATAAAGGAATGAAAGGATGAAGGAACAGTGTTGGTGATAACGGAATGAAGGGATAAAGGAACAGTGTTGGTGTTGATAAAGGAATGAAGGAATGAAGAAACAATGTTGGTGATGATAAAGGAATGAAGGGATGAGGGAACAGTGTTGGTAATAAAGGGATGAAGGAACAGTGTTGGTGATGATAAAGGGATGAAGGAACAGTGTTGGTGGTGATAAAGAAATGTAGGGATGAAGGAACAGTGTTGGTGATGATAAAGGAATGAAGAGATGAAGGAACAGTGTTGGTGATAAAGGGATGAAGGAACAGTGTTGGTGATGATAAAGGAATGAAGGAATGAAGGAACAGTGTTGGTGATGATAAAGGAATGAAGGGATGAAGGAACAGTGTTGGTGATGATAAAGGAATGAAGAGATGAAGGAACAGTGTTGGTGATAAAGGGATGAAGGAACAGTGTTGGTGATGATAAAGGAATGAAGGAACAGTGTTGGTGATGATAAAGGAATGAAGGGATGAAGGAACAGTGTTGGTGATGATAAAGGAATGAAGAGATGAAGGAACAGTGTTGGTGATAAAGGGATGAAGGAACAGTGTTGGTGATGATAAAGGAATGAAGGAATGAAGGAACAGTGTTGGTGATGATAAAGGAATGAAGGGATGAAGGAACAGTATTGGTGGTAATAAAGGAATGAATTGATGAAGGAACAGTGTTGGTGATGATAAAGGAATGAAGGTTTATCTTTTGGTGATGCTGGTAAGTTTCTCTGACTACTACTGAAAATTATTTGAGTGGGCAGGGCCAGAGAGATGCCAGCCTTGTGATTGGTCAGGGGAATAATTACGGAAGCATTATCCAAGATCAGGCCTGCCAGGTTTACATAGAAAAGATAGAAATACAGTGAAATATATGGGTCAGTTATTGGTCATTGGAACTTTAATGTAAGGGTTTACTTACTACATGTTTACTGTTTGCCTGCCTCTTTAACCTAATCAGAAAGACTCAGATTTAAGTTCAGTGGGTGTTTAATTTCAAACACTGAGACATACCTTCCTATTATGAACTGCCACACATACTCACATCACAGGATGCTGGTTTTCTAATAGTTTCAAAAATTCGGAAGACTTCAATGGGGGGAAGAGCTTTGTCCTACAAAGCCCCCAAACTGTGAAATAATCTTCCAGTTAATGTTCGGGACTCTGACACAGTCTCAATATTTAAGTTTAGACTGAAAACATACTTGTTTAGTTTAACTTTTGGTAATCAATCTTTACTTTTTGATAAAGGCAGGAGATCTTGGGGTTCTTGGACACAGAGGTTTATGGTAAACTGAGATGTTGGTGCTGTTGTTCCACCACTTCACGCGATCACACAGGTTTGTTGACGGTGGAGTGGGGGGATCCCAGTGTCTCAGGGTGGTCTCATGTCCATGTTACCTTCTGGTTCTCTCCTTTTAGTTTAGACTGTTATAGTTAGATCTGCCGGAGTCGCGAGCCCCACTCTAAAATTCTGAATATTCATATTCTCTATAGTTATACTCCCGAGCCCAACTAACTCTCTCTCCTTACTCTTTCTGAGGTAATGACTGTCCTCCCGTCTGTTGAACATTGTTGAAGGACTGATCATCAGGGCCTTCTCCCCACCATCACCTGCCAGCTCTCCTGTCCATCTGTGTCTACTGCTACACCCTCAGTTACATCACTGTACGATTCAGATGCACCAGCATTGAGATAGGATGGGACTGTTTCAGCTCACGCCCACTTTACATAAAGACTCAGTCAGAGACTGCCTCAGTCAGAGACTGCCTCTACCTGTGCAGCTTCTAAAGCTTTGCTATCCAGATTTCAATCAGAGACTCTTTTCTGTGGTATTTAGTTTAAACTATAAATACTGTTTCACCAGAGGAGGATGGGTCTCCCCTTGTGAGTCTGGTTCCTCCCAAGGTTTCTTCCTCCAGTCTGAGGGAGGTGTTCTTGCCACTGTTGCCTCTGGCTTGCTCACTGGGGGGGTATATGTTGTAACTGTCTGTTTTCTCTTTAAAACTCTGTAAAGCTGCTGTGAGACAACATCGTTGTAAAAAGCGCTACATAAATAAACTTGACTTGAAGAACCGAAGGCATGAGGCACTGAAGGATAGTTATGATTGCTAAGAAGTGATTGGAGAAATAAAGAAAATACATCACTTAATAAACATTCTTTCCCCTTTTGAATGTGTAGCCCTGTAATCAGTCTGGATTGGCCTAAATACATACTTCAATCAGTAGAACAATATGAGCAGAACCTGTGTTTTAAATGCGAGAACGTGGATCTGAGGTTATCTGTCAGTGCAGCGTATCACGTTGAACAGTTAAATGGGCTTCACAAAGGATTTTATTGGAAATAATTTACATTTCCATGAAACTACAATACCAGAGCAGCTCTGTTTGCTGTTAGGACCAAACCAGAGGTCCTACATCCCTGTTGCCAGCCCAGTTCAACCCCTACTCCTGTTGCCAAACCTAAAATTATTGATATCTTTTGTAAGGCCTCTTTACAAAAGCCTAGTTAGCTTTCAACTGAGGAGGTTGGCGCATCAGCCGTATGCAGCGTATACAGCTAGACGTGCAACGTAATGTTAATTAGGGAGACAAATGTTGGTCCTCGGACTGTTTAATATGGAAACAGAAGTCGACTCTCCCAGGCTCCTCTTCAGTTCTTAGGAAAGCACACGGGGTTATCCTTATTAATATCAATGAAGCTGTTGCTGAGGGAAAAAGAAATAGGACATGAATAATAGTTATTGAACTCAGCTGAAGTGATTTTACTTGGAACACTCAGCCTTTATTTTGTGAGTATTTTTGTTGGCCGGCGAGGGCCTCTACTGAAGGATTAAACTGGCCTACGGAGACATCGGTGTTCCAGGAGCAGTACAACTGAGTTTGAAGCACTCTGTTATTCTAACCTCGCTTTCTCTGTTGCCACACTCCTCTCTGACGTCTCTCACTCTCCCACTGAAACATCCATAAGCATTTTTCCCAGCCCCAGCATACATGCCTAATACTGATATCTTAGCACAAGAAAATAGCCTACTGAAAATTTCCATGCAGGCCTCATCTGGGTACAAAGAGTTCATTGTATGATTTGCATAATTCCCCGGGTTAAAGTGGGCACGTTCCAAAAATAGTGTTATTGAAGAATCACAGCGTGGTGCTAATTTAGCTGATTGAATAATTGACCTTATATTTTAGGGCAAGCACGCTAGGAAAGCAGGATGAAGGAACAGTGTTGGTGATGGTAAAGAAATGAAGGGATGAAGGAACAGTGTTGGTAGTGATAAAGAAATGAAGGGATGAAGGAACAGTGTTGGTAGTGATAAAGGAATGAAGGAACAGTTGGTGGTGATAAAGGAATGAAGGGATGAAGGAACAGTGTTGGTGATGAAGGAATGAAGGGATGAAGGAACAGTGTTGGTGATGATAAAGGAATGAAGTGATGAAGGAACATTGTTGGTGATAAAGGAATGAAGGGATGAAGGAACAGTCTTGGTGGTGATAAAGGAATGAAGGGATGAAGGAACAGTGTTGGTGGTGATAAAGGAATGAAGGGATGAAGGAACAGTGTTGGTGATGAAGGAATGAAGGGATGAAGGAACAGTGTTGGTGATGAAGGAATGAAGGGATGAAGGAACAGTGTTGGTGATAAAAGAATGAAGGGATGAAGGAACAGTGTTGGTGATGATAAAAGAATGAAGGGATGAAGGAACAGTGTTGGTGATGATAAAGGAATGAAGTGATGAAGGAACATTGTTGGTGATGAAGGAATGAAGGGATGAAGGAACAGTGTTGGTGATGATAAAAGAATGAAGGGATGAAGGAACAGTGTTGGTGATGATAAAGGAATGAAGGGGTGAAGGAACAGTGTTGGTGATGAAGGGATGAAGGAACAGTGTTGGTGATGATAAAGGAATGAAGGAATGAAGGAACAGTGTTGGTGATGATGAAGGGATGAAGGAACAGCAGAAAAGAGGGAGCATGAATTGAATCCTTTTGAAGATAGGTGGCAGCCTGTGATTGGTTAGAGTAATAGATGAGAGTGACAAAGCATTGGAGTCCTCTGCTACAACCTCGACTGCATCACTGTGTCATCCAGATGTTCCAGCTTTCAGATAGACTCAGTCAGAGACTGCCTCTACCTGGTTAGTTTCAAAAGCTTTCTACTCCTTACATTTACACTCCATTATCAGTACTTTCTACTCCTTACATTTACACTCCATTATCAGTACTTTCTACTCCTTACATTTACACTCCATTATCAGTACTTTCTACTCCTTAAATTTACACTCCATTATCTGTACTTTCTACTCCTTACATTTACACTCCATTATCTGTACTTTCTACTCCTTACATTTACACTTCATTATCAGTACTTTCTACTCCTTACATTTACACTCCATTATCTGTACTTTCTACTCCTTACATTTACACTCCATTATCTGTACTTTCTACTCCTTACATTTACACTTCATTATCTGTACTTTCTACTCCTTACATTTACACTCCATTATCAGTACTTTCTACTTCTTACATTTACACTCCATTATCTGTACTTTCTACTCCTTACATTTACACTCCATTATCTGTACTTTCTACTCCTTACATTTACACTCCATTATCAGTACTTTCTACTCCTTACATTTACACTCCATTATCTGTACTTTCTACTCCTTACATTTACACTCCATTATCTGTACTTTCTACTCCTTACATTTACACTCCATTATCTGTACTTTCTACTCCTTACATTTACACTCCATTATCTGTACTTTCTACTCCTTACATTTACACTTCATTATCTGTACTTTCTACTCCTTACATTTACACTCCATTATCAGTACTTTCTACTTCTTACATTTACACTCCATTATCTGTACTTTCTACTCCTTACATTTACACTCCATTATCTGTACTTTCTACTCCTTACATTTACACTCCATTATCAGTACTTTCTACTCCTTACATTTACACTCCATTATCAGTACTTTCTACTCCTTACATTTACACTCCATTATCAGTACTTTCTACTTCTTACATTTACACTCCATTATCAGTACTTTCTACTCCTTACATTTACACTCCATTATCAGTACTTTCTACTCCTTACATTTACACTCCATTATCAGTACTTTCTACTCCTTACATTTACACTCCATTATCTGTACTTTCTACTCCTTACATTTACACTCCATTATCTGTACTTTCTACTCCTTACATTTACACTCCATTATCAGTACTTTCTACTCCTTACATTTACACTCCATTATCAGTACTTTCTACTCCTTACATTTACACTCCATTATCAGTACTTTCTACTCCTTACATTTACACTCCATTATCTGTACTTTCTACTCCTTACATTTACACTCCATTATCAGTACTTTCTACTCCTTACATTTACATGCCATTATCAGTACTTTCTACTCCTTACATTTACCCTCCATTATCAGTACTTTCTACTCCTTACATTTACACTCCATTATCAGTACTTTCTACTCCTGACATTTACACTCCATTATCAGTACTTTCTACTCCTTACATTTACCCTCCATTATCAGTACTTTCTACTCCTTACATTTACACTCCATTATCACTACTTTCTACTCCTTATATTTACGCTCCATTATCTGTACTTTCTACTCCTTACATTTACACTCCATTATCAGGACTTTCTACTCCTTACATTTACACTCCATTATCAGGACTTTCTACTCCTTACATTTACACTCCATTATCAGTACTTTCTACTCCTTACATTTACACTCCATTATCTGTACTTATCAACATTAACATTTTAATATAACATTATAGTCATTATGGCTTTTTGAAGAATGTTTTTTTTGGGGAGGTGGGCTAGAGCACTGTAGACCCCTGTGATGGGGCCTAACTTTTGTCCTTAATGGCATTTTTTTTCTTACATTACTTTTATACTTTAAGTATTTCTGAAAGTAGTACTTTTACACTTTTACTGGAGTAAAAAGCTTCAGTTGATACTTCAACTTCTACAGAAGTATTTTTAAACCCTAGTATCTATACTTCTACCTGAGTAATGAATGTGGATACTTCTAACACCTTTGGCTACCAATACAAGCTCATCTGCTGGAGTTTCTGGCAGCGTTGCTACATCTTCCAGAGTTCATTGCTCGCTAATTATGCCTGCTGGCCACCTGATCTTCAAACACACCACTTTTGATTAATGTTTCATGAAATATTTGTATTATTCATATACTTTTCAAAGAAGTCTGACCGATGAAGTTTAACCTTTGAACAGGCTCGGCCTGCAAGAAACAGCTTGAAACTTATCCAGAATTCACAAGGAAGGTTTGTATTCTGTTTGAAACTGAGTGCAACCTCCATGCTTTGCAGTTGTTTACTTTTTGTTTTTTGCTTGTTTGTTTGGTCTACACAACACCTTCTCGCTGCTCAGATGGCTTTTAGCTGAGTTTTATGTGCTTTGGCAGACGGAGAACTTGAGTTTTTCCTCCTCAGCAAACGTATCCTTTTACTGCATGAACCAAAGTTACAGACATCCTGTAACTTAAGCATGGCAGTCTGATGGAAATCCATTTCGGACCTCTCAATATTTTGAATGGGAAGTGCCAGAGGTGACACAATATACGCAATGACATCAGAATTCTGGTGGACTTATTACTACTCGCTGTCATGATGTTGGCCCAGATTTTATGGTCCCATCTCTTTGCATGCGGTTTTTGTCCAAGATGGCTCCACTGTTCCTCAGTTACATGGCAGTTCACATGCACAGGCATGGAAAAGCACTGGCTGAGCTGAAAGGTTGAGCTGCATGTGATTAGACGCCTTTTGAGGAAAATTTGTTGTATAAGGTTGATCTGAAAAGCTCAGCTAAAAACACATGTGGAAGCCAATACCAGTAACCGATACTGGTAGCTGGAATTTGAAAAGTACTCTACTGTGCTTTTTTGGTACTTACTCTCTCTGTAGTAAGAAAAAGTATCATTACTTTTCAATTATTTCAGTAATTTGTTATTTACAACATTCAACAAACACCACAAAATCAGGTTAGATGTGTTTGACCAGGTGTTCCCTCAAGTTAGATGTGTTCATCCAGGTGTTTCCTCTATATGACTATATGACTATATGTGTTGATCCAAGTGTTTCCTCAGGTTAGATGTATTTGCCCAGATGTTTCCTCAGGTTATATGTGTTGATCCAAGTGTTTCCTCAGGTTATATGTGTTCATCCAGGTGTTTCCTCAGATTAGATGTGTTTGCCCAGGTGTTTCTCAGGATAGATGTGTTCATCCAGGTGTTTCCTCAGGTTAGATGTATTTGTCCAGATGTTTCCTCAGGTTATATGTGTTAATCCAAGTGTTTCCTCAGGTTATATGTGTTCATCCAGGTGTTTCCTCAGATCAGATGTCTTTGACCAGGTGTTTCCTCAGGTTAGATGTATTTGTCCAGATGTTTCCTCAGGTTATATGTGTTAATCCAAGTGTTTCCTCAGGTTATATGTGTTCATCCAGGTGTTTCCTCAGATCAGATGTCTTTGACCAGGTGTTTCCTCAGATCAGATGTGTTTGACCAGGTGTTTCCTCAGGTTGGATGTGTTTGACCAGCTGTTTCCTCAGGTTAGATGTGTTTAACCAGGTGTTTCCTCGGGTTAGATGTGTTTGACCAGGTGTTTCCTTGGGTTAGATGTGTTTGACCAGGTGTTTCTCAGGATAGATGTGTTCATCCAGGTGTTTCCTCAGGTTAGATGTATTAATCCTAGTGTTTCCTCAGGTTATATGTGTTCATCCAGGTGTTTCCTCAGATCAGATGTCTTTGACCAGGTGTTTCCTCAGGTTAGATGTGTTTGACCAGGTGTTTCCTCAGGTTGAATGTGATTAACCAGGTGTTTCCTCAGCTTGGATATGTGTATTCAGGTGTTTCCTCAGGTTAGATGTGTTTGACCAGGTGTTTCCTTAAATTATATGTGTTGATCCAAGTGTTTCCTCAGGTCAGATGTCTTTGACCAGGTGTTTCCTCAGGTTATATGTGTTGATCCAAGTGTTTCCTCAGATTAAATGTGTTTGTCTAGGTGTTTCCTCAGGTTGGATATGTGCATCCAGGTGTTTCTTCAGGTTTGATGTGTTCATCCTGGTGTTTTCTCAGGTTAGATGTGTTGATCCAAGTGTTTCCTAAGGTTAGATGTATTTGACCAGGTGTTTCCTCAGGTTGGATATGTGTATTCAGGTGTTTTCTCAGGTTACTTGTGTTTGACCAGGTGTATAACAAATATTGCCGAGAACATTATCTGTGTCAGGTTTTAAAAAAGTGTAACCGCACTTGAGATCACTTTTGGCTCACCATTGCCCCGACTATGTGTTGGGCTTAAACTGAAATTGGCACATATTAAGTAAAAGTGAATCGGTACTCGGTACTACTGACATAATTTGGCCAGTGTGTACAAGTGTGATAAAGCACAATTCAATATTATTGCTTCAAAGAGCTAATTAATGATATCCGGCGTCTACCAGTATTGGTATTAGTATTTTTTTGTGCACAATTTGTAAAACATCAGGTAATGGAACACTAAAGGTGAGGTGATCCAGCAAGTGGGCAGTGATGGAAAAGGTCCTGGAACACATAGACACAACATTGCTTCAAGTATCCACATAACGTAGTAGCAATAAGATAGAACTAGTTTTAATAAAGGCACTAAGAAGCTGCAACCATGACATCTCAGAGAGGCCACTGGAGGAATAGTTTTTGCTAGAACATGGTGTCCTACAAATAAACCAAAATAAAAAAAAAACTATTTCATGTTGCACAACAACAACAATACATATACGAAGACTGCCTAACCATCTAATTATTCAAATTACTCCACAACGCAGCCATTGCATCTACAGTCTCCACTCGATTTCGCAATTTGCTCTGCTTTCACAATCCAAGATCACACACGTGGCACAGGGTTGAATTGTACGAGCAGTGGACCAACAAGTTTCATAAACAGAAGATACGATAACATGGTAGTGTGTATGGACGCACGCTGTGACTGGCAAATCAGGTTCATTTGGAGAAACCTGCTCGCACTCTGCACTTGTGATTTATTTTAATTTACTTTATAAATAAATCCCCATGTTATAAGCAAAAAACGTCACAGAGGTGCTGGATTCTTATAAATAATTTCCGGAACGCATGTACTCGAAATATGAGAGTTGCTGCCGGCAAGATCCGGCACATATTAAGCAATGCATGTGACCAAATTAAGGTACTGCACAGGTACTAAAGTGATAGAGTACTTGATTGCCAGTATTTGAAGACTGATAATCTAAAAGTATTAAATTTGCACTTTGTAGTAGGGATTGCGCAGACTAGTCGCAGACTGGTCGTCTCCGGTTTCCTTAAGCCTATAGCACTGCGATCCAGGGCTCATTGGAAAGAGCACATCACCCTCTACTGGCCTTCTGGCTTTATTCTACCAATTCAATAGAAATTTGCGAAATTCCGGCATCTGTATCTCTGGTTCCCTGCAGACTGCCGAAGCAAACCAGGGCTCGTTGGAATAAGCATGTCACGCTCTACCGCCCTGCCGAGTTAGCATTTTGCAAAGCATTCCCTTCTCCTGTAGTTTTGTTCATGACATCATCAGGGATTATTTGGCGTCAACTGGATTTTGTCAACTTTCGAAGATCTGAAGTTGTGCAGCCTCTTCCTTGCCGTAACAATTCATGCAGCGGTGAGTACACCAGGTTGCCGCAGTGTTGCAGCAATCATTGCAACTAGACTATCACTGCACATTTCAATCCCAAGAATGGAATCACATGAAAGGATATTCCTCGCAAGAACACGTCCGCTCCAGCAGTGACCTTCCTCGCCCCCTGAAATCAAGTGGCTGTGAACAACTCGAGCAGGAGTGTATGATCCCCACTCCATGCTGTTTAGTGGGTGTTCTAAAGAGCTGGGGTCTGCGTTGAGGGGGCCGTCGGGGGCTTGAACAGGACCAGAGGACTGGGACGGGGTTGGCTTCTTTGTTGTCCAGAGCGCAGACCATGGCTTCCAGGAACAATGCAGCTGATGAGATGCTCTCCAAGGAAAATATGGGTCTGACATCATGGGTTCTTAAAGCTCGCAGCTGAGCCAACACGCTCTTGCCACAATCAGCACTCAGTGAATTTCCACTGCTGAGGGGAAAGAGGGAATGGGAGAGGGGAATGGGGTGTGAATATTACCCTACTACTTTGTGTTCATATCTGATTGTGTTATGAGAACGACGGCTCCGTGTGTATTAATTGGACTGGATCTCGCAGAGACCACGGTGTCGGTTTTGTTGACACGTGAAGCGTCTGAATCACCGACAGTCTTGGCCAAACGATCAGTTATATTGTTGAAAGTGTCTAAACTCCTGATTGCAAGTCATTTAACACTCCAGATCGGACTCATCCGCGGAATACTTGTTAGGATGCCTCCGGAAAAGGGAAAAATATGGATTTTGGGATACCACCCTGCTTTATGCAAGCATCCTGAAGCCTTATAACTGATCCCTGGCATTCATTAGCTATAAAAATATGGCTTCATCTCTGCCTCCCAACCCCCCCTTTCCCATTTGAATGTGGGGAAAGCTGGGAAATGCGAGAGAGCACTGAAATAGACCACAAGGTCATTTGAAAGACAATAGTGCATGTAAGTAGTAGAGGCTTGGAGCTTTAGTTTCAGGGTTTAGATCCAGGAACAGTGTCCTCAGATGCACTCGGCACTCGGAGAACTACCCTAGACTGCGTCTGGAGAGGAGGCTAGCACGTTGGACACTGTTTGCTGTGCTCAAGTATGGTTTTAATTATCGTTACTGCATTGAATGACCACCTTGATCAATCATATGTCTGAGTGCTGAGGTGTTGCTCGTAAAGCACTTGAAATTTGACCCGGGTCAGCCTGCAGTGTGCAGCTCCATAGAGCACCCAGGGACAGTCTGCAAGGTTTACACTGAAGTAATGTGTGTGGTTGTGTAGCCATAGAGTAATGTGTGTGGTTGTGGAGCCATAGATACAGTCTGCAAGGTTTACATTGAAGTAATGTGTGTGGTCATGTAGCCATAGAGACAGTCTGCCAGGTTTACATTGAGTTAATGTGTGTGGTTGTTTAGCCATACAGCATCCAGGGACAGTCTCCCAGGTTTACATTGAAGTAATGTTTGTGGTTGTGTAGCTATAGAGGATCCAGGGACAGTCTGCCAGATGTACATTGAAGTAATGTGTGTGGTTGTGTAGCCATAGAGACAGTCTGGCAGGTTTACACTGAAGTAATGTGTGTGGTTGTGTAGCCATAGATTACTGTGTGTGGTTGTGTAGCCATAGATTACTGTGTGTGGTTGTGTAGCCATAGAGACAGTCTGGCAGGTTTACACTGAAGTAATGTGTGTGGTTGTGTAGCCATAGATTACTGTGTGTAGTTGTGTAGCCATAGATTACTGTGTGTGGTTGTGTAGCCATAGATTACTGTGTGTGGTTGTGTAGCCATAGAGACAGTCTGGCAGGTTTACACTGAAGTAAAGTGTGGTTGTGTAGCCATAGATTACTGTGTGTGGTTGTGTAGCCATAGAGACAGTCTGCCAGGTTTACACTGAAGTAATGTGTGTGGCTGTGTAGCCATAGATTACTGTGTGTGGTTGTGTAGCCATAGAGACAGTCTGCCAGGTTTACACTGAAGTAATGTGTGTGGTTATGAGGCCTTAGAGCATCCAGAGACAGTCTGCCAGGTTTACATTGAAATAACTTGTGTGGCTGTGTAGCCGACATGTAAGGTGGAGGGACGTGACAGAGACGCCTGCTATCCCAGTAATCCGTTTTGCTTTCTCATGGTTCACCATGACCCCACTCCTGAATTCTCGCCCCCCATTTCTGGCTGTAATTTGCCTAATTGGGGCTAATAATCGATTGAGTATTAGTCTGATGGAGAAGATGGATGAAATAAGATTCGGAATAGCTGGACCAGGTGCCTGCCAGCCGCCTGCTCGGCATTTATAAGCCATTATGTGTGCTGAAACGGAGCCAGGTGGCCAATTTATCTGTTAAAAAAGCCTTGATTGTTCCACTATATATCCATTAAAAAGTGCTGACAGCGCGCAAGAGCTCTGACCTGTCGCTGCGGCCTCTTCTCCGAAAAGCTGAACGAGCAGCTTTTCTCCGCAGCACCCTGGTTTGTTTGCTTTGGCAGAACATGGCATTATTTAGGAGGTATCACTTCGTCTTGCTGTGACAGTCTAGCTTTCGGAATGGTGAACGGAATCCATAGTCAGGGATCCTACCTAGGGATCCTTATCTCCTGTCTTCACCCGCAGCCCCACCTCTAATCCCACACAATAGCAAGAAACTCACTCATTCAGGCTTGTTTTGGTTATCGACAAGTGGTTTATTCAGCAGGAATGGTGAACAATCTGTCAGTAATTTTCCATATTGTATACAGAAGGCAAATTCAGCACCAGTCATGGAAGCTTCACGATAAAAAAACTAAAAGAAAGAAATCCTCAACGATTCATGTTACAGTCGCCCAACGTCTACATGTGGTGACCAGTTCCGTGTTTGTTCCTAAAACTACTTCTTTTACGTGAGAAGTGTTAAAAGCATGATAACTGACAACAATAGCATTGCACTGTACAATTACCATCAGCGAGAACCCTCTAGGTTCTCGTACACATCAGGTTCGTGAGACCGTGTTACGTGTTCCATAGTATCCAGCCAACTTTGGCGAACGAGGCTACCCTCATTCCACCTACAGTACAGGTTTGATGTGGCTGATTGGGCACCAATAAAGTGGAAATTTCTAGACACCCCCAAATTCTTTGGTATCACAGTGAGGAGCTTGTATTTCGCTGCATAGCGAACTTTGGCTGTGCAACCCCAGACATGCTTGCATGTATAAGATATGGATATTCAGATGTTCTGGCTGAACTGAGGCCATTAAATAGAGCTGTTTCTTATATTTATTTTTTTAATATTCACTGGTACTGGTTTCTCTGCTAGCTGACATGGTAACGCGTCGGTATGCACACTGGAAAGGAAGATAACAATACGAAACGGGCAACGAAACTCTTGGTCTTCTTTTATCGCTTCCGGAAAAGCCTACATGCTGCATAAATATTCGTAAATGTCTATAATTTATTGCAAACAGTTCGGTATGGTAAATGGGTTAAGCGGAATAGTAGCTGAACATAGTTCACATAATAAAAGCATAATGATTGCCTGGTCCGATCACTCAGGGCGCGCGCTAATTAGCGGATCTGTGCGGTGTTGGACTGAAAATAGGACTACAAAGCTGTTTAGGCTGCTTATCAACTTATTATAGATAATATTGCATATTAAGTGTGCCAACTCTGCAAGATGACAAAGCTGATGGCATCTGTTTCCTGACCAAACGTCCCAGGTATTAGAATAAATAACGCAACAGGAGGGGTCAAGAATGCTCCTGGTGCAGCCCCGTGGCCAAGCTGGTCAGCTAATATAGCTTCTCGGCGAGCCAGAAGCTGATTCCAATGGACGAAGTGATGCAAACGGGCTGTCAGTGTGTTGCGCTTATCTACAGCGAGGAGAGTCTTGCACCATTCCCTCTCTCGAAAAAGCCAATATGTCACGGTGAGTGGGTGCCAAACTATCGACACATGCTACTCTAGGACGTTCGGAACCAAGATAGTACTGGAATCTCAAAGTTCACAGTGTTTTCTGTCAAGTTATTTGGCATAGGGATCTCTACTGAGTCTACAATAATTTAAAACGGTAGAAAAAAAAAAACAAATAGCCGTCTAGCCGACTAGCCGTCTTCGGATCACAACATCGTTAATACGTGTTTATTTATTCATTTCTTTTGTTCCTCATGCATTCACAGATCTCACACAGCCTACGCTACTACTACTACCTAATTGAAATACCTTAAAAACAGACAAACAATCCAACAATCCAAAAAAAAAAGAAGAAGAACATTACTAGAGTGGTGGCCACAAGGCTGTGCAAAAGGGAAGCCCTCCAACCTTTAACCCTCCCACCATCCCTCCCCCCCACCCAGTTCTACTTTCAGCCAAACCCTTGCAAGTAACTACAAAATAGCACCATTATACAGTGGGCAGAGTTGGTTTTATATGGTTCTGGAATATGATGCCATCATGTATAATGACTTGGAACAATAAAAAAAAAAACGAGGAGAAGAATGTGATGGTTAACGTAAATAGGAATATTGATCGATTACACAGTTACAGAGACGACAGTGCGGCCAATGAGACGTGATCTCAGGTGCAGGAGAGCAGTCGCAGGGAGATGGCGTTCACGATCTCCTGGAGAAGTCCCTCGGACGCTAAAAAGAGTCACCCTGGTTCGTCCCATACTGGTAGCATTTTCAAACTAGTCCCGAGGCGTTGAGCAGGGTTGGGTAGCGCTCTTATGGGAGCTGGTCTCGCATATATATATATGTATATATATATATAGACATCATGGACTCGCTGTCAGAGGGTGCTAAATTGGCTTAGGGGTCTTTCTGGTGTAAGGGGTTCCATAAAACTGGCCTTATTTTTTTGGCTGGCACGTTACCAGTAAAACCAGTAATACCTCTTCCTTAAGCTATTAAGACAAATATATGAATACTATAAGTATTACGAGAGCTCGGTGTTGGTCATGTGCAGTCATTGCTTTTCTGACATCTGTGTGAACGTTTTGCTGTCTAGACAGCTCCCCGCTCATTCTGCTCGGGCTTGGGCCGCCAAAGATATTCATCATAAACGGCAGAGCTCTTGTAATGGCTTGCACAGACAGCATCACCTTCTTAAACGGGTAACGGGACCGAATCTTTCCCTGGCTGATGTTTCTTAAGCACTTAATCGTGAGAGCACCAGCGCGAGAGAACCCGGGGGCCGTCCTGCCAAACGATGGTAGGTTTTAATGAACAGTATCCGAGTCAATGAAAGGTATCCAGCGGCCCTCTGGTAAGACGTTACCCACAACCCTGGAACACCCTACAGATTTGCTTTCTACCAGCTAGTTTTGTTGTAATGCCAGATTTCTTTGCTCGTCCCTTCGCCGGGACGGAGTGGCGCGATGTATAAAATAGTCAAATTGGAGTTGCAAGGGACTTTTTTTTAATACGTAGAGCTCGTCCTGCTGTTTTGCCGTCGGAGTGAAGCGCTCCCCTGGAGGACCAGGCAAGGCTGCACCCGCTCCCTCTTCTCTGCTTCGCACTGTCCGTCAGCTCCACGATGCCGATCCCGTCGCCGTCCCCTTACATTTTGAAGTTCTTCCCCCCAGTGTTCCCTCGGCTCGAGTTCTTCTGATGAACCTCCTGGAACGGAAAGAGAGAGAGCGGTGAGGGACGGAAAGAGAGAAAGAGAGGTGTTGCGGACACAAATCAAGGAGGCAGGCTAAGCGCAGGAAAACAGCTTTGGGGTCGGAGCCGGGCTCTTCCGTGCCTGTAACAACACAGCTGTTCGGCGAACGCGCTGTTATTTCCGTGCAAAGAAAGAAGAGCTCAAGGCAGCACATGCGATATCGTCTGCTGCCACTGGAAGATTAATATGCATAATTCACGGCATCCAAAAATCGGGCACGTGCAGAGATCGGAGGTGATGCGAGACCCAGCATGACATATGGGAGCGGGACAGGGCCTAGCGGGAGTGTGCCCGCAGGTCTACCACGAAAACCACTTAGCCGCTACTCCTGCTAATGGTTTTCTTTTTCAAGTGGGGCTGTAAAAAGAAGTAGGGGGAAACACTTAAATGGATGACACCCATTTAGGCAGAGAGGGAGAGAGAGAGAGAGAGAGAGAAAGAGAGAGAGAGAGAGAGAGAGAGAGAAAGAGAGAGAGAGGGGCACAGCATGTCCTTGCAGGAAAATGTTCTAGTGGCATCCTTCCAGACTTGAGGTGAGCTAATATGAAGGAGTTGGACATTCAGTTCTCCAGAAGTGGGCATTCAATTCTGCCATGCAAGCATGCCTGAAGATGCCACCATGCAGATAGATAGATATAAGGATGGATGTTGATCAGATTGATAAACTGTTCTTCTCCCTATGGGCACTCACACAGGCACGACGTACCTTACAAGATGGGTGGCTATGACCGGATACGGCTTTTTGCTGAAAAAGAAAAGCGAGGTCACTGGAATCTTGCTGACCACAGCTAGCGTTAAGTCATTAGAGAGAGAAGACCTTAGAAGAGCTTTAGGTTTGACAGTTCTGAAGAGATTGGTCCAACATTCATCTAACAGAAAGTGAACCAGGAGTGTATAAATAATCAATCATTTGTCTTTAACCCACTAGCATATCCTCACTGTCCAGACCATACCTTATAACATTTCATGGCAACGTGAGGGGTTGAATTTGGGGGAGGGGAACTCTGAGAACTTGGCCTGGAGTTCTGCTTGGCAGCCTTTAGCTAGAAAGCCAGGCCTCCTGTTTCATAACCTTGGTGGGAATGAGATAGGACTGAGGAACAGGGAGCAGATGGGGTGGAGGTAGGGATTGCGAAAGGTGAGGATGTGGACTTATGGGGCGGTAGACTGGAAGGAAGAGGGGTTTCAGGCACGCCAAACTTCAGTTATTACATAACTCCATTACGTTTTGGCTTCGGTTCATTTGAGCGTAGATGTTTCTATGATGAATGGACTAACAGAAAATAACTCACCTCACTTTTAAGTCGCCATATTTATTTGGACAGTGACGATATGCTGTGTTTGGATGCTGGACATGCTCGGTGCCCAGCAGGGAATTGACAGGGAATTGATATTCATACATACATTCATAACTAACTAGTGTGCTCATATCATCACTGTCTAAAGGAAAGCATGTAAGTCCATTTTTTTTATGATTTTAATTTTTCTACATTATTTGAACATGATGGTTGTCACTCATGTTGTGTGAACATTTTATGATGAATGGACTAATAGAAAGGCTCAAAAAAAGCCTGTAAAAAATTCTGGTTCCATTGACTTACATTGGAAGCCAAGAGAGTTTTTGGCCTCTCCTGTAAAGTTGCTATTTTGGGGGTTATCTTTGAACAGTGATGATATACATTCAGTTAACTGTCTCTACAGTAGGAATCTTAAAGAATCAGCCCAAATCTGCCCTCACCTTTTGTGTTTTTGGGACGTCTGTGTGCCGCTGCGCTCGTAGAGATCGTGGCGTTTTCCCAGACTTGACTGGCGCGCAGTACATCTCGAGTCGACGCAGCTCACAGCTCTGGAAGCAGCATTCATCCACGATGCCACGGTTGTGCGACCGCCGTGACGGAGGGCCATAACCCGTCGGCTTGCCTGTCGGACAGAGGGAAAAAGAGAAATGTAGGATCTTTCTTTTTTAAATCCCCTTCAGGACTTACAACTGGAGTCGTAAATATATCAGGCGCTCGGAGGGGTAGCGATCTTAAATCTTAGTTTTAAGGACTCTTAATGGCATGCTCACATTCACTCCGTTCCCAATGGCGCGCCGGAGGGATCAAGGTCGCACCCCTTATCCATTTAGATCCTGGAATCGTCCCAACTTACGTAGGATAGTAATTGCTTCCAAGACAAGACGTACGGAAAGGCCGAACCTTTTAGTAGTAAACGGTGGCACGCGGCCAACGCATGGGTGCTATAAAGCTCGGCGAGGCAGCCAGACCGTAGCTCTTATTATTCCGATACACAGACAGCGTTAATGACATGGATTTCTCCGGTGTGCAATTTACAGGGTATCGCTTTGCAAGAGCAGACCCTTTTTTGGCAGCTGCTCGCCAGTAAAAAGGTCACAGTCACCCGAATGTTGAGAATATCACGTTCTTCCGTTTCCGACCTGATATCTTTTACCGAGTCTCCGCGTCAGGGAAGCCAAGTGTGGCCCCCGGAGGAGCTCGCTCAGTCTGCCGAGGAAACAGCGCCGCGCTACAGACTGCACCTGGCAACCCCACTAACCGCTGACTCGGGGAGAAACACTGCCTGGTTGCAGTTCGATTGCCGGCAACACGTTTTGCAGGACCATGAATAAGTTGGACCGCCCTTGTGGTTTTTATTGTATATCACAGTACATACCCTGGAGCATGCATACACAATAGAGCCTGAGAAAATTGTTAGGGGTCTCAAACAGATACTGAGCAATAGGACACACATATGTTGTGCTACAACGGACCTCTCAAATCTCTTAGTCACTTCAGGATTTATGTTACAGAGGTCCTTGACAAAGGTGTCAAAAGTATTCACATTCATTACTCAGGTAGAAGTATAGATACTAGGGTTTAAACATACTTCTGTAGAAGCTGAAGTATCAACTCAAGCTTTTTACTCCAGTAAAAGTGTAAAAGTACTGCTTTCAGAACTACTTAAAGTATACAAGTAAAAGTAATGTAAGGAGAAAAATGATATTAAGGACAAAAGCTTAGGCTGCCCAACAGGGGTCTATAGTGCACTAGCCCACCTCCCCAAAAAAACATTCTTCTAAAAGCCATAATGACTATAATGTTATATTAAAATGTTAATGTTGATAAATTTGGGATGCTCTAGGCTTCCTGTTTCAGCTCATATACGCCCATTAAACATGAATGTAGTTTAGTACAATGTAAATATATTACAGAAGCATATCTGTTACTACTGAACATTAACATGTGTTTCATGGAGCAGAAGATATGATGACTAGTCTATAAGTATTGTAATGAAGCCAAACTTCAAAGACATGTTATCAATAATCTTTACTGAAATGTAAATGTACATGAATGAAAACAAACTGAAATTAAATAGTAGTAACGAGACTATGTTTAAAATGTAAGGAGTAGAAAGTACTGATAATGGAGTGTAAATGTAAGGAGTAGAAAGTACTGATAATGGAGTGTAAATGTAAGGAGTAGAAAGTACTGATAATGGAGTGTAAATATAAGGAGTAGAAAGTACAGATAATGGAGTGTAAATGTAAGGAGTAGAAAGTACTGATAATGGAGTGTAAATGTAAGGAGTAGAAAGTACTGATAATGGAGTGTAAATGTAAGGAGTAGAAAGTACTGATAATGGAGTGTAAATGTAAGTAGTAGAAAGTACTGATAATGGAGTGTAAATGTAAGGAGTAGAAAGTACTGATAATGGAGTGTGAATGTAAGGAGTAGAAAGTACTGATAATGGAGTGTAAATGTAAGGAGTAGAAAGTACTGATAATGGAGTGTAAATGTAAGGAGTAGAAAGTACTGATAATGGAGTGTAAATGTAAAGAGTAGAAAGTACTGATAATGGAGTGTAAATGTAAGGAGTAGAAAGTACTGATAATGGAGTGTAAATGTAAGGAGTAGAGGTAAAAAGTCATCTGAAAAATAACCAAAATCTCTACTCAAGTAAGGTAACAAAGTATTTGTACTTCATAACTTGACACCTCTGGTCCTTGAGGCATGTGAGCCACTTGGTGTACTTGCCTAGTCGTCCTTCCCCCACCCCTCCTCTTTCCTTTCCCTACCTCCACCTTATCGACCCCCTCCCGGTGGCCTTTATAAAATATCCCACTCTCCACTTACAATTCCCCGCTCACCTACAGCAATATAGCCCTGATAGGCTTTTCCCTGTTACCAAATAAAATAATAATAATTTAATATGGCATTTACAAGGAGGAAATGCCTTTCCCTTTCAGAGTTAATAGCTCTTGGCTCGCTGGGCTGCCAGCGCTGACAAAGTGCATTAACTTCTGCTCTGCACTTGCTGTATACTGACAACAGGGTTTTGGAAAGAGAGGCACTCTCGTTCGGAAACACACGCATCCCCACGGATCACAGAACCCTCGGGTGCACCGCTGTGACCGTTTACAGGGGGCGCTGTCAAATGAATGGGTGAGAGAATCGCTGAATGAAGGAACTTGAAAAAAAAGGAATGAATGGAAACATTTTCTGGGTGGATGAGTTGCAGTAAGAGGGGAACGATCTCGCTGGACACCGCCTCCATCTTTTGTGGGGCTCTCTCGTTTGTTGCACTTGTTTGTGGAAATGACTCGACAAAGCCTGGCATCATGGTGCGGCCTATCAGGGTGAAGTGGGTAGGCACCTACATATCATCGCTGGCCAATGAAAAACATGTACCTCCCAAAAAAATGCCAACTTTACAGGAGGGGTCAAAAACCTTCTTTGATTATAATGCAAGTCAATGGAACCAGATTTTTTTCCAAGCTATTTTGGAGCATTTCTATTGGTCCGTTCATAATAAGATTTGTACACAACATAAAGGGCAGCGGTTGTGTTTATGTGATATGGAAAAATCAAAATCAACAAAAGTGAGATATATGTTTTTCTTTGGACAGTGATGGTGGGATGATTCACAGCAGACACTGAACAAAATAACATAAGTGAATAAATACATTTGTAATTTGTCCAATGAAAAAATAGCAACTTTACAGGAGGGGCCAAAAACCTTCTTTGATTATAATGCAAGTCAATGGAACCAGAATTTTTTCAAGCGATTTTGAAGCATTTCTATTGGTCCGTTCATCATGAACTTGTTCAAATGATGCGGAAAAAAATAAAAAATTTCAACATTTAAACAATTAAATCTTGAACAGAAAACTGCGTCCAATGGAAGTTTATCTTAAGGTTTACAGGAGGGGACAAAACCTGCTTTACTTTCAATATGAGTTCATGTAAGAAGATTCTGTTTGAAGTTGTTTTGGAGCATTTCTATTGGTCCACTCATCCTTATATCTTCACACGATGTGTAGAACAGCTGCTAAAACCAAATTAAGGAGAAAACTACAAAATACAGCAACCATATTCAGATATTCCCAATTTTTTTGCTGTAATATAAAACATACTGTGTCTTATTGTATTAAGCCGAATTTCAAATTTTGGGTATCGTTACACCCCTCATCTTTGGTGGTGGTGTGTAAATGTATGTTGTGCTGGTATGAGTGGATCAGATACAGCAGTGCTGCTCACTGTCCACTCTATTAGACACTCCAAGCTTGTTGGTCCGCCTTGTGAAGTCAATAGGATAGACAATAGCTCATTAATTGGCAAATGTGCTTAGAGTAGCCTAAACCAGTACTCTAGTAAACGTACTGACACACGTAACATAAAGCAACTTGAGTAAAAGTACAAAAGTATCAGCTCAAAACTACTTAACTACTCAAGTACTGAGTAACTTCTAGAACTTCTTAGAGCTTCCTAGAGCTTCTTGGTAAATTTACCATTGATAAGTTTGTACGGCTCCATATGTATATATATATATATATATATATATATATATATATATATATATATATATATATATATATATATATATATATATATTTAATAACTAAATATGCATTTACACCCTAATACTTAAGTAAAAGTATTACTATTAGAAAATACTCAGCACAGTACAAACCCAATAGTAGTATACTGAAGTACATGTACTTGAGTAAATTTAATTAGTTACTACCCAGCTCTGTCTTTTGCTACATAGTTTGTGGTAGACTGTTTGTTGTGGGGGGGGGGACACTGCCCACAGGACACTGTTGTCTAGATAGTTTTGGTTGGTGGATGATTCTCAGTCCAGCAGTGACACTGAGGTGTTTAAACACTCCAGCAGAAGCACTGCTGTGTCTGATCCACTAACACCAGCACCACATCAGTGTCACTGCAATGCTGAGAAAGACCCACCACCCCAATAATACCTGCTCTGTGGTGGTCCTGTGGGGGTCCTGATCATTAAAGAACAGAGTAATAAAGTATACAGAGAATCAGATGAGTCTGAACTACAAGGTGCTCCTATGTAAAGATTATATTACGTTACAGCTACAAGGTGGTGGTGTTAATGGTTTTAATGCTACGGCTGATGGGTGGATGCAGTTGTTTGCATGTGTGATGTCACACCTACTTGTGTCAGTGGATTACAATTATAGATGTTTAGAAAGTGATCGCTGAACAAATGCTCTTTGTGCTCCTGGTGAAAAGCAGGCGAGCGGTTCAAGCCCGAGCCTGTGCTTACGCATTCAGACAGGTTGTCAGGAGCCAGCAGATCTGCTTTCTGGATGACGTTCCAAAACGCATCGGAAGTCTCCCAAATTAACATCCGCTGTTTTCCTCGAAGTAAGTCACACAATGCTACCACCCAGGCAGACAGCAGAGAGAAATCAGTGCATGCCCCAGCATGCGCAACAATCATTACGGGCAACTTTTCCAGTGAGGTATAATGAGGTAAAATTGGTCTCTGAGGTTTTTTCAGTGATACATTTCAAGGGATCATATCGTAAAGCCTGTAAACAATGAGCTGTTGTTAAAGCATTGCGAGCTAAAGAGGCTGAAATAACTATTAAATTGAGGCAAAGGCAGTAAATATGACAATATAGGTCAACTTGCAACTGAACACTGTGTTTAAACAGCACATAGAAAACCCTACTTATTCTGCCTTTAAGGCACCTAACATGACAAAGCCTACTCATTCTGCCTTTAAGGCACCTAACATGACAAAGCCTACTCATTCTGCCTTTAAATAACTCAACAAATTCTACTCATTCTGCCTTTAAGGCACCTAGCATGACAAAGCCTACTCATTCTGCCTTTAAGGCACCTAACATGACAAAGCCTACTCATTCTGTCTTTAAATAACTCAACAAATTCTACTCATTCTGCCTTTAAATAACTCAACAAATTCTACTCATTCTGCCTTTAAATAACTCAACAAATTCATCTCATTCTGCCTTTAAGGCGTCTAACATGACAAATTCTACTTATTCTGCCTTTAAGGCACCTAACATGACAAATTCTACTCATTCTGCCTTCAAGGCACCTAACATGACAAATTCTACTCATTCTGCCTTTAAGGCACCTAACATGACAAAGCCTACTCACTCTGCCTTTAAGGCACCTAACATGACAAAGCCTACTCATTCTGCCTTTAAATAACTCAACAAATTCTACTCATTCTGCCTTTAGGGCACCTAACATGACAAATCATACTCATTCTGCCTTTAAGGCACCTAACATGACAAATTCTACTTATTCTGCCTTTAAGGCACCTAACATGACAAAGCCTACTCATTCTGCATTTAAATAACTCAACAAATTCTACTCATTCTGCCTTTAAGGCACCTAACATGACAAATTCTACTCATTCTGCCTTTAAGGCACCTAACATGACAAATTCTACTCATTCTGCCTTTAAGGCAACTAACATGACAAAGCCTACTCTTTCTGCCTTTAAATAACTCAACAAAGTCTACTCATTCTGCCTTTAGGGCACCTTACATGACAAATCCTACTCATTCTGCCTTTAAGGCACCTAACATGACAAATTCTACTTATTCTGCCTTTAAGGCACCTAACATGACAAATCCTACTCATTCTGCCTTTAAGGCACCTAACATGACAAATTCTACTTATTCTGCCTTTAAGGCACCTAACATGACAAAGCCTACTCATTCTGCCTTTAAGGCACCTAACATGACAAAACCTACTCATTCTGCCTTTAAATAACTCAACAAATTCTACTTATTCTGCCTTTAAGGCACCTAACATGACAAATTCTACTTATTCTGCCTTTAAGGCACCTAACATGACAAATTCTACTCATTCTGCCTTTAAATAACTCAACAAATTCTACTCACTCTGCCTTTAAGGCACCTAACATGACAAATTCTACTCATTCTGCTTTTAAATAACTCAACAAATTCTACTCATTCTGCCTTTAAGGCACCTAACATGACAAATTCTACTCATTCTGCCTTTAAATAACTCAACAAATTTTACTCATTCTGCCTTTAAGGCACCTAACATGACAAAGCCTACTCATTCTGCCTTTAAGGCACCTAACATGACAAAGCCTACTCATTCTGCCTTTAAATAACTCAACAAATTTTACTCATTCTGCCTTTAAGGCACCTAACATGACAAATTCTACTCATTCTGCCTTTAAATAACTCAACAAATTCTACTCATTCTGGCTTTAAGGCACCTAACATGACAAAGCCTACTCATTCTGCCTTTAAATAACTCAACAAATTCTACTCACTCTGCCTTTAAGGCACCTAACATGACAGATTCTACTCATTCTGCCTTTAAATAACTCAACAAATTCTACTCATTCTGCCTTTAAGGCACCTAACATGACAAAGCCTACTCATTCTGCCTTTAAATAAATCAACAAATTCTACTCATTCTGCCTTTAAGGCACCTAACATGACAAATTCTACTCATTCTGCCTTTAAATAACTCAACAAATTCTACTCATTCTGCCTTTAAGGCACCTAACATGACAAAGCCTACTCATTCTGCCTTTAAATAACTCAACAAATTCTACTCATTCTGCCTTTAAGGCACCTAACATGACAAATTCTACTCATTCTGCCTTTAAATAACTCAACAAATTCTACTCATTCTGCCTTTAAATAACTCAACAAATTTTACTCATTCTGCCTTTAAGGCACCTAACATGACAAAACCTACTCATTCTGCCTTTAAATAACTCAACAAATTCTACTCATTCTGCCTTCAAGGCACCTAACATGACAAAGCCTACTCATTCTGCCTTTAAATAACTCAACAAATTCTACTCACTCTGCCTTTAAGGCACCTAACATGACGAATTCTACTCATTCTGCCTTTAAATAACTCAACAAATTCTACTCATTCTGCCTTTAAGGCACCTAACATGACAAATTCTACTCATTCTGCCTTTAAATAACTCAACAAATTCTACTCATTCTGCCTTTAAGGCACCTAACATGACAAATTCTACTTTTTCTGCCTTTAAGGCACCTAACATAGCAAACCCTACTCATTCTGCCTTTAAGGCACCTAACATAGCAAACCCTACTCATTCTGCCTTTACGGCACCCAACATAGCAAATCCTACTCATTCTGCCTTTAAGGCACCTAACATGGCAAATCTTACTCATTCTGCCTTTAAGGCACCTAACATGGCAAATCCTACTCATTCTGCCTTTAGGGAACTTAACACAAAAACCCTACTGCCTTCTGCCTTTGAATAACCTTACACAGCAATTTCTACTTATCCTGCCTTTAAATAACCTAACACAACAAATTCTACTTATTCAGCCTTTAAGGCACCTAACACAAAAACCCTACTCATTCTGCTTTCAAGGAACCTAACATGACAAACTCTACTCATTCTGCCTTTAAGGAACCTAACTCAACAAATTCTACTTATTATGCCTTTAAGGCACCTAACATGGCAAATCTTACTCATTCTGCCTTTAAGGAATGTAACATGTGTAATTCTACAAATTCTGCCTTTAAGGAATATAACATGTCTAATCATACTCATTCTGCCTTTAAGGAACGTAACATGTGTAATTCTTCTTGTTCTGCCTTTAAGGAATGTAACATGTCTAATCCTCCTTATTCTGCCCTTAAGGAATGTAACATGTCTAATCCTCCTTATTCTGCCCTTAAGGAATGTAACATGTCTAATTCTACTCATTCTGCCTTTAAGGAATGTAACATGTCTAATTCTACTCATTCTGCCTTTAAGGAATGTAACATGTCTAATTCTACTAATTCTGCCTTTAAGGAATGTAACATGTCTAATTCTACTTATTCTGCCTTTAAGGAATGTAACATGTCTAATCATACTCATTCTGCCTTTAAGGAATGTAACATGTCTAATTCTACTTATTCTGCCTTTAAGGAATGTAACATGTCTAATCATACTCATTCTGCCTTTAAGGAATGTAACATGTCTAATTCTACTTATTCTGCCTTTAAGGAATGTAACATGTCTAATCATACTCATTCTGCCTTTCAGGAACCTATCACAACAAATTATACTTATTCTGCTTTTAAGGAACCTAACATGGCATTTTTACAATGTCCATCTCTTGTGACTCTCACCATACATGTGGATTAGATTCATGGCAGGACATGAAATTTGGGCAACAATAAAAACAATGGTTCCTAAGTACGATTTGGCTCCCTTGATTCCCACCAAAGTGTCCTGCACAAGAACATAACATCACCACTGAAATGTAACATCTGACAGCTGATTTTGTCAGACTAGGAGAGGATAGACAGACTCACCAAACGACAAATTTATTGGACATGTCTGCGAGCCATTAACGTCTGTCTATATGCCAGTTGAGTTGATGTGTCAGTGCTTTTAGGGAGCTTGGAGTAAACCAGCTGCTCAACAGTGTACCAGTTAAAGTTCTGCACCAGAAAAGAAAACAGCTTACGTCTGTGTAGGTAACATGACCACAGTAAGAGCTACTTGCAGTTCCACTCGCTTGTTCAAATGAATCCCGTGTATTAAGATTGGTTGTACATTAAGAGCGACAACTAATGATGAATCAGCGTTTTTCCGACCGATTTCTGGACAGACTGAAACAATCATAAATTGTAAAGTCATTCACAACTCTGGCAGAAAAATCCACACCAGCTGTGAAAGCTGAGCACCGCTCGCTTTTGGGTGGCTGACTTGGCTTCTGCTTCTACAGAACAGAGGTGAATCTTAGCATTGGGCCCCTTGTATGTACGTCAAGTCTCAGCTGCGCCGCGTGGCCTTGGGTGTGCACCGCATTGTAATTGATGTATCGGTAAGTCAGGGCATCTGCTCGGTCACCCAGACAGCTTTAGGCAGTTTATTTTCAGTGATGATCCTGCAAGGAGCTCCAAAAGTGCAAACAGCTTTCAAAGTACCATTAATTTCCTAATGCTTTTTTTTTTTTTGCAAGCTTGCAGTCTTGCAGATCGGTGGAACCATTGGGCTGCAGACCTACAAGAACCGGGGTCGGCTAAAAAAGCTTTCCCAAAGTTTATTCTCGCTGCCAAAACAGTTCATCCCATTACTCTACTGAACCTGTTTCAGGGTCGCGCTCCTCGGCGAGCCAGAACGTAGCAGAGAGCGGTGGGCCTGCATGCGGTGGCCTGGACGTTGAGCTGACTGGGCACTCGCACATGGACTGCACTGTTCTACAGGGCTTCTGGAAGGAACGTCCCAATTCCTGTTCCAGAGTGGCACAGTTAGGAGCTGACTTTTACTGCCTCACTGTGGTTAATAAAAAACAGTGGATTCTTGGAGCAGGAGCGAGTACACTGCCTGCGGAGTGTCAGGGAGTTTATGGCGCATCCGGGACCACAAAAGCTGCAACAGACCTACCTCTTTATCACCGGCACCACAAAACCCCCCTTTCCCACTTTCTACCGCCCCGCCGCTGTTTCTTATGCAATTGGAGGCGGCCGCTCTGGGGCAGCTGCGGATCTGGTGCTGACGTCCGCGTCCCGAGGATGCGGCGGCGATCAGAAGAACACCAAGTCTCCGGCGAGCGCCCTCACGGTTTAGCGGCTCGGTTTATGGAGACTATTAACCGTCAATTATGACTCTCGACAGTGAGGGCGAAATCCAAGTCTGGCTGTTTTCACTGGCTTAAGCCGCTCATCTTGGCGGACCCGCCGCTCGGCCTTTGATGAGAACACCTCTTTGTTCGCTTGGCCCCTGGGCCTCGAACACAGCCAGAGCCTTCATTTCGGGCCCAGCGGGGAAAATGACACCTTCGTCTTTTTCACGGCAAAGACGCGCGCCACACAGGAGGTCTTTATGCAGCGCTTTCTGCTCAAGTTCAGCGTATGGCTAGGAAGAGGATGAGGGTGGGGGGGGTAAAGGGGGCATCCTAATCATCCTGTAATCCCCATAATCCCCTGCCGCTTTGGGACAAGAGCCGAATCTCTGAGTACGTGCGAGCGACTGGGCGATTTGCTGTTTACACGTTTCCTCTTCCCCTTCGCCGCAGACGGCTGGAAACAGGAGTCGCTGCTTACTGTGTATCTCCTGGCCTCTTTTACGTCTCGGCAAAGTGTAGCTAGCGGCTACGGCTTCATGCCAACACTAGGGGCTTGCCGCTACTGACAACAATAAAGTAGTCCCCCTTAGTTTGATGGAAATTTCCACATTCTTTTTTCTTTCTTCCTCCGGGCCTAAAAGGAATGGGGATACGGGACATACCTGCCCAAGGACCTCTAAATCCGGAGGTGCTTTTATTAAACAGCTCTGGTTTGTTGTCTTGACTGAGACCCAAAGAACCCCATCCAACCCCCCCCCCCAACAATCATCCCACACTTGAGATTCCTGGTGTCTCTTCCCAATGTCCTCCCTCCAAGTCCTCAAACAGCAAACCATCAGAGATGAGCCTGCTCACTTCGATATTACAACTGAGGATTTCTAGGTCAGACTAATAATTGGAAAAACTGACTACTTCATGGATCTCTCCCTCCCCTTCTCTTCTGCCTCTCTCTCTCTCTTTCTCTCTCTCTCTCTTAGGCAGCATTCGGTTTCAATAAACACTTTTTTTCTTTGGAGTAATATTTCTCTTTTCTTTCAAGGGACTCATGAAACACAAGTAGCTACTGCCTTCCTGACATGAATCAAGTGGAGTGGTACATGTATGGAATGGCCAACATCACTGCCTTAGTGTCGGTGGACAGACTGCTACCACAGATTAGACTTGCTATCACGGAGATTAGACTACCTTATCTGAATTTCAGGATCGATTTGGAGCGCCGTGTAAAATTCAGGAGGGGGCCTATTATTAGAAACATGTTTTCATTAGTGCCCAGAACAGACAAACCACACACGGGCCAGAATGTACCTGTAGCACTGGAGCAGAACAATTGAAACAATTTAAATAAAAATCTAGTGAATGTCCTTGTCAGTAAATGTTTCAGAATCAAAAAGCAAAATTAGGATGTTTGGATAGTCTAAATCAGCTTATCGGTAGGAAGTTGTGATAATTAAGTCTGAACTGAATTAACATTAAAAGCACAATAAAATGTTTAAAACTTTTCTGAGTTTCTGAGTTGCTGTGCTAATGGCATCAGCATGCTTGATAGCTAGAACACCAGTGATGGAGAACCCTTTTGTGTTGTGAAAAGCTTGAGAACCCAAATTTTGATTATACTTGTAGTTGGTAGGTTGCAGTCTCAAACATCACTGCTGGAGGTTGTAAGCTATGGAGCAAAATCACATCCATCAGCTTCCACTGCATAGAATGAGAAAGCAACGTTGCTTATATACTATACATAATACTATATACTAATTTAGTTACCCAGTATATTAAACTAGCCTGGGATTATTTTACGGCTGCATGCTCACTAAAGTAGTGATGGGTTTCTGTACATGGCTTTCCACTGCTGCCCAAATACTTCAGCCTTGTTCTCCTCTGTTTGACAACAGAACCGCATACAGGTAGGTATGGGCATAGGTAAGTATGAGTGGTAAAGCTTTAAGCTATTTGTTCAAAGTATACAGACACAGTCTAATTCCAACATAAATAAATATAATGTTTGTCTTAACCTCTAATGAAGCATTGACCAATAGCATGCTCTGGAAAACTGCACATAGACCCCCATGTCCAATGCCAAGTGTCAGCTAGATAAGTATAAATCATGCCAGCATTGGGCTGTGGAACAGCAGAACTGTGTTCTGTGGAGTGATGGATACCTTTTGTGACATTTGTGATCAACTTTAAAACTTTTGGGACAGTATGTGAAATTTAAATACAACCAGAAAGCCTTGACTTATAAATTCACTTTAAATCTGTATTTAACTGAGAACTGTACAAAGACAAGAAATGTAATGTTTTACTGTGACAAGCACACATCCCTTAGATACCAATGAAAGCCAGCAGAGGTGTTTAGCATAGCATAAGACTCCAAAATCTACCTTCACCTACTTGTGTACAGATAAACTGTAACACTATCTTCACCTACCTGTGTACAGGTAAACTGTAACACTACCTTCACACACCTGTGTACAGGTAAACTCTAACACTACCTTCACCTACCTGTGTACAGGTAAACTGCAACACTACCTTCACCTACTTGTGTACAGGTAAACTGTAACACTACCTTCACCTACCTGTGTACAGGTAAACTGCAACACTACCTTCACACACCTGTGTACAGGTCACTGTAACACTACCTTCACCTACCTGTGTACAGGTAAACTGCAACACTACCTTCACCTACCTGTGTAAGTAGTCATTTCAAAACATGTTACATAATTAATAGTAAATTACTGATGCAATGTTGTAATTATGTATTACTGATGTAATGTTGTAATTATGTATTACTGATGTAATGTTGTAATTATGTATTACTGATGTAATGGTTTACTTTCTATTGCTTTAAACTTATTCTCTTATGTACTAAAGACTTCTAATATTGTGAGCTTTAAGATACTAGCTAGTCAATTGCAAATATTTAGTGTCTAATTCTATTTTTTTAATTTTTGATGATCACACACCCCAGATATGAAAAAAGTCAATTTTCACACCAGGGGCCAGGGTTGGTCAGTGCCCTCCCTAAAATCCCATTGGCCACGCTAGATGCCACCCCAACATTCTTGACATGGCATTGGCTTCCACCTTTCTAAAAGAAAGCTCAACCATTTGGCACCTCAGTTCAAATTTTGTAGAACCAGCCCAGCTCTCACACTTGCACCACACAGTTCGCATTCACAATTCAAGTAATCAGCTCACGCAGGTGTGCAAACTATACACAAGCTCAAGCACAGATAATCTATATAGAGGAAAGTTATGCGCTGAATCCATTCAGTGGATTGGGGGTCTGTCCGGTGTGTTTCTTGCCTTCTGCCCCAGTACAGCTGGAATAGCCTCCAGCATCCAGACCCAGGAGGATCAGTGGTTTAGATGATGTATGTATTTGAGTGACACAAGTAAAGCTAATCTAATTAGATCAGTAACTATAATGTGATTATAAGAACTTTTACTACTTAATGACAAGCAAACGCAAACACTACACTAAAGCCATGTCTTAGAGCAGTGTTTACCCCAACACTGATCCTACCACAACTAAAGAAGCACCAGAAAGCTAGACCTTCATAAACGAGATGACAATAAGTCCCGTATATGCCAGTCAATGGAAAATTCACTCAGTCAATGGAAAATTCACTATAGCTAAAAGCTTAAACAGATGAGTAAAACAAACGAACTGCCACATTAACAGTGATGATATTATCTCTATGACTAAATAGCCTGAGCATTTGGGGGTGGTAGAGGTGGGGGGGGGCAATTGAGGAGGATAAGTAATGAAGAGATTACTGTTTACAGAGCTTTGAGCATTTGAGCTGCAAAGTCTAGTCTTTTGATTCAGCCGCTGGGGTCCGCAGGGACTTTATGAGGTGGTCACATGCTCCTGGTTGAACAAGTTCATGAGTTTAGCTATTAAGTGGCGGCTCCAGGCTTTCCATTGGAGTTTGTGCTGCAGTCCTATCCCGCTCTTTTCAGCATGTGGTAATGATGCAACAATTTCACAGAAAGTTCAGATTACAGTAAATGTGTTTGCTTTGGACCCCGTTCAGACGAAAACAAACCCTCGGCCATCGATAGGCCATAAAGGATCTGGCCGACTCGCCTTCTTTTGACCACCGAAAGCCGCGGCGCTGTTGACAGAAAAGCAACTTCCCTTTTCAGTTTGGCCTTCCTTTTCTCATTAGGCCTGGGGAATGAATCTCCTTGGTACCTGTGTGTGTATCCACTTGTCAAAACATTAAGCCGGGTGTCAACAGAGGGGCCCGAAACATTCGCACCTCCTCAATTCATTCAGTTCATAAATTTATCATCGGGTGCTTAAACGTGCTGCCGGAGGACTCTCACTCGCGGCATGCTGACGTCAGTGGAGCTTTTGATTTAATCATCGTTCTTCAGCCTCTGAGAACCAGTGACAGCGCTTTGCAGTAACCTGTAGGTGGCAGCAGCGGTGAAGCATCTAGCGCTCACGTTTGCACTTGTTTATTGATTGTTCACTCTCTGTACGTACACAGTACGGACAGTTCTGCATACATGTTGTGAGTTCTTGACTTCTATATGGTGATAGAACTCTGAGAACTCCAAGCCCTGCAGCTAAGAGCAGCTTCGGCTTGGAGCCAGAAGGCCAGATCCCTATTTGAACTGTGGTAGGACTAACGTAGGACTGAGGGAGAAGCTCTACCCCCTGAGGTCCTAACAGCTGAATAGTATGTACCCATACTATAAGATCTCCAGGTGAATGATGTTTTGGTATTGTATGGTAAGGGTGCCCACTCACTGTCCACTCTATTAGACACACCTACTACTTGCTGGTCCACCTTGTAGATGTAAAGTCAGAGACAGTAGCTCATCTGCTGCTGTACAGTTTGTGTTCCTCTAGTTCTTCAGACACTGTTGTCTGGATAGTTTTGGTTGGTGGACGATTCTCAGTCCAGCAGTAACGGAGGTGTTTAAACACCCCAGCAGCAGCAGCACTGCTGTGTCTGATACATCTATCTCCCAAATAGTACCTGCTCTGTGGTGGTCCTGTGAGGGTCCTGATCATTGAAGAACAGCCTAACAATGTATACAGAGAAACAGATGGACTACAGTCTGTAAGTGTAGCTCCTATATGGTCAGTGGAGCTGATAAAATGAGGGTCAATATCAGGGATAGCTGAAGTTTGTAAAATTAGACTCTTTTCAAGTCTATGGAAAGCTCTACTATTCACATTCCTTACATTTCACTAGGACACAGACTGTTCTAGAACAAAGAGTTTGTGACTCCCAGTCCACTCATTCATGAATCCTTCCCAGATTTTTGTTCCAATCCAACCATCAGGCTTCTACATCCATTGATCAGCTGGATCAGGTACGCTGGGTGGCGAAAGGAAGCAAGAATGTATTAAATGTATGAAAGTGATCTGCATGTATGGCCACTGCACTACATATTAAACAGTCAGTCTGGACCTGTAGTTGTTCTGGAGTGGAAGAACATCTTGAGCGTTCACCTCATTACAACCTCAGCCTCCATCCTTTCAATGGAAAAGGGGGGATTTAGGTCCTGGAACCAAAGTAAAGGTATTTCTTTGGGTAGCTCACTGTTTTCCCTCTCCTCAATCATTCCCTGACATCGGAAAAAAAACTTGAGCCCCATCTAGAAATCCCTCTATTAAGTACATCCGGCCCCCTGAAGCACAGTAGTGCTAAGGTTGTCTCAAATATTAGAAGATACTCTACAGCAATGGTCACCAAGCCTGATCTAACTTCCAGTTCCAACCACTATCTGGCCCATCTATTTCAGCTAATAAACCTCAGATGTTCTTCATTGGCTGCATCCTATGCATGAGTATTATGTTAGGTAGGTTGGGAAACTTCAAAGAAAAGTGGATCTCCAGCAGGAGGTTGGTGACATTCTCCAGGTGATGAAAAGGGCCCACTGGAGTGATGACACTGGTCACCAAGCCTGGTTCTGGAGCTCTACCTTTCTCTACCTATCTGCTCAATGGCACGCTAATTAAGGGAGGGGGCAGCATGTTAGATGTTTAGGATAGGTTGGACCTAAGAAAAGAAGATCACTGGTCACAAAGCCTGGTCCTGGAGAACTTTCTAGAGATCTACCAAATCTACAGATTGTGCTGAGTTTGACCGCAAAGTAGGTTGGACCTAGACGCTTCAGTAAGGAAAATCTGGAGTGATGACACTGGTCACCAAGCCTGGTTCTGGAGTTTTACCTTTCTGCAGAGTTCATCTGCTAATAAAGGGAGGGGGCAGCTTGTTAGATGTTTAGGTTGGACCTAAACGCTTCAAAAAAGAAGATCAAGAGTGATGACATAGGTCACCATGCCTGGTCCGGGAGAACTTTCTAGAGATCTACCAGATCTGCAGATTTTGCAGCGTTTGACCGCAAAATAGGTTGGACCTTAGATGCTTCAGCAAGAAAAATCTGCAGTGATGGCACTGATCACCAAGCCTGGTCTTGGAGATCTT
>CM038702.1:4783312-4818312 GCA_021613375.1 Megaleporinus macrocephalus
ATCTATCTATCTATCTATCTAGCCCATTCATCCATTCTCATCTATCTATCTATCTATCTATCTATCTATCTATCTATCTATCTATCTATCTATCTAGCCCATTCATCCATTCTCATCTATCTATCTATCTATCTATCTATCTATCTATCTATCTATCTATCTATATGTATGGCTGTCTATCTGTCCTCTTGTCCATCCGTCTATGTGTGGATCTATATGTCCATATGTCTGTCCATTTAACTGTCTATATCCATATTTTTGTCATCTTTCTAGATGTTATGTTTTTTGTGCAATGCTTCTATTGCCTGAGTGTCTCTCTGGTTGTCTATCCATCCATCCATCCATCCATCCCTCGTTCTGTTCAGTGTGAGAGTACACTGCAGTGCTACTGTTGGCACAGTGAGGCGGACAGCAGGCTGGCGGATCCTCGCTCGAGCCTTAAAGCGCTGGCTGTCTGTGCCGCGCGGTGCAGATGAGGGCGGATGTGATCCGGGCTGATAAGGGATGAGGGGAATGAGAGCGGATCCGGCTTCACGACAAAGCGGCCCAAACGAGGTCGATACTGGACTGGAGGAAAGCAGCTGCGAGCGCGCGCAGGCATTACGCTGGCAAAGTGGGTCAGCGAGGGCTCTGCGCTCACGCACATACGCGTGCTCTTGCCCCGCACCACGTGTGAACGATGCGCGAAGAGTCACGCAAACTGTGAAAAAGTGTGCGCGCACACGCCTCCTCACACACACTCACATCTCACGCGCCAAAACACGCACACAGCCGTTTGAACATCTGCGGAGGAACCGGGGGCAACATTCGCCTCCTCACTCCTCAGACGCTGCGTGGAAACGAATCCACTCGTGTGCGTGTTTCTGCAGGAAGGATCTGGAGCTAGCCGGGCGCTCGGGTGTCTGAGCTCGATGTGACCTTCCCCTCCTCCTCTCCGCGCTGTGAACTCAGTGACCAGCGAAGGGGCTTGTTTTGTTTTGGTGCTACAGAAGGTGCAGTGAGGGATGTAGGGAAGTAGGGTCCACTGATGGCGACCAGAGACTGAAGTAGAGGTCACTGCCCCATTAAGAGCTGATGATATCCCCAGTGTGAAACCATAGTGTAATAGATAGCCTGCATTAAGCACTGCCGACTCTGCACTGGGTGGACAGTCTGAGCCAGTGTTCATGAGCCATTACTGGAGACAAGTATTTACTACTGCCTTAATTTGTTCACTATGTTTATGTATATTGTGATTTGACTTTATATATAAACTAATCAGGCATAACAATAAACATAATTGTTTCTAATGTTCTCTTATGTAGAAGCACACTGTAGTAGGGTTAGGGGTTTAGTGTAACTGTAGGAGTTAGTGTTTAGTGTAAATGTAGAGGTTAGGGGTTTAGTGTAACTGTAGGAGTTAGTGTTTAGTGTAAATGTAGAGGTTAGTGTTTAGTGTAAATGTAGGGGTTAGTGTTTAGTGTAAATGTAGAGGTTAGGGGTTTAGTGTAACTGTAGGAGTTAGTGTTTAGTGTAAATGTAGAGGTTAGGGGTTTAGTGTAACTGTAGGAGTTAGTGTTTAGTGTAAATGTAGAGGTTAGGGGTTTAGTATAAATGTAGGAGTTAGTGTTTAGTGTAAATGTAGGAGTTAGTGTTTAGTGTAAATGTAGAGGTTAGGGGTTTAGTGTAAATGTAGGAGTTAGTGTTTAGTGTAAATGTAGGGGTTAGTGCTTAGTGTAAATGTAGAGGTTAGGGGTTTAGTGTAAATGTAGGAGTTAGTGTTTAGTGTAAATGTAGGAGTTAGTGTTTAGTGTAAATGTAGAGTTTAGGGGTTTAGTGTAAATGTAGGAGTTAGTGTTTAGTGTAAATGTAGGAGTTAGTGTTTAGTGTAAATGTAGAGTTTAGGGGTTTAGTGTAAATGTAGGAGTTAGTGTTTAGTGTAAATGTAGGAGTTAGTGTTTAGTGTAAATGTAGAGTTTAGGGGTTTAGTGTAAATGTAGGAGTTAGTGTTTAGTGTAAATGTAGGAGTTAGGGGTTTAGTGTAACTGTAGGAGTTAGTGTTTAGTGTAAATGTAGAGGTTAGGGGTTTAGTGTAAATGTAGGAGTTAGTGTTTAGTGTAAATGTAGAGGTTAGGGGTTTAGTGTAAATGTAGGAGTTAGTGTTTAGTGTAAATGTAGATGTTAGGGGTTTAGTGTAAATGTAGGAGTTAGTGTTTAGTGTAAATGTAGGAGTTAGTGTTTAGTGTAAATGTAGAGGTTAGGGGTTTAGTGTAAATGTAGGAGTTAGTGTTTAGTGTAAATGTAGGGGTTAGTGCTTAGTGTAAATGTAGAGGTTAGGGGTTTAGTGTAAATGTAGGAGTTAGTGTTTAGTGTAAATGTAGAGTTTAGGGGTTTAGTGTAAATGTAGGAGTTAGTGTTTAGTGTAAATGTAGGAGTTAGTGTTTAGTGTAAATGTAGGAGTTAGTGTTTAGTGTAACTGTAGGAGTTAGTGTTTAGTGTAAATGTAGAGGTTAGGGGTTTAGTGTAAATGTAGGAGTTAGTGTTTAGTGTAAATGTAGGAGTTAGGGGTTTAGTGTAAATGTAGGAGTTAGTGTTTAGTGTAAATGTAGAGGTTAGTGTTTAGTGTAAATGTAGGAGTTATTGTTTAGTGTAAATGTAGAGGTTAGGGGTTTAGTGTAAATGTAGGAGTTAGTGTTTAGTGTAAATGTAGGAGTTAGTGTTTAGTGTAAATGTAGGGGTTAGTGTTTAGTGTAAATGTAGGGGTTAGTGTTTAGTGTAAATGTAGAGGTTAGGGGTTTAGTGTAAATGTAGGAGTTAGTGTTTAGTGTAAATGTAGGAGTTAGTGTTTAGTGTAAATGTAGGGGTTAGGGGTTTAGTGTAAATGTAGAGGTTAGGGGTTTAGTGTAAATGTAGGAGTTAGTGTTTAGTGTAAATGTAGAGGTAAGGGTTTAGTGTAAATGTAGGAGTTGGGGTTTAGTGTAAATGTAGGAGTTAGTGTTTAGTGTAAATGTAGAAGTTAGGGTTTAGTGTAAATGTACGAGTTGGGGTTTAGTGTAAATGTAGAGGTTAGTGTTTAGTGTAAATGTAGAGGTTAGGGTTTAGTGTAAATGTAGAGGTTAGGGGTTTAGTGTAAATGTAGGAGTTAGTGTTTAGTGTAAATGTAGAGGTTAGGGTTCAGTGTAAATGTAGGAGTTGGGGTTTAGTGTAAATGTAGGAGTTAGGGTTTAGTGTAAATGTAGGGGTTAGGGTTTAGTGTAAATGTAGGAGTTAGGGTTCAGTGCAAATGTAGGAGTTAGTGTTTAGTGTAAATGTAGGAGTTAGGGTTTAGTGTAAATGTAGGAGTTAGTGTTTAGTGCAAATGTAGAGGTTAGGGTTTAGTGTAAATGTAGGAGTTAGTGTTTAGTGTAAATGTAGGAGTTAGTGTTTAGTGTAAATGTAGGGGTTAGTGTTTAGTGTAAATGTAGGGGTTAGTGTTTTGTGTAAATGTAGGAGTTAGTGTTTAGTGTAAATGTAGGAGTTAGTGTTTAGTGTAAATGTAGGGGTTAGTGTTTAGTGTAAATGTAGGGGTTAGTGTTTAGTGTAAATGTAGGAGTTAGTGTTTAGTGTAAATGTAGGAGTTAGTGTTTAGTGTAAATGTAGGGGCTAGGGTTAGTGTAAATGTAAGGGTTAGTGTTTTGTGTAAATGTAGGAGTTAGGGTTTAGTGTAAATGTAGGAGTTAGTGTTTAGTATAATAGTGAATATTTCTCTGGATGTCTGGAGCCTAAAGCATGGTTTGAAAGTAGTTCTGAGTTAATATTGAGAATAAAGAATAAACTGGTGGGATACTTCTTTAAGCCTGTGTGTGTGTGTGTGTGTGTGTGTGTTTCTGTCTAGTTTACTTGCTTGTGGCTCTCTTATGTGTCTAGTCCAAGCATCTGCTGGTATTCAGTTTTTCCCCTGTAACTTGGGGTCACCCTGTTTCACTTCAGTGGGCACACAGCTCGGCAGAGCCAGGAGCTGTTCTGAATTTCACACGTCTGCTCCTGATTGATGGTCACGGTAGCTTTCCGCATTAGAAAGTGGCCAAATGAATCAGTTCTGATTCATCTCAATGAAGCTTAACTGGAAACTCATCAGAGTTACATACGAAACACAAAGAGCGTTTGTGGATCCCGTTGTGGTGAATCATAGTGTTAAATGTTTGACGGTGCAGATTCCACGAGTCACACTGAACACGACGTGGGAACCTTTACCTACATGCTATATGGATTATGAAGAAAACACTGTCGACAGTGAAAGCTAAAGCCATCTATAACAACTTGAACAGACATCTATTCAGCTAACACTACAGTGAACGTTCGATTGGTGGTAAAAATGATAACATGAAGAAGATATGATCCAAGAACGTCTGAATTCAAGGCATGAACCTAAACTATAATCACTGAAGCCACATTGTTCTTTCAATTTCCACCACCGCACTCAGTAAGGATGGAATCGCATGCTCTTAGAAGTTACAGTTCTTTGGAGCGAGGCCATAGAACCACTTTTAGCTCCCTAAAGAAAAGATCAGTGGATTCTTCAAAGAATGAATGAGGTACTCGAGCAGAAAGACCTGATACAATACTGTAACGAGCCGCTACAGCCATGGACGCATGAGGAGGCATGGCCATGCAGAGAGGATATGCATAGAGGCTCACCGGAGCATCGTGACCACAGCTAGAGACTTTTAGTGTAAATAAGTTGTTATAGTTAGTGTTAAGAAGTGTACAGGTGCTGTTCTACGCTGAGCTGTGGGACAGTGTTAGGGCCTACTGTCAGGAGAAAGTGTGAAGCTAGAAGTAGCAGGGGTGGGATAGTGTCCCCGAGTGACCTGAAGAGAAATCATACTATCACTAACTTAAAGTTAGCAGAGAAGCCTAAACCCAGCTGAGTGCAGCCCAACCCACCTGGATGCCTGGATGATGGCCGTCCACAAGGACCTGCCAGCAGAGAACAATGCTGGCCTGGCCGCATGGACTGTAACCCTCCAGTAATGCGTGGAGCAGGCACCAGCGGCACGGTTCCTAAGAGTCAGAGTTCCTCTGTACACCAGTTGTGCCCCAGGTTAAAGGACACAGGACTCAGGATCTCTCTAACCATGGAAGAGAGAATCAGTGGGGGTGCCCACATGTTGAGGTTAGATGATTGTTTACTGGGGTAGTGGACCAACCCCTGCTACAAAGAGGTCACGGGTGGGATGTTGTTCGGTGTGCCCCAGGCACTCTGCTCAGACTCTGTGGGATTACCACAATGTTTGACCTTTTGAAGTGTGGGGGCTATCTAGTGACTTGTTACTGGTTTGGTAGGCCATGGACATGTGGAAGGTGTGAGCAGACAAACACAGAGGTCTACGGGAGCACCAAGGCTGCAGCCTATGAGTCTTTGGGCTCAGTCTTCAGCTCGAGAGCTTTATTTTGAGCCCACCATTAAATCTGGACCATCTTCCATTAAGTGCACCAACACAGAACAATGTTAAACATAGCTGAGACTTGGGGGGACCCACATGCTGAGGTTAGATGTTTGTTTACTGGGGTATTGGACCAACCTCTGTTATATAGAGGTCACGCTGGGGGTGGGAGGAATGTTGTACTCTGCTCGGAGTCTGTGGGATCACAGATCTTTTGAAGTGTGGGGGCTATCTAGAGGCTTGTTACTGGCTTGGTAGGTCATGGACATGTGGAAGGTGTGAGCAGACGCACACAGAGGCTTACGGGAGCACTAAGGCTGCACTTTGGAGACGTGTACAGGTGTTACCTGTATTATTCTGCTCTGGGCTGTTAGGGTCTATGGTCAAGTGGAGGGACTGAGCCGTAGTTCTCTGCTGCTTTGTTCAGTAAAAGAGCATTTGTTTCCCATGTATATTGTAGTCAATGCTACACCATGACTATTTGTGTTACTCAAGTATTGTGCCTCATTCAAAAAAGGTGCAGGTGAAACACCCTTTATAGCTTCAGTGTCAGTAATGGGGGCTAAACTATTGTAGGTTGTCTAAACTGATATACTTTATATAATACTTGGTCCCATAAAAGAGAATACATGTGTTTTCCACCTTAAATGATGCTGTGGTTCCATTCTGGCGTCTGTACAAGCTGCAGTGTTTAAGGTGGAACATTAGATGAAGAATGTGGAGAAGAGGAACTTCAGGCTGGTTTACAGATGAACATGTAGCTCTGACAGTTGGGTTGTTTGTGGGGAAGGAATGAAAAGTGGCGACTCTCCCTATTCAACTATGACTATACAGTTTTACAGTATATGGCACCTTATTAGTAGTAGTAACCACATGCATCAGTATCATGTGATTGCCACCAACACTAAGAATCAGTTTTATCTGCAGCCTATGAGCCTTTGAGCTTAGTCCTCAGCTCGAGAGCTTTATTTTGAGCCCACCGTTAAATCAGGACCATCTTCCATTAAGTGCACCAACACAGAACAATGTTAAACGTAGCTGAGACAAAGCAAAGCGAAGCGAAATCTCGTGTGTACTCGCTGCCAGGATCTTATGTTGACCAAACATTGACTCTTCAGTCTCTGATTTTTGGCCTCCGTGCTAAACTGTAGGCTATTGTTTCAAAAGAACACGTACTAATCCAGAAATGCTAAGGCTGTGAGTAAGGGCCCGCTGGTATTTTCCAAATAACACCATGTCAGCTGCTGCTTTGTATTATTCATAATTAGCCACACTTTTGGGTGAAGCGTTCCTTTAAAGGGCCCATATTCTACATTTTCCCAGGTCACTCTGGACGTTATGTGTTTTTTATACACCAGGGGTGTGTTTCCCGATAACGATTGATCTTAGTGATTTACGAACAACTTTAAGAACGACGTAACTTTAAGAACCCCAATTTTGCGAGTGTCTCCCGAACGCCTTCTTAGTCTCCAAACTTATGAACTACTTTCAAGTAGCTCTTTTTTTACTTTTCCTGAATAGGCACTGCCAGTCGAGAACTGAACCACCGATTTACATACGTTTCCTCATTATTATGCCACAAATGTATCGTTTTGTAAATAATTTTTATAAAAAAGAACAACAAATAAGGATTTACATTACTTTTACGTAAAAATAAATAAATAAAAACATTTAGCTTGCAATTGTTGTCTATAGCACGGCAAGCCTATGAATAGGCACACGATTAACCTTCCTAGCACGGCACACCGGCCACGCAAATGATGAAATAAAAGCCAAATGGTTAAAGAAATAAAGAAAAAAACAAAACATACTATTTTCCAAAGCTTGGGGAAGTTCTATAGATAAAGAGAAATAGCAGAAATGGGAGGAGACTGCTAGGAACATGAGTGCCTGTTTATCACATACTCACCTTTTCAGCCTGCCAATTAGTAATTTATATGTACGTAATTAATCACTTAGTTTGATTGGTTAAGGGAACAAGCTTAGTAAGCCGATGTGTAATATTTTTTAGAAAATAATATATGTATTAATTTACTACTATGACTGTAACATTGGAAGAAAATCAATTAAAAATATGTTCATTTATATGTGTATATCAATAAATACTGTATTGTACTTTAAGCAGTTTAAACTGTCTGTTTCACGTGATTACGATGATTCCAACTTTATTCTAGAAGTTTACTGTTTACATAATTCCAGCTGTTGGATATGATATTTGTTGAGGTTGGATGTAATATACGTGATGCAATTACGCTTTTAAACGTGATTTTAAATCTTTATGAATTTATGTTTGTATAAATTTGTGGTGTCCATGCGCAGAAGAATGCGTTTTTAAAAGAATGATTAGCGCCCTCTTTTGTTTTTTTGAGACAGAACTGCACATGAACTTCGAGTTAAGATGAACTTACTGAGTTACGAGTGGATCAGACTACTCTTACATTTACGAACGACTTTACGTACTACGTTAGTTACGAAGGCTTTCGGGAAACATTCGTAATTTTAAGAATCTTAAGTATGAAGTTACGAAGAACTTAGCGTTACAAACGTTTTGGGAAACGAACCCCTGATCCATAATTCGGTTTTACAGAACTAAACATGCATTTCATTTGTTACTGTGTCTTTAAGACTGATGTATATTTAGCGAACCGGGACCCTTAAGTCTCGGACAAGGTGTTGATGTCTCTTGCGATGGTATTACTGGTAGTTGGTAAAGCATTGCTAATTTGTTGCTATGGTATCCCTGGAGGTTGTTAAGGTGTTGCTATTAGGGGTGGGCGATATGGCCCTACAATAATATCACGATATTTCATGGTATTTTTGCGATAACGATACTCTTGGCGATATGACAAAACATTTAATAATTATTATTTTTTAAATATTCAAGAATACACTACTGCAACAACATGAAAATTTAATTTTATAATTGCATACGATATGATATGGCACACCCCTAACTGAGATATTAAAAAATACAAGAATTTTTATCAGATTGTAACAGAAGTCAATGATCCAGAATGTCACGATACTAAATAATGCACTCCATATAATAATATCTCCATATATCCAGGACTGAAGTAAAGTAAATGATACTGGACAGATAAAATCTGTTTCTAGTAGATATATGATGGGAAATGAGAAAAGTGTGAATTGTTCTTTTGTTAGTACCCTGATGTGATAATTAGGGATGGGTGATATAATGTGATATTTCAGAATATAATATCGTTCACGATATTCAAAATTGTTGGCGATATTATTTTGTACGATACGATATGGCACACCCCTAGTTGCTATGGTATACTAGGTGGTGGCCAAGGTATTGCTATCTGTTTCTATGATATTTCAGGTGGTTGCTAGGGAGTTGCTACCTGTTGCTATATTATTCCAGGTGGTTGCTAGGAGGTTGCTATGTGTTCCTGTGATATTCCAGGTTGTTGGTAAGGTGTTGCTATCTGTTGCCACAGTATCCCAGGAGGTTGGGGTTGGATGTCCTTTGCAACATAATTTGTGTTTATTTGGGTTTTTTTTTTACATAATTTGAAAACGACAGCTGCTCTTGATATGCTGCAAAAGTTTCAGGAGAAATGGACCAATAGAAATGCTCCAAATTCACATAGAATAAAACCTCTTTACATTGACTTACATTGAAAGTTAAGAACTTTTGTCCTCTTTTGTCCTCCTATATATATATATATATATATATATTAATACAGTAAGTAGTGCTTCTAGGTATGTCATTGTGCTTATTTAACCCTTTCCAAGCTTCTCCTTGTGGAAACAACCCAGTATTATTATCAGTTCTCATCTAATACCTGCTTTGACTGCTCAGTACTTCATTAAGCTAAATCAAGATTTGCTGCTGAAGGAACTGAACACATTCATACAATGTCTGGGGCGTCCAGGAAAAATCTGGAACCTAACTTTGTTCTTCAAACTGGAGCTCAAGATCTGATCTACTTCTCTCACAATAAGATATTCATGTTTATATTGTATGTATGATTATTTACATCTGTTCTAATCAGATCTGGTGGTGAACATAGGGGCCTCAGACTTTTTCACAGTACTGTATATATGTAAGTGAGGTCTTCTTCTATGATACAGGCCCTTTAAGCTAAATCATTACGAAGCCCTGGGAGTGAAGTTTGCTCGCTGAGGTTGGGGATGGAATCGGGGTTCCTCTCCTGGCTGCCTGGCACGAGGTAAGTGGGTGGGGTGCCTCTCTCTACCCGCTGCCTGGCACCAGCCGTGTCCAAGCAGCCACGCTCTGCCAGCCCTCAATTATGGGGGAGTCATCCAGAACCCGCTGAAGCAATTACAGCCCCATATAAATCAATAAACTGCTGCTGCTTTAAAAACGTGATCTGATCCCAGCCTGCACCCGATCCAGCCTCGCTCAGGTCAGCTCCGGTTTCTCTCCTCCCGGGTCTTCAGGCGAGGGTGTCACTCAGGAAGCTGCTCCCAGTTCATACAGAACTTTTGCAGATTGCAAGATAAGAGTTGAATAATCAGCTAATCACGTTTCAGGGCGTAAAGCAGCCACAGTGGTGTTGCTATGAGGTTGCTATGGTATTTTATCTTGTTGTTAGGGTGTTATAGTCAAGTGGATAGTAAGAAATTGATAACAGGTGATATGGTATTCCAGGTAGTTGTTAAGGTGTTGCCAGGCAGTTGCTATGCTATCCAAAGTGCTTGCTTGGATGTTGCTGTCTGTTTCTATGGAATCCCATGGTAAAGCTTAGTTGTTGTTATTGACATTGTATTCCAGTTGGTTGCCAAGATGTTGATATCTCTTGCGATGGTATTTCTGGTAGTTGGTAAAGCATTGCTAATTTGTTGCTATGGTATCCCAGGTGGTTGTTAAGGTGTTGCCATGGTAACCTAGGTGTTTGCTAAGGTATTGCTATCTGTTTCTATGATATTCCAGGTGGTTGCTATGGTATTCAAGTTGGTTGCTATGATGTTGCAATCTGTTGCTGTGGTATTACAGGTGTTGCTAAGATAACCCAGTTGATTGCCAATGTGTTGCTATTTGTTGTTATGATATCCCAGATGGGTGCTATGGTGTTGCTAGGCCATTGTTGTGGTATTCTAGATGGTTGTTAAGGTATCTGATGCTACAGTATTCCAAGTGGTTGTTAGGAAGTTGCTATCTGTTGCTATGGTATTCCAGGTGGCTGATGAGGTGTTGCTATCTGTGGCTCTAGTATTCCAGGTGGTTGCTAAGGTATCCCAGGTGGCTGCTAGGGAGTTGCTATCTGTTGCTAAGGTATTCCAGGTGGCTGTTAAAGTGTTGCCATCTGTTCCAGGTGGTTGCTAGGGGGTTGTTATGTGTTCCTGCGATATTCCGTGTTGTTGTTAAGGTGTAAAAGTATATTTTATTTTGTATTTTTAAAGCATTGAAGGACTGGTCATCATTTACTAGCAAAGGAATGCAAGCTTGGTCATACACCCAGTATTGGGCTGTGTTGGAGTGGACTACAGATTCTGTGCTTTTTAGCTGTAGCTTTAATATTAGGCTGTTTGTTCCACTGGAGAACACGGCCAATCGGATAAACACTGGAGACGGGGCAGAGCTTGGCTAGCAAAACGCTCTTTTCAGAAACATTTGAAAGCTTTTCAAAGCAAAAAAATAAAAAAAAGATGATGATGGTGCAACATCCACTGCTGAAAAGACTTCACAATGTAAACCATATTCATGGCCAGGATCTACAGATTTCCATTCCAGCCTAAACACGCTTTTAAAAACAATCACTGAAGTCTTATGCAACTTTAGTATAGTGTACAATATGTGTCCACTGTGCAACTATATGGTGCGAGCAGAGATGGCAGTCATAACAAAAGAAGGCCTGTGAAAACGCCACTGACCACGACTCACCTGCTACTCCCCACCTCACTGCGGATTACCTGTCCGGCAGCCCCATCTGGTGTGCACACGTGGTACTGCGGTGGTCAGCTCCTCACTGCAGTCCCTGTACTGAGCACCAGAGGGCAGTGCAGTGAGCGCCTACCGTTCACATGACAACCAGACGCCAAACAGCAGCCTGGAGAAAATGGTACGTGACTTTAAACTGAGATGTTCTAATAAGTGTTAAGTTATAAAAGGTTGTAAACACATTTTAAACAGTTTTAGGAAACCTGCAGAGTAAAACAAGAGCTTACTGTTAACAATAAAACCTTCATATCCTCTTAGAATGAACGTTATCATCAATTATCATATTATAAACAAGGTTAGCATAGCCAGTTAGCTTCTCTCAACTCAAGTTATTCTTTTATTATTGAATAAAATCACTAATAGTACAAATACGCACAAAAACAGAGGAGTCAGACATAAAGGAGGAGAAATAGTTTATTAGCAGAGGTAGTTTTGAGTTTAGAGGTGGTTTGGGTTTAGTTTGAAGTGATTTTGTGCTTATTTGTTAATAAATTAATATATCGAGGCCACAAGTTAAGTTTCTCATGACTTCTCATGACAATGTAATAAAGTGAGACCTTATTATATTAATTACTGGCCTCAATCTAGTCATTTGTGGCCTCTGTATAGTCATTTGTGGCATTAATATAGAAAACTGGCATCTAAATTATGGTCTCAGTATAATAAAGTGAGGGCTTATTATATTAATTCATGGCCTCAATATAGTCACTTGTGCAATCAACAAAGTAATATATAGCCTTGGTATTGTAAATGGTGATCTCTGTATAATAAATATAATATATAGTTTACTGTGTAGAGGCCACCATCTACAATATTAAGGCAGAAGTTACTATGTTAAGGCCACAAATTAATATACTCAGGCCACATTTTACTATATTAAGGCCAAAATTATCTACATAAAGACCATTTACAATATAGAAGTCACAAATGAATATACTAATATATATTTAGGCCATAGATTATTCTATAATTACTATATTGACACACAATGTACTATACTGAGGCCACTAATTAATATATTGAGGCCATGAATTCATATATTAAGGCCACACCTTACTATATTGAGACCACAAATTACCATATTGATGCCACAAATACTATATAGAGGTCACAATTTACAATATTGAGGTCATATATTTTATTTATTATATTAATTCATGGCCTCAATATAGTAATTTGTGGCCTCAATATAATAAAGTGAGGCCTTATAATATAAATGAATGGCCATATATTAATTTGTGGACATAGTAATATATGGCCTTGGTATTATAAATGGTGACCCGTAGATAGTAGAGCTGTGTATTGGCAAGAACCTGGTGATACAATACGTATCATGATACAGCGCTCACGATTCAATATATCACAATATATTGTGATACTGCAAGCAAAGTGATATATTGCGATTTTTCAAATCCTACTATTAAAACACACCACTATATGAACGGGTTTGTCAATGCTTATAATAGCATTGCGTCCTTGTGCTGCTTGTTAATGTTGGAGTGGAGCTGAAAATGGATTACAACACTGTTATCTAGTGGTCAGAGGTTTAAACACAACACACACTGATTCACTGTCTGCCAGGAATCTGTGTATTGATACTGTGTTTTTGAGAATCGATACAGTATCACTAAACATAATATCCTGGTATTCGATATTTTGGATATTTTCTAACACCCCTAGTATATAGTAATTTGTGGCCTCAGTATAATAAATATAATATATGGCCTTTATATTGTGTAGTAAATGGTGACCTCTGTATAGTAAATGGTGACCTCTGTAGAGTAAATGGTGACCTCTATGTAGTAATTTGTGACAGCAATATAATAAATATGATATATGGCCTTGATATTGTAACTTGTGACCTCTATATAGTAATTTGTGGTATTAATATAGTCAATTGTGGCATCTGTGTGGTACATTATGGTCTCAATATGGTAATTTGTGGCCTCAATATAATAAGGTGTGGCCTTAATATATTGATTAGTGGCCTTAGTATAGTACATTTTGGTGTTAATATAGTAATTTGTGGCATATATATAATAACCTATACCCTAAATATATATTAGTATATTAGTTTGTCTTCATATAGTTAATTCTGGACAGTAAACTGTGGTCTCAGTAAAGTAATTTGTGGCATTAATATAGTAAAATGTGACTTCTATGTAGAAAATTGTATTCTTAATATAATAATAAATTAAAGCACGTCTTATTGAGGATTGCTGAACTTCTAGGTCCACCATGTACACATGCTGGTCATATTCAGAGGTCAAATAAGCTCTTTTTTCTCCTCTGTTTTTTCGAAACAACAGACTGTCTCTCTCACTCTAATCCTCTTTCCTTTTCATCTCTCCTGGAATTAAGCCACGGAAGAGCAAGAAGGTATGAGGGCTAGCTGGAGAGGTGTAGTTTAAGGTTAGGAGTAGGTGACAGGTCAGTTGTTCATCAGTGAGGTAATGTTCAGATTTAGCTGACTTTCTTTTTGAACCATCGCTGTTAAATCTATTAACACTTTGATGCACAACCTGAGTCGTAAAGTGACCCGACGGAGATTTTATTTTCTATGTTTGCAATAAATTAATTTAGTCATTCAAGCTCAAGAGAGGTCCTCAGTGTACTTGATTTTGATCCTGATTTCAGTTTATAATTACTTTATAATAAAAATCATAGAACATGCGTTAGAAGCGTGCTATAGTGGTCAGTACGGTGGTGTAGTGGTTAGTACGGTGGTGTAGTGGTTAGTACGGTGGTGTAGTGGTTAGTATGGTGGTGTAGTGGTCAGTATGGTGGTGTAGTGGTCAGTATGGTGGTGTAGTGGTTAGTATGGTGGTGTAGTGGTTAGTATGGTGGTGTAGTGGTTAGTACGGTGGTGTAGTGGTTAGTATGGTGGTGTAGTGGTTAGTACGGTGGTGTAGTGGTCAGTATGGTGGTGTAGTGGTCAGTATGGTGGTGTAGTGGTTAGTATGGTGGTGTAGTGGTCAGTATGGTGGTGTAGTGGTTAGTATGGTGGTGTAGTGGTTAGTACGGTGGTGTAGTGGTCAGTATGGTGGTGTAGTGGTTAGTATGGTGGTGTAGTGGTTAGTATGGTGGTGTAGTGGTTAGTACGGTGGTGTAGTGGTTAGTACGGTGGTGTAGTGGTTAGTATGGTGGTGTAGTGGTTAGTATGGTGGTGTAGTGGTTAGTATGATGGTGTAGTGGTTAGTATGGTGGTGTAGTGGTTAGTACGGTGGTGTAGTGGTTAGTACGGTGGTGTAGTGGTTAGTATGGTGATGTAGTGGTCAGTACGGTGGTGTAGTGGTCAGTATGGTGGTGTAGTGGTTAGTACGGTGGTGTAGTGGTCAGTATGGTGGTGTAGTGGTCAGTACGGTGGTGTAGTGGTTAGTATGGTGGTGTAGTGGTTAGTATGGTGGTGTAGTGGTTAGTATGGTGGTGTAGTGGTTAGTACGGTGGTGTAGTGGTTAGTATGGTGGTGTAGTGGTTAGTACGGTGGTGTAGTGGTTAGTACGGTGGTGTAGTGGTTAGTACGGTGGTGTAGTGGTTAGTACGGTGGTGTAGTGGTTAGTATGGTGGTGTAGTGGTCAGTATGGTGGTGTAGTGGTCAGTACGGTGGTGTAGTGGTTAGTATGGTGGTGTAGTGGTTAGTATGGTGGTGTAGTGGTTAGTATGGTGGTGTAGTGGTTAGTATGATGGTGTAGTGGTTAGTATGGTGGTGTAGTGGTTAGTACGGTGGTGTAGTGGTTAGTACGGTGGTGTAGTGGTTAGTATGGTGGTGTAGTGGTCAGTATGGTGGTGTAGTGGTTAGTACGGTGGTGTAGTGGTTAGTATGGTGGTGTAGTGGTTAGTACGGTGGTGTAGTGGTTAGTATGATGGTGTAGTGGTTAGTATGGTGGTGTAGTGGTTAGTACGGTGGTTCTCTCTGTGTTTGAGTGGGTTCCTCCTGGTACTCCGGTTTCCTCCCACAGTACAAACACATGCATGTTAGGATCCTCACTCTAAACTGCCCATAGGTGTGAGTGTGTGTTGGCCATGGCTCTAGTACCTCGTGACCCAGACTAGCGGAATAAATGGATAATGTTCAAAGTTCAAAATCAAGATTTTAAATAAACACTTGGAACGTTACATAATGAAATAAACTGATCTTAATATATATACCAAATATAAACTCAGCAGTACAAACAATAACACAGGAAATGAATGCAGGTCAAGTTTGGCACATGTTGTGCATTAGAAGGGGTTTGCTTAGCTTGTGCATCAAAGGGTTAACCTGTATCTTAATACCACCTCTCACATGATTACACGTGTTAATATGAATCAAGTCTGCCAAGAAGAAAGGAGGCAGAATCAGCAAGGCTGAGAAGGAGAGGCTGCAGAAGGAGGAAGAGGAGCGGAGGCTTAAGGAGGAAGGTAGGACTTTTTAGTCACTTGGGGGACATTATTATATTATATTCCACACAGGGAGTTTTATTTACTCAGTAAAACACAATTATTTAATATTAAACAGTATTAATAGAGTAAGTAGAGCTTTTCCATACGTCAATGTGTTTTTTTAACCCTTTCCAAGCTTCTCCTAAACAACCCAGTATTATTATCAGTTCTCATCTAATACCTGCTTTGACTGCTCAGTACTTCATTAAGCTAAATCAAGATTTGCTGCTGAAGGAACTGAATACATTCATACAATGTCTGGGGCGTCCAGGAGAAATCTGGAACCTAACTTTGTTCTTCAAACTGGATCAAGATCTGATCTACTTCTCTCACAATAAGCTATTCATGTTACTTTGTATTGTATGTATGATTATTTACATCTGCTCTAATCAGATCTGTTGGTGATCATACACTTATTGATCAGATAAAGACTTTTAAACAATCAGCTTAGGTTCCTCCGACTTTTGCACAGTAGTGTATGTTCAGATGTTCCATGATTAAAAGCTTACGTCTGTCATGTATTGTTCCCCGTGACAGAGGAAGCTCGTATCATCGCTGAGCGAGAAGAGCAGGAGAGGTTGAAGAGGGAACAAGAAGAAGAAGAGGAACGACAGAGGCTCGAGTTAAAGGTCAGGTCTCTGTTATTGGCAGTTGCAGCAGATTGGGACTCCACAGTGCTGGACAGCTTTAAATGTGTTAAAGGTCTCACAAGCCTGTCTGGATGACTGACAGCTACAGGGCCTCTGTAACAGGATAGAGAGCGCAGGGAGGACGAGCTGAACGAGCTGCGCTTCATGCTGGAGGAGAACCAGAAAGCAGTTAACACATGGGAGGCCACCACCAAGGAGAAAGCTAAGGTACTGAGTTTGTCCATCCTTAAAAGAATGATCATATATATATATATATATATATATATATATATATATATATATATATATATATATATATATATATGTGTGTGTGTGTGTGTGTGTGTGTGTGTGGTGTAGTGGTTAGTACGTTCGCCTCACATACACTAAGGGGCAGTGAAACACTCACATATACACACACACTATTGAACAGACACACTAGGGGGCAGTGAAACACTTACATATACACACACACTAGTGAACAGACACACTAGGGGGCAGTGAAACACTTACATATACACATACACTAGTGAACAGAGAAACACTCCCATATACACACATACTAGTGAACAGACACACTAGGGGGCAGTGAAACTCTTACATATGCACACACACTACTGAACAGACACACTAGGGGGCAGTGAAACACTCACATATACACACACACTAATGAACAGACACACTAGGGGGCAGTGAAACACTCACATATACACACACACTAGTGAACAGACACACTAGGGGGCAGTGAAACACTTACATATACACACACACTAGTGAACAGACACACTAGGGGGCAGTGAAACACTTACATACACACACACACTAGTGAACATACACACTAGGGGGCAGTGAAACACTTACATATACACACACACTAGTGAACAAACACTAGGGGCAGTGAAACACATATACACACACTAGTGAACAGACACACTAGGGGGCAGTGAAACATTTACATACACACACACACACACTAGTGAACATACACACTAGGGGGCAGTAAAACACTCCCATATACACACACACTAGTGAACAGACACACTAGGGGGCAGTGAAACACTTACATATACACACACACTAGTGAACAGACACACTAGGGGGCAGTGAAACACTTACATATGCACACACACTACTGAACAGACACACTAGGGGGCAGTGAAACTCTTACATATGCACACACACTACTGAACAGACACACTAGGGGGCAGTGAAACTCTTACATATGCACACACACTACTGAACAGACACACTAGGGGGCAGTGAAACACTCACATATACACACACACTAATGAACAGACACACTTGGGGGCAGTGAAACACTCCCATATACACACACACTAGTGAACAGACACACTAGGGGGCAGTGAAACACTTACATATACACACACACTAGTGAACAGACACACTAGGGGGCAGTGAAACACTTACATACACACACACACTAGTGAACATACACACTAGGGGGCAGTGAAACACTTACATATATACACACACACTAGTGAACAAACACACTAGGGGCAGTGAAACACTTACATGTACGCACACACTAGTGAACAGACATACTAAGGGGCAGTGAAACACTTACATATACACACACTAGTGAACAGACACATTAGGGGCAGTGAAACACATATACACACACTAGTGAACAGACACACTAGGGGGCAGTGAAACATTTACATACACACACACACACTAGTGAACATACACACTAGGGGGCAGTGAAACACTTACATATACACACACACTATAGAACAGAGAAACACTCCCATATACACACACACTAGGGGGCACTTGCCCGGAGTGGTGGGCAGCCCTATCACAGGGTCCTGGGAGCAGTCACAGGTTAGGTACCTTGCTCAAGGGCACTTCAGTCACGTCCTGTCAGTTCTTGGGATCAAACCAGCAAACTTCCGGTCACAAGGCTGGTTCCCTAACCTCCAGCCCACGACTGCCCCCAAAACACATAGTAAAATTAAGTAATCGTGATCATCGCAAGTAATTGTGATTAGGTGATTACGTAGTAACAGTTCTAATACCAAGTATATCCAACCTGATGCTTTCTGAATTACTTTTCATGGTACTATACCAGCAGTTTGCTAGTTAGCAGTGAACTACACAGATTGTAGCAATAACTGCTACTGAACTGCTACTCATGCTGATTTAGCTGGCAGTGTTAATTAAGCCTAAACTTGTAGGGTTTGCATTTTACAGGCATAATCTGTTCGTCTCTGTCACAAGCTCTCACATTTAGCTACGTCTTATGATATTTGTGCTGCTACATGTACACATCCAAAACTGACCCTGGATCAGTGGTGTTAGTCTTGAGGTTGATCAATACCAGCTGTTCTCCACAGTGGGATCGGTACATGCTTTGTGATGGCAACCCAAACCCCGCTGTGCAACCAGAGATCAACGCCTTCATCAGTCTGTGGAAGGAGGACCCGGAGGTGCAGATCCAGCCACTGTTGCAGCAGTGTGCCCTGGCTTTGCAGGTGAGTTCTCCAGCACTTTTAGCTGTCTTAGCTGTTACAGTTTACCTGTACACAGGTAGGTGAAGCAGTGTTACAGTTTGCATGTACACAGGTTGGTAAAGGTAGTGTTACAGTTTACCTGTACACAGGTAGGTGAAGCAGTGTTACAGTTTACCTGTACACAGGTAGGTGAAGCAGTGTTACAGTTTACCTGTACACAGGTAGGTGAAGCAGTGTTACAGTTTGCATGTACACAGGTTGGTAAAGGTAGTGTTACAGTTTACCTGTACACAGGTAGGTGAAGGTAGTGTTACAGTTTATCTGTACACAGGTTGGTAAAGGTAGTGTTACAGTTTACCTGTACACAGGTAGGTGAAGGTAGTGTTAGAGTTTACCTGTACACAGGTAGGTGAAGGTAGTGTTACAGTTTACCTGTACACAGGTAGGTGAAGGTAGTGTTACAGTTTATCTGTACACAGGTTGGTAAAGGTAGTGTTACAGTTTACCTGTACACAGGTAGGTGAAGGTAGTGTTACAGTTTACCTGTACACAGGTAGGTGAAGGTAGTGTTACAGTTTATCTGTACACAGGTAGGTGAAGGTAGTGTTACAGTTTACCTGTACACAGGTAGGTGAAGGTAGTGTTAGAGTTTACCTGTACACAGGTAGGTGAAGGTAGTGTTACAGTTTACCTGTACACAGGTAGGTGAAGGTAGTGTTACAGTTTATCTGTACACAGGTAGGTGAAGGTAGTGTTACAGTTTACCTGTACACAGGTAGGTGAAGGTAGTGTTAGAGTTTACCTGTACACAGGTAGGTGAAGGTAGTGTTACAGTTTACCTGTACACAGGTATGTGAAGGTAGTGTTACAGTTTATCTGTACACAGGTTGGTAAAGGTAGTGTTACAGTTTACCTGTACACAGGTAGGTGAAGGTAGTGTTACAGTTTACCTGTACACAGGTAGGTGAAGGTAGTGTTACAGTTTATCTGTACACAGGTTGGTAAAGGTAGTGTTACAGTTTACCTGTACACAGGTAGGTGAAGGTAGTGTTACAGTTTATCTGTACACAGGTTGGTAAAGGTAGTGTTACAGTTTATCTGTACACAGGTTGGTAAAGGTAGTGTTACAGTTTATCTGTACACAGGTAGGTGAAGGTAGTGTTAGAGTTTACCTGTACACAGGTAGGTGAAGGTAGTGTTACAGTTTACCTGTACACAGGCAGGTGAAGGTAGTGTTACAGTTTACCTGTACACAGGTAGGTGAAGGTAGTGTTACAGTTTATCTGTACACAGGTAGGTGAAGGTAGTGTTACAGTTTACCTGTACACAGGTAGGTGAAGGTAGTGTTACAGTTTACCTGTACACAGGTAGGTGAAGGTAGTGTTACAGTTTACCTGTACACAGGCAGGTGAAGGTAGTGTTACAGTTTACCTGTACACAGGTAGGTGAAGGTATTGTAGGACTCTTATTGGTATAGTACAGGGGGGGTACTCAGGTGGGGAATTGAACCCCAGTCTACAGTAACAAAGCTTGTATTCTTCTTTTCATTTGAGTGAACTTGATTCTCTGTGTTCAGCTGACAGATGAACTGGACCTTCTTCTGAGTGAGGAGCCTGAATCCTCTATAGCTCAGGTGTATCAGGACGCACTTCTCTCGCTCCAGAGTCTCATCCATGCCAAACACCTGAAGGTCACTGAGGAGATCCTGAAGGTAAAAATGCTAATCAGTCACAGATTGTTTGAAATTGTTGGACCTGAACAACAGGATCAGGCTGTAAACCAGCCACACAGTATGACCGCTCATCCATGACGCCTGGAAACTGTTGGTTCTGTTTATCTTTTTTTTTTGCAGGGCGCTAAGGCTTGTTCGGATATTGAGACTGGTAACATGCAGACGGTAGTGCAAGATAACAATATCACTCTGTGTTTGTGGGCCAACCTCAACAAGAACCCTAGGTTGGTGGGCCTTCAGTTTTAATTCACACTGGTCAAGGTTATATCTCTCTAGATTTTATCTTTTATATGCAAACGCTTAAAGGAATACTTCAGACATTTTAACTTGAGCTTGTGCAATATACAGTCGACTACTACGGGCAAAGGTTTCGACACATTTCTCAATACTTAAAAACAAGACAACCTGCTGGCTCAACACTCACAAGTAATAGAAACCAATGGGTAGTTGCTTTTGTTGAAACTATCTCAGGTAATTGTTGTATTAGTCCTTTAATATTTCTTACATAATACATGCTTTATAACAAGTCTCTTAGCTAGCACATATGCGCTATATCTGTTTAAGAGGTGATAGTGAGTCACTGTAGTACCACTTTGTACCTGAAGTGGTGATAGTGAGTCTCTGTAGTACCACTTTGTACCTGAAGAGGTGATAGTGAGTCATTGTAATACCACTTTGTACCTGAAGAGACGATAGTGAGTCACTGTAATACTACGTCGTACCTGAAGAGGTGATAGTGAGTCACTGTAATACTACGTTGTACCTGAAGAGGCGATAGTAAGTCGCTGTAGTACCACTTTGTACCTGAAGAGGTGATAGTGAGTCGCTGTAGTACCACTTTGTACCTGAAGAGGTGGTAGTGAGTCACTGTAGTACCACTTTGCACCTGAAGAGGCGATAGTGAGTCACTGTAATACCACTTTGTACCTGAAGAGGCGATAGTGAGTCACTGTAATACCACTTTGTACCTGAAGAGGCGATAGTGAGTCACTGTAATACCACTTTGTACCTGAAGAGGTGATAGTGAGTCACTGTAGTACCACTATGTATCTGAAGAGGTGATAGTGAGTCACTGTAGTACCACTTTGTACCTGAAGAGGTGATAGTGAGTCACTGTAGTACCACTTTGTACCTGAAGAGGTGATAGTGAGTCACTGTAGTACCACTTTGTACCTAAAGAGGTGATAGTGAGTCATTGTAATACCACTTTGTACCTGAAGAGACGATAGTGAGTCACTGTAATACTACGTCGTACCTGAAGAGGTGATAGTGAGTCACTGTAATACTACGTTGTACCTGAAGAGGTGATAGTGAGTCATTGTAATACCACTTTGTACCTGAAGAGACGATAGTGAGTCACTGTAATACTACGTCGTACCTGAAGAGGTGATAGTGAGTCACTGTAATACTACGTTGTACCTGAAGAGGCGATAGTAAGTCGCTGTAGTACCACTTTGTACCTGAAGAGGCGATAGTGAGTCACTGTAATACCACTTTGTACCTGAAGAGGCGATAGTGAGTCACTGTAATACCACTTTGTACCTGAAGAGGTGATAGTGAGTCACTGTAGTACCACTATGTATCTGAAGAGGTGATAGTGAGTCACTGTAGTACCACTTTGTACCTGAAGAGGTGATAGTGAGTCACTGTAGTACCACTTTGTACCTGAAGAGGTGATAGTGAGTCACTGTAATACCACTTTGTACCTGAAGAGGTGATAGTGAGTCACTGTAGTACCACTTTGTACCTGAAGAGGTGATAGTGAGTCACTCTTGTGTGTACTTCTCTAATGCAGGTTTAAAGGCTACCTGTTTAAGGAGGCGGGGCTGGGCTTTGAGCTACCCAAGCAGCTGGCCATGAGTGATATCGGCGTGCGGATCCTGCACACACGCTATGACCACCTGTCCCACCTAAGCCGCCAGGCTCAAGCCCAAAAGAGGACGTCTTCTAGGGAGGAGCTGAATGAGGAGACCACCTTGGCAGAGACCCCTAAAGTACTGGAGGATGGAGTGGAGGAGGGGAGGGCGAGTACTCAGCAAGCAGAGGATGAGCTTCAGTTACTCAGATCTGAGGGCAGGAAGGTGGGCTGTGAACGATACGTCAGTCTAATGTTGTGATACGTGTTTCAGTGTTTAGGATTTCAGAGGCTTACAGCAAGTTGGCACCAGTCGAAACCGTAGCTCCACCTTAAAATTCTGTTTTTAAGTATTTCAACTTTTCAGATTCTCTATAATTTGTTAAGCTATGTTATAATAAGATACTGAATTAGTATTTAGAAGTACTGAAAAAAAGTTTTTCTTCATGTTTTTGTGTTCTTGTGGTACAAGTTCAATACTTTATTGGTTCTCAAACTCCTCAAAACATCAAATATAAGCATAAAAAATTCATTCCACCTTAAATGGTCTAGCAGTTATTATTAGAAAGCCTCATGTGCCAGAATGTAACTGCAGCACCATTTAAGGTGGAACTGGGAAATTCCAGTAAGAAGCTGATTATCAGTGTTGGAACATAATTGCTCCACCATATAAGGAGGAACTGGCAAATTTCAGTAAGTAGCTGATGTCAGCACTGGAACGTAACTGCTGCACCATTTAAGGTGGAACTGGCAAATTCCAATAAGAAGATGAATATCAGTGCTGGAACCTGACCACTGCATCATTTAAGGTGGAATTGGCAAATTTCAATAAGAAGCAGAATGTCAGCACAGGAATGCAAATGCTGAACCATTGCCAGTTCCTCCTTAAATGGTATAGCGATTACATTCCAGCACTGATGATCAGCTTCTTACTGGAATTTTCCAGTTCCACCTTAAATGGTGTTGCAGTTACGTTCCAGTGCTGATTACTGGAACGTAACTGCTGCACAATTTAAGGAGGAACTGGCAAATTCCAATAAGAAGATGAATGTCAGTGCTGGAACCTGACCTCTGCACTATTTAAGGTGGAACTGGCAAATTTCAAAATGAAGCAGAATGTCAGCACAGGAATGTAACTGCTGAACCATTTAAGGTGGAACTGGCGAATTCCAGTAAGTAACTGAATGTCAGTGCTAGAACCTGACCACTGCATTATCTAAGGTGGAACTGTCAAATTTCAATATGAAGCAGAATATCAGCACAGGAATGTAACTGCGGAACCATTTAAGGTGGAACTGGCGAATTCCAGTAAGTAACTGAATGTCAGCATGGGAACGCAAATGCTGAACCATTTAAGGTGGAACTGTCAAATTCCAGTAAGTAGCTTAATGTCAGTGCTGGAATGTAACTGGTGCACCATTTAAGGTGGAACTGGCAAATTCCAGTTAGAAATTGAATGTCAGCACTGGAATGTAACTGGTGCAACATTTAAGGTGGAACTGGAAAATTCCAGTAAGAAGCTGATCATCAGTGCTGGAACGTAATCGCTTAACCATTTAAGGAGAAACTGCCAAATTCCAATAAGAAGATGAATGTCAGCGCTGGAATCTGACCACTGCACCATTTAAGGTGGAACTGGCAAATTCCGACAAGAAACTGAATGTCATCACTGGAATGTAACTGCAGCACCATTTAAAGTGGAACAGGAAAACTCCAGTAAGAAGATGAATGTCAGCACAGGAACGCAAACAATAAACCATTTAAAGTGGAACTGGACAATTTGAACATGAAGATGATGAATAAGAAGCAGACTTCACCCTTGCAGTTGTAATGCTGGTAATGATGTTGTAAAGAGGATTAAAGCTATCAAAAGTCTAGCTGGAGTTTTATATGCAGAGCTACTGATAGGCGCTGCGCTGCGGTTGAACAATTCCACGAGGATCCTCCAGTCAGTACTACAGCAGCAACACCAAATTCAAGCTGCCACTTCAACATAAACACACGGAAGGCTCTTTCTGCAGCCAGTGTGTGGTTTGGGTTTTTGCTGGAACTTCTGGCTATGCCGTTGGTAAAGCCTTGGCATTTATATATCACATATATTATATTTCTTATACAACAGTACAGGTTTCTAGTCTGCCTTCTTTAAAAAAGTTGATAAAATTAAAGGAATCAGACTGCTTTATTTTAAAGGGAGGTCTGACTGTTTAGACTTGTACGCCTAAAAACACCAACATATACACTGAATGGGAACGTTTTGTTTATTATATGAAAATAACTGATCTAAACTAATCTGCAAAATTGCACTGGGATGATGTCATATGGCTGTAATGGAGTCAGTGCTACTGAATCTAAGATGATCTAAGTTTAGGTGCAGCTAAAGCTGGAAAGGCTGAATGATATATTTATCATTTAGTTATATGAGTTATATGCGATGTTTAGATTCAAGATTCAAGAGTTTTACTGTCATATGCACAGCAGAACAGACAGTTACACTGTACAATGAAATTCTTACTTTGCTGTTCCTCCATTCACCAATAGATAAAGATAACAAAAAGAAATAATAAAAAAACATACAAAATATATGTATAAGTTGAAGTAAATAAAAGAATATATATATATATATATATATATATATATATATATATATATATATATATATATATATATATATATATATATATATATATATTAGGGCTGTGTACTGGCAAGAACCTGACGATACGATATGTATCGTGATACAGCGGTCACGATTCAGTATATCGTGATATATTGTGATACTGCAAGCAAAGATATATATTGCAATTTTTCAAATCCTTCTATTAAAATACACCACTATATGAACAGGTTTATCAATTCATACAATAGCATTGCGCCCTTGTGCTGCTTGTTAATGTTGGAGTGAAGCTGAAAATGAATTACAACACTGACATCTAGTGGTCAGAGGTTTAAACACAACACAAAATGATTCACTGTCTGCCAGGAATCTGTGTATTGATTCTGTGTTTTTGAGAATCGATACAGTATCACCAACCATATCCCGATATTCTTACACCCCTAATATATATATATATATATATATATATATATATATATATATATATATATATATATATATATATATATATATAAACCAGTTAAAAACCAGTTAGCTCACTGTTCACTGTTCACTCTGTGGACAAAAAAGAGAGAGAGAGCACGACCATTTGATCCAGCAACAAAAATGAATACCTACTAATAAACAGATTGAGTCTGTTTTTAATAATAAATGAAATATTTTGAAAGGTATTGGACATGTACACTGTATTAAGGCCTATATGATTTAACAGCCGGTCTTCTCTTTAATACAGTGCTCCACTGTATGTGTAATCAATAATACATTATTAATTGTATGTGTATCTCAGAGTGCTGTGAGCGAGCGCTCGGCCAAGCAGGAGAGGAAGAGCTCTTCACGAAAAGAAAGGCAGGAGGGAGAAGGTCAGATAGAGACCAACGTGGAAGGAGTCACCTCCTCTGGAGAAATAACAGGTTGGAACCCGCTCTCTCACAGAATACATTAGCACGATTAGGAAAACGTTGACGTTGGTGAGCCTCCTCTGGCAGAGAGCAGGAGTTTCCTTTCATTAGATATCTAAGACTTCATTTAATATGCTTAAAAACACATGCGAGAGAATGTCACCCTTGTGAGGTTACAGAGCTTCGGGCGTTCGGTGCCGAGCGCTATGTTTTTGATGGAAACGATCGTGTTGGATTGTGACTATTGGATCCAACTCAAAGCCTTTAATTCTCCCCAGATGAGGCCGCCTCCACCCCCGCTATAGTAGAGCCGACGACTGACAGCGCAGAGGCCCAAGTAGTGGATCTGCAGCAGCACACGCCCCTGGGCGGAGTCTTCTACTTTGACGTGTTTCGCCTACCGCCGCAGGCTCACGCGGTCAAGGGCTGGGAGATGAGAGAGGTGAACTTCAGACATCGTTAAGCCGGCTTTGTGAGATGATGTAAAAGGTTTAGATAATAAATCTGTGTGTGTTTCCTTTTCAGTTACTAGACACGGGCCTGCAGGTTTTCCCCTACCTGGCAGAACACCCTCAGGTGCAGAGCTCAGTCTCTGGGAAGCTGGATGAAAACAATACACAGTCCCTTCCTGTAGGGGTCACTGTAGCCCTGCCTGATAGAGTGGTCTACTTGGAGGAACCACATGTGGCCCGTTGGGACCCTGTCAGTATGTGACTCAGGCTATATCTATAAATCATATAGAACCCATTCATGTGACTTGTGTCTGGATTGTATCCAGCTAAACTTTTGAAGGGGAAGTCCACAAATTTTCCAAAGTTTCTACATAGTTAAATAGTTAAGATGTAAAGTCATTGGTGCAGAATGCTTCATTCTAGAGAAACTGATTGAGCCAGAACTGTTCACAGTGGTGGTGAATGGAACCAGACGTCCACCTGCAAATACCCCCTAACAGAATAGTTATTACATGGAATGTTATGTAAGTAAATAAATAAGTTTTTTTATAAAGCACTTTTAAAACTCCATTTGTAAACCAAAGTGCTGTACAATACAAACATCACATCAAATAACAATAAAAAAGAACAGACATACATGCCTACAGATTTTTAAAAGATATTATTATTTAATGTAATAACTATTCTGTTAAGGGGTTATTTGCAGGTGGACGTCTGGTTCCATTCACCACAACTGTGAAAAATTCTGGCTCAATCAGTTGCTCTAGAATGGAGCGCTCCACACCAAACCACTCTGAAGAACTTCACATCGTAACTGTTTAATTATGTAGAAAATGTGTAAAATTAGTGGAGATATACGAATGGTGGATGGAGGAGTGTTCCACAGGGGATAAACCGCAAAAGCACAATCACCTTTGAGTTTCAAATGAGCTCTGGCCACAACTAACAGGTCCTGAGAAGAAGATCTCAGAGCTCACTGAGTGGTGGAGAAAGAAAGCATGCTGATAATATATGGATGCCCACTCATTAAGTGCTTTAAAACAAATATATTCGATGCAGTGACGCCAGAAACTAAGTCATGCTGTGGCTTTTCTTGGTGTTAGTCAGAAACCTGGCAGCTGCGTCCTGGACTAACTGCAGACAATTTGCTAAAGACTTGACTAATAACAATGTATAGAGAATTGCAGTAGTCCATGGAGTCTTGATAAAAAAAAGCATTTTCAGGTCCGCATAACATAGAAAAGGCTTAAGCTTGTCAATATTTCATAATCGATAAAAGCCACTTCTTACACAGAGTTGATTTGTTTATTAAATCTAAGGTCAGGATCAAACAAAACACATGAAACAAAGATTTCTCACTGACTTAACATATGCTCACCAGCAACCTTGTTACACTATTAATGAGATGAGGGGCACCAAAAACAATAACCTTTGACTTGCCTTCATTTAGTTGAAGGAAATTGTCAGCCATTCATTTCCTGATGGACTTTAAAGACTTTAAAGAATCATTGTCGTTGAGTCTACTAGGAAGATAAAGTTGAATGCCATTAGCATAAAAATGAAAGCTCACATTGTGTTTTCTAATAATTTGGCCCAGTGGCAACGTATACAATAAAAAAAGAGAGGCCCTAGAATAGATCCCTGTGGAACACCCAAGACATTTCAGCACACAAGGAGAAGTAGCTTTCAGTATTCAAAGTCCTGTCACTCAGGTAAGATCTAAACCAACCCAAGGCCACTCCCTGCAACCCCATCAATCTCTCAGAGTGGCTATGAATGCGCTGCTTGATGTCTAAGATGTTGCTTTATGATGGTGGTATAAAAGCATTTTTATCAATATATTAGTGGCGGGGAGGTTCACGCAGCACTTTGTAATGCAAAATAAATCTCAGTATAAAAACATATAGATTTATTAATATTCTACCATCAACATATCATGAAAATTCAGATGTAGGTTTACTGCTGGTAAATAAAATACCTATATGTGTGTTTAAGACATGGTGAGCCCTGGTTCCCATCACCACTACTGTAAACAACAACTGAACTATTTCACACCAAAGCCACCCTGAGTGAATCTTAAAAAGGCAACAAATACATCTCTTCTGATGAAGCAGGTGTACATACAGTGTGTATAAAAATATGAACTGTAAACTATCAATGCATTTCATATGGCTGACCACTGGTAATGTCAGTGGACGGTTTTAACATGAACAACATTTCAGTATTATCTTTTAAAACTTAATTAAAACCATATTTTCTAAAATTTCATACCACCTAAATTCATACCTCCCCTCTGCTTAATCTGGATTGGTTGTAGGCCAACACTGGAGAACAGACGGCATTACGGAGAAGTCGTACGACGCTGAGGCCCGCAGCATCTCCTTTAAGATGGAATCCTTCTGCACCTTCACTCTACTACAGGAGACCTACGCGAATTTGCCCTTCCAGTCTTGGGAGCTGAGGCCGCTGGGCCAGGACTCTGTCCTACTCACCATCACTACAGCTCTCACGGAAGTCAGCATCACCATCAAGGCAAGTCTCACAGCAGAAGTAGATTCCTGTACTGTACACGGTGAAATGCTGTCTGCTGTGTAGATTTACTGGGTCTGTCTCAAATTCTAGTGAGTGTCTAAGTAGGCTGTCTAGGTAGCAGCTGTGTAAGTAGCAGCGTTCTCTCCTCATCTCTCCTCATAAAACAGATTACTGAGACGCTCTAGTTAGAGATAGACTGTGTCACGGCTTGTTCCCGCCCACTGCAGCACGCGACTGGTGGTTTAGCTAGTTGCTAAGCTACCAGCCGGTATCCAAAACAATAGTCCGAGGAGCATATATGCTAATGGCTCAAGTATAAGGTGTGTCTGAAATGGTTCACTCTTTAACTCGTTCCCTGTTAACTACATAGACTGCTCTATGTAGAACACTATACAGGGAATCAGTGAGGGAGACAATACAGGGACAAACTTTCCAAAGAAACTGCTATGCATTGTGGGGAGTCATCCTGTAAGTAAGGGTTCATGGGTTGTCCACTAGTTTTACGGTGCATTGTGGGTAACAATATAGTGAACTATGTAGAGAATGTAATCATCTACTGAGAATTTGGACAACACTACAAAATGGTACACCGTGAATAAAACTCTAAACGGTAACTAGGGTGCGATTTCAGATTTTCGCCCTAAAACTACAAAATGGTAAACGACTAGTTACAAAGTTGCAAATAAAAGGCTACTTTGTGTGGTTGTACGACAGGAAACACATTAAAACACCAGAGAAAATCCGAATAACTTTTGAAGCCAATAGCAGCTTTTTAGCTTTTGGCCACCATGTTTGGATGCCTGCGTTGCATCATGGAATTCCTTACTGGCTGAGGAAGCATTCGATGCTTCCTTAAAATAGGGCCAAAATAAGGTTTCTCAGTAGACAGTATGTTTAAGGTATGTAAGAATTGGGACAGTCTACATGTCGGGAGCGCATACTATGACGTAAAATGCTGCCTATGTAGGAGCTCAGTAGGATTTGAGACAGACCCAATATGCTTGGCATATGACTTTTGGCACAAATGAGGTAAGATACAAATGTATGGAAATTATGGCTGCACGATATAAACATGAATTGGAAAGGTCTGTAAATGTATCGCATATCATGATGATGACGTGAGAAGTGATAACTCATTATCAAAATGGTGGGTGTGTCTCAAATCCTAGTGAGTGTCTAAGTAGGCTGTCTAGGTAGCAGCTGTGTAAGTATCAGTGTTCTCTCCTCATCTCTCCTCATAAAACAGATTACTGAGACGCTCTAGTTAGAGAGAGACTGCGTCACGGCTTGTTCCCCCCATTGCAGCACACGACCGGTGGTTTAGCTGGTTGCTAAGCTACCAGCCGGCATCCAAAACAATAGCTTAAAAATCCACTAGCGTAAATGCTAATGCCTGGAGTATAAAAGTGTAAATGGTGAAGGACTCGTTACAGAGTTGATAATAAAATACTGTTTTGTGTGATTATATGACCAGAAACACATTAAAACTCCAGAGAGAATCAAAATAACTCACATTTTAAAACCACTTCACTGCTCCTAGATTAGCCTGTGTTGCATCATGGGATTGTTTTAGCGGCTGAGGAAGTGTTCGATGCTTTCTTAAAATCAGGTCTAAATACGGTTTCTCAGTAGACAGAATGTTTAAGGTATGTAAGTATTGGGACAGTCTACATGTCGGGAGCGCGTACTATGATGTAAAATGCTGCCTATGTAGGAGATCACTAGGTTTTGAGACACAACCAGTGTGTTTCTGTGAATGGCCACAACTTCTTCCTCAAGCAGCTAGCCACCATTCTCTGTTGTGCAAATTAAAACAAAGATAAACTAATAGGTACTTACATTAGTCCTGTAAGCACATTTCTGTGTATATAAGGCTGAATAAGGACCCAAGTTATGTATTTGGCTGCTAATGGTGCCTCCTTGTGGAGAACAGTAGAGCGTGAGTTCCAGTCTAAAACACATTTAATGCATCTTACAGGCTAGTATTTCACAATAGAGTCTTTCGGAGTTAGGGTTTGCTCGTGGGCACTTGTTGGACTTGTAATACAACATTCCCCTCAATCTATCTACATCAGTTACCGCCATTAAAGACGTCTTTATTGTGGAAACTCATCTCAATGAGACTGTAAATACAATTTATTGTGCCCCAATTTATAGTCAGCAGCAGTATCATAATGAAACCACTGAGCACTTAGCTTGAAACTGCCTTGCACTGGTAATTAGATTTGAGACAAAGCTTTGTTTCTGTGTCAGGGTAACCAGTGCATGCTTCAGATGGACCAAGCTCATGAACTGGCTCATTTACTGGGCAAATGGATGAGCTTCTCTGCTCTACAGGCAGCCATGCAGCGTGCGGGAGTCAACATATTCGTTAATGAGTACTCGGATGAGTATGTGATCGCCAATACGAAGGTAATTATTGAGGTTGTTTGTTGATTTACTGTTACTATAATCAGATACTTAGTAATGCATTACTAATGATGATAGGCCTGATGGGTATGTCCTGCAGTCAGTTGGCTGTTAGCTAGTTTAAATGGTCTAACTGTGTCTTCTCTATTCAGGATCCACTGATAGAGCATGCAGTATATGAGCAAATGGCCCTGGTGTCTTCAGCCTTTGCTTTCTCTTGGAGCCAGTGGAACACCAAGTGTGTACAGGAGCATCTTGTTCTTCAGGTGCACCTTTTTCACGCATATGTTTCTTACACATTCAGAATTCCACAGAAGGAGGAAACCAGCTATTTATAGTTGTAGTTTGAAATTTCTCATTTTAGTGTTACTTAGGTCATTCCTAAGATGTTCTGTGTTGTGGAAGTCAGGGCTCTGTGCTGGCCACTGTAGTTCCTAAACTCATTAAACTATGTTTTTATAGAGCTGGCTTTGTGCACAGGGACACTGTCGTGCTGCAGTTCTCCGAACTGTTCCCACAAAGTTGGGACCATATCATTGTGTGAAATGTCTTTGTGTGATGTAGCATAAACGTGACGTTTTACTGAAACTGAGGAGCCCAAACCCTGAAAAACAGACCCAGACCCCCCTAATTATCCCCCCTCCACCAAACTCTACTGTTAGTGCTATGTATTCCTGGATTCCTCCATCAGACTGCCAGATAGTAAAGCATAATTCATCACTCCAGAGAACATGTTTCACTGCCCCAGAGTCCAGTGGTAGAGCTTTACACCACTCCAGAGTCGAGTAGAGGAGATTTAAACCACGCCAGAGTTCAGTGACAGAGCCTTACACCACTCCAGAGCCAAGTGGTGGCGCTTTACACCACTCCAGAGCCCAGTGGTGGAGCTTTACACCACTCCAGAGCCCAGTGGTTGAGCTTTTCACCACTCCAGAGCCCAGTGGTTGAGCTGTACACCACTCCAGAGCCCAGTGGGGGAGATTTTCACCACTCCAGAGCCCAGTGGACTAGATTTAAACCATGCCAGAATCCAGTGGCAGAGCTGTACACCATTCCAGAGTCCAGTGGCAGAGCTGTACACCACTCCAGAGTCCAGTGGTAGAGCTTTACACCACTCCAGAGTCCAATGGTAGAGCTTTACACCACTCCAGAGTCCAGTGGTGGAGCTGTACACCATGCCAGAGTCCAATGGCAGAGCTTTACACCGCTCCAGAGCCCAGTGGTTGAGCTTTTTACCACCCCAGAGCCCAGTGGTTAAGCTGTAAACCACTCCAGAGTCCAGTGGTAGAGCTTTACACCACTCCAGAGTCAGCCATAGCAACCCATTTTATGAAGCTCCTGATGTTCTTGTTCAGATTTTCCTGCAATGCACTCTCTGTAGTGAGTGACGCAACAGAGGATAGGTAATTTTTGCACTCTGTCTGACCTGCTTTCTGCGCTTCACTTGCCTGATAACACTCGGAGTAGCACTGCTCTGTTTCTTCAGCCACACGACTTCTGAACCATCCAAAGCACACTGATGCTCTGATCTCACAGTAAACCAGAGTGACCCTCTGCTGCTGAGTTTGTTTAATGGGACAGCTGCAGCAGTTCCATGTTCTTGTTCTGAGCTCGGGCCGGTTAGGGATCACACAAGACGTGAGCTGTGCCCAAGTCTAACTGAACCACACCCGGGTGGTTAGAGTGATCACACTAGTCAAACGTGCTCTGGCACTGTACGTGTCGCCTAGTGTGAGTTAGTGACGGCACTGTATTACACTTTACAGGTATGTGAGCAGCTGGAGGCGGGGCCTGTACCAGAGAAGGCGTGGTCTCTGTACCTGCTGGGAGCTCAGAGGAGTCAGCGTTTAAAAATGACAGAAAGGAGCGAGGCGTTCTCGCCAGAGCTGGCCGAGGGAAGCGAGTTTCACTCCACCTTCCTGCACATGCTCAGAGACAGCATGAGCTCTGAGGGACGAGCCCGAATTGGCCACTCCCACCACCTCTACATCGACACGGTGCAGCGGCTGCTGTACGCCACCCGCGTGCTGACGTTCTCATGAACAGATACAAGTTCAAATGTATATTTCACCCAAGGTGTTGATGATTCACTGCTAACAGTAAATGTCTGTAATTGGTTTACAACTCATTTTATGCAAATTCAGCAAATTCTGAGTTTTACTCACTGTTAACAATGTTAATATTTTTTTAATTAAACTGATATTTTAGTGTTGGCTGTAGAGGATGCATTCACTTATTTTCACAACAAAATAGTGGTTAAGTGGTCTTTATACTACAAGGACCATCAGTGGAAATACAGTCACCTCTGTATAGAATATAGTCTCTTTGTTACGCTCAGCTCAGATAGGAGGAGCCTTGAATTCAGACGACTGGAATGCCAAATGAAAATGAATAAAAATGTGGCCAAATGTTTTTTTTTTCCTTTAGATAATATATTTATAATAAAAATAAAATAAAATTATAATATAATAAAATAAAAATAAGCTAGAATTGTGAATTTTTTGATGAAAATGCAGTGAATACACAGCTTTTGCTGGCTAAGATATTTCCCAAGTGGTTCCTAGGGTCTCCCACATCATTGATCGAGTGTTGCTATGACATCTTACCTTAAAACCTTTGAACCTAAAAACCTTTGAACATGTGTAATAACACATTATGCTTTATATACCAACTATCTGACTTGTGCTGTGGTTCATTTCTGCAATTAATTTGTTTCTTTTTAATCCTCAGAGAGAGTTCATACACACTGTGGGTCTGTCTCAAATCCTACTAAGCTCCTACATAGGCAGCATTTTACGTCATAGTATGCGCTCCCGACATGTAGACTGTCCCAATTCTTACATACCTTAAACATGCTGTCTACTGAGGAACCTTATTTAGACCTGATTTTAAGGAAGCATCGAATGATTCCTCAGCCGCTAAGACAATCCCATGATGCACCACAGGCTAATCTACGAGCAGTGAAGTGGTTTTAAATGTGAGTTATTTTGATTCTCTCTGGAGTTTTAATGTGTTTCTGGTCATATAATCACACAAAACAGTATTTTATTATCAACTCTGTAACGAGTCCTTCACCATTTACACTTTTATACTCCAGACATTAGCATTTATGCTAGCAGATTTTTTTTATTGTTTTCGATGCCGGCTGGTAGCTTAGCAACCAGCTAAACCACGGGTCGCGTGCTGCAGTGGGCGGGAACAAGCCATGACGCAGTCTCTCTCTAACTAGAGCGTCTCAGTAATCTGTTTTATGAGGAGAGATGAGGAGAGAACACTGATACTTACACAGCTGCTACCTAGACAGCCTACTTAGACACTCACTAGGATTTGAGACAGAACCATTGTGTATCCCGACATCTGTCAACTGATGTGAAAGAAGAATGGCTGCATACAGAGAGCAGCATACACATTGTGGCATTGCTGATCAGAAGGTTTAGACTCAGTGACATGTTCATGGTGCTATTCCATTTGCAGTGAGAGTTAATACATGGCATAAACTGGTATATGTGGTGTTTACTTGTGTACGGATACACTGCAACACTGCCTTCACCTCCCTGCGTGCGGCCACGCTGCCTTCACCTCCCTGCGTGAGGCCACGCTGCCTTCAGCTCCCTGCGTGAGGCCACGCTGCCTTCACCTCCCTGCGTG
>CM038702.1:4823312-5083312 GCA_021613375.1 Megaleporinus macrocephalus
AGAGCATAGATCAGTACTCATGAAAGCACTGTGGGTATTTCTCACAGCAAGCCCAGCAAGACTGGCCTGGACCCTGTAAACACAGCTACCTTGTGACAACGTTATCTAACAATGTTGTAAGAACCTAGTAGCAACGTTGTCAGTATGTTGTCACAACCTCCTAGAATCCTTCATACCTTCCATTAAATCTTCATGGAACTCAATGGAAAGTTGGCAACAGGTAACATGCCAATCCAGAGCTTTTGAGAAATACCCAACAGAGCTGCAGCGCAACACTGTGGAACCCAAGTGCGTTTGCAAGCGACTTCCTGCAGGTGGCGCCAAAAGTGTTTAGAATCAAATTTGGAGCCCATTAACCAACACTTGAAATCCCACAGCTGTGCTTCCACCATCGGCCCCAAAACAAAGGTCTTCAGCAGTTATTACACAACAAGCAGTGGATTAACACCGGACATACAGTTTGATTGGAACGTAATCAGAAGGTCAGCTCGCTGCTTCTTGAGCCCAGAAAGCAAGAGCGTGGACGAAAGAGGAGGCCCGCGCTCGGCGGCGCGACAGAAACAGCAAAATGCATGACTAACGTCTTGGGCGGCATAATGAGCGAGGTGATTTTGATGCCCAGCTCTGTTAGGCTGGACTTCCTCCTCTTCGGCTCCTCCTTTTGCTCCTCCTCAGAGTGTGAATCTGTGTCATACCCGTACCTGTACACAGGTCACAAAGCTGAATCCCACCCTGTGGAGACTGAGGCGGCTTTGTTGAGGTTCTGATAGAACATAATGAGGGAAAACTCCACACCCAAAAAATTAAAAAATAAATAATAATAATAATAAAAAAGCCCACGGCTGCTCTTACACAGAGAAACGTTCATGCTTCGAGTTGCCTGCAACCTAATTTCCACGCAAAGCTGCTGATGTGATGCAAGTGAATTACTACTGTCATTATTCACTGATCAGCCATAACATTAAAACCACCTCCTCATATCTCCACTCACTGTCCACTGTATCAGCTCCACTGACCATACAGGACCTCCACTCACTGTCCACTGTATCAGCTCCACTGACCATACAGGACCTCCACTCACTGTCCACTGTATCAGCTCCACTGACCATACAGGAGCTCCACTCACTGTCCACTGTATCAGCTCCACTGACCATACAGGAGCTCCACTCACTGTCCACTGTATCAGCTCCACTGACCATACAGGAGCTCCACTCACTGACTGTAGTTCATCTGATTTTCTGTATACTTTATTACTCTGTTCTTTAATGATCAGGACCCCCACAGGACCACCACAGAGCAGATACTATTAGGGAGGTGGCTGCTGCTGGACTGAGAATCGTCCACCAACCAAAACTATCCAGACAGCAGTGTCCTGTGGGTGGCGTCCTGTGTCCACTGATGAAGGACTAGAGGACCACAAACTGTGCAGCAGCAGATGAGCTACTGTTTCTGACTTTACATCTACAAGGTGGACCAGCAAGGAGTAGGAGTGTCTAATAGAGTGGACCGTGAGTGGACACAGTGTTCAGCAACACTGCTGTGTCTGATCCACTCACACCAGCACCATGTCAATATCACTGCAGTGCTGAGAATGCTCCACCTCTCCAATAGTATCTGCTCTGTGGTGGTCCTGTCGGGGTCCTGATCATTAAAGAACATTAAAGTATACAGAGAATCAGATGAACTACAGTCTGTAAGTGGAGCTCCTGTATGGTCAGTGGAGCTGATACAGTGGACAGTGAGTGGAGGTCCTGTATGGTCAGTGGAGCTGATACAGTGGACAGTGAGTGGAGCTCCTGTATGGTCAGTGGAGCTGATACAGTGGACAGTGAGTGGAGATATTTTAATGATATGGCTGGTTGGTGTATATTAATCAGTGTGATGTTGATTCTGAGATCATTTAAGACCTAAACATTGAGCTAGACCTTCTTCCTGACATTAATATGTAGACAGTTTGTTTCCTTCTTTTACTCTGACTATACCTCTTTCAATTTTAACAATAAAAAATGACAGTGCTGCTTTAAAATCTCAATTTATCATATTTTTACATCATAACTACAACATGCGGGTTGGCAGGAGGAGCACTCTCAAAGCACCCTTAGCAGTTTTCTGTTAATTAGCCCTTGTTTTTTGTTTTTTCTGTATTACAACTAAATCTAGTGGCTTTTACACAGTATTTTATGTCCATATTCACTCATGCAGCCTAACGCTTAAAAGGGAATTCCACTGCTTTTTCCAATTGTCTGTATTGTCCAATGATTAATATGTAAACAAAGTCGTTCAGAGTGGTTCGCTCAATCCTAGAGTAGCTTTAAGCCAGCATTATTCACTGGGGTGGTGATGAGAACTAGATGGAAGCAGACCTGCAAGCCTCTATAAGCCTCCCTATCAGAGTTTCAGCCTGAAACAATTTTTAAAACCCTTTTATGGCTTTAGGGATCCATGCGGTGTGTTGTCAGATAAAGAAGTCCCCAAAAACCTATTCTTTCCAGATATACTACTAGATATCCACAATCCATGTTAACTGGTGGTTTGGTGTAGCAAATAAATAAAGTTTAAGCACATTGTTATATTTAGAAAGCTATTTCTTCAGACAAGAAACTTTTATTTACTCAGCAAAAAACTATTTTTTAAATATTCCAATAGTATTTATACAGTAATTAGTGCTTTTATATACATATTTTTTTTTAAGGATATTATTTTTTTAGGCACGTATTTGGCTTTCGGGTGAAATTTCAGGATGAACCTAAAATGCACTCCAACCAGGTGAACTTAATGTGACCTTCTCTAAACTGAACTGCACAACTTGCTGTTCTCCAACGAGGAGCTTAATGGTGACATTCACAACAGTTGTGTTTGATCTCTGAATCGACCAATAAATGTCCTGGTTCAATTAGAATTGGTATTTAAACAGTGCTCCTCATCACGCTGTTCACACTGTGACATCATGAGACCAAGACGACACCCAACAACTGATCAACAGTATCTCACCACTGTGAGGCTTCCAACAGGATGGTCTCACGACAGACCATTCAAAACCATTTACTTCAGTGTGGTCTGCGTGCTGGACGACTTGCAAGCATACCAGACCACACCACCAGACACAGGCGTCATCGTCTTGTACGGGCTAAGCAGCATCTATGCTGGACGAGGGACCAGTGGGCCTCAGGGCTGTTCACTGATGAAGGTCGAATGACGCTGAGCAGAAATGGCCACCAACGATGTTGGAGACGTCAAGGAGGTGTTAGTGTTAGAGCTGCCCTAACACTTAGAATAACATCATTAATCCAGACATTGTGCCTCTGCATGAACAACACAACCTAATTTCATCTTCAAGGACGACAACGCTCCAGCTCATCGAGGTCGCATCATAAGGGAACGGCTTCTAGAGACCAGGGTAGCTCAATAGGAGTGGCCTCCACCTTCTCCAGACCTAAATCCCACAGAAAACCTATAGGAACTCAGCACCCCAGAACCTCAATGGTCTGAGGGCCAACCTTCAAGAAGAGTGGGAAGCCATGCTTCAGCTGATGTCAATGTCAAGCTGTGATTGATGCTTAAGGGCACATGACAAGTTATTGAGTCACTTACGTTGTTTGTTGGGGCCACTGTTGTTGACTTTTGTTTCAATAACTTGTTTAGGATGAGGAAATCACTGTTACATGCTTCTACTTTAATGTCCAACTTTCATGATTGTGACATCAGGTTTCATGATTGTGACATAGGTTTCTATACATTTCTCCCGAAGGTCAAATATCAGTGTGTTTATTTAACCCTTTCCAAGCTTCTCCTTGTGGAAACAACCCAGTATTATTATCAGTTCTCATCTAATACCTGCTTTGACTGCTCAGTACTTCATTAAGATAAATCAAGATTTGCTGCTGAAGGAACTGAACACATTCATACAATGTCTGGGGCGTCCAGGAGAAATCTGGAACCACACTTTGTTCTTCAAACTGGATCAAGATCTGATCTACTTCTCTCACAATAACATATTCATGATACTTTGTATTGTATGTATGATTATTTACATCTGTTCTAATCAGATCTTACTGGTGTATATGGGTGATTCTTCAATTGCGGGCTCTTTTTGCCATCTTAGTTTAATAAAGTAATGCATTTCACTTAAATTTCATTATCAAATCACACTGTTAGACTTAATTATATTAAATTTCTAAAAGATAAAAGATACTGATGGTGAAATTGAAAACTTGTCATTACCATCAACAAATGTCATTACCATCTCAACAGGTTGTGTGTCGGTAATGACAATTTTCACTTTTTTAAGAAAAAAGCTAGCTAGGCCATGGATTTGCTAAAATTAGTTAACAGCTAGTAGAAGATGTACTTTAAATCCACATAAATAAATAAATGTGTAAATGTAATGTTTAGTTATAAATAAATAAATAACGTGTAAATGTATTGTTTAGTTGTAAATAAATAAAATGTGTAAATGTAATTTTTAGTTGTAAATAAATAAATGTGTAAATGTAATGTTTAGTTGTAAATAAATAAATAAATAAATAAATAATGTGTAAATGTAATGTTTAGTTATGAATAAATAAATAATGTGTAAATGTAATGTTTAGTTGTAAATAATGTGTAAATGTAATGTTTAGTTGTAAATAAATAAATGTGTAAATGTAATGTTTAGTTGTAAATAATGTGTAAATGTAATGTTTAGTTATAAATAAATAAATAAATGTGTAAATGTAATGTTTAGTTATAAATAAATAAATAAATGTGTAAATGTAATGTTTAGTTGTAAATAATGTGTAAATGTAATGTTTAGTTGTAAATAAATAAATGTGTAAATGTAATGTTTAGTTGTAAATAATGTGTAAATGTAATGTTTAGTTATAAATAAATAAATAAATGTGTAAATGTAATGTTTAGTTGTAAATAATGTGTAAATGTAATGTTTAGTTGTAAATAAATAAATGAGTAAATGTAATGTTTAGTTGTAAATAATGTGTAAATGTAATGTTTAGTTATAAATAAATAAATAAATGTGTAAATGTAATGTTTAGTTGTAAATAAATAAATAAATAATGTGTAAATGTAATGTTTAGTTGTAAATAAATAAATAAATGTGTAAATGTAATGTTTAGTTGTAAATAATGTGTAAATGTAATGTTTAGTTGTAAATAAATAAATAAATAAATAGTGTAAATGTAATGTTTAGTTGTAAATAATGTGTAAATGTAATGTTTAGTTGTAAATAAATAAATAAATGTGTAAATGTAATGTTTAGTTGTAAATAATGTGTAAATGTAATGTTTAGTTGTAAATAAATAAATAAATGTGTAAATGTAATGTTTAGTTGTAAATAATGTGTAAATGTAATGTTTAGTTGTAAATAAATAAATAAATGTGTAAATGTAATGTTTAGTTGTAAATAATGTGTAAATGTAATGTTTAGTTGTAAATAAATAAATAAATAAATAATGTGTAAATGTAATGTTTAGTTGTAAATAAACAAATAAATAAATAAATAAATAAATAAATAATGTGTAAATGTAATGTTTAGTTGTAAATAAAGTGTAAATGTAATGTTTAGTTGTAAATAAATAAATAAATAAATAAAATGTGTAAATGTAATGTTTAGTTGTAAATAATTTGTAAATGTAATGTTTAGTTGTAAATAAATAAATAAATGTGTAAATGTAATGTTTAGTTGTAAATAATGTGTAAATTAATGTTTAGTTGTAAATAAATAATGTGTAAATGTAATGTTTAGTTGTAAAGTACTGTCGTACTGATGTAAACGGTAATGACTCTGAATAAATGTACTCTATGATCAGGAGCAATACACCATTCAGTTACTCCCATTTACACATATTAACATGTCACTCCCTGCAGAAGTCATACACTGCTGCGGTAATGATGATAATGTTGGGGATGATAATATATTGCTCAAAAATATGCATAGGTACAAATATGAAAGTAAACAGAACATTTAGTTTCTTTAAGTTTTTATGAAACTCATATTGTGATCTTTTTCATAAATTCACTTTTTAGCATTTTATTGGGGCCCAGAAGTTTTAAAGTCTGGCCTGCCAAAAGCAGCAAAATATTTATGTTCAAATCATTATAAAAAATGGAAATCAAAATTATTTTGGTGGGTTTTTTTTGTGATCTTTTAATACCAAAAATAAAAGTTAAAAGTAAAAGTTCCCCTAATTGAAGAATCACGAAAATACATTAATTTACATTACATTAACACCAAACCACTCTGAATGAATTGTTTACATCTCAAAGATTAAATGATACAGAATTTGAACCCATAGCTCTGTCAGTTCTTCACAACATTAAAACAAGCTACTAATAAAAATAAAAAACTAAGAAAAAAATGGTGAAACCAAAGCGAGGCGGCAGCGGCGGTCATGGTCGGCGCGGAGGGTCCTTACCTATTAATAAGAGCAGGCCCATCTGTCTCAGCCCAACCTCCAGAGCTAACGAAACGCTTGAGCGGGGGCCGCTGAATGTTCTTCCCCACCATGTTCCTGTGAAGCGTCACACATACACCTTGTCTTAAAGTGCTATGGCACGGTACACGGCGTGAGAGCATCGCCCACATGCGTCCAGTGCTTCCGCAGGCACCTGATGCTAGTGCCGCTTGAAGGAGTAGCTCAACCAAAAAATCTAATTTACCAAATTTTCCAAGGCATGTTCAAGTTTGGCTTCTTCTACGGGTCTGTCTCAAACCCTAGTGAGTGTCTAAGTAGGCTGTCTAGGTAGCAGCTGTGTAAGTAGCAGCGTTCTCTCCTCATCTCTCCTCATAAAACAGATTACTGAGACGCTCTAGTTAGAGAGAGACTGCGTCACGGCTTGTTCCCGCCACTGCAGCACGCCACCGGGGGTTTAGCTTGTTGCTAAGCTACCCGTCGGCATCCAAAACAATAGCCCGAGGTTTAAAAATCGGCTAGCATAAATGCTAATGGAGTATAAATGTGTAAATGGTGAAGGACTCGTTACAGAGTTGATAATAAAATACTGTTTTGTGTGATTATATGACCAGAAACACATTAAAACTCCAGAGAGAATCAAAATAACTCACATTTTAAAACCACTTCACTGCTCCTAGATTAGCCTGTGTTGTATCATGGGATTGTCTTAGCGGCTGAGGAAGCGTTCCTTAAAATCAGGTCTAAATAAGGTTCCTCAGTAGACAGCATGTTTAAGGTATGTAAGTATTGGGACAGTCTGCATGTCGGGAGCGCATACTATGAAGTAAAATGCTGCCTGTGTAGACCCTCACTAGGATTTGAGACACAGCCTAGAACACAATATTCACCCAAATAGCCCAAAATATTATTTCTGCACAAATACATAGATATTTCTCCAAACTAGCTTGAACCGTATTTAGGTCTTCATTAAGGTCTTGCCGATGGAGTTTAGAGCACAGTATGACTTATACCCCTGCCAACACAGTTACAACATGACAACACTATGATAACGTTGGGGCAACCTACGTTGGTATGGGCAACCCCAAGGGTTTTGGGACCCACAACAATGCCATAACGTTGAAATGTAATTTCTCAGAATTATATATCACAATGTTGGAAAAACAAAGTGGCAGCGTTGTCAGTACATTGTTGCAGCCTCCTAGAATTCATATCATCGTTGTCCAAAGAAAAAACATGTAGAAACAATAAAATCAACAAAAATTGAGATTTTTCAATGCAAAAGCTGCCGTTTACGTTGTGTGAAAACTTCAAGATGGACTAATAGAAATGCTGTAAAACAGATTGAATGTAAGTCAATGGAACCAGATTTTTTGTTTTCCCAACTGAAGTTTTTCTTTGGACAGGGACGAACTTGTCAATAAGTAGTCATAAAATCGCTTTACTCAACTAGATGTGACAACCTTGTTCAGACAACCTAAACACCACCACCAATGTTGACACAACGTTGTGTGTTTGCTGGGCTGTGAACTACGAAAATGAACCAACCTCACTGCTATGAGCAGCCGTTTCAGACAACACTAGGGCTGGTATTCACAAAGCAGGGCTGATCTAGGACCAGGTTCCTGTCCCAAATGCTGATTCTAGATCAGCAGTCCAACTCTTAAGGTGGTACTCAACTCACAGTAAATCCCACTGAGCTGTAAACCACTAAACAAGATGGTGCCACCTTAATAAAGACCTGGATGTGGTCTGAGATATGTTTGGTGATGCATCTGGACTATTTGGGTGACTACTGAGTTCTATTGTCAGCCTCACTGCTCCACTTCTGAACTGATGAAGAATAAACCATTCATTCCTGTAAGACCTCTGACCCCAGCTCTGGTCCTGTGCTGCCAGAAGTTCCTTTGCTGGTCCACCAGGTTTGAGCAGCTTCACTCTGTTCACTCAATCGTTTGATTCAACAAACAAGGAAGACTTCCTGAAACTCAAGCCATGCCAGGGCCATGCTGACATCCAGAATCTTGGAAAGCAAGTGTATCCCAACTTTTCTTTGAGAGTGGACTTTTCTGCTCAAGTTTCAATGCCATGCTGACCACATACTGATGGTGACACCCCCCCCTCTCCATACTCACCAAGGTGATCTACGGGACAGCCTCTCCGCCTCCGTCTCAGCGCCCTCTTTAGTCTGCGGATTAAACAAATCAACATCACTTTGTTTCCTCTTCAGTAAATATCTGAATGTTTAAAAAGCAGATGGTTTCTTACCATGTCAAAGTGCATCGGTCCTCCGCGGGGGATGCCAGCTATGCTGACCCGACGGGTATTCGGCTACAAATACAACACAAATAAAGAAAAAAAAGGAAAAAGGAAAAAACAAAACAAAACATAAAAAAACACATACACTTGATGTTGCATCATAGGCTATAATGGTGGAATATTTCTTCAGAGAGCCATACAGGTTACAGGAGGGTAATAAATGATAAATTGTGATTAAAGTAGCATCTGACAGCATACAAGAGGGAGTTTTGGCTGTATAATTAAACAAATAACTAAGCAATCTCTCCTGTAAGTAAACAGCAATAAATAAGCAGAAGAATTATTATTATTACTATTATGTAATAATTATAATAATTCTTTATGTAATAAAGAATTATGCAATAATTATTACATCAGAGCTGTAGGACCTTTTAAGACTGTTGTACACCAAATCCAATGTTTTTCATGAGTCTTATTTGGACGACAGTAAATCAGCTCAAGCATGTGTATAAATGACTCTTTCCCACTGAAAACTAACATTACTGGTTTCCCCCACTGTTAGTACTTGAACCAGCAACAAAAACCCTGCTGACCAGTCCCAGCTGTCTAGCAACTGTAACTATGCCTGGGACACCGAAAACTTTACAGTATCATAAAAGCAGGAAGAATGAAATACTAATTATTACATCACAGCTGCAAATATCTTTAAGGCTTTTACACAACAAATCCATTTTTCCATGCAACTTGTATAGACAACAGTAAATTAGTTCAAGCATGTTTATAACTTTCCCACTGACATGTTATATTATTTGTTTCCCCCCGACAAAAACCGCGATGACCAGTTCCGGCTGCCTCTTCTGCTGGCATTGCGACAATCAAGCTATGAAATACTGTGGCTCTATATATATATATATATATATATATATGCAATCAGAAGCATGAGAAAAATTCATGCCCATTCTAGGCTTAATGTATTAAAGGGTACCTTAAGGACTTAAAGACTAAGAGTCTATGCTTCAACTGGACCTCATAGACAAGAAATCGGACAGTTTGTGGACTATATATTTTGGCAAAGAAACATCTAAGGACCTGCTACGTGTATTTTTTTATTATTTTTTTTTTAATTCTATGTTTATTCGGGAAGGAAAGGCCTTACATTCCACTTTTTTTTTTACATATCTGACACATCTGAGACAAAAAAGAAAAACAAACAAGGTTTCCTCCTGTTTTTTCGGGAACATAAGCATAAAAAGTATACGAATAAAATAAATGACGATGATGCCTGTACCAACGTCCAAGTGTCGCATTTGAAGGGGGACAATGAAGTACCACATGACATTCTTTTAATTAGTTAATTGCAATTCAAATATCCTGTACTGATTATCTTCCCATTTCTCTCTAACATATAGTGTATCTTCCAATTTAGCCTGCTGGAAGCTGTTGTACATTCTAGAAATAATTTTATTACAAATCCCTGCATTGTTTGCCAATAGGAATGCTCTGTGTGTTTTAAAGCTCCCGCTGTGTGTGTATGTGTATGTGTATATATATATATATATATATATATATATCTCACTTCATTACTCTGAAGCAAACGCATGGCTATTCTAGACCTTATGTATTAAAGGGTACCTTAAATGCACGTGATCTATAAATGGTTAAAGACTAGAAGTCTACGCTCTGACTCAACTTTTAGAGACACAAATGACACCTTACGCACAAGAAAGAAGCAGCTACGTGTGTAGAGCTCCCGCGGTATCGAGAACAGTCTTCAGTATCTACACTGGACGATTAAGAAATGGTTAGCAATGAGACTGTTCAAGTGACACTACTGAAAGAAACACGTTACACGTGTTAATAACCTTAAAATTATCTGCTAAAATAAGAAGAACAAGTAAACTGCTGCTGTACAACCGTATTCACAAGACACCAACAGCCACCAGAACATGATTGGGGTCCCTACCCTGCGTTTGTGTGTTTATTTTTTTCTATTTATCCAATTAACATTTGCTCATATGAAAGAATGAACAGGGCTGCTTTTGGATTTCACTCGCACTCACCTTGTAGTACTGGGAGCTCGTCTGCTTTTTCATGTCTGCAGGGAAAGCAAGAGAAGATACATTCAGACTCGAGAAGAAGCAAAAGCACTAGGGCTGGTGCTCTGCAGCGAGAAGCAGCACATATTATGCAGGTTCACTAGTAACTGTGCACTTGTGTAATCGTGGCAGTGGCAGTGCGCGCTTTACCCCGGTCTGTGTGGGAGCCGAAGGACCTCTCGTTCTGCATGAGCGTCTCTCGGAGCTCCACCAGCTCGGCGTGCTCTTTAGTGTACGTCCTCCTCAAGTTCTCTACGTGCTGAATCATCACCTCCACCGCTTTCCCCATGCGGCTCTCCTACACAGCGGCCAGCATGAGTAACACACACACACACTGCATGAGTAATCCACATGCAGAACACTGTTGCTGGGAAATGAATGTTTTCTGATAATGTCAGGATCAGGCGATCAGTACATGCCTGCCTTTGGAACGCATAAGAATGCGGATCTGAAATGAGCCGAGATTTCCGCTCAGGAAACAAAACTCTTGTTTATATTTAGGCTGATAGGTGTTGCAGTCTTACGATGCAAATGCTGTGAGGCAGGTAAACACTGTATTTCAGTGACGGAGATGAATTATCACAGCATTATTATAAGAGCCAGCCGCCTATTTACTTTAATTTGCTCTTTCAATTTTAACCCAGTCCATTTTTTTATGTCTAATAAGGAGGACAATGCAATGAGGGACGCTACCCACTGAGATGAGCTACCACTAAAGATAACACTTTTTAACACTGTTCTGCAATGTTACGGATCAAGATACTACCAAATAGACTTAGCACCCAGAATCAGGCCCAAGACCCAACACCTTCAGCACAGGGGTCATATTGAATGGGGATGACTGAAGGAGGTTCAACCCAAACTTTTAGATTCGGACAAATAAACGAAACCAGCTCCACCCTCTGAAAAATCTTACTGAAGACCATCTTTTCACCATTTCTTGGTCTAGCAGTAGTGACTAATCTTCTGCTGCCGTTCTCACTGCAGGCTTATTACGAGAAGGTTTTGTAGCAGTTTTCATTAGAAGGTAGCGTTTAGAGATGGCTGTGATCAATAATCAATATTTTACAATGGAATGTGCAAAACATTGGGAATCTTGCCAAAGGGCTCTTATTAGTGCATGGGATTGTGGTCGTGCAATTAACTACACTAGCCAGGGTATAGTCCCTATACCAGTAATAATCAGAGCGTACCGAGCTCGCTACAGTCGAGATCAAGGCGTACCGAGCTCACTAGAGTCGAGATCAAGGCGTACCGAGCTTGCTGGAGTCAAGATCAAGGCGTACCGAGCTCGCTAGAGTCGAGATCAAGGCGTACCGAGCTCGCTCGAGTCGAGATCAAGGCGTACCGAGCTCGCTAGAGTCGAGATCAAGGCGTACCGAGCTCGCTAGAGTCGAGATCAAGGCGTACCGAGCTCGCTAGAGTCGAGATCAAGGCGTACCGAGCTCGCTAGAGTCGAGATCATGGTGTATCGGGCTCGCTACAGGCGAGATTATGGCGTACCGAGCTTGCGAGTCTGGAGATCAAGGCGTACCGAGCTTGCTGGAGTCGAGATCAAGGCGTACCGAGCTCGCTAGAGTCAAGATCAAGGCGTACCGAGCTTGCTAGAGTTAAGATCAAGGCGTACCGAGCTTGCTAGAGTTGAGATCAAGGCGTACCGAGCTTGCTAGAGTTGAGATCAAGGCGTACCGAGCTTGCTAGAGTTAAGATCAAGGTGTACCGAGCTTGCTAGAGTTGAGATCAAGGCGTACCGAGCTTGCTAGAGTTAAGATCAAGGTGTACCGAGCTTGCTAGAGTTGAGATCAAGGCGTACCGAGCTCGCTAGAGTCGAGATCAAGGCGTACCGAGCTCGCTAGAGTTGAGATCATGGTGTACCGAGCTCGCTAGAGTCGAGATTATGGCGTACAGAGCTTGCGAGTCTTGAGATCATGGCGTACCGAGCTCGCTACAGTCGAGATCAGGGCATACCAAGCTCAGGACAACTGAGATCAAGGCGTACCGAACTTCTGCACCTGAGTACCTGGCAAGCATACAGACCTGGTGAATGGCGCCCAGCATTTCAGACCGGCTGGAAACTCTCGTCATGGACTGGATGAGGATGTCCAGGTTCTTCTGCAGCCGCTGGATGATCTCCATAGACTGGTTATCATCCTCACACAAAGGGATCAGAGCCTGAGTGCATGACACAGGAAACAAAAACCTTCAATGCATTATTTATAACCATCGTAGAGCGTGACCAGCACCCGCAACCACAACTTTCTAACCCCAGCATGGGAGCAGGTGCCAAAAACAGGTCACCCATTAACTGCTGGAGACCTATGAGGAAGTAAAGGTTCATGCAGCTATGAAGGGTTTTCCCCATCCTGCTGGTTAGATCAGGTGATGTGGCATTGGTGAAAACCCTTCAACTGTGGAGGAGCCAGCAAGGAGAGTGAAAGTCAAATTTAGCCTGATGCAAAACTACACATGCAAATTATTACAATTAATCTCAAACCGAATCACCCGAGTAGTAAAACTACATGCAGTGTATAACAGTGGAGTTCACTTTTTACCTAGCAAGGCTACATCTGCTTTGGGGCTCACCATAAAAAGGTACCTGAACCTGCAACTGCTGTACCATTTAAGGTGGAACGGAAACATTCGAACATATTTGCTGCTTTATAACCTGAACCTGTAGGTCAGCATTGATTAGTCTTGTCTGCCAATGTTTGAGACAGCAGTTGGTTAGCAATGTTAGTTTGCTGGCTCACAGTGCGATGCTACTTCATACTTCATTATCATCATAATAATTGTGTGTGCAGTAGAAAGTGTCTTTCGAAGGGTTTAACTGACATTAAGACCTAAAATAAAGAAATACTGGGTCTCAGAACCTACTGAGCTCCTACATAGGCAGCATTTTACATCATAGTATGCGTTCCCAACAAGTAGACTGTCCCAATTCTTACATACCTTAAACATGCTGTCTACTGAGGAACCTTATTTAGACCTGATTTTAAGGAAGCATCAAACGCTTCCTCAGCCGCTAAGACAATCCCATGATGCAACACAGGCTAATCTACGAGCAGTGAAGTAATTTTAAAATGTAAGTTATTTAGATCCTCTTTGACTTTTAATGTGTTTCTGGTCATGTAATCAAGCAAAATACTGAGGGTCTGTCTCAAACCCTAGTGAGTGTCTAAGTAGGCTGTCTAGGTAGCAGCTGTGTAAGTAGCAGCGTTCTCTCCTCATCTCTCCTCATAAAACAGATTACTGAGACGCTCTAGTTAGAGAGAGACTGCGTCACGGCTTGTTCCCGCCCACTGCAGCACGCCACCGGGGGTTTAGCTGGTTGCTAAGCTACGGCCAGCATCCAAAGCAATAGCCCGAGGCTAAAAAATCTGCTAGCATAAATGCTAATGTCTGGAGTATAAAAGTGTAAATGGTGAAGGACTCGTTACAGAGTTGATAATAAAATACTGTTTTGTGTGATTATATGACCAGAAACACATTAAAACACCAGAGAGAATCAAAATAACTCACATTTCAAAACCACTTCACTGCTCCTAGATCAGCCTGTGTTGCATCATGGGATTGTCTTAGCGGAAGCGTTTGATGCTTCTTTAAAATCAGGTCTAAATAAAGTTTCTCAGTAGACAGCATGTTTAAGTATTGGGACAGTCTACATGTCGGGAGTGCATACTATGATGTAAAATGCTGCCTATTTAGGAGCTCACTAGGTTCGGAGACACACCCAGTATTTTATTTGCAACAAGTCGTTGAGCATTTTGCAGTTTTATACTCTGATTTTTAAGCCTCGGGCTATTATTTTAGAAAGCCGGCCGTTAGCTTAGCAACCAGCTAAACCACCGGTGGCGTGCTGCAGTGGGGGGAACAAGCCGTGACGCAGTCTCTCTCTAACTAGAGATTAGAATTAGAGCGTCTCAGTAATCTGTTTTATGAGGAGAGATGAGGAGAGAACACTGATACTTACACAGCTGCTACCTAGACAGCCTACTTACACACTCACTAGGGTTTGAGACACACCCATTGTGTTCATATTGCCTTCTGTCTGGACTAGGTCTTCCTCTGTGGACCATCAGGCCTATGCAACTGATCTAGAATGCAGCTCAATTTCACTGCTGCGCTCCCGTCACTGGCCTCCTGTAGCAGCTCGCACTTAACTCAAAACTCTGATGTACAGCCTGGCTTGACCTGCGATCCCTCAAGATGCAAGGAAGACAAGCGCCAAGACTCTTCTCTATCTTGGAGCCCAGATGGTGGAATGAACTTCCACTGGCTGTCAGAACAGGGGCCTCTCTTGTGGTCTTCAAACTCAGACTAAACATCTGTTTGTGAACCACTTGTGAGCACTAATTTAAGTGTTTATTGAAAAGTATGGTATTGCACTTATGCTACGCTTAACACTATCTTCTAGGTATGAGCTCTGACTAGGTATTGCACTTGTGTTGTATGTAACACTGTATTTTATTTTCTCCAGGTATCAGCACTGGTCCTTGTTTCTGCAGGATTTCAGCTCGAGGGTAGTTTGGACTTAAAGCGGTTTGTACGAGCTAGAGATACATACCCTGACTAAACATAAAGCACTTTTCTAAGTTGCTCCAGTGGAGTAAGAAAATACTGAAAATATAGAATATCAGGATATTATGTTTGGTGATACTGTATCGATTCCCAAAAACACAGTATCCATACACAGATTCCTGGCAGACACTAAATTGTTGTGTTTAAACCTCTAACCACTAGATGGCAGTGTTGCAATCCATTTTCAGCTCCACTCCAACATTAACAAGCAGCACAAGGTTGCAATGCTATTGTAAACATAGGCAAATCTGCTCATATAGCGGTGTATTATAATAGTTAGATGTGAGAAATCTCAATATATAACTTGGCTATTGAGTCTCTTCAAAATAAAAGTCCTTTTATGAATAACCCTAAAACGCAGCACCACTTCAGCCATATTGAAAACAAAATCACTTTAAAACGAAAGTCTTTGTAGAAATAATCCTAAAACATAGCCCTCATTCTTCTCTGAGCCATACTGAAAATAAAAGTAACCCCAACCATATGGAGGCTCTTCAAAATAAAAGTCCTTGTTCAAATAACCCTTAAACACAGTCCTCGTGTTCCTCAGCACCACCCCAACTATAATGAAAATAAAATTCTTTTAAAATAAAAATATTGGTACAAATAACCCTAAAACATTTCACTTTTACCTCCATGTACTGCTGATTAAACCTTGCAGGCACCGTGTTGTTACCCCCCTGGCTTGAGGCTCCACTCCAACATTAACAAGCAGCACAAGGGCGCAGTGCTATTGTAAACATTGGCAAATCTGCTCATATAGTGGTGTTTTATAATAGTAAGATCTGAAAAATCTCAATATATCACTTTGCTTGCAGTATCGCGATATCACGATACATACAGTATCGCCAGGTTATTGTCAATACAAAGCTCTAAGTTGCTCTGGATAAGAGCGTTTGCTAGCCCAATGTCGTTCGCCCTCAGTAGTGTGTCCATTCATTTAGGGGGCAGGGCTTCTGAAGGAGCACTGAACGGATGGGTGTATTTTAAATATCAACAATTGCTATTCAGAATCGCATACCGTGCCTTTAATGCCACTTTGACTGGACGTTAAATAATTAAAGGGCGGTCTCTGCTTGTACAGAGGTTTACAATAAATGAACTTTGAAAACCTCCAGAAAACACTGCCGCACCTGAAGTAGACCCTGGCAGCTGGACACCTCCCTGCGGACGTTCTCCTCCGCCAGGTCTCGCGAGCGCTCCTCCAGGCGAAGCCTCTTCTCCAGCGTGAACATGTCACACTTGTAGCCCAGAGACAGTCGGTGGAACTCGGCCTGGAACAGGAGCCACGACAAGAACACTGACACCATAGTAACCAGCAGCCTGTGATACAGCCTGGAGTGGTGTGCAAAAGTTTAGGCACCCCTGGCTAAATGACATTTCAGTGATATCTGTGGTGAAAAGACGTGAACAGAACAGAACGTCTGCAGGAAATTATTCAAAATAATGTTAAACTTGTAGCATAATTACGTCACAATTAGAAAAAAAAGAGAAAAAAGGAATTATTGTGTGTGCAAAAGTGTGGGCACCCCTCCGGTTCTAAAGTCTCAGGAGGCTCTTCAAAATAAGAGTACTTGTTCAAAAAACCCTAAAACATAGCCTCCATTCTCCTCTGAGCCATACTGAAAATAAAAGGAATTCAAAATAAAAGTCTTTGTTCGAATAACTCTTACACAGCCCTCATTGTCCTCAGCACCACTGTAGCCATATCGAGTCTCTTCAAAATAAAAGTACTTTTATGAATAACCCTAAAACACAACTCTAATTCTCCTCAGCACCACTTCAGACAAAATGAAAACAAAATAAAAAATAAAAATAAAAGTCTTTGTACAAAAAACTTTAAAACACAGCACTCATTCTTTCTGAGCCATACTAAAATAAAAGGAATTCAAAATAAAAAATTTGCTTGAATAAGAACAGCCCTCATTCTCTTCAGCACTTGGCCAACCGTATGGAGGCTCTTCAAAATAAAAGTCCTTGTTCCAATAACCCTAAAACACAGCCCTCATGGCCCTCATCACCACCCCAGCCACACTCTAAAATAAAAAGTATTTGTACTAACACTAACCCTAAAACAGCCTGACAAACATTTCCCTTTTATCTCCATGTACTGCTGGTTGAACCTTGCAGCCACTGTGTTATTACCCCCAGGCTGGAGGCTAGTGGGCCTGGTAGACAGAGCAAAGCTGTGCTGGGAGCAAGGCAGTGCTCCCTGTTGTATGACCCAGAAGACACAGTAGCTCAAGCTTTGCAACAAGACATTAATCCAAAACATAGCCATGCAGCCTAAAGCTTTAGGAATGCCCCTCACAGTCCACTGCCCTGATCTTCTAATATATATATATATATATATACACACACACACACACACACACACACACACACACTATGTTTAAGATGTTTTCACTTGATAAGATTCCATTTCCTGCAGTACGTCCATGTCAGAAACTGGTCACTGGTACAGACATCCATACTTATACAGCACCAGTACTGGAGCACGAACTGTAAACAAGTTACTCGAATAGATCCGCAACACTCACCTCGATCTGTTTTTCACTCTGAGACAAGCTGCATACGAAGAAACACATGAGAATGAGACGTTACACACATCCGATCACAAGTGATACAGTGCTGTAAGATAAATAACCCAACAATCAGAGGATGATGACAACCTGTTATCGTCTTTGGCTGAATCGCTGGCATCTTCAGAAATGACAGACCCTTCACCTGAGAGCGAGAACCAACAAAGAGCAAAGTAAAAGCACAGTCCGGACCACTGACAGTGAAAGATGTGACTGAGGATGAATGAAAGCTGACGGGGATCTGGCTTTCTCACGCAATGAACAGCATCTTTAAGCCTGTGGCGTGTTTACCTTCTTTCTCTGTGGTCGCTGAAGCTTCACTGTCTTCCTGGGCTTTCTGCTCCTCTATGGCTTCCATGCTGCGAGACATCTCCTGGTTAAAAAAAAATTAATAATGAAAAATAAACAAAATATTTAAAGCTATCCGATTACAGCTTGCAGCTAAAAGTTTACACAGCCCGTCTCAGACACGCTGAAGCTCCTTCTATACCGGCACGATGCCCGTCAGTGAAATGAAAGAAGAAATTCCATCAGCGTGACCGGACGGACCAGATTTTTGCTGCTGCCATAAATTCGAGTGCTCACCAAGTCTCTCTTGAACCTGCTGCGGAGACTCAGGGAGTCCTTTTTGGAGCTCAGAGGAGGCGGCGGACTCTCCTGCGTGGAATCTGGAGGTGGGTGTTCCTTCGCTTGGCCGGACTCGCTGTGGGCGGCTGCTGTGGAGTCAGCAGGAACTGCCCCTCCGCCGGCAGTCTTGGTCATACCTACGAGCGGAGGCGGAGGAGAAGAGAGGAATGCAAAGAAAAAAAAAAGCTCAGAAGTTACCAGCAAGTTGCTGTGAAGCTGAAGAGCGTGTCCTCTCCTCATACCTGCTGTGCCATCCTCCGCCGAGGCCACTTGCTGACCCGCCTCTGGCATTGCTTCCTCTTCCTCTGCTACGGGCAATAGACAGCTCCTGTGCGCAGAGGCAGACACGGGCTCGGCGTTATCAGACGATCGAATCGGACAGAAAATTACACGAATGCCTGCGATGCAAACTTCCAGTCACCTCCTGACTGTGAGGGAGATGCCCACTGTCCAGGTGCGCGGTATTCAAATAGAGTAATAAGAGAACAGTGCCTCACCTGTCCACAGCGGAGGGCACGTCACTGCGCTGCTCCTGAGTCAGTTTCTACGAGAGAGAAGTAACGCGGCGTGAATGACCCGCTGACACAGAGCGGCGGCGCGCGGAGCTGGAGAGCGGTAGCCGCGCTGTGCCGCGTCCGAGCGCTCATTTCTTACATAACGTGCTAGAGAGCCATGCGGCTGGTTAAAGAGCGAGAGAGCATGAGTGAGAGAAAGAGGGAGAAGAGGAAGGAAGCAGGCAGAGAGAGCGAGCGGGCGAGAGCGAGAGAGATGAACAGACAGAGGAAGAGATGGTGTAGAGATAAATGGAAATAGATATACATAAACTGAAACAGACAGATACAAAGAAAGACACAAATAGACAGACAGATGGATAGACAAAAATAGAGATAGATAGATAGATAGATAGACAGACAGACAGACAGACAGAGATAGATGAACAGAAAATAGAGATACAGTCACAAAGACAAACACTGATTATAGACAGACAGATAAACAGAAAAAGAGATATACAGACAGACAGAGAGATAGACAAAGGTAGACAGAGAAATAGACAGACGGAAATAGAAGAACAGACATACAGACAGACGGATGAACAGAAAATAGAGATAAAAAAGAGATATACAGATATATACAAAAATAGACAGACAAAGGTAGTTAGGTAGAGAGATAGACAGATTAAAAAAGATAGAGATACAAGAACAGACAGATGACATACAGATAGAGACAGATGAACTGAAAATAAAGATAGATAAAAATAGAGACAGACAGATAAAAAGAGATACAGATAGAGAAAGAGACAGACAGACAGGTGCAGAAGAGGAGATAAGAATAGACTTGGACAGGGACAGAGAAAACAGACAGATACAAAAGACATGGACAGACACAAAATGACAGACAGAGAGAGATAGATAAACAGAAAGAGATAGATACAAAAATAGACAGACAGAGAGATAGACAGACAAAGGTATTTAGGCAGAGCGATAGGCAGATAAAAATAGATATACAGATATAGAGAGATACAGGAACAGATAGACAGATAGAGACAGATGAACAGAAATAGATAAAAAATAGAGATTTACAGATAGATACAGATAGAGAGATAAGAATAGATTTAGATAGGGACAGACAGATACAAAAGAGATAGACAGAAAAAGAGACACAGATACAGAAATAGACAGAAAGACAGAGAGATACAGATAGAGAAATAGACAGAAAAAATAGACAGACAGATGACAGACAGACTGATTATAGACAGACAGAAACAGAAAGAGAGATACACAGAGATACAGAAAGACAGAGAGAGAGAGAGATACAGTTAGAGAAATAGACAGACAGATGACAGACAGACTGATTATAGACAGACAGAAACAGATATACAGACAGAGAGATACAAGAACAAACAGACAGAGAGACAGACGAACAGAAAATAGAGATATAAAAAATAGATTGTCAGATCGATACAAAAATCGACAGAAAGATAGACAGATAAGAGGGGATACAGACAGAGAGAGACAGACAGAAAGACGCAGAAGGAGAGAAAAGAATAGACTTAGACAGGGACAGACAGATACAAAAGAGATAGACAGCCACACAAAGACACAAACAAACAGACATACATACACTGATTATAGACAGATACAAAAATAGCCAGAAAGACAGACTGACAGAAAAAATAGAGATAGACAGACAGATAAAATTAGACAGACAGAGACACTGATTGTAGACAAATAGACAGATACACAGAGATGGTGATGTGGTAAAGCAGACAGTGAGAGACAGAAAAGTAGAGCGAGACAGAGAGAGACAGACAGACAGAGACTGACGTAGAGAAGCAGATAGACAGACACTGACATAACAGACAGACAGACAGACAGAAACACTGACGTAGAGAAGCAGATAGACAGACACACAAAGATACTGATATAACAGACAGAAAGACGGACACTGACGTAGAGAAGCAGATAGACAGACACACAAAGATACTGATATAACAGACAGAAAGACGGACAGACACTGACAGAGAAGCAGATAGACAGACAAAGATACTGATATAACAGACAGACAGACGGACAGACAGACACTGACATAGAGAAGCAGATAGACAGACAAAGATACTGATAGACAGACAGACGGACAGACACTGACATAGAGAAGCAGATAGACAGACAAAGATACTGATATAACAGACAGACAGACAGACAAACTGACAGACAGACACTGACGTAGAGAAGCAGAAAGACAGACGAAGATACTGACATAACAGACAGACAGACGGACAGACACTGACGTAGAGAAGCAGATAGACAGACAAAGATACTGATAGACAGACAGACGGACAAACACTGACGTAGAGAAGCAGATAGACAGACGAAGATACTGATATAACAGACAGACAGACAGACAGACACTGACGTAGAGAAGCAGAAAGACAGACGAAGATACTGACATAACAGACAGACAGACGGACAGACACTGACGTAAAGAAGCAGAGACAGACACACACAGATACTGATAACAGACAGACAGACGGACAGACAGACACTGACATAGAGAAGCAGATAGACAGAGAAAGATACTGATATAACAGACAGACAGACAGACGGACAGACACTGACATAGAGAAGCAGATAGACAGACAAAGATACTGATATAACAGACAGACAGACGGACAGACACTGACGTAAAGAAGCAGAGACAGACACACACAGATACGGATATAACAGACAGACAGGCGGACGGAGGGGTACTGGCAGGTTTGAGTTGTGGGGGTGGAAATAAATCCCACACTAACAGCTTCAGATTCCCAAAAACAACGTCACCTAGAAATTCAGACAATGTTCAGCACTCACTCATCTACAGACCTGAGATTCAGTAAAGCTTCAGATAGTGTTCAGACTTTATTACACTATCAGCCCTGGACTATAATCTCAGATACCAGATCACAGAGAGACTGTAATCAACAGTGGTGTTTATAAGAGGAGTTAAACAGTATCGGGATTAGACTTCACTGTATTTAGTGTAGCGGTGAACGAAGGGCATGTTCATGATATAACTGTTTATGATGTTTTAGAGATATTAATGTTAACGCACACACGTCTGCTGGCTTAATAAAGTCCCCACTAAACGTTTGTCACTGCTGGACCACCCTTGAACCCCCCAGGTTAGTGTCCTGCATACAAGGTCTGAGTAGTTTTAGATTTGCATGTGCAGAGACTTTTATTTTGAAAAATAAACGCAATGGCAAATATTGCAAACAACAAATTTTGTAATTATAGTAATAAAAAAAGATGGAAATGATGGAGAAGTAAGTGAACTGGACTGTGAGTGGAAAAGGAGTATTGGATTTTGTCCAACGCTCTGCTTTACCGCCAGTAGGCCGTCTGAAAAACACCAAGCAAAAAGCTAACAGGCCACAAACCGGCCATCCTCTCGCTATTTAGGTTAAGCACTGTGGAAGAATTCCAAAACTGTATAAACACCATCCTGAACGTGGTTTTATCATCCAGTGACAACGAAGCCTTGGACATAGTTATACATTTACAGCACTTAGCAGACGCTCTAATCCAGAGACATCTACAGTGTAATCGGGCTACAGAGGCAAATGTAGCATTAAGGGTTAGACTCTAGTAGTACTAGACTGTTACTGGAGCAACTATAGTGCTCCTGCCTGGACAGGTGGCCTGATCTCCTCCATACAGGGTGATGCTGTTATCCACTATGCTATTTCACCAGCTCTACCACTAACAGAAAAACAACCAACCCTTCCAGAGTTGAATGAGACAAAGAAGACCAAGAGTGGACAGTGAGTGGACAGAGTGTTTAAAAAGTCCACTCACACCAGCACCACACACCACCACGTCAGTGTCACTGCAGTGTTGAGAATGAACCACCATCCAAATAATATGTACTACATGGTGGTCGAAAGACAAAGAAGTGAGGACAGCAGAATACATTGTAGGCAACAATCTACCAGCCTTACAGGACATCTACCAGTCCCGCTGCCTGGAGACAATCCAGAAGATCAGGTTAGACAGCGGTCACCCAGCATGCGGCCTGTTCACTATACTACCATCAGGCAGGAGATTCCACATCCAGACCAGAACAACCAGCTACTGAACAGCTTCTGTGAGGCTGAAAGACCCCAATACCGTTCACTCGACCACTGCTATATATATAAAAAGACCGAAGAAGAATGTAGCATTACAAGCTAGTCTCTAGTAGCATTAGCTTTGCCCCAGAACTCAACTGTAGAGCAACTCTAGTCTTCCTGCCTGGACAGGTGGTCTGACTTCCTCTATACAGGGTGATGCTGTTATCCACTAAGTCACTCAACCAGCCCCACCACTAAGAAAAACAGAAAAGACCACCTTAAACCAATGAAGTCTAGCACCGAGCATAAGAGCTAAAAGTGCACCTGCTGAAGAAAAGTGCAGAGCGATCGGCGCAGCTTAAGCTTGTTGCTAGCCGGCTGCTATGGTACAAGGGCTGGTTGCTAAGCTGTTGCTAGGACACTGCATGGTATTTGGGGGGTTTACTGAGTGGTAGTGAGGGGGTTGTCAAATGGTTACCAGGTCTTGTTGAAAGTAAATGGCAATTTATAGGAGGAATGAGGGATGAAAAAAAAAAAATGATAGAGGGGTGCGGGGGAGGAAGGGTTAAACACAGAGGAGTGCGGGTCAGTGTGTCTGTGAATCAGAGTTTGGGAATCTGGTAATCTGGCCTGAGTGGGTACATGCAGTTTGATGGCTGGAGGTTAAAGAAAACAATAAGGTTTATATGGGTTTATATCACCACTGATTTCCCAAATCGATCCCAATTCAATTCGATTTCCGATTCGATCCCAATTCGATTCAATATGGATTCATTTAGGGATTTCAGTTACAATAATATGTTTTGTTTGAAAAATGCTAATTTTAAAGGTCGATCTCTGGTTTATACGAATCGATATTGGATTATTCAAAAGAAGATCCACTTGAGTGGAAAAATCTATTTTTTTTAAACACACCCTTAATGCTGAGACGAGTACAACACCATGTATATGCTGCTACTTAACCATCCAACCAGCCCAGAGTAACCCAGCAGCGGTGGGTTACGAGCAGATCCACACGGAACAGAAAAGCAGAGCCTAAAAAAATAAAGAATTAATTCTCAACTAGATTAAGCGGAGATGTAAGTACACACTGATGTGAAAGATAGAGAGGAAAAAAAAGAATGTGGGTGTTGATGGACAAGCTAATTCTTCTCTGTGCGAGAGCGTCCCATGGAAACAAAGCAAAAAATAGCTGCAGGCTCCTCGCCCGCTCGTTGAAACTCCAGAGAGATCATAGCGAAGCCTGTGGACCCTAATGGCCATCTCTTCTGCATTACATAAGAGGCGCTTAAATAAAAGCGCCTAGCCGAGGCGTGGGACCGGTCAACGTGACCACGGAGAGGAAACAGTAGCACGCAGCCTTCTGAGAGCCTGCTGCTTTAAAACACAGCTTCACTGGGGTAGAAAGAACCGGTTCCTTAAACACACAGTCCAGTCACAATATTATGACCACCCTGGTATCTACACTCTTTATAGATGTGATCAGCTCCACAGATCATATAGACGGACTTTGTAGTTCAACACTTACAGACTGTAGTCCTTTTGTTTCTCTGTATACTTCATTATCTTGTTCTTCAATTGATTAGGACCCCCACAGGACCACTATTTCTACTACAAGTATAGACCTGGCATCCTTGGAAATTGTATATATATCTGTATCGGCCGATTTTTAATCAAAATATGTGATCGGCTGATATTTGTCCAGTTAAGTTAAACCAATGAGCCTTATTTCTGTTTCCAGCTACCGCTTCATCCAGGAATCAAATACGGCACTTCAGAGACACCACACAGCTGAACACAGTGAGTATCAGTAAACAGCAGAGCTAGAACACACAGCTAACACAAACTAATAACCCAGAACACCTACAGACCAGATCTGACCGGTACGTGTCTTTGACTTGGTTCCCCAACAAGACACGCTGATTTTACTCATTTTAAAAAAGCCCTGGATGAGTCTGAGTCACATACGGCAACAAACTGCCAGACGGACGAAATGTTTTGTCTCAGCACATGCCGTGAACGCAGTAACCTGCTCTGGCGAGGCCGCTGCTTTAGTCAGTCTTTGGAAAATGAAAGGGTGTGTATTTCCACCTAGTGGTTCAGATAGGAATTGCAGGGAGCTGGCCGGGGGGCTCCTCCTCCTGGATGAAACGCTAGCTGTAAATACAGAAATTAGGCTCATTTGTTTAACATCTCAGGATCGGCTAAATTAGAGAAATATCAGCTGATCGCCGATCACATATTTCATTTAAAAACCGGCCGATACCGATACATAGCCGATCGATCCTTCTATCTCTACTAAAAACTGCCATGCCCGCCCCCAAACTGTCAAAACCACCCCAATCCAATAGTGGAGCACAGAAATTTCACTGGAGCACAGAAAGCAGTGGAAGGTAACTCACACGGCGCGCGAGAACAACTCAAATCGAGATATGATATGATATGATATGATATGATATATGATGTGATATGATTATGATAAACGCGCGCAGGACTTCTTTCTGTGCTCACGAGTTTCACATGTACGCTCGCGGGAGGGATGTTTACACACCCTTGCAAGTTTATATTTTGCATCTTGTGTTTTTGCGCCCCCGAGTGTGAACATTTTTATATTATTCTATTATTTCCTATTTTTTTCCAGAAGTTAAAACTAACGCTACGATTGGTCAAAGTCTTCTTTTCCCAGCAGGCTGCTGCCCAATGCGGTTACACCCACAGACGAGTTGCTATTACGGAGGTGGATCATTCTTAGCACTGCTGTGACACAGACACTGGTGTTTTAGTGTGTGTTGTGCTGGAGTGAGTGAATCAGACACTGCTGGAGTGTTTAAACATCCTAATCTATCCAGACAGCAGTGTCCTGTGGGCGGCGTCCTGTGTCCACTGATGAAGGACTAGAGGAACACAAACTGTGCAGCAGCAGATGAGCTACTGTCTCTGACTTTACATCTACAAGGTGGACCAGCAAGTAGTAGGAGTGTCTAATAGAGTGGACAGTGAGTGGACACAGTGTTTAAACACTCCAGCAGCAGCACTGCTGTGTCTGATCCACTCACACTAACACACCACCACCACGTCAGTGCTGAAAATGATCTCTCTCTAATAGTATCGGTCCTGTGGGGGTCCTGATCATTAAAGAACAGAGTAATAAAGTATACAGAGAATCAGATGAACTGCAGTCTGTATGTGTAGAACGAGTAGAAACTAGAAGAAACGTATTGGCTAATGCACAGCGGTTCGGTTCTTAGATCTAGAACAGTGGTTCTATGTCCACTGGAAGCAGCTTACCCATGAACGAAAGCCCCACCGGGGACGAAGGCTGTGGACCCAACTAGTGCTAACGATTAGACACCAGTTTGCTCTCAAAGCATTCAGAGAATTTATTAGCAGGAAGTTTGAGATAGAGAGAGAGAAGTTGAGAGAGAGAGAGAGAGAGAGAGAGAGAGAGAGAGAGAGAGAGAGAGAGAGAGAGAGAGAGAGAGAGAGAGAGAGAGAGAGAATGAAGAGGAAAGGAAAGAAAAGAGGAAGTCAGAAAGAGAGAACAAGTGTCACTAAAAGCTGACCAAGTTCCCGCTCTTCACTTCACACCAGCTCCACCGACACTGACCTGCGTGTTGATCATGCTGGCCGCGGCGTCCTGCTCTCCTTCAGGTCCTCTCTCAGTGTCCACGGCTAGCGACCTGGACCAGGAAACGAGACGCTCATAAATAAATGAATGAATAGAAGAAGGATACTTTCTCCCCCCGTCTCTCTCTCGGCCAGGATGCAGCTGTGCTTGCGGACCACGGAGAGTCAGCAAAGGCAGCAGCGCGCTCTAACCGCCTCAGCTGCCTCGGCACACAGGTGCACGGAGGCCATGCAAAGCGAGGTTTCAGCCACCAGCGATAACCCACTTTAGAAGCCCGAGCAAAGAGAGCGAGCGCAGCCAGGAAGGGGGGAAAAAAAATAAATACTGCTTTGACTGGCAAACGAGAGGCTCGGGGTGTGACTGAGGCACTTCAAATGCGACCAGCCTGAAACACTCAGACAGGCCCGCCTTTGTCCAGCACCTTATGGGTGTGAGGTCATAAACTGGTGGTAAGACAAGTGTGCGGCAAACTTCTCACCTCTCAGGCAAAGAAATGGGATCCAGGGATCCAGGTTGGTCGTTCACAGGAGGTACCATCTCTGGGGCCTTCGGTGGAGTGAGGTCTGTGGGCGGGCTCAAGTCCTGGGCAGAGGGCAGCTGGTCGTGGGCCACAGAAGCAGAGGGGCCTGCTTCCACAAGTGACAGGTTTTGCTCCTCTGGAGAGTCTAACCAAAATTAGGACCTTGGTTAGTAGAGAATATAACCCTACATGAGGATATTTAAAGGAATTTATGGGGGAAAACATTTCACAATCTTCTATGTAGCCCATATATGTCCAAACTTTGCTGCAAACACTAGAAGTCAATAGTCACCCAAATGATTCCTGGACGGCAGTCGTGGGCCAGCAGTTCAATTCCTTAGACCAACAGGACACAACTAAAGTGCCCTTGAGCAAGGCACATGACCCCCAACTACTACCCACGTACTGTGAATAGGGCTGCCTATCACTCTGGGCAAATGTGCTCACTGCCCCCTAGAGTGTATATGGGGTTGTTTGATTGCATGGACGGGTCAAAGGGAACCCTGGCTGGTAACACTTGTAAGACTTAATATGGTGTAATGACTAAATTATTAGGACAGGTTGTTAAAAATCACTAAAAGTATCAGATTTATTAGAATTACTGTAAAATCCGCTGCACGTGGGTCTCCATTGTTGTATCTACTGACGTGACGCTTGAGCACAGCTAGCTAAACATGCTACTGTTCAGTCTTTACAGTTTGAGCTAGAACTCAATTATTCTGACATCAGCGGTGACATCACACACCACGTTAGTGTAAATGGTGAACAGAGAGGGTGGAGGAGAGAGTGGACACAGTGCTGGAGTTGTTGTGAAGCTGTGTGTTGGTGTTGACGGAGAAGGAGAGTGTCTGTTAAAGGAGCTCCGCTTTCTAGCAGGAAACATTCACACTCAGTAAACAGCTAGATACACTGAACGGGAGTGTCTCCGAGCTTCACACTCTTTTATTAGTGAAGTAGTATGTTCACTACTAAGACTGGACTTTCACCTTCAGGATCCACAAACGAGGAGAAGCAGCTGACGCTAACGCTAAACGTTGCTGGTGGGACGCCGGGAGAGAATCCAGCACATGTTCACGTGGGAGCTTCCAACATCTTTAACAGAATCCTGAACTTTAACTCTGCAGTCTGTACATTTCACTCCGGACAGTTTCTCCAACACTCGGAGCAGCTTTAGCTCAGCGTTCAACACTGAAGAGACTGAAGAGACGCGCAGCTGCACCACAACCACAACAGTGACTGGAAGTAGCAGCCATGCTGTGTGAGTGGATCACTGTGTGCTGGTTGAAGCAGATCATCTTATAGGGACATTTCTCTCCAACCAATCAACTGTCTGCAACATTTTCACATCACCCTCAGCTGGCTTAGAACCCCGATGGAGGTGATACCAAAAGTAGGACCAGGAAACCAAACCACGAGTAGTCACGCTGGTACCCTGCAGTAAACAAGCATCTAAAGATCAGTAACCAGCCCACCCCTGTATACCACTGGTCCCAGCCTCAGTACTGTGGCCTGCAGACCACCAAAGGGCACCCACTTGTGGTCCAAAGCCTGGTGGCTAAGAACCACATCAAGTGCACAAGTCTGCACGAGCTTAATAAACAGCTGGTTGCAGCTTAAGCTGGAGGTTTCTGGGACGAGTTTAAAGGACGTATTTTGGGTGACTATTGACTTCCAGTGTTTGCGAGTCCTGGTAGCCTATAGAACTATAGAAGCCAAGTTTGGATGCCAATCGTGTGTTGGCTGATTGTGTAAGTTGTGTAAATGAGATTTTTTCACCAAACTGCTCCAAGTGCGGGTGTTGTTGATGAAGAAATTAAACGGTTGCCTAGGCGATAACGCATGAATCACTACCGCTTATATTTAGTTTCACAATGCATGTTAATGGAAATGCATAATGAAATCTTCTGACCTATAAAATGATGAGACTTGCCAAATAAACTGAGATCATGCGAGCAGCTTAAAACCGTGTATTATAAACGGTGCGTGTGCACGGCTGGGTTCTCTCTCCTACATGGCAAAGCGTTCAGGAGCTAAAATAAATGAATGCATGAGAGAGAGAGAGAGAGAGAGAGATATCTTACCAGCACATTGAGTGTGGGAGTGAGAAAGAGAAGCAGACTCGCTTGCATCGCAACAGACAGCCTGCCCGTGGGTGTCCTTAGGCCCAGTGCATTCTGGGAGTCTGGCTTCGTCCTGCAGGGGCCAGAGAAAGAGTCAACAAAGCGAACTTCCATTTCGACGAGCTGGGCTACGCTCGGCTCCACAGATGACCCCAGTCTGCTTTGGCTACTTTTGAATATTGAGAAGAAGTTGAATATGCATGTCCAGAATTTGCCAGGCAAAGCTCTGCTAATGCCATGCACGTGACTACCTGGCTCCTGGTGTGGTTTCTGGGATGCGAGCGCTAGTGGTTCTTGGAAGAGTGGTATTTCCTGACTGCCACTGATTAGGAAGGAGCATCACCTCTTACAACCAGTCACATGGACCCACTGACCAATTACAATGAAGCTATGAAGTATATTACCATGCAGAGGTTGAGTCCTATAATATAACAACCATCTTGCTGCCGTTGATGCAAATAACCAATACAACAGAAAAGGGATGCGATTTAAAAAAGGGTACCATCATCCATTTTCCAAAATTTCTTTTTAAAAGTTATTCTGTCTTTGAGGTGTAAACAGTCATTCAGAGCAGTTTGGTGTGAAAGGGTTCGATGTTGTTGGGAACCAGGGGTCACAACACAAATATACACATTTTACTGAATTTTAAACTCACCAGTGAGTTTATATCTGATTTTTAGATCTATATTTTGTTGATATTGAAAGATTTCTTTGGAGAACTATTTTGCCTTCACAAAGACAGTCAATTTGTGAATAACGGCTATTTTGCCTTGCAGCATTCTGCATGTACCTCACCGTCATGAATGGATTTAAATGATTGGATTAAAATTCATTAGGCCAAAGCTTAATCTCAACACTATCCTAAACAATGTGTAGGCAGCATGTATTTAAAGACTATATGAAATAACTTTCTGTGAGGGAGCTTCAAGACCTTAAACTCTGTAGACTTGTGTTTCTCTAGAACAGAGGTTTACACACCGAGCCACTCAATGACCTTGTTTACAACTGAATAATTTAATCAAGGCTGCCTGTGATATGCATGTATCCACATTATGGTTTATTCTTGAAGATACTGCAGTACAGGCATGCTCTAAGAAAGGTCTGACTTTGACAACTGTACAGTCTTACAGGCCGGCCTCCATGTTTCATTTGGCCCATATTACGTTATCTCCTGGGTTTGGGGCAGATTTCTTTGGGGGTTTCTGCCATAAAATGACAGGATTTGCTGAACCATCAACTTGTCAAAACCTCTGTTTAAAATAACAGAGTCTGTGTTTAATGACTGCTGTTTTTACTGCATTTATTTAATTATATTTTTTTAGTTTTAAATTAAGGATCTAAATGTAATGATAGCAGTATTGGGGATTTGATTTACTTTGTTTATTTACTGATAATTGTGTTTAAAATATTATGCTGTTCCATATGAGCTCGCTAAAAATGGTAAACCAGTTTAGACCATGTTTCATGACTTGCTTGCGCTAACAACTACGTGTAGCCCTGCCATGGCATTGGTATTGGTTATCGGCTGAACGCGCTGAAAGGTGATCGGCGCCCGGAATCGGCCTCAAAAACGCTGATCGGTCCATCTCTAAAGATAATCTTGGAGCACAATAAACACAATCCTTTCCACACATATATTCAGAGTTATGAATAAGCAGCAGCTTAGCACAGCATTATGTGGAGAAGACTAGAGAAAACACATACCTGCTGAGGTCCAGCATGTTCCTTGTGTTCTCCACTGAGCAGAGTTTCTGGAAAAACGAAAAAAATATATATTATAAAAAGGAATTCTGGATCGCACACTAACTTATAAGCACAGCCATCCCACCACCATCCCACATGCCCCCACAGTGACCTTCTAACTCCTGTTATGACAGCAGAACACTGCTAATCATGTGCCGAGCGCTGCACTGCAGTCATGCAGTGAGAAGACCGGTGGATTAGCGCTTGAGCTCCTGCCTCTCAGAGCCGTCTGAGTGTGGCCAAAGAAGGCAGCGTGTCAGAGGCACAACAGCCATAGAAGGCTGGGGTCCGGAGTCAGTGGGCCCTGGAGCCTCAAGGCCCTGGGGTTACACTTCAGGGATGGCTACCTGCCCTGTGGCTCTGGGGATTAAAGAGGATTATATTCTCTAAGGGGTTTGGATACTGACGCCGAACAAGGGTCCTCAAGAGCCTCAGCATTAGCAGATCAGGACCAGCATCGGCATCACCATCATCGGAGTGTCAACTCCAGCATCAGTCTTTTCAATATTAAATGTCGTTACGTGGAATGGGAGCAGATCCTGGAAAACCTTACTTAAGAAAAGTTCTGAAGCAGTACATAAATATTGTTGAAGTTTAAAACACAGGTTCAGTCTGTATATAGAAACTCAAGAACAAATCAGTCTCTTAAAGGCACAGTAACAAACAGTCTATATAATACTGAGGGATGTAAAACCTTTAAAGCTGTGAGGTTGTTGGTGATCGAACAAATGCAAGAAGAGACAGAAAACATTCAACCCTCTATGAAGACCATCAATGATAGTGCAAGCTTTTTTGAGGCCTTCAACTCTAGAACCCCGGGTCTCTCTAGAGCTTTTATACCAAACCATTCCAAATGACCTTGTTTACATTATTATTTAGTCATTTTTCAAAAATCCACTTTAAGAATGCAGTTACTTTTGCAGAAGTGCATTAATGGGTAACACAGGTATACTGGTTGCAATTCTAGACCATTAAAGCTGTGACACTGTTGGTGGTTAAACAGTTGGAGATCGACCAAACTATGCAAGCAGAGACTGAAAACCTTCGACCCCCCCTACGAAGACGATCAAGTTGTGAATAACAGCTCTGTATCCTTACAAGGTTCTGGATTAAAATACATTTTAAGCCAAAACCTCTCAAAACTATGCCAAACAATGTGTTATAGCGGGAGCTTTTGAGGCCTTAAACTCTAGAACCTCTGGTCCCTCTAGAGCTTTCCACACCAAACCACTCCAAATGACATTTCCACTTTTTTTCCACTCATTTTTCAAAAATCCCCTTAACATGCATCTTTGCCAAAGTAAATATAGCCTTAAACACATTACTGGGCCATACAGGTTTACTGGTTGAAACTCTGGACCTTTAAAGCTGTACACTGTTGGTGGTTAAACAGTTTGACAAGCAAAAACTTCGACCCCCCTACGAAGACAATGAAGTTGTGAATAACAGCTGTGTGTCCTTACAAGGTTCTAGATTGAGATACATTTCAAGCCAAAACTCTCTTAAAACTAGGCTAAACAATGTGTTAAAGGAAGTTTTTAAGGCTCTCTGGTCTCTTTACAGCTTTTTATACCAAACCAATTTAAATGACCTTGTTTACATTATCATTTAGTCATTTTATGAAAAATCCACTTTAAGGCTGCATATACTTTTGCGAAGATGCATGTAAATACATTAGTGGGCCATACAGGTGTACTGGTTGCAACACTGAATCGTTAAAGCTGTGACACTGTTGGTGGTTAAACAGTTGGAGATCGACCAAAATTATGCAAGCAGAGACTGAAAATCTTCGACCCCCCTACGAAGACAATCAAGTTGTGAATAACAGCCTTTTATCCTTACAAGGTTCTGGATTAAAATACATTTAAAGCCAAAACCTCTCAAAACTATGCTGAACAATGTGTTAAAGGCAGTTTTTTGAGGCCTTAAACTCTAGAACCTTTCATCTTTCCAGAACATTTTACTCTAAACCACTTTAAATGACCTTGTTTACATTATCATTTAGTCATTTTTTGAATAATCTCCTTCAAGGCTAGAATCTCTAGAACTGGGAACCACTTAGAAAGCTCTTGTTTACATTTGAATCATTTAATAATGTAGAATTAGTTTTTTTGGGCGGGGGCTCAACTTTACATGCATCTTTGCAAAAGTATATGCAGCTTTAAACACATAAGTGGGCAACACAGGTATACTGGTTGCAACTCTGGACCATTAAAGCTGTGACACTGTTGGTGGTTAAACAGTTGGAGATCGACCAAACTATGCAAGCAGAGAATCTTTGACCCCCCCTACGAAGACAATCAAGTTGTGAATAACAGCCATTTATCCTTACAAGGTTCTGGATTAAAATACATTTCAAGCCAAAACTCCCTTAAAATTATGCTAAACAATTTGTTAAAGGGAGTTTTTTGAGGCTTTAAACTCTAGAACCTCTGGTCTCTCTAGAGCTTTTTACACCAAACCACTCCAAATGACATTTCCATTGAGTTATTTTTCAAAAATCCCCCTTACATGCAAAGTAAATGCAGCCTTAAACACATTACTGGGCCATACAGGTATACTGGTTGAAATTCTGGACCTTTAAAGCTGTGACGCTGTTGGTGGTTAAACAGTTTGCGACTGACCAAAACTATGCAAGCAGAGGCTGAAAACGTTCTTCCCTCCACAGAGACAATTTGTGAATACCAGCTATTTGGCACTACAAGGTTCTAAATTAAAACAATGGATTAAAATACACTTTAAGCCAAAACTCTCTCAAAACTATGCCAAACAATGTGTTAGATGGAGTTTTTTGAGACCAACCCACTCTGAATGACCTCATTGACATGTCAATCATTCAATTACGTAGATTTTAAGCCACTTTAAGGCTGCATATAGTTTTGCAGAAGTGCATTACTGGGCCATACAGGTATACTGGTTGCAACTCTGGACCTTTAATGCTGTGACCCTGTTGGTGGTTAAACAGTTTGACATTAACCAAAACTTTGCAAGCAGAGACTGAAAACCTTTGACGCCCCCTACGAAGACAATCAAGTTGTAAATAACAGCTATTTATCCTTACAAGGTTCTGGATTAAAATACATTTTAAGCTAAAACTCTCTTAAAACTAGGCTAAACAATGAGTTAAAGGGAGTTTTTGAGGCTTTAAACTCTAGAACCTCTCATCTCTCCAGAACATTTTACACCAAACCACTCTAAATGACCTTGTTTACATTACCATTCAATCATTTTATGATAAATCCACTTTAAGGCTACACATACTTTGGCAAAGTTGCATTTAAACACATTACTGGGCCATACAGGTATACTGGTTGCAACTTTGGACCTTTAAAGCTGTGACGCTGTTGGAGAGCAAAAGTATGTGGAGCAGAGACTATGAAGACAATCCGTTCTTGTGAATAGATCTGCATGTTCCCCTCCGCCATGAATGGATTAAACAGATTAAAATACATTTTAAGATCAAACTTAATCTCAGAACTATACTGAATTATGTGTCAGACATTGGGCAGCATAAACATTTCTTGTGACAACTTTCTGTGAGGGAGCTTTTTGAGGCCTTAATTTCTCCAGACTCTAGTGTCTCTAGAACTGGGAACCACTTAGAAAGCCCTTGTTTACGTTTGGCTCTTATTAAAAAGAAACAAAATCCACTTTAAGGCTGCATATACTTTTGCGAAGATGCATGTAAATACATTAGTGGGCCATACAGGTGTACTGGTTGCAACAGGTGTACTGGTTGCAACAGGTGTACTGGTTTTTGGGCGGGGGCTCAACTTTACATGCATCTTTGCAAAAGTATATGCAGCTTTAAACACATAAGTGGGCAACACAGGTATACTGGTCGCAACTCTGGACCATTAAAGCTGTGACACTGTTGGTGGTTAAACAGTTGGAGATCGACCAAAACTATGCAAGCAGAGCCTGAAAACCTTCAATTCCCCTACAAAGACAACCAAGTTGTGAATAACAGCCATTCTGCCATACGAGGTCTGGGTTAGAATACATTTCAAGCCAAAACTCTCTTAAAACTATGCTAAACAATGAGTTTTTAGGGCCTTAAACTCTAGAAACTCTGGTCTCTATAGAGATTTTTACACCAAACCACTCCAAATGATCTTGTTTACATTACTATTCAATCATTTTAAGAAAAATCCACTTTAAGGCTGAATATACTTTGGCAAAGTTGCATTTAAACACATTACTGGGCCATACAGGTTTACTGGTTGCGACTCTAGACCTTTAAAGCTGTAGGCAGCCGTTGGAGACCAAACCATGTGGAGCAGAGACTAGGAGGACAATCCATTCTTGTGAATGGTTCTGCATGTACCCCTCCGCCATGAATGGATTAAACAAACAGATTAAAATACATTAAACTAAAACTTAATCTCAGAACTATACTGAATGATGGGTCAGACATCGGGCAGCACAAACTTTCTGTGAGGGAGCTTGTTGAGGCCTTAATTTCTGGAGCCTCTAGTGTCTCTAGAACTGGGAACCACTTAGAAAGCCCTTATTCACATTTGAATAATTTAATAATGTAGAATTTTGACAAGAAAAAAAAAAGAAAACAACTTACTGCGATACTTTTGCATACAGGTATACTGGTTTGAACAATACTATGCAAGCAGAGCCTGAAAACATTCAGCCTTCCACAAAAGACAATTTGTGAATACCAGCTATTTTTGCTTTACAAGGTTCTAGATTTAAGTCAGAACTCTCAAAACTATGCTGAACCATGTGTTAGATGGAGCTTTTTGAGGCCTTAAACTCTAGAACCTTTCACACCAAACCACTCTGAATGACCTCATTTACATGTCAATCATTTAATTGCAATTTTTTTTGGAAAACCCACTTTAAAGCTTGCGCAAAGGTGCATGTAAACACATTAGTGGCCCATACGGGTTGAAACTCTGGACCTTTAAAGCTGTGATGCTGTCAGTGGTTAAATAATAATGGCATGGTTCCGTCAGCAAGCACCTCACTCAACCAGATGGAGCCAAGTTTGGTACATGTGGTTTATGGTTTATTTTGGATGGACTAGTGGAGGGTGCTGCCAAATCTCTACAATACAAAACCAACTACTCTGAGGACAATAGGCTCACAGAGAGAGAGACTGCATAAAACTAGGATTATGTGGGACGTGAATACGGCTATTTTAGGTGGGGTCAGCAGGAGAGATCAGACTGAAAGGCAAGAGGACTGATAAGTGATGGATGTTCACAGGCAGGAAGAGACTGTAAAGTATCTTGTGGTGTTTAAGGGCTTTCAGAAGGGTTCTACCAGCCATAACATGAAAACCTACCCCTAGTATCTACACACATTGTCCAATATATTGTGACAATGTAGGAGCTACACCTACAGACTGTAGTTCATCTGATTCCCTGTACACTTCAGATCTCCAGCTACTTGCTAGTCAACTGGTCTGTAATGCAGTTCTCACCACATGATTCCCCGGCGGTGATGCAGTCCAGCAGACTCTTCTGGGACAGGTTGGAACCGCCGAGCTCCTCTGTCTCGACTCCAGAATCATGAGTCGCCTCTCGCTCAGGGTTCAATTCCTGCTCCTCGACTTTTCCACCATCTCCCTCTTCTACCTTCTTGGTCTCCAGCTCCTCTTGCTCAGGGTCACTTTCTCCTGGACCGTTCTCCTCTCCACCTAGCGCAAGCATGGCTGGCTCCTCTCCAACAGGGGACGTGGGCAGAGCACTCTCCTCGTCCCTCTCCAGCGACGAGCCATCCAGGTCCTCCACAACCTGAACATACAACACAGGCCTACAGTGACTGGATACTACATACCGTATAGGTGGAGCATCATTCAGTCACCACAGTGACATGTGAAATGGTTCTTTTGATGATGGGAACCAGGTTTCACCATGTCTACAACACAAATGTAGACCTTTTATTTACTATCTTTACTCCAAGTGAACCCGCAAGAGTCTCACACGTCTGGTTCCCATCCACAGTGAACAACTCTGACTCTGAATGACCAATTATGCATCAAAACATTCTGACAGAGTTTGATTACATCTTAATGTTTATGTGTGCAGTGGCTTGTCTAATAGCCCACTATCATCTAAGCTGTTCAGACGTTGCTGGACATGTCTTCGTTGGCCTTCTCCTTTGGTTGGTATTAAATCTGCCAGCTTTATCAGATATTCACATCCAAGCAACAGCTCACTGTTCATTAATAAACTTTAAAAGTGTTCATCTAATCCTTAAAATCATTCCTAAACCCTTTTATTATCTTACCCATCCATTCTTCAGACCCAGTCTGGTCATACCAATCTGGTCAAAATCTCTTCAGCTCCAACCTGCTCATATTTCTACATAAATAAATGATTAATATAAAAATAAAGCCATTATAAGTTGTTTGGTGTGAAGAGCTCTCTTCTAGAGTCAGAACTGTTTACAGTGGTGGTGAATGGAACCAGACGTCCACCTCTAAAAGCTCCCTCACAGAAAGTTAGTACAGTAAACGGTCATGGACAAACTTCTTAATGTCTTTTTTTGGTCTAAACCAGGGGTCACTAATAGGCGGACCACAGTCCAGATCCGGACCCAGACGTTGTCCAATGTGGACCCAAACCAATAATCTATTGAGAATTATTTAATTTAGACTGTGTTTATTTTAAGCGGCGGAGCTTTTCTTGTCTTTACTGTATACGGGCTTTACGGTGCAGTGAACTCAGACCAATCACGTGTGCTGCAAGATCACCGAAGGCTCCTCAGCCAATCACAACTGTGCACATTGGGGCGTGCGGTGCACGCACACAGGCGAGGTACGAAGCGAGGAGCAGCAGTCGAAAGAATAAGGAGCTCTAAAAACAAAAAAGTGAACAGAGAGAACTGAGTGTTTAACAGGAACGGTTCTGGAATGGACCTGCTCGTCTAGTTCTGGAGAATAACCGCTCTGTACAACCAACATGTTCATCTGTGAAGCTGAGTTAACAAAAAGACACACGTTTTATTTACTTTCTCTATAAATAAACACTTTAAGATGCACTTTTTTTTCAAAAGCATTCTGTTTTTTTAAATAGAGCTCTTGTTTCAGCTCAGCATTTAAACAGTAAATATACTGAAATATACTGAACGGTATGTGGGATGTGTTGGTGTTTCAGTAGTTGATGGTATAAGATGCTGATACTAGACTACTTCAGTAAACAGGATACACCACTGAATCAGAACACACGTTTGAAATTATGAGGGTCCAGACCTTGGCCTGAAGAAATGTCCTCTAACTGGACCTTACTGACTCTAAACACTCCTGGTGAGTTGGAAGTCATTCATGGTGGAGGGATACATGCGGGGCATTGAGTGCCCAAAATAGAGCCCAAAGAAAACTAGTTTAATAAGATTTACCACTACTTTACCACAATTATCATTACATATAAAACTCAGAAGATGAGTGTAAGTGCGCTGGGGGTTTTGACATCAAATAAAATAGCTTGTTGTAGATATGGTGACCCCTGGTTACTGGACCACCACCACCACCACAGTAAAGAAAACCAGATCTAATTTTTATTTGATTTAATTTAAACTCAACTTTGTCATACACCAGTACGGCTGGCTGTACAGTAGAATGAAACACAGTCAGGCTACTTCTCCAGTGCAGTACTTGGTTAGATAAGTATAAACATGAAACCACTAAGGCTGAAATTTTGAAAAAAATGATGGTGTTCCCCTTTTTACTATCTAAAACAATACAACAGCACTCACAGCACAAAATTCAGTGAATGCAAACCATGCTTCTCACATTCAGGCTGAGATTACAGGAGGCAGATTGCGACGCCAGACAGGAAGCAGGTATAAATATTAGCCCAGCAGAGAACGAAGGGTGTCTTCCTGAGCCGGGCAAACTTCCAGCATCTCTGAAAACAGTACCCACTCACGCACCCACACACGCTGCTCCTAATGGCCTCTACTGGCCTGCGCACGACGCCTGCGTGGATATAAACAAACTAACTCCAGGTTTCAGAGTAGAAGCTTTCAAACCACATAATAAATCTTTTCAATAGCGCGCGGTCTGCAGGCCCAAAGGTGACTAACAGGAGTCATGGCTCTAAAGCAGCAGCTCAGGCTGAGTGCGGTACCTGTTGCTCGACGTCTGGAGTCTGACTGCTGGCCTCTCTGCTGTCCTGCGGAGTCTTCAGTTGGTCCAGCTCCTCGCGAAGCTGCTGTTTCTGGTTCTCCTGCTCCTGCACCCTGCACACAAAGTCCTGGAATGAAAACTAACTTCACTGCTACACTTAATCCAGCGTGATGGATGTAAGCACCGCTGAGCCTAACTCTTAGTGAGAAGAGCAGAACATACTGTACCCAATCCGTAGGCCCATGCAATGTCCCATGCTTCTTAACGTCCAGTTTCAGCGCTCGGGCCCCAAACAGCTGCTGCAGTCCCCGAAACCATCCAGCCCGATAACAGTCTCCCCCTTGCCTTTTATCTTAGCCCCCACCCATTACAGCTGTAGCCGTGGAATCCTGCCATGTGTCAAACTAGAGCTGCTACTCTCGGAATAAACCAAAAATGGCCAGGAGGGGACGGTCAGCTAGAAAGGCTCCACAAAGCTGGGCTTTGAGTGTGCAGAAAAAACTTGCATTCATTCTTCACACCCTGCAGGACTAACATTAAAACATTTCACTGTAACTCCAGACCAAACAATAAGCTAATCAGAGTATTCAATAATCAATACATTCAAGTGTGTTCAATAAAACAAACTATCTTAACTGGTTCTACTTAACTTTTCAATGAATGTCTATGCAAGAGAACTACAGGAGAGCCATTTAAAGAAATCAGTACCAATGCAGGTGGGCAAAATAGCACAGATGTAATTATAATACATTTATGATGCATTTGGGAGGTTTTATACATTTCCACAAACATCAAAGCCCACTAATGTCACACTTAATTAAATTACTCTCTAAAATTCTGTGTACAGCGTTCAAGCTTTTTGATTACACTGAATCCAAATAAAAAAGCATTAAAAATTGAAGACTTTTTAAACTCTCTTGCTCCTCTAAAGAGTTCAACAACATCCCTGATTCAACATCACCCCACCTATAAGACTGCTTTACTTTTAAGGGCAAGTAAGCTTGAGTGACGGTGCATGAATAAATTTAAATTTTCATTTAAATTCATGATTTCATTTGAAACCTTGGGCCCCTTAACATACAACAATGTTACCAAACACAAATTCCTATTATGTGTGAGCATACTTGGCAAATAAAGTCCGATTCTGATTCCGATTCTGAACTGAGTTTATTTTGTAGAAGCCTTTACTGCAGACAAGGACTTTAATTTAAATTTTAATCCAAGAAATATGGGTGGAGTGGTAGGATTTAGCTTTGAAGCCCGTTAGCACCAATCTATCGATCCAGAGTCGACTCCCCCCACCCCAAATCTCTTGATCCAGAGTCGACCCCCCCCACCCCAAATCTCCCGATCCAGAGTCCACCCCCCCCACCCCAAATCTCCCGATCCAGAGTCCACCCCCCCCCACCCCAAATCTCCCGATCCAGAGTCCACCCCCCCCACCCCAAATCTCCCGATCCAGAGTCCACCCCCCCCACCCCAAATCTCCCGATCCAGAGTCCACCCCCCCCACCCCAAATCTCCCGATCCAGAGTCCACCCCCCCCACCCCAAATCTCCCGATCCAGAGTCCACCCCCCCCACCCCAAATCTCCCGATCCAGAGTCCACCCCCCCACCCCAAATCTCCCGATCCAGAGTCCACCCCCCCCACCCCAAATCTCCCGATCCAGAGTCCACCCCCCCACACCAAATCTCCCGATCCAGAGTCCACCCCCCACCCCAAATCTCCCGATCAAGAGTCCATCCCCCCCACCCCGAAATCTTTCGATCCAGAGTCCACCCCCCCACCCCAAATCTCCCGATCCAAAGACGCCCCCCCCACGCCAAATCTCCCGAGCCAGAGGAGACTCCCCCCCAGCCCAATTGTCCCGATTCAGAGACGCCCCCCCCCCACCCCAATTGTCCCGATTCAGAGACGCCCCCCCCCCCCACCCCAATTGTCCCGATTCAGAGACGCCCCCGCACCCCAATTGTCCCGATTCAGAGACGCCCCACCACCCCAATTGTCCCGATTCAGAGACGCCCCCCCACCCCAAGTCTACCGACCCAGAGACGGCCCCCTTTCCGAACACTTCCGGGTGCAATGTTCCTCATATCTAGGCCCCACCCACTCACCTGACAGACAGGTGCAGTATCTCTGTGCGGGAGCGGCGCATGTTGCTGGCCATCTTCAGCAGCTCCTTCTCCAGAGAATCCGTGTACTGCTTCAGCTGCTCCAGGCTGTGAGCCCACTCGCCCCGCCGCTGCTCCAGCTGCACCTGCAGACCCTGCAGAGTAAAGCAAGAGCGTGGAAGACATCAGGAGATCAACTCAGCAGGTTGGGCTGGCCTTGACCTCCAGCCACTCTGAGCTGGTAGCACAGTGAGGGGAAAACAAGCATGCAGATACTTTAGTCTGATTCATTTAATGTACTTGCAGGTCATTCATCTCAGATTTACACACAACATGTACAGAAGAGATGTTTATGCTGGGATGTTCCATGTTCGCTGGAACTTTGCTAAGCAAGTAAATTACTAATACATCAGTCCATGTTTTCAGGAATCGACTCTCACTCTTTGCTTCTGCTGCTGAAACGTGTGAAACCGTCTCCTTGATTCTACTTTATTTTAACCAAAGACAGATCCTGAGCCCATAATAAAGGGATACAGCAGAAATTAAACCATCTTAAACACAGTTTATCCACCTCTGAGTAGCTAGATTATAGCGATATAAGAATATTCTTTTAGTTTTATATACTGGGGGGTTTTATATACTGTTTCTCTTTTAAAAGACGCTGAAGTCTGCTTCTTATTCAATCTTTCCGGTCCAGCTTAAGTGATCCAGCCATATATTAATGGGATGCTGACAGTAGAGCATAACTTAAGCTATTTAAGGTGCAATGAAATAAGAAGCTGGCAAAATCTACTCCTGACCCTCTTTATCAGAGCAGTTTCCTTCCTTACATTCTTTCTAAAATCCAAAATCCTGAAGACAATGAAGAGCAGGACCGATAGAAGTCAGAACGTCCCTTCAGCCCATTATTATGGACTCCAACTTCCAGACGTGCTAAGGCAATGACTCATTTTGACTTCCCAACAGTAGCATCATCCATCACTAGGTTATGGACCAGACCACTGACTCTGGAGTTTATCATGGAAATCTCCTAATGGCTACAATGGTGTCAGAAGTGGGATTTCTGGACAGCAGGGCTGCAGCACTGGAGTGGAGGGCAATGTGGCATCTCCAAATATAAGGTAGACCAAGATGGTGCATGCAGCAGACAAAGGGAATGAAAAAAATTCAGGACGGAAGAGAAATTTAAACTAGACAGGAAAGCTGCAACAAAGATTACCCACCAGCCATTGCATGTATATTGAAAATACTTGTTTGATTATAAAGCGCCAAGTTATTCCAAGCAAGCTATAACAATAATAATAATAATAATAATAATAATAATAATAATAATAATAATAATAAATAAGCATAGGGAATATAACTTTGATTCTTTAAATTTTAGTGTAGGCGTGTGGTTGCATCATAATATTGAGCTGCTTTTCTGCAGACGGTACTAAAAGCATTACATGCCATCAGTGAAACCATAACTGAAGCATAGTCATACCTCAAGATTGATTCCTAAAAAAGGAGCTTGCAAGACCGAGCCAATCACCTGACTTAAATCCAAGTGAAAATAATTGATGGAGGATCTTTGGAAAGATTTACTGAGAACCAATTTAATTCAAGTTTATTTGTCTAACGTTTTTTACAACGAGCAGCTTTACAGAAGTTTAAAAAAAAAAAAAAAAAAAAAAAAAAGACAGCTACAACATATTTCCCTCAGTGAGCAAGCCAGAGGCAACAGTGGCAACTCCCTCAGACTGGAGGAAGAAACCTTGGGAGAAACCAAGACTCACAAGGGGAGACCCATCCTCCTCTGGTCAAACAGTATTTACAGTTTAATAAACTACATACCAAAGAAGAGAGTCTCTGTTTGAGACTGGATCTGGATAGCAAAGCTTTAGAAGGATGCTACCACGATGCTACTTCTTAACACAGATGCCTCATAGCTCCACCTGCTGGCAACAGCTTTGCAAGAAAGTACTACTCTGTGGTGTCTCCATACACCTACTTTCAATTCATGAATTAAGAGAATATATACACAGAAAGTGACGATGATTAACAAGAGTCTATATATTCGTTACCTTTCACTGCATAGTCTGCTAAGCCCTCTGACGACTGACAAAGACGGCGGTGTTGCACAACATACAGTTGGTTAATTATCACCCCGTGCTGGTCTTTGTCGGCACTGATACCACAGAAGGCTGCAACATGCAAATGCACCCACATTTCTAACACCTTTCTTATTGCACATCAAGGCTGGCTCGTGGCTGTTTAGAAGAACTAAGATCAAAGGCATGCAGACGAGTTGTGCAAAACCAGTGGTTCTCCAGCACGTTTTCAACTTTAGTGAAGGCATGTCTATGGAAATATGTAGTAATATGAGTTTTTTGGCAATATTATGCAAACCTGGCTTAGTAACAAAGAGCCTCTGCCTCAATACAGGGCACCAGCATATAAAGGGTTAACATTACGCACTGCATAGACGAGCTGTGCATTGGCAAGAGCCTGGTGATGTGGGTTCACGGCTCAACACATGGTTTTTGATAAGATTGCTAATGTTAGTAGTGAGCCTTTACACTATTTGTTGCCTCCAGTCTTTAGTTTGGCTGGTCTTTTCTTGATGTGCGTCTAAAGCACTTTCTGGCAGTATGCCATCATACACCACAACAATGTTCACTGAGAATAGTACAAATTACAGAACTCGTGATAGGTTTATTTAATTTTAGTTTACAGTTTTATGATTTTGATACTTTTTTTAATTTATTTATTCATATTTTTATTTCAATTTCCTTTTAGCATTCTTTTATCTTGATTTTTATTACTGTATTATTAAAATTATTATTTTATTACTACTTGTATTGTTTTTTTTATAATTATTTCTTTTACTATTATGCTTTCCTACTATTTTATATCTACTTTTATTGATTATTTTACCTGTCTTATTCCTGATTTTAGTTTCTTATTCAGTTTTTCTTTTACAATTTATCTTCCTAATTGTGTCTGTTCTTATTCTTCCTTTTACATTTTAAGTAATAAATTTTAAAATTTATTTTTATTTATTTTCAATCCCTATTTGTTTAGCAATTGTAATGCTTGGCGACATTGCAAATGAGGGTCTCCCTCAATGTAATCCCGAGTGAAAATAAAAGTTTGATTGATAATCTATACATCAATCAATACTGTTTTGAGTACTGACAACATCACAGAGTATAATCTTGCGATACTCAGGTGTGATAACAGTTTCTTACACCTTCAACACTTTGGACACATATACACTCAGCAGCCCCCTCTTTGAATTTACACCCATCATACATTTTTTCCATTTTCTTACCCTGTTTTTCAGTTAGCAGGACCCCCACAAAAACCACCACTTGAGCAGGTATTGTTTGGGAGGTGAATCATTCTCAGCACTGCAGCGACACTGACGTGAGGTGTTAGTGGTTAGAGTGTTGGGCTGGTATGAGATGATCAGACACAGTCTGAGTCTTGCGATGTTATGTTTCGCCACGTCAGTATCACTGCAGTGCTGAGAATGAATCACTACCCTATGGTACCTGCTTTGTGGGGGTTCTGATCATTGAAGAACAGGGTAATAAAGTATATAGAGAATCAGATGAACTACAGTCTGTGAGTGTAGCTCCTGTATGGTCAGTGAAGCTGATACAGTATAGATACAAGGAGGTGATTTAAAATGTTATGGCTGATTGGTGTAAAGCTCATCATATATATATTTATATATATACACACACACACACACACACACACACACACACACACACACACACACACACACACACACACACACACACACACCCGCTCAACAGTTTAGGATCACTTTTCATTTCATGCAATTTTCATGCAATTCACAAACAATATTGTTCATTTCACAATTAATGTAAGTGTATCAGATGATTTTTAAAGAATAAAAATGTTTGTATTAAAGTCTATTTTTGTATAGAGGCTTATTTTACATATAGTTCTATTATCAGTAATTCTCAGTCCTCTGTCTAAATCTCCTGGTACGACCACCAATCCAAGTTAAGGATGTTATTGGACTAATTGGTTGTTAGGACACTCTTGATCAATTATGATGCACAGCTGAAAAACATTCTACTAATAAGTGAGTATAAAAGGGAACAACATTCTAGGTTAGTTTAGTATCTGAAGATCAGCAGTTGATGGCTTGCTGACCGACTCACAATGACCAGAAAGAAACAACTTTCTTTAGAGACCCGTCAGTCCATTGTTGTGTTAACAATGTTGTGTGATCCCAAACTTTTGAGCAGTAGTGTATATATATATATATATATACACACACACACACACATTATATGTGAAAGAGTGTGTAGGGATCACTGTTTTCTGTACATCTGGAAACACTCCACCTTTGCTTCTGGGTTTTTAAAACCTACCTTGCAATGAACAGTGTGCTATGGCTTGCCAAACCTAAACACTGTTTTGATTGGTCAAACACCAAAGTGGTTAAGCCCCTACAGCCTGTAGTACTTGCTGTACACCGTGGTCAAAGATTTCCGATTGGCAGTCAATAAGGACTGTGTTACGAGATGATGTCACCTTGTAGCAGAGAAAAGGACTAGACTTCTACCAAAGCGTTTCAGTCAGCTGGGAAAAGTGGTTTTTAATGGGAAAGAGTTTCTCCCTCTGGCGTGTGGTTTGGGCTCCATATCTTTACAGAACACTTATATGCATTGGCGTAGGAACCGGGGGTGGTGTGAGGGGACATATCCCACCCAATATAAGTAAAAGGTAGATTTGTCCCACTCAAATAATAATAATAATAAATAAACCACTTTTACTACCTTACCTACAGTGGAATCAGCCTATAGGAAATATTTTAGAGGATAGGGTGGGCTTAATATTAGCAAATGTGCCCCCCCTTAGATTCATATTAGCAAATGTGCCCCCCCTTACCTCTATGCACATAATCCTACAACACATTAAAACATGAACCTGTCCAGACGCTGCAGAAAATTAGCCCTGTGGCTAAATCTGGCGTATTTACATTATGAAGTAATGCTGTTGATTAATGTGTATTGTCTATGCTAATTAATTCTAAAGCTTTGAAATTAGTTGCTTCAAACAAACCCAGCAACGGTCACACCCTGTGACGTCATGGGTGTTGATAAAAAAAATAAAAAAATTCAATTCAGTTGAGTTGAGTGTGCATATCAGCACAAGCCCAGTGCAGTAGATGGCACTAACATTAACATTTCAACTGAACAAAGGCAAGAAAAAGGTTCTGATTGAAAACATAACATAACATAATGGTGCCATCCATTCTAGCTCAGCAGTAATGAAGACTGACACTCGCCCAGTCTAATCTGCATGTGGTCTGATCTTCCTCACAGCCTCTTTGCATAGTGAGACCTATGCAGATGGGCTGCCTCCGCATGTGTAGTTAACAAGCAGGGAAAACTGAGCTCACCATTTGCGGTCAGGTCATAGATGTCAGAGTCGAGACTGGACAATGAGTCTATTATTGGCTCTCAAAAGTATTGGGACACACCTCTTAGTCGTTGTATTCACGTGCTTTATTCAGTCTTGTTGCTACAGGTGTATAAAATCAAGCAGCTAGCCATGCAGTTGGTCTGTTCATGCAATAGTAAAAGAATGGGAGGTTTTAAAGAGCTCAGTGAATTCAGTTGGTGAAACTGTGAGGGTATTACAGAAAAGTGGAAGAGTCATGACATGTCAGACCATGTAAAGTTATAGAGCAGGGGTCACTAATAGGCGGACCACGGTCCGGATCTGGACCCAGACACACATTTTATTTACTTTCTCTATAAATAAACACTTTAAGATGCACTATTTTAAAAAGCATTCTGTTTTTATAAATGTAGCTCTTGTGTTTATTGAAATGAGGAAAAAAAACATTTATTATTCGTTTATAAATAATTCATTCAGTTCAGCATTTAAACAGTAAATATACTGAAATATACTGAACGGTATGTGTGGTGTGTTGGTGTTTCAGTAGTTGATGGTATAAGATGCTGATACTAGACTACGTCAGTAAACAGGATACACCACTGAATCAGAACACACATTAGAAATCCTGAGGGTCCGGACCTTGGCCTGAAGAAATCTCCTCTAATTGGACCTTACTGACTCTAATTAAATAGAGCATGGTCACCGAGTGCTGAGAAGTTGCTGGCCTTAAAGTCTGGGGGCAGGGGGGCTGCCAAAGTGCTTGTGCCCTGGGGCCTCACAAGACAGATCCCTGCCTGGCTCTATATATTACTATCAGTTTTAAATGAGCTCCAAGAACCTCCATGTGTTTTCACAAGTTATAAGCCCACTAGGGCCCTTCATAGAACTGATCATACATACAAAGCTATTTTGAAGGCAGCATAGTAAAAGAGCTGTTCACCTGGAGCTTGAGATCACTGCTGCTGTCCTGAGTGAGGCCTCGAAGCGACGCAAGAACGGCAAGGGTGTCCTCTTTGAACTCTCGCCTCTGGAGAACACCACACATGCAGTTAAAGCCCACTCAACAGCACACAGACCCACATTTCCAGACAACAAACACTGACGTCAGCTGATGGCATACAGTATTTGGGTGAGCTGACTATAGTACTGATAACTGGCCAAGCAACAAGTAGACAAAGAAGAGGGTTCCTGACTGGAGGATGGTTGTTGATGAGTGTTGGTGTAGCTGAGTGAGCAGTAAATGGTGGAATGTTGGTTTTAAACAATCAACACCATCATCCTTCTGAACAGAGCTCCAACTCTGATACAACACAGGTGACCCAGCTAATCACGCCTTCTGGAGAAAGTGATCGGTTGGAGGGTCACTGGTTTAGAGAGTTTCAGCTCTAAAATGAAAATATATCGAATTCATGAGGTCATTTTTAGCAATTTGGAGGCAAATGGCTGAAAATTGTAAGGCAAATTGTAGAGCCTCAGATGTCGCTCACAGTGGTGGTGGTGATGGTAACAAGGGGTCTCATGTCTAGAACCCAAATCTATACATTTAATGTCCCTCATTTATCAGAACCACCAGTGAATCTACACGTGTCTAGTTTTCTGATTGAACGCTGATGATGGTAAAAGTCCATCCATCCATCATCTGCCGCTTAATCAGGGTCACTGGGGGGCCGTAGCCAATCCCAGCATCATCGGGTAAAGGCAGGGTACACCATGGATAGTTTGCTAGTCCATTGCATAGCCAACACTCACTCACACATTTACACCTACGGGCAGTTTAGAATGGCCAATCAACCTAACATGCATGTGTTTGGACTGTTGGAGGAAACCAGAGTACCCGGAGGAACCCACTCAAGCACAGGGAGAACATACACACTCCACACAGAACCACCCAGACATGGTAAAAGTCATTTATCTGAAAATATAACTTTTAGAGACGGACGTCTGGTCCCCATCACGTTTCACACCAAACCACTCTGAACGACTTTGTTTGCATCTCAACCATTTAATTGTCAAAAAAAAAAAAAATTTTAACCAAAAAACTGTGGACGTGAGCAAGAACAGTGTGCGTGAGTTGGTTACCAGTCTGTTAATCAGGGTTTTGAACTCCAGAGACATCTGCTCAGGCGAAGGTCCTTGCAGGAGTAGAAGGACCTCGCGATCCAGCGTCTCGTCCAGCGGGGAGGCCAAACACATGGAGGACGAGAAATGATCGGCAACCTACGAACACACATCATCTTCTATTAAAGCTTGTTGTGCAGAAATATTCAATACACAAGAATGCAGCAATAACCAGGTATGAGAACAACCAAAACTATCCAGACAACAGTGTCCTGTGGGCGCGTCCTGCGTCCACTGATGAAGAACTAGAGGAACACAAACTGTTCAGCAGAAGATGACCTACTATATCAGACTTTACATCTACAAGGAGGACCATCGGGGTAGGAGTGTCTAATAGAGGGGACAGTGAGTGGATGGACAGTGTTGATCCTCTCGTACCAGCACAATACACACTAACACACCACCACCAGGTCAGAGTGCTGAGAATGAGCCTCCACCCAAACATCAACTATGTGGTGGTCCTGAATCAGATGAACTACAGTCTGTAGATGTAGCTCCTGTATGCTCAGTGGAGCGGATTCAGTGGACAGTGAGTGTAGAGGTGGTTTTGGGACAGAGACTACCTTGAGGGTAGCACACCTGTAACAGTTAAGCTCCTTTTTACCTGAGAGAGTAGATCAGCATAGTTTGCTAAAACTAGGTTGGCACTTGCACGACAGGCTCTTATCCTACAATCACTGTAGAAAACAGCAGACGCCAAAAACAGCACATCGTTTAAGCTTCTGCTCCAATTCCGAGGCTGTTCTGGGGTCATTCGGAGCGCTGATGTATGTAGTAGGAGGCAAGTGAGTAGCAGTCAAGTGCAAGTGGGAGTCGAGAGTGTCAACCACTCAAAACTCTGGCGAGGGGACAATCCAGTTCTCAAATAAACAAACACATACTTGACAAACCTCGAGGGGATTGTGCTGTGCCAGGGCCAACTCCGTCTCCAGAGACCCCGAACTCGTCTGATTCAGTCTGTACGCCACGGAGAGGGAGAGACCGGGACTGCACGGCATCAAACATATGAACAGACAGACACACAAATGTGGATGTCACATACAAACGGCAGAGCGGGACACACGGTGACCAGTGAGAGCCTGATATGAGCTGAGGGCCCATTCTTACATGGCCATGTCAGGCTGCATCAGCTGCATCTGGCTCTCCAGCTTGCTCTTCTCAGCTCTCAGCAACTGTTAAGAACAAAGAATTCAGTTACGTCCTCATATGAGACTGAGAAGGAGGAGAGAGAGAGAAAGAAAGAAAGAATAAATAAAGCTTTTACTTCCGTCACTGATGAGTACTCCATGACAGCAGCCTGCAGCTCCTCCGTCTGTCTGGTTTTCTGAGGGGGTCACAGAAGAAAAGAGAGGAAAATCAATGGCGAAACACATTAATCTGCAAGGAATGCTGGCTAGACTGCTTGTAGTTTTCCCTTTAAAAAGGTTCACATCACGGAAAAACCCCAATTCTTTGTAAACATTAATGCGTTAAAGCATTCGACTGATCCTGCAGCCCATACAGTCCATATATGGAAACTAACAACATTTCCAATTACAGCAGTTAAGCCCCGCCCACTGATACTAAAGTCATATGGATGGTTTCAGACGTGACAGTTTTATGAATGAGGTAAAGTACAGTAAGCTAATCAGAACAGAATATATTTACATATATTAGGATTAATACATGGTTTGTCTATTAAGACTAACGGATAAAGAGTGTTTTGGTATGTTTCTCTCGTTGAGCTCGTTGAACAGCTGCCCATCCTGAGGTCTGATGCTGCTGCTTCGGCTGCCGTGACCAGGTGCCCCTGTTTGTCTGCACTCTGGACCAGTTTTCCCCTCATGGAGCTTCTCGTTGTCCAGTGTTTTGTGAAAAACTTGACTGCATGATCCAGTGACACCTCCAACTGTTCCATCAGTTTACTTAATCAGCAATGTTTTCTTCTTCTGCTCTTATCAGTACTTTCTTCCCCTCCTTTACCATGTTATTCCAGGTGGTTGCTACGGTGTTGCAAGATGGTTGCTATGGTGTTACTAGGCATCTGCTATGGTAAAGGTTGGGTGCTATGGTGAACATTTTGCTTGATAAGGTGTTGCTAGGCAGTTGCAGTGGTATAAGGGTTGGTTGCCAAGGTGTTGCTAGGCAGTTGCAGTGGTATAAGGGTTGGTTGCCAAGGTGTTGCTAGGCAGTTGCAGTGGTATAAGGGTTGGTTGCCAAGGTGTTGCTAGGCAGTTGCAGTGGTATAAGGGGTTGGTTGCCAAGGTGTTGCTAGGCAGTTGCAGTGGTATAAGGGGTTGGTTGCCAAGGTGTTGCTAGGCAGTTGCAGTGGTATAAGGGGTTGGTTGCCAAGGTGTTGCTAGGCAGTTGCAGTGGTATAAGGGTTGGTTGCCAAGGTGTTGCTAGGCAGTTGCAGTGGTATAAGGGTTGGTTGCCAAGGTGTTGCTAGGCAGTTGCAGTGGTATAAGGGGTTGGTTGCCAAGGTGTTGCTAGGCAGTTGCAGTGGTATAAGGGGTTGGTTGCCAAAGTGTTGCTAGGCAGTTGCAGTGGTATAAGGGGTTGGTTGCCAAGGTGTTGCTAGGCAGTTGCAGTGGTATAAGGGGTTGGTTGCCAAGGTGTTGCTAGGCAGTTGCAGTGGTATGAGGGGTTGGTTGTCAAAGTGTTGCTAGGCAGTTGCATTGGTATAAGGGGTTGGTTGCCAAGGTGTTGCTAGGCAGTTGCAGTGGTATGAGGGGTTGGTTGTCAAAGTGTTGCTAGGCAGTTGCATTGGTATAAGGGGTTGGTTGCCAAGGTGTTGCTAGGCAGTTGCAGTGGTATAAGGGGTTGGTTGCCAAGGTGTTGCTAGGCAGTTGCAGTGGTATAAGGGGTTGGTTGCCAAGGTGTTGCTAGGCAGTTGCAGTGGTATAAGGGTTGGTTGCCAAGGTGTTGCTAGGCTACATAAAGGAGTGAGGGTCAGTATGCCTGTGGATTAGACTTTGGGAATCCGCACTGAGTGAGTACAGTCTGGTGTTTGATGGGAAAGGAAACAGTAGTGCTTGTGTTAGGGCTGAAATGAATGGGGCTCTATGAGAGGAAAGCGAAGGCCACAGCCTCTGTAGGTTAAACTTATCAATGACTGTGTTTAATCAGCTTTTAAACCACTGAAGCTTTGGGTGTATTTATGTATTCAAATCATCAGGGAGGCTCTCCAGCTTCAGCTGTAATGTCCAGATATGGTGCACTAACCTCCTGTATTACTGTGTCCTTCTCAGCCATCACAGCATCAAATGAATGGACCTGGGCCTGTAAACATACAGAAACATACAGAACAAATCACAAACCCTGCCGTTCAGTGGTCACACACAGGTAAAAAGTTATAGAACACCCAATTTAAGTCTAGTGAACAGCCTGGAGTGGTACGAAGGCAAGTTTTAGTGTTATTAAAAAAGGCCTTTCTCAGGGAACAAGCCTTTGAGTAACAACTTCCAGCTATTCAGCAGTAATTTAAAATAAGCTTTGAATTAATGCAATCAAAATTGAATTAATATAAATAAATGCAAGCTTTAAAAGCTGATGCAAAACAGTTTCTTCAGGTCTTTATAGACTGTTCTGTGATGCAAACAAGAAGCCCATCACGGCTGCAGACAAAAAGTATTTTCAAAAAGTATGTAATGTTTAAATCTGAATTCCACCAAACTCTCAACTGGTCGAGATTTAAAGAGAGCCTTTTCGGAGTGGGTTTGGTGTGAAATGGTTCAGATGTTGATGGGAAACAGGGGTCCCCACTATATCTACAACACAAACATACACATTATATTTACTATCAAACCCACTAGTGAACCTACATGTGACTCCTCAGTTTATATATAGTCACTGTCCAATGATAAACAAGTGTCTTTACTTTCAATGTAAGGCAATGGAACCAGAAGGTTTCCCAAGCTATTTTGGAGCATTTCTATTGATCTCTTCATCATGACATTCTCACACAATGTAAACAACAGCTGTCATGTTCAAATGATGTAGAAAAAAAATAATAATTGGACAAAACTGGGGATGTTTTTCATTGTAAAAGCCTAAATCTGAACATGTTGGGGACTTGCAACAACCTGCATGTACCCTCCCACCAAATACATGGACTCAAACACATTTTAGACCTTCATCACAAAACAATATCCAGACAACAGCATATTCATAACCATTTCATGTAATAACTTTCTTGTGAGAGAGCTTTTAGAGGTGGAAGTCTGGTTCCATTCACCAACACTGTGAACACCTAAAACTAGATGACAAGAGTAAGACGACAGGCTTTAAACTCCATGGAGCTGGTTCGGGATGGGTGCAAACAAAGCAACATATTTGTGGGAAGCTGTGGAACATTATCAGGAGGAACTTTCTAAGCGGAGTATTTGGATTAATTTAAATAAAAAGGAGTTTGATTGCTTTATGCCGTAAAGTAGGCGTACTAGGGGTGTAAGAAAATATCGAAATATCGAATATCAGGATATTATGTTTTGTGATACTGTATCGATTCTCAAAAACAAAGTATCGATACACAGATCCCTGGCAGACAGTCAATCACTCTGTCCACTAGATGGCAGTGCTGTAATTCATTTTCAGCTCCACTCCAACATTAACAAGCAGCACAAGGGCGAAATGCTATTGTAAGCATTGGCAAACCGTTTCATATAGTGATGTGTTTTAATAGTAGTCGCAATATATCGCTTTGCTTGCAGTATCGCAATATATTGTGAATGTTTTGAATCGTGACCGCTATCATGATATGCATTGTATCGACAGGTTCTTGCCAATACACAGCTCTATGGCGTACACTGAGACAACAAAACTGTGTGAATATTAATACAAACTGGTGAACTTGTGTTTATATTTGCATAAAACATGTTAGTTAAATGAGGCCCAACCTGCAGGTCAGCATTGAGCTCAAAAAGTTTCTTCATCTTCTTCTGAAGCTCGTCCACCTCCATCGAGACTTTGATGTTCTTGTTATTGAGGAGGGCAGTTGAGGAAGGCATGAGAAAAAGAAACAAGTTAGAAGAGTTAATGCAAAATTTTGTGTATTAACTTTTTTCAAACTGTATTATTTGTGGCTATCAATTGAGAACTGGCTTGTTTAATCAATACTTCATGTAAAAAAAATTAAATAAAAGGATTTAACGAACATGATGAGTAACTGATGTGAACGTATTAATTAGCAGTGAATCTCTCAACTCAGATGTCTTTACAGTGATGGTGATGGGAACCAGGGGTCATCATGTCTATATCTATTTTATTTACTATCAAAGCCATCAGTGAACCTAGATGAATCTTCTGAGTTTATATATTGAACGGACAATAAAATAAAGATTCAAATCTGAATAACCCTTTTTGTGGACTATATCTCTAAACAATGAATGGATTAAAATAAATGGATTAAACTACACAGAACTTTGGCACATGACTATCATAAAAACATTCTCTCAGTGAACATATTCATATCCATTTCATATAATGACTTTCTGTGAGGGAGCTTTTAGAGGTGGACGTCTGGTTCCATTCACCACAGTTCTCTAGATTGGAGCGTGTCTCACCACACCACTTTGAATGACAACCATTCAATCAAAGGATTGTAATATATCCATTGGAAGGCTAGAGATGTTCAAGAGAAATTTGAAACCAAACTTCACCAGAATTAGTTTACAAGCTCTCAACTCCTGGAAATTAAAAGTCTTACTCTATTTGTTCACATGCATTTATTCTAATGATATAGTGTGCTTAACAAAAAAAAACATCCTGAAAACCCTGAACACTGTCTGGCAGATGATGGATCCAATCAACATGGCCACCATCTCAGTTTTTTGTTTTTTTTTTTCAAATGGGAAGGTAGGTGTGTGACATATCAGCCTGGTAGGGAATTCCACCAGAAATACAATGATGTACTTTATGTGAATGTCACTTTATTAATTTTCATGTTTAAAAACTGTTTTTTTTTATTTTTGGCTTGATCTACTGCTGAAATATAATCATTGTATATGAATGTTTCCCTCCATTTGAGATTCACTGTTTACTTTTGCTACTGTAGATAAACCAGCAGGTTTGATAAACACTGTATAGTTATTTACTAGAAAGAGATGATCTACACTGGCATCACATTGATTAAAAAAACATCTCAAGATAAGTGATTTGGGCTGCTGCACCAAAGAGCTTCAACCACTTCGCTGCTGTCCACAACCCCAAACCTAGAAACTTTACAGAAGAGACCAAAAACTTTGCGCTCAATGTAATTTAATGTAAAATAGGTTCTATCCTATGTGATTTTGGAGCATTTCTATTGGTCCAGTCATCATTAAACTTTCACCGGATATAAAGAGCAGCTGTCTCAACAAAAATGGAGATTTTCTTTGGATTACGACATACATGTTTGTTTATGTGGTCCACTAATGGAATTACTGCTAAATTAATTAATAAATGGATGGATGGATGGATGAAGAGAAACCCTACCTCCTCTTGCAGAGAGGCAATCTTTGCAATGAGAGACTGGTTCTCACGTTCCTGTGGGTAAAACAGAGATACGTTTTGATGGTAAAACATTTATAATCTATAATCTAAGTACATTGCGAGGGCTTAGACTGTCTGTGCTCAATAACATTCACCCTTAAAACCAGCACTGATATGAAAGATTTTAAACAGAGGTTATACCGTACAGTGTGAATATACACAGCCAGGCCAAAACTAAAAGGTGAACACTCAGGATGCTGCTTACAGCAGTGATTAATATGATTCAGCGGGAACTGATACAGTGAGTAGTTTCTAATTCCTTATACTTGTCTTTCAACACATTCAGATCAAAAAGTCTTTATACTTATAAAAATATACACTATATAGTTATCCCAGTTCTTCCCAAAGGTGTTCTATCAGGTTGAGGTCAGGATTCTGTGCAGGCCAGTCAAGTTCTTCAACACCAAACTCGCTCCTCCATGTCTTTATGGAGCTGCTTTGTGGACTGGTGGGCAGTCATGTTGGAACAGGAAGGGGCCATCCTCAAACTGTCCCCACAAATTTGGGAGCATGAAATTGTCCAGAATCTCTTTGTCTGCTGAAGCATTAAGAGTTCCTTTCACTGGAACTAAGGGGCCGAGACCAACTCCTGAAAAACCTCCCCACAATATAATAATAATAATAATAATAATAATAATAATCCCACCTCCACCAAACTTTACACTTGGTACAATACAGTCAGACGTTCCTCCTGGCAACCGCCAAACCCAGACTCGTCCATTGGATTGCCAGATGGAGAAGTGTGATTGGTCACTGCTCTAGAGTCCAGTGGCGGCGTGCTTTACTCCACTGCATCCGACGCTCTGCATTGTTCTTGGTGATGTAAGGCTTGGATGCAGCTGCTCGGCCATGGAAACCCATTCCATGAAGCTCTCTACGCTCTGTTCTTGAGCTGATCTGAAGGCCAGATGAAGTTTGGAGGTCTGTAGTGATGGACTCTGTAGAAAGTTGGTGACCTCTGTGCATTATGCTCCTCAGCATCCACTGACCCGCTCTGTCATTGTACGTGTTCTACCACTTGGTGGCTGAGTTGCTGTCGTTCTCAATCACTTCCACTTTGTTCTAACACCACTGACAGTCCACTGTGGAATATTTAGTAGAGTGGAAACTTCACCACTGGACTTCACAGGTGGCGTCCTATCACGGTACCACACTGGAGTTCATGGAGCTCCTGAGAGAGACCCATTCTTTACTAATGTGTATAGAAGCAGCCTGCACGTCTAGGTACTTGGTTTTATACACCTGTGGCCATGGATGTGATTGGAACACCTAAATTCAATGATTTGGATGTGTGAGTGAAAACTTTTGGTAATAGAGTGTATATTCAGGTAGGTGTGCCCAAACTTTTGACTGCTAGTGTAAAGCCCTAAATAACTGTGTCGGTTATAATGTTTAATAACTGGTCTGGGCTGGAGATCCCAAAAGCATCTCAGTATAAAGATCATTAGTAAATGGTGGAGTGGGCATCACATAAGACCCTCCCTCAGTTAAGATGATCTCGATACTGTAATGCTTTCGTGAAACTGGACCTGGACTGACTGTGTTTAAGCGTTTGGTGACCAACCATTTGTTTGCTCTGAGCCGAGACGCGCGCTCTGCTCTCCTCCGAAGAGCTCAAGCTCAGCTTCATCTCCTCCACTTCCTCTTTCAGCATCCGCTCTTTCTGCAGCAGCTGCTGCCCCCTGCAGGAGAAGAGAGGAAGGGAAGCAGTGAGACGAGATGTGCTGAAGCTTCAGCAAGTAGGCAAAAGGGCACCTACTGCAGAATTATGACAAGATTGATCTTTAAAAAGGGAAACTCCACCAGTTTTCAACATTATTCAACATAATTAAAGGGCTCAGATGGAAACAAAGTCATTCAGAGTGCTTTGGTGTGAAATGTTCTGTTATAGAAAAAAACAGCCGAGTCAGAACTTTTCACAGTGGTGGTGATGGTAACCAGACGTCTGAAGCTTTGAATCTCTCTAAAAGCTACAGAACAGAAATGTATCATACATAATGGTTAGGAATCAGCTTCCTGGTGTCTGGGATCTTGTTTTACGACTACGACAGTTTTGAGATGTGGCTTAAATATTGTTGCTGTACAACGAAGTTGATTTTGTTGTTTTTTACTGGTTATTTATTAATTAATTTATTTTATTCGAGTGCAGCAGCTGCCGCTTACATTGTATGAAAATTTCATGATGGATTAACAAATGGAAGTGCACCAAAATAACTCAGGGGGGGCGGGAGACATCTGGTTCCATTGACTTGCATTGAAAGTAAGAGAGGTTGTGGCTCTCTGCTGTAATGTGGCCATTCTGGAGATTTGGAGTTTTTTCTTAGACAATATTTATTGTGGAGGGATACATGCAGGGCATCCCAAGGCAAAATAGGCCCCCAAAAACTTGTCTTTTTAGATTTTACACTATTTAATTATCATCAACAGTCCATATACACACACTCTTGCATAGGTTCACTGGTGATTTTGATAGTGAATAAAATGTCTATATTTGTGTTGTAGACATGGTGACCTCTGGTTCCCATAACCACCCACTGTGAAGAGTCTCTACAATCAACCATTTCACACTAAAACACTAAATATTATTAATAATGATGAAAAGCCAGTATCATTTCCCTCCGATCAGAAGTATTGGTTTATAGAGAAGGAGGCTGTGTACACTCTGGCCTGAGTCTTTAGCTCCTCGTTTTCCTCTATAAGTTTCTGATTGGTCTCCTCCATCGTCTCCACTGTCTGCTTCAGCTTTCGAACCTCCTCCTGCAGTTTCTGGTTATTAAACTGCAAGTCAGCCACGCAGAACACCAAATCGGACGTCTCTCTGCACAATAAGCCACACAAGAAATCACACTCACACAGAACCCAGTTCACATACGGGGAAGAATACAGTTACTCCCTTACAAAAAAGAAGTTTAAGTGTATCATTAGTATACTTCTTTTAAAAAGGAAGTGAGTATGCTTTCAGTTTACTTTTTATGTACTTCTCAGTGATATACTAAACACAGTTATACTTAAGTATGCTTGGGTTATACTGACAAGTATAGAACAGTCTAAGTATATTTGGTCTTTACTTGTACTTAATCTTTTGATTGAGATAGTAGAAGTAAGTATTCTTGCTCTGCACAAAAAACACAACCAGTACAATATTTATTTAAAATTTGATTTATAAAGATTTATAAAGATACAAATATGTTTCTTAATCTGAGTGTGTCTTGTTTATTTTACGTGAGTCCACTGGTGAGTAAGTAAACATTGTTAAGTTCTATTTTAAGTAGAAAAAAAAAACCTTAAACCTAGTCATATACTTTAAAGTACAACAATAATATAAGCAGTAAATTATAAGTATCACTTAAAGAAAACTTACCAGCTAGTAAACTAACAGTAAACCCTTAAGTTTACTTTTAGTGTAGTTGCAGTACAAAAGCTGTAAACTAGTTGTATACTTGGTTTACTACTCTTACAGTTAAAGTGTATTTAAAAGTATACTTTTAAAAACTAGAAAGTGGGCCAATTTAGTCCCAAGAAGTATTAAAATAGTACATATACCAGTGTACTACTAGTACAAAGACATTAGTATAGTAACTGCATAAGGTATACTTAATAAAATGAACTTTAAGTATACTTATTTTCTGTAAGGGCTGGCAAGCATGCTCAACAAAGCACAAGCGCAAACACAAAGCCATACTCACAAGTCAGCTCTGGAAGCCTCCCCTCCAAAAGCCTCCAGGCTGCCTGAGGTCATATTTAATAGAATTGATCTTCTTGCTACAGAACGATGATGAGAAATGAGAGTCAAATCATGTCACATGTTTTCCATGAACTGCTGGAAAAATATGGGAATCATCTACAGCAGGGTCACCTGATAGGTTGTCTGGCAGTTTGACGGATTCCTGTGTCAAATCCTTGTTGCTGTCCTTCCTGAGATGAAAAAAATATATATATATATATATATATATATTAGGCATCTTTCATAAAGACTCTATTCTGCTTCCTGCGATGCTGTCAAAATCTTGGACTGTATATTCAGCTCAGCTATTCAAATCCTACCCCCTTAACCTGAGACACCACATCCCCCCGGCATAACCAGAGCCTCAGAAACCTCAGCGTGGTTGGATTGACACGGCGTGTATATATACCCCTGATTGCGACAGTCTTCGATCCACTCCTTCATAATGGCATGGTACGTGTCCAGGTCTATGGAGATGTCCTTATGTTCAGGATCCAGCATGTTACAGAGTTCCTCCAGGCCGCTATCCTCCGAGCTGCGGCTGGTCGTGTGCCTGAGGTAGTCCACGATGTGAGATACGTACACTTTACCTGCAAAAAATACAGGCCCAGGTTACTATAGCTACAGAGCCCCACCACTGAGACCTACCAGGAGTCCTCAAAAGGTCAAGCGGACAAACACTACAAATAGCACCAATCTGGTCCTAAGTCACACACTCAGCGTGTATCCTTCACTGTCTGTTATGTAAAGTATGTGGACTCAGCATTAACGAGGTGCTTCACAAGCCAACATGGATATCAAGGTTATCAGGTCAAGAGATATATATATATATACATACACACACACACACACACACACACACACACACACACACAGATCAGCCATAACATTAAAACCACCTCCTTGTATCTACACTCACTGTCCACTGTATCAGCTCCACTGACCATACAGGACCTCCACTCACTGTCCACTGTATCAGCTCCACCATACAGGACCTACACACACTGTCCACTGTATCAGCTCCACTGACCATACAAGAGCTCCACTTACAGACTGTAGTTCATTTGATTCTCTGTATACTTTATTACTGTGGTGGTCCTGATCATTAAAGAACAGAGTAATAAAGTATACAGAGAATCAGATGAACTACAGTCTGTAAGTGGAGCTCCTGTATGGTCAGTGGAGCTGATACAGTGGACAGTGAGTGGAGGTCCTGTATGGTCAGTGGAGCTGATACAGTGGACAGTGAGTGGAGGTCCTGTATGGTCAGTGGAGCTGATATAGTGGACAGTGAGTGGAGGTCCTGTATGGTCAATGGAGCTGATACAGTGGACAGTGAGTGGAGCTCCTGTATGGTCAGTGGAGCTGATACAGTGGACAGTGAGTGGAGCTCCTGTATGGTCAGTGGAGCTGATACAGTGGACAGTGAGTGGAGATATAAGGAGGTGGTTTTAATGTTATGGCTGATCAGTGTATATGTTTCAGCTATAAACTGATGTGTATGTACCTCTGCACTGCGTATCACAGGCCTGGAAGATGGAGTCCAGCAGGTCTTCTTCACAGATCAGGCTGACTTCAGCCATGCTCTCTTTTTTGGAGTCAGATGGGAACAAGGCACCTAAATGATTACAAAGGGGAACATGGCATGACTTGCTGCTCTTAAAAAGAAGCAGTAAACGTACCATTCAAATAATTATACAAGTAGAAGAACTAATGCCATATGCTGGCGCACCAGCAAGCACATGCACACAGGCAGACCTCAGGGGGGCCTTGAGCTCCTGCACCAGTGCCCTGCCGGTTGGCGTGTGTGTGTATAATAACTTCAAGATCTGTTTCAGCAATGAGATGAGGCTCAGTCTCACCACAGAAATAGAGCTTAGTCTGGAATCTCCTGTGGTTCTCCTCAGTAACTCAGAACACTACAGTAGAAGATATCTCACCAATAAACTGGTGACAATCTTTTAAATAACAGGCCAATCAAACAACATTGGCAGGAATTGGCGTCATTGGCGAGTTAGTTCTGGGCCAAAATGAAATGAAATGAAATGAATTTTTCTGGTGCTCTTTTTGTCCAACTGAGCCTGTGACAGCAATAAAATGCTGATAATCTTTTAAATAGTGGGTCTGTCTCAAATCTTAGTGAGTGTCTAAGTAGGCTGTCTAGGTAGCAGCTGTTTAAGTATCAGCGTTCTCTCCTCATCTCTCCTCATAAAACAGATTACTGAGACGCTCTAGTTAGAGAGAGACTGCGTCACGGCTTGTTCCCGCCCACTGCAGCACGACTGGTGGTTTAGCTGGTTGCCAAGTTACCGGCCAGCATCCAAAACAACAGCCCGAGGCTTAAAAATGCGCTAGCATAAATGCTAATGGCTCGAGTATAAAAGTGTAAATGGTGAAGGACTCGTTACAGAGTTGATAATAAAATACTGTTTTGTGTGATTATATGACCAGAAACACATTAAAACTCCAGAGAATCAAAATAACTCACATTTAAAACCACTTCACTGCTTGTAGATTAACCTGTGTTGCATCATGGGATTGTCTTAGCGGCTGAGGAAGCGTTCGATGCTTCCTTAAAGTCAGGTCTAAATAAGGTTCCTCAGTAGACAGCATGTTTAAGGTATGTAAGAATTGGGACAGTCTACATGTCGGGAGTGCATACTGTGACGTAAAATGCTGTCTATGTAGGAGCTCAGTAGGATTTGAGACACACCCAATGTGCATTTTAAAACAACAGCCAAACAATGTAATGGTGGCAATGCGTGTTACTGACATTATGGGCGTGTCTCAAAAACTAGTAAGCTCCTACATAGGCAGGATTTTACGTAATTCTTAGACACCTGAAACATGCTGTCTACTGAGAAACCTTATTTTAGCCTGATTTTAAGGAAGCATCGAACACTTCCTCAGCCGCTAAGACAATCCCATGATGCAACACAGGCTAATCTACAAGCAGTGAAGTGGTTTTAAAATGTGAGTTATTTTGATTCTCTCTGGAGTTTTAATGTCATATAATCACACAAAACAGTATTTTATTATCAACTCTGTAACGAGTCCTTCACCATTTACACTTTTATACTCCAGACATTAGCATTTATGCTAGTGCATTTTTAAGCCTCGGGCTATTGTTTTGGATGCTGGTCGGTAGCTTGGCAACCAGCTAAACCACCGGTCTCGTGCTGCAGTGGGCGGGAACAAGCCGTGACGCAGTCTCTCTCTAACTAGAGCGTCTCAGTAATCTGTTTTATGAGGAGAGATGAGGAGAGAACACTGCTACTTACACAGCTGCTACCTAGACAGCCTACTTAGACACTCACTAGGATTTGAGACACACCCTGGATGAGACCCCAGATAGCAGCTAGTTGGGGGATGAAACTAAATTAATGTTCACAGTGCTCTTTTTGTCCAATTGGGCCTGTGACCCCTTCACCCCCACCACACCCCACCCCTAAGAACGCCTGTGCAAGTTCCAGATTTCAGTGCTTTCCCTGAAAGTCTGATTCATAATCCAGTTAACAAGCTGGGGGCGAACAGGAGAAGCACCGAATTCCATGCTCTACTACAGCACTGCACTAACTAAACTCAGTTTTTTGGGTGGACTGTCCCTACATAACACTGTCCATATAAAATATTTACCATCTCCCAGCGAGAGTCTTTTGACCACTAAGGCCGGATAGGCCAGCTCACTGTCTCCAATGTTGGAGGTGTCCGAGGAGCAAAAGTTCAGGTTATAGGAAAGCAGTCCGTGTGCTGGTGGCATGCTGGCCTTCTCCCTCTCGCCCTGGGGCTGCGAGGATTGTGGGTAACGCGGGGTAAAGTTGAAGTAACCGTCCCCGCTGGGTACGGCGGGTGTGGAGCAGCTCCTCTGCCAGGGCCGAATGTATCCTGGAGCCACGCTGCCCCTCTCGCCCAGAGTGCCCAGGGTGCCCAAAGTGCTAGTGATGGTGTAGGTGGCGTTTACGGGAGTGACGGGCACGCTCGGGGTGGAGCGGGTGGGCAGGCGGGACACAGGGGTACCGGTGGGGGTCAGCATGACTGTTGACGCCTCGTGGTCAGAGTCGCCGTCGGGGCGGACGCCGCGCTTCTTCAGGATGGCCTCCAGGTTGCGCCGCAGGCCCGTGTGGGGGCTGTCGTAGCTGCTGGACTGGAGCTTGGGGATCTGGAAAGGAGAGTTAGCTTCTTGATCGCGCCGCTGGATGGTCTGCAGCTTGCGGCAGATGCTGTCCACCGGGTTGTGCCGTCTCGGGGTGATGCCGATGTCCATGCTGGAGAGGGTGGGGGGGAAAAACGCCGATCTGGGGATGGAAGGAAAAGGATTGGAGCACAAGAGCCTTTCGAATGTGGCAAAACACACAAACATACATGGGTTTGCTCATCCACACCACTCAGTTTAATCTCAGATTATATGCAAAGAGAGCAGGGGAGGGGAGGGTTGCTCAGAAGAAGAGAGCATGTTTCATTACAAGACAGATACAAAACATAGCGAACTTGAACTGGGGCTTTATTTCATTTTCTGCCCACAGCTGGGCAATATCACAGTATTCATGTTGGAAATTACATGTAATAGCATGCATATCCATGCATACGGTAGGTGAACAGTCAGTACTTAAACAACACTGACCTCCATATTTTATAATTGGTCCTATTTAACTGGAGTAAGCGTTGCACAGTTGAACACAAATCACAGTACTAAGCTTTCAATATTAAGTAATACAACCGCTAATATTGTAATGCAATTCTACTGCATCATTTCTGTCTGTTCCAACATTTTCAGATTATAATTAGCTTCATAACCTACTACTTGTGGTCTTTGCCTTAGTTTAGCATCAGTGAGCTCATCAGCTAGCCATACATTGAGATGTTCGAACATAACATACATAGATCTTGTAATTAATAACTTGGTCGGGCTGTAATCTTCAGTTTAACAAAAAAAAAACCAAAACCTCCATACTTGACTATAGAGCAAAACTGGTTCTGTTTAACTGGAATGACCCTGCAACCATAGCTGTGGCAACAGATTGTTGGTGTCCAGAACAATTGCCAACGTTGATATCTCCTACAAACAGTGCTTAATTTGTGCTGGATCTTGCTGGAACAAGATCCGCCACCTCTCATATTTCAGGCACCTGCGTTCCAGAATTTATTTATGTGGATTTTTGTTTTGTAGCACATAAAAAAACTGTTCATCCAGTGGCATATCTCAGACTTTATGGTTGCAGCTCCTTAGTGCAGTCATTAAAGCTAGGATTATTTTATTGTACAGAATGCTACTATGTTAGATGGACACTTGAAGCACTGTTGTGTCTATGCGTTCCAGGACCTTTTCCATTACTGCCACTTGCTGGATCACCCCACCTTTAGTGTTCTATTACCTGATGTTTTACAAATTAAGCTCTGCCTACAAACCTTCACAAGTTTTATTATATCTGCATGGAATTTTGCTAAGGTGCCAATACGGAGTTATAATACCTCAAAACAAAGCTAATTATAAGTGCTATAATTATAAGTAATATTTAGTATGTTTAAATGTGACACTATTGCATTGTTTTTATCTTTTTCAACACTTTAAAGCGTCGGAACTCATTACTTTCATAACCAACGTTACACAAGAGGCTACTTGAGGTCTTCGCCCTAGGCTAGGTTATCATCAGTGAGCTAATCGGCTAGCCCTCTAACCTTTGCTATTCACATTTTTTGTTTATTTCGGCATGTTTGAAGACAGCATACGTGGATTTTACGATCTGGATGTAATCTAAAGGCTAGAGTCTTTTAGTGGTTGTTAGCGGTGTAGTCTTTAGCATGCTAACTAGCAAGTTAGCGCAGCAATTAAGTTTTAACAGCACTCAAGTTTCACAGTCAGAGTAGTTCAAACTTAAAGCCAGGTGTAAACAAAGCAAATCCAATAATCTACATGCAAATAAAGTGTAAATGGTTTTAGAAAAAGGAACACAAGTTAGGTCGCAATGATTTCTAGACAAGCTCTGCTGCTGAAACTCACTCTTATGGTCATCCAATCTCTTAATTTGAACTAAAAATCTGGATGGAATGACTCCTAAGGTGGCCAAGTGGACAGGGATTTGCTAAAATGGTCATTGAAACAGGTCCTTTGCATCAACATAAAGAGGAACCCAGTTTGGATTCTGGTATTACTGAACATTTGAAGACACTTACTCCACTTGTAGCTGTTTCTTAGTATTAAATACATTAACAGCCAATCAAAGTGAATCAAAGTTTGGCTTTATCTGTCACGACCTGCAGCCTTTGTGTCCCATATTGTCTAAATCCAGCCTTTTAAAACTCCACATACTGTGAATAATGTTATCATGGCAAGTCAAGTTATCTTAAACAGTCAATTCATGTTGAGATTGGTTTAGAAATATTATAAAGCTGGTCAGTTTTGCTTAATACAACCATTTAAAATTAATACAAATGTCTATGTTGGCAGATAATGATGCAACCCTTGGGAAGTACATTTAAAACAAGACAAATTATCTACTTAATAAACTTACAAACATCTAAAACTAAGTCAGATCATCTTAATATTCCTGAAGCCATCTCAAAATGAGAAATATTAGAGACTTAGACTAAACCTAGGAAGATTTCACTTGCACCACACTTCTGAACTGTCATGTTATCTGCTCGTTTTTGAACTACACTTATCTCCACTTACCTTTTACGTAAAGCTCTTGATGACCTGCCAAGCTGACCTCAAACTGTTTAACTCTTATTTGATTGTTGAGCTCAAAGCAGACAATCAACAGCAGCAATGTGAGCCAAACTGCACCAAACAAACACCGAAGCACCACGTTTGGAACTGGCTTTGGCTTTTCTTTTCTCTCTTGATGATCTGAAGAACTTCTGAAGACTGCCAGCACCAGATACTGAAAGGTTGAGATGTTGATATCTCAAACACACCTGTCTCAGTTTAACAAAGACCAGCTCATCTGGACTCAGTGGAAAAAAGGCCCAGAGCCCATGCAAGCTCACATGTGCTATACAAACGTGCACACTGCCCCCGTGTGGTTAGTAATGTAATTGCACCCATCAGAAGCTCTTCACTGATGGTGGTGTAAGTGGTTTGAGCTGGAAATATAGTATTATTTAGATACTTTTTTTTAAATAAGAGGTATCTGTTCTCCAGTATGAATGCCCTATGGTGGCAAAGCTTGGAAGTAAACAACAATGATGAAAACGTTATTATTTGTCATAAATAATATTTACCATAGAATTTGGTAACATCTCTATCTTCATATTGCCCTGTGTTTCCAGGGCACTTTGTCACTGGGGCAACTTTATTTGCTCATTGAAATGTCTAGGAAACCATCCCAGATGTTCCCAGAGCCCCACATTCCCCCAGAGGCCTGTGCTCCCTCATTAACACTGTCTAATAAACAACTCAGTGTATCTATGGCTCAGTGTTTGCTGCCAGTATGTATATTTCAATGCTATAGTATGCACTCACTGAGCACTTCATTAGGTCCATCTTCTTGTATATACACTCATTGTCCGTTGTCCAATTGTCCAATTACAGACAGCAGTTCATCTGGTTCAATGGGCAGGACCACCACAGAGTATTATTTGGGTGGTGGGTTCTTCTCAGCACTGCAGTGACACTGATGTGGTGGTGGTGTGTTAGTGTATGTTGTGACTGAACGTTTATCCTTACAGAGTAAGTCACTGAGAGAAGAGCAGCTCAGTACAAGTCACTACATGGAGACTAACGTTTCTGGTAATGTGGTAAACTGTACACCTCCTGGAAAGTTTGTAGTGTCTAGGGATTTCTTAGTCTTGTCTGAGCAGCTCCAAACATTTGTGTTTGGAATTTCTGTCTGTCTGTTGTTTTGTTTTACTCTCAAATACAAAGTGTGAGTGTAATTAAGCAACACATTGAAACTAGACCACGGTGTGAAGGTCTGGGGCACCTAAGCTGTTTGTTTAAAACCCTGTATCTTATCAATGAGTGTATTTTCACCACCAGATATCACTAGAACAGATACAAATAATCATAAATATGTCCCCAAAAAATGTCCCCAAGGGCCTAAAACTGCACAGTCCTGTATATTTTCTACCAGGGGTATTTAATTAGAGTTCAGAATTCATTAGAAGGTCCAGTCAGAGGGAATTTCCTCAGGCCAGGGTCCGGACCGTGTTTGTAACTTGATTCAGTGCCTAGTAGTTTTATTAGCATTTTATGTCATCAGCAACTAAAAGATAAACCAAATTACAAATACCTTTCAGTATATTTTAATTATTTTTACTGTTTTAAACTGAATTAATTATTTATACAACTTTAAATAAAAAATTCTACATTAAAAAAGGAGAATGCTTTTTTAAAAAGTGCACCTTAAAGTGTTTATTTCTAGAAAAAGTAAATAAAACGTGCAGCCTCTTGTTAACTCTGTTTCACATCTTGACCTGTTGGTTTGGAGCTGCCTGTGGGAAGAATAAACATATACGTCTCTCCATTACTGGTTAAAAAGTGGTTTTCGCCATCGACTTTTCTTTTTTCTGACTTTTCTTTTATTCTCCGACTCCTGCTTCTCACTTCGTACCTGCCTGTGTGCACGCTGCACTCCCGAATCCACACAGATCTGATTGGCTATGGAGCCTTTGGTGATCTTACCACACACATGATTGGTCTGTGAGTTTACTGTGCTAGAAAAGTTCCACCACTTAAAATAAACACTGACAAAATTAAGCCCCAAGAAGTAGATCTCAATAGTTTATCGGTTTGGGTCCAAACTGGAAGACGTGTGAATGTAGTGTTACAGTTTACCTGTACACAGGTAGGTGAAGGTAGTGTTACAGTTTACCTGTACACAGGTAGGTGAAGGTAGTGTTACAGTTTACCTGTACACAGGTAGGTGAAGGTAGTGTTACAGTTTACCTGTACACAGGTAGGTGAAGGTAGTGTTACAGTTTACCTGTACACAGGTAGGTGAATGTAGTGTTACAGTTTATCTGTACACAGGTAGGTGAAGGTAGTGTTACAGTTTACCTGTACACAGGCAGGTGAAGGTAGTGTTACAGTTTACCTGTACACAGGTAGGTGAAGGTAGTGTTACAGTTTACCTGTACACAGGTAGGTGAAGGTAGTGTTACAGTTTATCTGTACACAGGTAGGTGAATGTAGTGTTACAGCTTATATGTACACAGGTAGGTGAATGTAGTGTTACAGTTGATCTGTACACAGGTAGGTGAAGGTAGTGTTACAGTTTACCTGTACACAGGTAGGTGAAGGTAGTGTTACAGTTTACCTGTACACAGGCAGGTGAATGTAGTATTACAGTTTATCTGTACACAGGTAGGTGAAAGTAGTGTAATAGTTTACCTGTACACAGGTATGTGGAGGTAGTGTTACAGTTTGCCTGTACACAGGTATGTGGAGGTAGTGTTACAGTTTACCTGTACACAGGCAGGTGAATGTAGTGTTACAATTTACCTGTACACAGGTAGGTGAAAGTAGTGTAATAGTTTACCTGTACACAGGTAGGTGAAGGTAGTGTTACAGTTTACCTGTACACAGGTAGGTGAAGGTAGTGTTACAGTTTACCTGTACACAGGCAGGTGAATGTAGTGTTACAGTTTACCTGTACACAGGCAGGTGAATGTAGTGTTACAGTTTACCTGTACACAGGTAGGTGAAGGTAGTGTTACATTTTACCTGTACACAGGTAGGTGAAGGTAGTGTAATAGTTTACCTGTACACAGGTAGGTGAAGGTAGTGTTACAGTTTACCTGTACACAGGTAGGTGAAGGTAGTGTTACAGTTTACCTGTACACAGGCAGGTGAATGTAGTGTTACAGTTTACCTATACACAGGTAGGTGAAGGTAGTGTTACAGTTTACCTGTACACAGGTAGGTGAAGGTAGTGTAATAGTTTACCTGTACACAGGTAGGTGAAGGTAGTGTTACAGTTTACCTGTACACAGGTAGGTGAAGGTAGTGTTACAGTTTACCTGTACACAGGTAGGTGAATGTAGTGTTACAATTTACCTGTACACAGGCAGGTGAAGGTATTGTTACAGTTTACCTGTACACAGGTAGGTGAATGTAGTGTTACTGTTTACCTGTACACAGGTAGGTGAAGGTAGTGTTACAGTTTACCTGTACACAGGCAGGTGAAGGTAGTGTTACAGTTTACCTGTACACAGGTAGGTGAAGGTAGTGTTACAGTTTACCTGTACGCAGGTAGGTGAATGTAGTGTTACAGTTTACCTGTACACAGGTATGTGGAGGTAGTGTTACAGTTTACCTGTACACAGGCAGGTGAATGTAGTGTTACAGTTTACCTGTACACAGGTAGGTGAAGGTAGTGTTACAGTTTACCTGTACACAGGTAGGTGAAGGTAGTGTAATAGTTTACCTGTACACAGGTAGGTGAAGGTAGTGTTACAGTTTATCTGTACACAGGTATGTGGAGGTAGTGTTACAGTTTACCTGTACACAGGCAGGTGAATGTAGTGTTACAGTTTACCTGTACACAGGTAGGTGAAAGTAGTGTAATAGTTTACCTGTACACAGGTAGGTGAAGGTAGTGTTACAGTTTACCTGTACACAGGTAGGTGAAGGTAGTGTTACAGTTTACCTGTACACAGGTAGGTGAATGTAGTGTTACAGTTTACCTGTACACAGGTAGGTGAAGGTAGTGTTACATTTTACCTGTACACAGGTAGGTGAAGGTAGTGTAATAGTTTACCTGTACACAGGTAGGTGAAGGTAGTGTTACAGTTTACGTGTACACAGGTAGGTGAAGGTAGTGTTACAGTTTACCTGTACACAGGTAGGTGAATGTAGTGTTACAATTTACCTGTACACAGGCAGATGAAGGTATTGTTACAGTTTACCTGTACACAGGTAGGTGAATGTAGTGTTACTGTTTACCTGTACACAGGTAGGTGAAGGTAGAGTTACAGTTTGCCTGTACACAGGCAGGTGAAGGTAGTGTTACAGTTTACCTGTACACAGGCAGGTGAAGGTAGTGTTACAGGTAACCTGTGTGCACATAGGTGAAGGAAGTGCTAGGAGTCTTGCCCAAGGACTCTCATTAGTACAGTATAAGGTACTCGTCCTGTAAGAGGGTCAAACCTGTAGCATGAAGGGCAGAGACGTAGCCCACTACACTATACCAACCATGTGGGTGCTTCCTTCTAAGGCCACAACCCTCTGAGCTCCCCACGGAAACACTGCAACCCACACAGACACAACCAAACAAAATCTCTGCAGCTGGAGTCCCGGTCCGTCTACTCCTTGGCAATCAGTCTCAAATTCTCCCTCAGGCCTCCTGGGTTTCCTCGGGACACCCCGCCCTGGGTGCGCTCACATCCTCACAGCTGAACTTCTGATGCAAGGTCTGATGCAACTTTGTGTGTGTGTGTGTAGTAGAGGAGGTGGGGTGTGGTGGCAACAGCTCCTCCTTTAACTTTCTCTGAAGTCTACTGTGCTGTCTATGCTGATGAAATTGTTACTCATGCGTGTCCATGTCCATGGATCTCCAACTCACTGCCTCAGTGGCTGTTGCTTAAAAGCTGGTGTGGTGAGCTGCGTGTATCTGAGCTCCTCACTAGGCTCCACGGCCAAGCTTTGTTGTGCAGCCAGTAGCATCGCTCTCAGCTGGCTGGACCCACCAGGAGGTGTGGAAGGGAAGCGCTCTGTACCCTCTTCCTTAGAGGCTGCATCCCACTTCTGACACCAGTGCAGCATCAGCAAAAGCACTAAAACAAAAATGTCTTAACAAAGACTTAAGAAATGTCCAACCCGGTGCCACCACAACATAACTGCGACAAATGTCAGAGAGAGGGAGTAACACAGGAGGACATGACACACAGGGAGGGTTGACAAACACTCCCTAAACCAACCCTAAGTCACAATTCAATAAATTCCACCGTGGGCCGCACCCGCCATGGGAGGCATTGGGGTTGTAGCCATGCATAGTGACTCTCAGGATGTGCCGTACTCCCAGTTAAAAAGGTCAGTCCATGATGTCCTTTGCTAGTGTGGACATGTTAGGATGGTATATCATGTACTTTTCAGTACTAGTGTGATTCATGTCTTTGTGTGGTTCCTGGCTGTTGAGGCCTGTCCCTCATTTCCCCAGTGGATCAACGCCTCTCCGTACCTGCTGAACATTTTCCAGAACGGCAGACTTCGCATCTTGTTCTGCGCCAACACTAAGATAATAATCAGCTCATTAAATGTTACCACCATTAATGCTTTGACTTGTTTTGTTGCCAATACTATGTACTAGACATGCACAGTTATACAGTAATCATATATACTTTGCTGCCAAAAGTATTCGCCCATCTGCCTTCACTTGCATATGAACTTGAGTGGCATTCCATTCCTAATCCATAGGGTTTAATATGATGCCCACACTATAACACTATAGCTATAACAGCTTCAACTCTTCCGGGAAGGCTCTCCACACGGTTTAGGAGTGTGTTTATGGGAATGTTTGATCGTTCTTCCAGAAGTGAGTTCAGACACTGATGTTGGATGAGAAGGCCTAGCTCGCAGTCTCCGCTCTGATTCATCCCAAAGGTGTTCTATTAGGTTGAGGTCAGGACTCAAGTTCTTCCACACCAAACTCGCTCCTACATGTCTTTATGGATCTTGTTTTGTGCACTGGTGGAACAGGAAAGGGCTGTCCCCAAACTGTTACCACAAAGTTAGGAGCATGAAGCATTAAGAGTTCCTTTCTCTGTATCTAAGGGGCCGAGCCCAACTGCTCAAAAGCAACCCCACACCATAATCCCCCCTCCACCAAACTTTACACTCCGCACAATGCAGTCAGACAAGAAGTACCGGTCTCTTGGCAACCACCCAACCCAGCATGATTGGTCACCCCAGAGAACACGTCCCCACTGCTCTAGCGTCCAGTGGCGGCCTGCTTTACATCAATGCAGCTGACGCTTTGCATGGCGTTTGGTGATGTAAGGCTTGGGTGCAGCTGCTTGGTCATGGAGACCCATTCCATGAAGCTCTCTACGCTCTGTTCTTGAGCTGATCTGAAGGCCACATGAAGTTTGAAGACCTCTGTGCACTATGCTCCTCAGCATCCGCTGACCCGCTCTGTCATTGTACGTGTTCTACCACTTGGTGTTTGAGTTGCTGTCGTTTCCAATCACTTCCACTTTGTTCTAACACCACTGACAGTCCACTGTGGAATATTTAGTAGTGAGGAAACTTCACCACTGGACTTGTTGCACAGGTGGCGTCCTATGGTACCACGCTGGAGTTCACTGAGCTCCTGAGAGCGACCCATTCTTTACTAATGTGTGTACAAGCAGTCTGCATGACTAGGTGCTTGGCTTTATACACTTGTGGCCATGGATGTGATTGGAACACCTGAATTCAGTGATTTGGATGGGTGAGTGAATACTATTGACAATGTAGTGCAGTGTAGTTAACCAAGTTGCAGCTTCTCAAATGCACAGAGCAGCTCTGTTTTCACAAGCTGCCAGTGTGCTATCACATTATGGTGCTTTTTTAATGTTTGCACAGCTGTTTTAATGTGATGTTGGCACCTTCGCAGCTCTCGGTTAAAGCCTGAACTCTGTGTGCTATCTAGATTTTTAAAAAAGCTGCCGTTATGTAATACAAATGACACAGGTGTATGCACATCTAGTCTTTTATTAATGCAATATTATTATAATGTAAATCATGATCAACATGTTTTTATTAAACATTATTAAACTGTATTGCATTTAATTATGTGTCTTTTCTTCACATCAGCACATGCCTACTTATATTTCTATTCACACATACACTGTGATCTTCTTTAGAGCCCCCTTAAAAAGTGGAATTAAAGAATACAAACACAATGCATAATTCATACTTCGTGGCCACGCCCCCCGCCCACCCCAAATAAAGCGTTTCCATATGAGCGTCTCTAATTACGTGGCCAGTTCGGCTGGTGGGGTGGAGGTTAATTTTAGCTTAGCGTAGTCAAATTACAGCTCTCAAGAAACAGAATAAGACTCGAGCCTGTGAGGAAACGCAGGGTTGCACAACAACACGACACTGTCATGCAACACAAAGCCTGTGCAGGCGCAAGCATGGAGAAAACACGTGTTTATATGAATATTCATGAATATTTAATATATTACTACAGAGGCACACGCCCCCTGTTGCACGTTTAGGAAGCATTTCTGCCACAAATACCGCTGAAGAATGCGGCTCCGCGGTTTATAGTGTTTAATCTGTAAAAGGCGCTTTAGCTCCCTCTCTTTCTCTCTCTCTCTCTCTCTCTCTCTCTCTCTCTCTCTGTCTCTCTCTCCCATTCCCTCTCTCTCTCTCTCTCTCTCTCTCTCTCCCTGTCTTTCTTTCTTATTCTCTCCTTCTATTCTCTCTCTCTGTGTCTCTCTCTCTCTCTCTCTGTCTCTCTTTCTTATTCTCTCTCTTTCTGTTCTCTCTCTCCCATTCTCTCTCTCTCTGTCTCTCTTTCTTATTCTCTCCTTCTATTCTCTCTCTCTCTGTCCCCCCCTCTCTCCCATTCTCTCTCATATTCTCTCTTTCTATTCTCTCTCTCTTTCTCTTTCTCTCTCTCTCTCTCCATTCTTTCTCTCTTATTCTCTCTTCCTCTTTCGATTATCTCTCTTATATGCTCTCTGCTTTCTCTCTCTCTCCCCCTCTCTCCTTTTCTCTCTCTTATTCACTCCACCTCTCTCTCTCTCTCTCTCTCTTATATTGTATTTCCCTCTCTCTCTCTCTTGTTCCCTCCTCTCTCTCTTATTTCTCTCCTCCCTCTCCCTCTCTCTCTCTCTCTCTCTCTCTCTCTCTCTCTCTCTCTCGCTCTCTCTCTCTTATATTGTCTTTTTCTCCTTTTCTCTCTCTCTTATTTCTCTCCTCCCTCTCTCTTATTCTCTCTCTCTCTCTCACTCTCTCTCTTTCTCTCTCTCTCTCTCACTCTCGCGCGCTCGCTCTCTCTCTCTCTCTCTCTCTCTCTCTGTGTTGTTCAGCAATGGCGAGTGCAGCAGCTCCCGCGTCAGCTTCAGCAGCCGCGCGCGCGCCACGTCTCGAGGTAAAGGCTCGCGCCGCTCTCCTCATAAACGCCCGCAGCGAACATAACGGCGGCCGTCCGTCACCAACCGCTCGGCCGTTTAGCTTCGTGTGCCGAGACGAGGATTAACCAAAGCTTTCCTGGCGTATATGTGTCCTCGGCGAGGCCGTGAAATCCTTCTGTCCCCGTTTGTTTATTTATTTATTTGTTTGTGTAAAATAATGTGTGGCGGCTGCGTGAGGGTATGTAACGTTAGCTAGCCCCGTTAGCCTGCGCTGTTTTTAGCTGTACGTTTCTCACAGTTTTCCGTTTTTTAAGTATATTCGACACATTTGAAGGCTTAAAATGTCCCGGGAGGTGATGGAGTGACACCGTCCGATGATTTTGATCCTCTGGACACGTCATGGGGGCAGGAAAACCGTTAAATACGTTAAAAGCTGTAGGTTAGTTTCACACAGTCTCATCATTGTGGTGATAACATTATGCTATAGTCTATAAAACTTGAGGGGTCTTCAAGGGGTTTCTTGTTAAAGTGGGTGGTGAATGTGTTATGAACTGCTATAGAGCCCTTAAAGAACCCTCTGAGGAGAGCCTACTTGGGCTGGTCCAACCTAGTTATGAAGGCTATTTTAAGGTTAGAAGACACTGAGCTGGAAGATTTGAGTCTCCAGTAAACTCTCAGTGGGACTCTTTCAAACAACCATTAGGGACAGGTGGATCAATACTTAAATATCAATACTTCCAATACTGGCCTTTACTCTTTAGATATTGATTCTGGCACAAAATATCAATAACCCTTCTTAATTTATGGTGAAGTACAGGACGTTCTATTCCTTTCCTCCTTCTTATGCGCTTAAAAAAGCTGGCATTTTAAAGATAATATACAAAAGTTACCTTAAAATGTGCATTTTTATTGGTATACGTTCCAGAGTTAATTACCAATTGACTCACAAGCAAATCTTATTAGATGGTTCTTGTAAATAATGTGGTACACGAGGCTTGTAGAGCGAGGCTTCTTGAAAACACCCAGCAGAACAATAGATATGCTTGTTTTTTACTTTTTAAATCGGGCATACTTCCAGTTGTAACTACTCAAATATTAATCTAACGTGAGTACATTTTTAGTTACTGAATTTTCAGTTGACGTGCTGTAGAAGTTTCACTGGACATTGGGTTTTGTCAGGTGATGTTATTAAACAGATGTAAGGAGAGATGTTTAATATTTAGTATTAATGTCAGACTTTATTTTGTTCACATTTACCTTTTATCCATAGTTCAAAATCACATACTTTGAAGTATCAGTATTGGTATCAGGATATTAACTCTAGTACTACTTGGTATTACCCATTGCTAATAGGCCTATATTTTCTTGGATTTGTTGTTTGAATTAAAGCCTCAGAAAGAGCATGTTGAATGTGGAGAGAGTCTGTCTGTCACATACTGAAAAAAATGTGCTGAAATATATTTTTTTTCAGGACCAAGAGGAACACCTTGAGTTCAATGATGTGGATAACAATGTCCCCAGTTTTAAGGTAACATCCTAATCCAGAGGTATTCAAATTCTTTCTTATTCAGGCCAGTTTTTGGAGCCCACCCTCAACTAAAACAAACTTGTCGATGTGCAAACTACTGCCATGTATGTACAAGAAAGTCATCCCATTTAGCCAGAGCTTTTTACTTTACTTTTTACTTTTTATTGTTTATTAGTAACTGACTAAAAAAAAAACAAGATCATAGGAGCACAGTTTTAGGTTCAGTTTGCTCAGTTTACATGTAACAAAAGTTTTGATTTTTCCTTTGAGATGATTTTATGTGTCATTTATGTCATTTTTAGTTTTGGTGGTTTCGAGCTGTCATTAGCCAGCGTAGCTACCCAGATGGCACATAAATTACTGCACACGAACTCATATTTTAAATAATCTTCATAATATTTTCTCATTGTACATGTACTTTGTCCATGAAACGGACCATTTTGTACACTATGACCCGTCACCAGTTGACAACGAAATGCTAAATTGAACTATTTGTTGTTATAAAGATTAATTAAACCAACATTATTAAATTAGAACATTTTTAAATAAGAAAATGTCAACTTCGAATTTATTTTATCAAAGTTTTACAACAGAGTGGCCTAAATATTTATTTAGTGCTGCAGTTCCTTCACGTCCCACTAGGGGAACTTGCCCCACAGTTGGGAAAACTGCTCTCCTAATCCGTACACACTGTAAAGCTACTAACTTTTAACTCTTTATTTCCCATTATTTTCAAACAGAATCTCTGATTTTCCAAATTGTCAACATATTAATATCATAAAAAATGGAAAACTGAACTGAACTATGTTGATAAGTCTGATTCAGTACTTGCCTGTAGCAGCGGCAGCATTCTGACGTTGCAGCAGTGTCCCAAAATGATGGAAACTCTCCTCTCTAGTGCACACAAGGGCGTCCCTGTTAGGTTCTCGCTCCTCACTGCATTTAATTCCAAACGTCCTCGTACAGGAAACGCAGACGCCTGCGAGACACAACTTCTCAAGGAGCTTCTATTAAGCTGCCATGTTGTGAGAAAGCCTGGTTTGTTCGTGGGGTCGGAATTCTGGGTTCCATTCCTGAAAAGCACACCCCACCTTGCGTTTGTAAGGACCTGGTGTCTGGCTAAAGGTCCCGGGCTGAGTATAAAGAGAATCCACTTTCTCAGAGCTCCGTAAGCCCTGTCAATCAAGCTTCCTCTCTGTATGCTCTCTCCCTCTATCTCAGGTACCTGATTAGGGGACAGGAAGTGAAAGCTCTCACATCGCCTTAGTCAAAGTGTCTGGGTTCTCTGTGGGTCTACATAGTCAGAAGTCAAAAGCCATGTCCGTAGATGTTGTCATATGTAGATACATACACATAGACACATAACTTCAGGATTTGGTGGTGCGTCAGACTTGCTTAAGTACTTATTTAGCACTGCAATTCCTTCATGCCCCACTGGGGGGGGCTTGCCCGACAGTTCAAATACTGCTGTCCTAAACCATATACATTGCAAAGCTACTAACTTTTTTTAATTCATTACTGACATTTATTTTTAAACAGGGTCTTTACCTTCTGAAGTAACAACATATTAATGATACTACAAAAAAATGGAAACCTGAACAATATTTGGTGGTAGTATGAGTAAGGAAGGAGAAGACCGTATCCCCCCAATAAGACTGAGAGGTGGGGTGGTATTTGGGATTGTGAAATGGAAAGTGAGAATGTAAATTCATAATTCATGTTGGATTGGATTAAGGGTGTGCGGTTTGAGGCATGTTCCTCCCCCAAATTCAGTTATTACTAGAGATGGGTTTCTGCGTTTTTAAGGCCGATTCTGATCACCGATTACCTTTCCGCATGATCGGTCGATAGCCGATACTTATTGAGAACGGGGCTATATGACACAGCAGGGCTACATGCGCAAGCAAGTCATTAAACATGGTCGAAACTGGTTAATTACTATTTTAATGAGCTCAGGTGAAACAGCATCATATTTTTTAACAAAGTCAACAGTAAATAAACAAAATACTGCAATCATTAATTTAAAACGAAAAAAGCTAATTAAATGCATGCAGTGAAAACTGCAGTCATTAAATGCAGACTCTGGATATTTTAAACAAAAAACTGTAATCATTAAATGTAGATCTTGAATTGCTGCTGCTGTACTGTTCATACCGATCAGATCTGGTCTGCACGGTTCTCTGGGTTGTTTGTTTTATGCTAGTTGGTGCGTGATATCTCTGCTGTTACTCACTGTACTCAGCTGCATGGTGTACTCTTAAGGGCCTTATCAGATTAGTAGTGTTAAATGTCTTTGGTTGCCCCACATGACACATTGATTTTACAAATTTTACAAAATGCCTGGATGAGTCTGCGTCACATGCAATAAAACACTGTCTTGTCTGGCGAGGTCAGTCTGTTGAAAATGAAACTGTCTGTATTTCCACCTAGTGGTTCAGATAGGAATTGCAGGGATCTGCCTGGAGGGGGTTTCACGGAGGGCTCCACTTCCTGGATGAAACGCTAGCTGGAAATACAGATATTACACTCATTTGTTTAACACTATCGATCGGCTCTCGAGATCGGCTACATTGGAAAAATATCGGGCGATCACATATTTTGATTAAAATAGGGCCGATACCGATACATAGCCGATCAGTCCTTCCATCTCTAGTTATTACATAAGCCCTTATAAAATATGCAGAAATGTGCAGCAGAAAACACTGCAGACGTAACATTTTGTAGATGAAGCAACAGAAAAAGTGGAGTGGAGCAGAACAGTGTACAGTAATATGACAGCATGTGTGTGATTTGAAGCATGTCCCTGTTCTGAATGGCTTCTGGAGGATCAGTTTGTCAGCTGATGTTTTCAGTGAATGCCCAGCGTACTCGTAAACCACATGCATAATATTTCACTAATTTACTTGGAAGCGTTCTTCTCATCCACAATGTCTTTTCAGTAGAGCCGTCTATTTCATGTTGAAAGCTTAGCTTTTGCAAAGTGCTTGATGTTTTGTTGTGGGTGAAATTAAATGTCATCATTTCACCTACAGCTGAGCCTTAAAGGGGAACAATTTTTCATAAATTCTATGTAATTAAACGGCGGAGACGTAAACAGAGTCGTTCAGAGTGGTTTGGTGTGAAAAGACAAAATTGTTCGCAGTGGTGGTGAATGGAACCAGACATCCACCTTTGAGAGCTTCATCATGGAAGCGTACTTAAAATGGTTATATATATATGCTGCCTGATACCTGAGATGTTGTGTTATGAGTATTTTAAAAGAAATGTATTTTAATCTATTCATTTTAATCCAGGAGTGCATAAAAGTGCTATAAGGCAAAATATTCCCCAAAGAAATCTTTTTTTTTCTTTAGATATTTCACAATATTTGCCATCATCAACATTGAACATATGTGTATGTTGGTAAATTAAAAGTATATATTTGTGTTGTAGATATGGCAACTCCTGGTTTCTTATGGCCACCATTGTAAAGAAATTAGAGTCTATGTTTCTCTACAATGAACAATTTCAAATTAACCCATCTCGAGGGCTGAATTATTCCAAAATTTTGACAAACTGGTGGCATTCTACTTCTCACAAGGTTCAGCTCAGATCACAGGTGTAACTGTGATAATCATTTTTACTTTGACACAAGTTTTAGAGCCACTGAAGGGTGAACTGATATAGAAGATGCTGCTAGTGAACAGACAGAGGTGTACGGGAACCAGTACAGGCCTCCTGTATGCTGGCTGTTTGCTTTCTGCCGGCCCGATTGGATCTAGTGTATTTATAGTAAGGCAGTTAAAGACTATTGAGCTTATGAGGCTAAAGGCCAGACAACACAGATTAGTAGATCATTAGTACTTGTGTTCTGATACTCTACAGTCAACATAGACATTAGACTTTCATACATACACAATGCCCTGTCATGATATATTGATATTATGATATGTTTTTCCACGCATATTGTGGATGTTGTTCGTAATTAAAGAACACTGATGAACCACATGTTTCATTAAACAGACCATAATTAAAGCTGCTTAATCAAAAGGTTCAATACAAATCAGTGTACCTAGAATATTATTATTTAAATGTGGCACAACTATATTGCTATACTATATCACTATATCACATATTATTATTATTCAAAGTAAGAGCATACAACAAAGCATATATAAACTCTACTGTATATAAATACACTACTGTAAACTCTTTTTGATTGGCTCTTCTTATATTGACTTTCCCATGTAAGTTTATTTTTGACAGTGTTACATCCGTGTGCTCACATCTATATTGCTTATGCTTGGTGCTTATTCTGAAAATACTTTTAATATATAATATAATGCAATATAACATACACAGACCTGCCAACCTTTACGTATTTTGCGTAGCAGATATGCATTTAGACATCAAACTATGCTGCTACGATGTCACTTCAAAATTATAAAGTGAATAAGTGAGAATAGTCATGGATGGCTTTGAGATCAACTGTCTGTGAATTCGCGCTCTAGGCAACTCGTCTATGGGTGTAACTGCAGTGGGCTGCAACCTGTTGGGAAAAGAAGACTTCGACCAATTGTAGCGCTAGTTTTAAACTCAACAGTATGGAAATTGGTTTTCATCCCTCTCAGTCCATCTTCATACTGGGACTGGTTTTAAAGGGAGGATAGTGCTAAACACCGTTTCTAAGGTAACTGGCAGGATGTGGGAATTGTCACTTGTCAATGTCAAAACTATGGGACTCAAAAACATGATGCAAAATATGAACTAGCAGGTTTTAATAGTTCGAGTGTGTAAATACCTACCGCGAGCGTAAATGTGAAACTTGTGAGCACAGAAGTCCTGCGTACGTATTTATTATCATATCAGCTCAAACCGCCTTATTGTGCTGCGCTGCCCCACCACAAGAAGTTGCTACTAAAAAAAAAGTTCCCAGGTTGGCAGGTCTGCATAAATGTTCTAATTATGTTTTCAGGAGGCCATTCCCAATCGGATTCACTCATCTTCACTGTGTGCAAGACATGGAGTGATACAATTTAAATAGTCCACCGACTTCACCTTACTAATTATAAATTATCTAGAATATTTCCTAATATTAGCCCAACATGTAACAGATGTAAGCAAACACCAGCCACCCTAGCCCATATGTTTTGGTTGTGTCCTAAACTGGCAGAGTTTTGGAAGAGCATTTTTAAATTCTACAGTGACATCTATAGAGTTCAGATTGATCCACATCTCCTTCTTGCCTTGTTTGGTACACAACCTGAGAGTTTATCTCTTACTAAAGACAAGAAGTATGTTATTGCCCTCTCCTCCTTATTGGCGAGACGTTTAATTCTTCTAAATTGGAAAGGGTCAACCCCACCCACACATAATAAATAGATTAAGGAGGTAACAGCTTATATCCAACTGGAAAAAATAGTTTTTTGACACTTGGTTTCCCTTTGTAACATACTTTGAAGGTTTGCAAATATCCGATTGGAATGAAACTTGATATATTTCTGAAATATATATTTCAGATATTAAACTGGCCCAGAAGAGTATCTTAGTTAAAGATTATTATCATCTTAGGTTATTTATTTATGTATTTAATGCATTTTAATGACCTTGTTTTTCTTTTCTTTATGTAGTTAACAATGTTATGCTCTATAAAACATCCTGTAACAAACATCCTCCAAACGTCCTATGAATGTTGCAGTTAAAACACATCATAGGAAAGTTATTTAAAATAGTAAACATCCTTAATTTGTTCTGTCTATCTCTAATTAAAAGATTTCTTTAGAACTTTATTAGAACTTTAGACTAAGTTGTGGGAACGTTTCCTTCTAGCTGAGATGTTGTCTACAATGTTCTATATATACAGTTGTATGCAAAAGTTTTGGCACAGTGTCGAAAGGGATGTTTTTGTTGAGTGAACATCCTGTAACAAACATCCACCAAATGTCCTCTGAATGTTGCAGTTAAAACATTTGAGCGTTCTTTAAAATAGTAAACATCCTTAAATATTTCTGTCTACCTCTAATTAATAGGTTTCTTTAGAACTTTAATTTAGAACTTTAGACTAAGTTGTGGGAACATTTCCTTCTAGCTGGGACGTTGTTTTCAATGTTTTGGCACACATGATCAAATGGCATGTTTTTGAATGTTAATGGAATGTTAAGTGCTTTTGTGATGGATGCTTAGTGGGGGCGAATGCTCCTGGGGTTAGAGATGCTACTGGGTGGTTAGGTACTTGCCCTTTCCTCCAGAGGGAACACACAGGAGACAGCAGGTGCGGTGCAATGGAGACCATTTATTGGGCTGGGGAGCCCCCACACTTCACATCATCACCATCCAGGATAACATCAGTAGGCAGAGCATACAGGCTACATCATAGAGCTAACCACCATACATGCGTACCTGTCGGCATCACTACTCCCTCGAGTCTGAGCAATTAACACTGTAGTGCGCATGCGCTTAGTCCAAGGCACTTAAAGTGACCGTCACACTTTACAAAGAAGACACTTATGCACATTAAAATACACGATTACTGTTTTTTTTTACTTTAGTTTAAAATACTGGAAAAAATTTTAAGTAAACTGGTGTCTGTATTAAAGTACATGTCTTACTTTTTCCAATATGTTAAACTGAGCAAATATAGAAAATACACATTAAAGAAGATTCACATTTATTCACTGTAAGCAATGTTTTATTTTCACTTAGAAAATCAACAAAATATGGCCCGTTCGCCGAACACTGTGTTGCCTCAGAGATCTTCAGTTGCGCTCAGAATTTGTCCTGTTGCATATATTATTGGTTTGAGTAACTGTAGTAAGTGCATTACATTACTTTTATTATCAAATGCATACGATCTCTTTTTGTCTCAATGGATTAAAAACCGCGAACAGAAATGTTAACAAATGTTCATTTTTGGTGTCTGATGTTGATGTCAGATTTATCCCAGTGTTGACAGAAATCCAGAACGCACCACATGGATATTGATGTATTAATGGAGATTGTTGAGCTGGAGGTGGCAGACATATTGGGAATCAATATTGTGTGGTCACACTTGGACTGTGGGAATGTGGTTACATGGTCTAAGTGTGACAAAATGCTGAATAAAAACACCAGCATGTTTTATGATGAGAAATTCAGTCCCAGATAATGACTTTCCATTTGCATTACTTTATCATTTTTAGATTTATTTGAGATATAGCACTATCACATTATATAAATAGAATTTATTGCAGAATTAGTGTGCTATAAAAATGACATTGCCTCACCTTGTCTCAGTAATCTGGGATTATGCAGGGACTAGTAGGCTGTAATCTGTGTTCTTATAATCTCAAGCCGTGACAGCAGAGAGAGCAGAGAAAGAGTTTAAAGGCCTAGTAGTAGTACTGTACAACTGTGTGTGTGGTTATTCTCTTACAGTGTTGTCTGTTACCCATTGGTGAAAAGTAACTGATTAAAGTGCTGCAGTTACTGTACAGTGCTCTATTCTGGGAATTTATTTATTGGATTATTATGAAATGGCAGTACAGTTTTGCCCTATCTCACATGGGTGGGTGGGTTACTTTTACACTCTTGAGTTTCTGCTTGGATAGATTTTCAATACAGTGCATCTACTTGGATAGAGATTTTCTATGTTTGAAAACTATATTGTACTAGATGTACTTTTATGGGTAGTGAAAGTGCTTCCCTGTCCTTCCCCCCAGGCTGCAGATACAGTGGTCCAACTGTCCGAGACTCAGAAGCCCAAACCGAAGTTGGAGGGGCTGCAGTTTGGCACCGTATTCACTGACCACATGCTGGTCATTGAGTGGACCTGCGAAGGAGGATGGGGGAAACCTCACATTCAGCCCTTTGGAAACCTGAGCATCCACCCTGCCTGCTCAGCCCTGCATTACGCTGTGCAGGTCAGTGCTCCAGCAACACTAAGTTAAATAACTGACGATTGGCTGAAGTTTAATAATACAATCCTGTTGCCAAAAGAGTTAGGACAACGATGTACAACTAATTTTAAACCTTTATTTAAATGAAAATGTATATGAAATGTTGAAACTGAGAGTTGGGACAAGATCATGTTCATCACCTCTTAATTTGAGGTGATGAACATGATCTTGCACCTCGCATTTAGGAGAGATGATTGGTGTAGTTTAAAGAGTCAAATGTTTCCCCGTGTGGGTTGTAGAATGTAGGATTTCAGCTGCTTAACAGTTCAGGCACTCCTTTATCATACTTTCCTGTTATAATGCGCTACATTTGTTCAGTCTGTGACCGGTCTGGACTGCAGACAGGTCAGTTAAGCACCCAGACTCTTTTACTACACAAGCAATATATGCAGAATGTGGATATATATATATATATATATATATATATATATATATATATATATATATATATATATATATATATATATATATATATATATAAAACCTATATATATCATTCAGCATCAAAGATGCCTTTACAGATGTGTAAAGCACCCATGCCATGTTTACTAAAGGACCTCAGATGTTACAGATTTTGGCTTTTGAACTGTGTGCCGATAGCAGGCCGGATGGTCTCTCTCCTCCTTAGCTTTACACACATAGCATTAGCATTACACCTTCTCCTAACTTCTTTGAAACATTTGAAACATCCTGACATTAAATTCAAAATAGACACTTGTATTTCAAAGAGCGATACATTTTTCAGTTTAAACATTTGGTATGTGGTCTTTGTACTAATTTAGTTAAATATAAGATTCAAACTGTTGCTGTCTGAACAAAACCTTGTTTTGCTGTGTTTCATAAGGTGAAAACAGCAGCTGGGCTTATTATTGTTTGATCATTTTATTAAAAATGGACCAGTGGAAATTATCCAAAATACTTTTATTGCTGTTGTTACTATTATTATTGGTATTATTTTGCATTATAATTCAGTTTCCTTATACCAAAGGTCAGGTTCAGTTGCATTTTACATGATTTTGTTGTTATAGGCATGACGTGTTTTTGTGTTGAGATTTTCTAGTTCAGCCTGTCTAGCTGTGATAGAAAATAGTAGATGATGTCTTTCACCACAGCACTTGCTATTCCTAGTATATAAGTTTTCAGCCTTTAAATCCACAAAAAGTATTATAAAACAAATCATTAAATATCAGTACATTCCAGCAATTCTGATACATTTTTTAGACTTCAGCATTGACTAAAAATTAATCAGACCCTAATTTTTATACAGGCGGTACATTGGTGTAGTGGTTAGTACGTTGGTGTAGTGGTTAGTACGGTGGTGTAGTGGTTATCACGGTGGTGTAGTGGTTAGTACGGTGGTGTAGTGGTTATCACGGTGGTGTAGTGGTCAGCATGGTGGTGTAGTGGTTTGTATGGTGGTGTAGTGGTTATCACGGTAGTGTAGTGGTCAGTACGGTGATGTAGTGGTTAGTATGGTGGTGTAATGGTTAGTACAGTGGTGTAGTGGTTATCACAGTGGTGTGGTGGTTAGTACGGTGGTGTAGTGGTTAGTACGGTGGTGTAGTGGTTATCACAGTGGTGTAGTGGTTAGTACGGTGGTGTAGTGGTTAGTATGGTGGTGTAGTGGTCGGCACGGTGGTGTAGTGGTCAGTATGGTGGTGTAGTGGTTAGTACAATGGTGTTGTGGTCAGCACGGTGGTGTAGTGGTTAGTACGGTGGTGTAGTGGTCAGCGCGGTGGTGTAGTGGTTAGTACGGTGGTGTAGTGGTCAATACGGTGGTGTAGTGGTTAGTACAGTGGTGTAGTGGTTAGTATGGTGGTGTAGTGGTTAGTACAGTGGTGTAGTGGTCAGCGCGGTGGTGTAGTGGTTAGTATGGTGGTGTAGTGGTTAGTATGGTGGTGTAGTGGTTAGTACAGTGGTGTAGTGGTCAGTACAGTGGTGTAGTGGTTAGTAAGGTGGTGTAGTGGTTAGTATGGTGGTGTAGTGGTTAGTATGTTGGTGTAGTGGTCAGTATGGTGGTGTAGTGGTTAGTATGGTGGTGTAGTGGTCAGTATGGTGGTGTAGTGGTCAGCACTGTCTTATCACAGTAAGATGATCTGGGTTGGATTCCCGGTCCGGGTGGTTCTGTGTGGAGTGTGTATGTTCTCTCCGTGCTTGAGTGGGTTTCCTTTGGGTACTCCAGTTTCCTCCCACAGTCCAAACACATGTAAGGTGATCAGGTGTGAGTGCGTGCTTGAGTGTGTGCTGGCCATGCAATGGACTGGTGATCTGTCCATGGTGTACCCTGCCTTAGTTCGATGGCGCTGGGATAGGCTCTACTGTGACCCTGACTAGTGGGATAAAGCGGAAGACAGTGCATGGGTGGATGGATAATTTTTCTACGTCTCCAAAACAGTGACTTTATAGCAGAACGCAAAACATTCTAAACTTTTAATGTAAGCTAATGTTTCAAAAACATTTGGAGCATATCTATTGGTCCGTTTATAACTGCTCAGTGATGCAATAATAAAGAATAAAAAGATGTTACTATTAAACGGTAGTGTTTATATATATATATATATATATATGTTTATTATACATAATGATTTGTGTAGTAGGCATTGTCAACATTTTTTTTTCAAAATATGCTGTCCAGGTTTAAAATCAAAAGCTTTTTATTTACAACATACAAATGTCTGGGAAAAGCAAATGCACATTCCTGACCTTAATTTAATCTCCCCTGCTGTCGCGTGACCATGCATACCATTGATGTGATCTTTCCTTCCATCAGCTGTTTGAGGGCATGAAGGCTTACCGGGGAAAAGACAACAAAATACACCTCTTTAGGCCCATGCTGAACATGAAGCGCATGCTGAAGTCTGCTCGCAGAGCCTGCCTGCCTGTAAGTCCTGCCTGGCTCTCTACTTTCTCATCCACAGCATCTATTTCAGGGGCCATCAAATAGATACGAACCCTGGGCCCAGTTCTCTCCGAGCAAATGCTTTTGAGTTGGCCCCAAACTAACTCACACCCTCACATTACAAAGTTTGAATATTATCCACAATGCTGAATGTTTTATCATCTTCATCAATTCCAAATAACTGTAGAAGAGCTGAAAAATGTTTGAAAGATGGTTTGAGACGAAAGAAAATGTACACTTGGGCTGAATCTGTCCTGAAGGCTTTGGTAGACCCATATCTAAACACTTAATACACTGAGGTACTTGCTCTGTAATGGTTTTGCATGGCAGTATTGTATGGTTTATGGATTCCAAGTATGGATATTATTGTTAATTGCAAATACAAATAAAAGTATTGGTTACATTAGATTAGATTAATTGTTGTTATTTTTTACAGCTTAAGCCAGAAAAGCTGAATATTCTGTTCTTCTTGGCAAAAACCTTAATTTATAGAATATAATCACTATTTAAATTGTGACATTAGTTAGAAAAACTACAATTAGACGTTGCCTCCAGATCGTTCAGCCCTAGTTTTGGTAGTATAATAATAAAAACAATTACTTTGAGTAAAGCAGTAAAGATTGCATTAAGGGCAGTGGATTCCTATGTGACTATAATGGCGCTATAATAGCAATACTATCTTTTTTAGACTTAAGTATCAAAATAATATTGCATCTTGCAGCCTTTGGTGATTCCCACTCCAGTAAAGTCTAAGACAAACACAACATTTACTGACAACCCAGTGACTTCTGAGAGACTTTCTCTTTCACACTGGCTCATTTGATTTGTTTTGTTCCCAGAATATCCAAATGCTATTATTAGAGTGTTTATTTTTGTTGCATTGATGTGTTTTGTAGCTTCCAGATTAAACAACTATTTTTGCATGAACAGTTTACAGAAAAAAAAGATTTGTTCTTAAAATAAGTTAACATCCAGAGCAAACTTAAATATGAGATTTATCTGCAACATTTAGTGCACAATTATTTGTTTGCTAAGTTTAACATAAATATATAAATATGAGCAAATAAAGATTATTAATGTGCAGAAGTGTGTTTTTATGTAAGAAAATCAAGATTATTTTAATTTAATATAAATTAACCAGGGACGCCCAAACTTGTGCACACAGTGTAATTGGGGGAGACATGGACCATGATATATAATCATACTCACTGTGTATCATGACTATATTATATCTTTGCCTTTATATAATATATATGTTGCAGAGTTTTGATGGTGCTGAGTTACTGGACTGCATCAGGAAACTAATAGAACTGGACCAGGAGTGGGTTCCTCAGTCTGATTCTGCTAGTCTTTACATTCGCCCCACCTATGTGGGAACTGAGGTAAGTTTGGTTCTTTCCAACCCAGTCTGTGTGAGGCCATCCTTTGTTTGGGTCTGTTATGCAAGTAGCTTGCAAAAGAAATGAATAAATACAATTCCTTTGTTTTCACTTTGATACAACTGGCGCTCTTTGTGCTATAGGACTGGGATCCCTTTCTACTTTCTTCTGCTCTGATATCTGTCCTCTATTTTGTCGTTTTGTTATTAGATTGTGATGTTCTGTTGTTTTGTTTGCCTGGTACTGTTGTGTTAATATAATTTGTAAAGCAACCTTGAGTTTGGGATCAATAAAAGGAGCAATATGGTTTTCATGTACTTGCATTTAACGCAAACATAATCATATCTTGAATATTTAACCTTTATTCATAACAAGCATGACTCAGCATGAATATAATATCTGTGAATTATGTGAACGCCTGGTAAAATTACAAGTTTGGTTGATTTTTAAATGAAAATAACTGCACATCCTTTGCAGATAATATATTAAGTGCATTTGTTAATTGCAAAATAAATAAAATAAATATATCAATACAAAATGTATAAATGCATAAATAACAGATATAAATAATAATAAAACTTTGCCAATATAGCTAATATAAATTGTGCACTGAAATTTACAGAGTTTGCTGTTTTAAAGTTTGATTTCTATAATCAATTTGTGTTTATTTATTCATTGTCATTTAAAAAATCAACATAAATTTTAACCTGGGCGTTCAGACTTTTACATATGAGTGTACACGTGACAGTGTTTAAATGTATAGCTCTACTGTTGTGTGTTATATGTTACAGTTTATGTTTAAGGCTACCTTGTGTTTGTGTGTCTGTCTGTTTGCAGCCATCACTAGGTGTGAAGAAGCCCTCACGCGCTTTGCTGTTTGTGATCCTCAGCCCTGTTGGCTCATACTTCAGCACAGGAGCCAAACCTGTATCTCTGTGGGCCGACTCCAAATACATCAGGGCCTGGAGAGGAGGAACAGGGGACTGCAAAATGGGAGGGTGAGAAAAAAATAGAGAGACAGGAACATCTTTAGCAAAATAACGCTCTACTGCTTTGACCATTTTCTGTGAAAATGTCACCACATGAGTCCTGATTCATCCTGATTCAGCTCTCACCAGCTCTGTTGCAAGTGAAATGCCTCTGCTAGGATTAAAGCAGTGAATTTGTGCGTATAAACCGAGCTTAATTTGTAAGCCATCTGTAATATCCATTCTGGCTAACACAGGAAAACAAAAACTCACGCATTACATTGTGGTTCTAACTTGTTTTTTACCAATGTGTTACTCACAAACAGATGTTTCACTAGTCTGCAGTTCTGACCTCTAAACCGCCACATGCCAGCATCTTTAATGTATTCAAGACTTTAGGGTTTGTACAGTCATGAACATCTTGAAACAGTCATGGAACAGAGGAATTTGATTTTATAGACTTTTCCTTCATGCGGTATGTCATTTTTACACATTTAAAACACTAAAGATTTAAAACAGCAAACGCTGCGAAGCCTTGAGATCAATAGCTGTGAGTATCTCCGGCCTTGTATGCTGGCACCTCAGACGTTATAGTGATAACTCCTGCATTTAATGTAGATCGGGAAGATAAGAACAATTCGTGTTTCGTGCTTGATTAGTGTTTGCTAATTCTAACAGCTGATGTAATATAAAAACAGAGATACAACTTTTGGCATTTAGCACTAACTAACAGTAACAGAAGAGGTAATATATTAATGGATGTATTGCTCTAGAAAGTTATTAGTGTTAACATTAACAGAAAGTATAAAGATAGTCACTAGCCATTAATCCGTTTAAACTTCTTTCCGACTTGCTGGTCATGAATGCTTGTGATGTTTTAACGTTTAAATAATGTAGGTAATTTTTCTCAGAACAGCTATCACAGTATTTTAATATCAGATGATATTAAGGTTAAGCAATTATTAACTTAATGAACTCAAGCTTAATGAGTTTCCTCAGTTTTATGAATATTTAAGCATTTAGCTTACAGGTAACTCTCGGGGCTTGCAGACCATGAGTGAAGTACACAAAATAAAATACCCATTTATTTATCAAATATATAGATGAAAAGATTGGAATTTCATGGAACTTCCTGGACTTTACCCCCATGCTGTATGTCATTTTTACACTGAAACATGTAAATTTTTATCTAATGTTATATAAAAAATTGGAATTCCACTGTTCAAAAGCGTCCAAACTCTGAGACTTGCTGTTCCACCAGTTAAACCCAACACATTTACCTTTCTAATGTATTGGGCCACATGAAATGAACCTTTTCTATTTAGAAGAGTAATAGTTTATTCTTTAAAATATGAATAGGTTACAATTAGCCAGTTGAAGAAAATACATTATCTGCCCTCTACGAGGATATAGGAGGCATCCATATGACAGATCAAAATTAGCCAAACCGTAATCACTCAGTAAATGTTTTGAGATGTCTCAAAAGAGAAGCCAAGAGAAGTTTGTTTTTATCAAATTTAATAATAGTGTGCTGCAGGAAAAATGTTTAACATCTCAGTTTAAAGTAAGAGAGTGTTTATTTTTCAGCAGTACCGTATTTTGGTACGTGCATCAGTATTACTGGTGAATTACCAGTGCATACAAGTCAGTGGACAATTTAGAATGAATGATAATCAATGAGAAAGTCATGAAATTATATTACAAAACAAAAAACTCACAGTTGTAAATAAAAAATGCATAAAACATGACCACATTTACGGACCACGAGTCTGTCAGAAGTAGTTTGCACACGAGTAAAAATAAATCCAACAACAAAATCAATGATCCAGTTCCTAAGGGCTATTTGAGCTATTTAGGGTAAAGGTGAACATACCTGGTATGAAACTTGGCATTACGCAATGTGTTTGTGCTCTTGTGTCCCAGCGTTCTTAGAATAGTAGTATCAGCTCCCGTTTTGAAAGTCAGGACACGTACATTATTTTCTTTTTCTCTCCAACCAGAAATTATTCTCCAAGTAACTAAACATTTGTGAAATCTTGGTGAAACTTTGAGGCAGGGCCACCAAAATGTGTTAGAGCTTTTTAAAGATTTACAAAATGGTGGCGCAGCAGAGTCACTGGGGGTGATGACGATGGAGCCATGGTAGTTTGGCATGGAGGATGTTGTGACCGTGTATACAAAGCCTCTTTATTTTCAGGAACTATGGTGCTTCTATCTATGCTCAGTATGAGGCGGTGGATTATGGCTGCCAGCAAGTGCTGTGGCTCTACGGGGAGGATCATCAGATCACGGAAGTCGGCACGATGAACCTGTTTCTTTACTGGGTCAATGAGAAAGGAGGTAATGTTTGCTGTTAACCCAACTCTGGCTTAATGTGTGATTGGAGGCGGCATATCTGGCATTTGTTTGCTGTGCCAGTCCAAGAAAAACACTGGTGCAGTGGCTCATATGGATGGTAGGTGGATATCTTTGGAAGAGTGCCATGAAATATGTTCTGCTACTTTTCAATGACGGGGAATACTAATGGAAAAACACTCCACACAAAAAGTAATTGAATAAATTAATAAAACCTGATGACCATTGTTGAAAATCTGTTATGATCTGGCCAGTGTTGTTATAATCAAAGGATGGTTTCGTTTTCCTGTGCACTAGTGACCTCTAGTGGTCAACAAATATAAAATAAACACATTTGGAGAGAATGACAGCATATGAGTCACTGCCCCTTGTCTTACTTCACTGACACGATTGAGTGTTTGGTGTTTTCTTTCTTAGAGTCTGTTAATTTAGCCTAAATCCAGATAAAATGCCTTTGGTTGTGTTTCAGCAGGATGATGTTAAAACCATATTACAAAGCTTTCATGAACATTTATTAAACATCTATGACATACCAAGTGTAAATATTTATTTTGTAAATTTATCTGAATTACAGTGGAAAGCTGAAAACCTATATGCTTAGGGCTGAGTAACAGACAGTGCTGTGTGATGCCTGTTGGCTCTATAGGGCCACTGAGGTTAAAACAGTTTGATTTCAGGAGATGTTGCCTCAAAATAAATGAAATAGGTCACTGCATCTCAGGCAATCTGTGTTTTTTCTTTCCAGAGGAAGAACTTGCAACACCTCCACTGGATGGGGTCATCCTGCCAGGCGTTACAAGGCAGAGCATTCTGGAACTGACACGCAAATGGGTAAAGACTGGGTTCAAGCAGTGGGAGAAAACCAACCGTAATCTTCTCTGACTTAATTAAGCCTGATATTACATACTCTTTGCTCGTGTACATCAGTGCTCTGAGATTTTGAGCAGATTAACTGGTTTTCAAGCCATGTGTCACTGTAAATCTGCAGTTCTGAGTAGATGAGACATGAAAATCAAAAATGTAGCATGTCTCTTTCCATAATTCTGTTCCATGCTCTCCATCATCACACTACACCATCATCAAGAAGAGGTTCCAGCTTGTTTTCAGTATGCTAAAGGGCAAGTGCTTCACAGCCACAGTGTCTTCATTCATGAGTCTAATCAAGCTCAGGAACATGTCCTTGTTTCTACACTCATCAATGTACCATTCTCAGAACTGCAGTGACACTGACATGGTGGTGTGTTAGTGTGTATTGTGCTGGTGTGAGTGGATCAGACACAGCAGTGCTACTGGTGTGTTTAAACACTGTGTCCACTCACTGTCCACTCTATTAGACACTCCTTGTAGATGTAAAGTCAGAGCTGATCTGTTGCTGCATTGTTTGTGTTGGTCATCCTCTAGTCCTTCATCAGTGGTTACAGGACACTGTGTTCAGGATATTTCTGGTGGACAATTCTTAGTCCAGCAGTGACACTGAGCTGTTTAAACAGTGATCCTCTCACACCAGTACAACACACACTAACACACCACCTCCACTTCCGTATCACTGCAGTGCTGAGAATGACACACCACCTAAATAATACCTGCTCTGTGGCTGTCCTGTGAAGGTCCTGACCTTTAAAGAACAGGGTAACAAGATATACAGAGAAACAGATTGAGTGTAGAAACAAGTATGTGATCTTAATAAAGTGCTCAGTGAGAGCACATTCACAGAAGTACTGTATGTTAGTGTTCAAATAACATGTTTTGTTGAATTCCATGTAATTTTCACTTCATATCATATTTTAATGCACAATTAGTGATTGGGTGTGTGTATATATATATATATATATATATATATATATATATATATATATATATATATATATATATATATATATATATATATATATAAAAGGTGACACAGTGGTGTAGTGGTCAGTTATATATATATAAAAGGTGCCACAGTGGTGTAGTGGTCACTCCTCACAGTTATATGATCTGGGTTGGATCCGGGTGGTTCTGTGTGGAGTGTGTATGTTCTCCCCAAGCTTGAGTGGGTTTCCTCCAGGTACTCTGGTTTCCTCCCACTGTCCAAACACATGCATGTTAGGTTGGTCGCTCACTCTAAACTGCCCGTAGGTGTGCGTGTGTTGGCCCTGCAATGGACTGGTGGACTAGTGGGATAAAGCAGCAGATAATGGATGAAAAAAAAAAATATATATATATATATATATATATATATATATATATATATATATATATATATATATATATATATATACCTAATGCATTAAACCCAGCAGATAAGTAGGCATAGTGCACTGCAATTTGCAGAACCTGTCATTTTTTAATGACGTGTTTTCACTTCAAAAATCAACAAAACACATTTAAGCAGGGGTGTTTAAATGTAGGCACCTCGTTTTCCGTGTCTCAACTACATGTATGCTTTCCTGTTTTATTCCTGTCTGCAGGGTGAATTTCAAGTGTCAGAGCGGTACTTGACCATGTCCGATCTGTGCCTGGCTCTAAAGGAGAACCGGGTGAAAGAGATGTTTGGCTCAGGGACAGCATGTGTGGTCAGTCCAGTTGGCAGGGTGCTGTACCAGGGAGAGGTAAGCTTGAAGTGCTGCTTTTGCAGATTGCATGTTCCATACAGATGCAGTGTACATGAGACATTGCACAGAAAAGTGTTCTTTTGTGCAACCATAATATTAAAGACTACATCACTAGGGGAATCCAACCTGCACACTCAAACGGCAACCTCAAAATTGCACTTACTTGTAAAGTACCGGTACTAAATAATGGGTCCAAAAACAAGCTTGGGACAAAATAGGAAGTACACAAGAAAAAGTTCAGTGAAGAGAAGTTCACAGAAGTCTGTTTAAACAAATGTGTGTGCAGAACCTTCACTGTGCGTCAACAGTTAATGAGTGCAGCTGGCTAGATGTGTGATGGATCGGCTGTGAATTGTGGAGGCGTTAATATATAGATATAGATTCACTGAGCAATTGAAACTGTTGTAGACAGAGGAAAACTGAGAAAGAAGAAATTCTCTCTGGAAGATCTGACAGAGGAGGCGAGTCCCATCTGCTAAAAGAAGAGCAGTTTGTACGGAAAACAAATACAATTAGATCTACCAGCACATTTGTAAATTAATTTAAAAAAGAAAGGTCCATGATCCACCACCCCAATAATACGTGCTCTGTGGTGGTCCTGTGGGGGTCTTGACCATTAAAGAACAGGGTAACAGGTATAGAAACAAGGTGGGGGGTTTAATGTTATATATACCTACTGCTCAGTTGCTCAGCATTTTATTGCACAACTCACTTTGTACACTTCAGACTGCCGTGAGAACTAAACACAATGATATATATACAGTACTATGTAGAAGTTTGAGTCACTTGGGGACATTATTATATTTAAAAAGCTGTATTTCCAGACAGGAAGCTTTTATTTACTCAGTAACACACTTTATTTTTAAAATATTTAAACAGTATTAATACAGTAGGTAATGCTTTTTTCATACGTCAATGTGTTTATTTAACCCTTTCCAAGCAAGTAGTATTATTTACAGTTCTCATCTAATACCTGCTTATATATATATATATATATATATATATATACCTTATAACTTTCTGTTGGGGTATAATTCTAATTCTGCTTTGGTAAAAAAATCCCAGAAATATAGGAAATAATAACACACACTGTGCACAACTAAGCACATTCTGCACTTCTAAGTTCTCGGTATGCCCTGGTATGGCTCTGAGAGTTTAAATAGTGTTATACTGTTGGTAAATATTTTTTCAGTTTGAGGACATTGCCTCCGTCTAGCCACTATGACTGCTGCCGTTGTTAAAGGATGTCTCCTAATTACACACTTTTGGGACACTCAGACTGATTTATGCTAATTTAATAGTATTAAGAGGTGGAGAAGATTCCATGCCAAAACTGGGCACTGCTAGTTGCCCAGCGTAAAGCCTTCTCAGAAGAGTACAGGCTGTTACTGCCTCAAAGGGAGGACAAACTCCTTATTAATACCCTTGATCACTGCCAAATTTACAGTGGCGTTTAGAGCAAATAACATTGCAGGAACACATTTTCTTATTTATAAATGAGAACTTTGGGGGATATGTGGTGCTACTGCCCTTGTCCACCATTTGCATGAGCGGTGATTCATAACAGAACGCTGCGCTGCAGAAAAACTAAACTACCAGAACTTTTTTCCTAGTTAAAAACTGAATTAATGATCTTTTCCAGTTTTGCTTTCAAACATGTTCGGTCACACATGCAAGTCATCAACAAATTAGGCTTGCATGCTTTGCGCGTGGGAAGAATAATACACTTTTAAATGCATCTCAGTTCCGCATTCAATGATTCCATTTGCAGTCATTTGTTGTTTTAGTTGACTCACAACAACTGCAACATACAACGTGAAAAATGTATGTAAAACCGGAATATCTGAGGGAACATTTATGCTATAACTGCTATAATCAGCATTAAAACCAGGCAAGTCAGGATGTAGCAGTGTTAGCTTGGAGCTAACATAACATTGCACCTTAAAGTTATTAATAGTTTGAATAAAGTTATTAATTTGAATAAAATTCAACACTAAAAAAACACTAAACACTGCTATATACACACACACACACACACAAATACATTTTCCTTTCTCTTTATTTTATGGTTTGGACATCTGTTTGAATGGCTTTAAACCAGGCACTTTTTTAAGAACACGTCCTTGTTATTTATGGATCTTTGTCAGCACTGCACTGACACTGAGGCTCTGGTATGAGTGGATTAGACACAGCAGTCCTGCTTGAGTGTTTAAACAATGTGGCCACTCACTGTCCACTCTCTGCCTTGTTTGTCCACTTTGTAGATGTAAAGTCAGAGGTGCTAGCTCATGTGTTGAATTGAAATGCATGGAGAATGTTTTTATAACCATATATTGGTACCTTGAGTTGTCAGGAGATGCCTGGAGACTCCCACTAAAAATATATCTAAAAAACACTTTTTAATTTTTGTTTATTTGGGGCCAAATTTTTACCACTCGTGCTTCTTTGCCTAGAATCAGCAGCTTTGGTTTTTGGGTATCTTTGTCCCTTTTGGTTCCTAAACAGTTGTTGTTGAGCATTAGTCACTGGTGCGCTTTAAATTGTTAACATTTACGTTGTTATTGTTTGTTACTTAAGACACAATTACTGCAGTGCTAAACCGAATCTATGAATCTGTGTTTAGAACGTTATCTGCATAAATGACCATTTATGTTTGTAATTTAGGCCTAAATTACAATTTAAGCTCGTAATTTGTGTATATAGCACTTGAGCAGAATACATCCTCTTTTTACCTGAAACTTGTGCAAAAGGCTTAACCCATATAATATACCTGCTTCCCAGTATTCATTCTTGCTTTACCTTAACTGGCTAGAACTGGTATCTACAGTAAATGTTAGTCACTTGCTTTTTCACCTCTCTATAGAATCTTCAGATTCCCTGTGAGAATAACTGCCCTCCGCTTGTCTCTAGACTGCTGAAGGAACTTTTGGATATCCAGGTGAGGCATCACACACACACACACACACACACACACACACACACACACACACACACACACACACACACATACATCACACATACACACACGCATACATCACACATACACAAAAATGTTAAGAATACAGAAATTAAGTATCCATATTAAGTCCAAGGCGGAATTTTGAATAATTGCCCTTTACATTTTAGGAGAATACTTTTGAATACTTATCTACCAAATATTTATAACATCAAGAAACGCCATCAATTCTTATTTTTTAAAATTAGCATGACATATATAAAGACATACTCTATAAACAGCTTATTTACAAATACACCAATGTTCCCGCTAAAGCCTGAGTATACTGATAAACTCATGTGCTGAGCCGGTTCTTTGTCTCATCTTAGAGCAAATTGAATACCAGAGTTAATTTTGACAGCAGATTCTCATTTAGTTTTAGTTATAGTCTTTTGACTAATATGTCATTTAGTTTTAGTCATAATTTGGTCATCTGAATTGTTTTAAGTTTTAATCTAGTTTTAGTCGACTAATTATCATAAGAATATAGACTGGACTAAATCTACAGGTGATTCAATCGACTATAATATAAACAGTGTAAATGCTTTTTCTTCAGTCCCCTTCAATTATTTAAATTATTATATATACTTACACAATATGAAACATTTATTAACCAGTTATTGAATATTATTCATGATTGAAAGAACAATACACACAAAAACAGATCTCTTCCATAACTGCAAAATGAATAAGAGAAAACTGCTAGTTTATCATTGTATCACCTTTTTATTTTTTTATCTCTTATTTGATAATTGTTACTACAGCTGTCAAGTGCTGTTAATCTAATTAAATTACATGCTTTGTGATTAACTAAACTTCATTAATTGCATTTATCACTTTTTACTATAAAAGTATTTTTAATTGTGCAATTCAAATAAATTTTAGAAAATCAATGAATGAATAACAGGCAGACTTTCATTCCACATTTCAATTCCACATCTCTTTATTTCAGTCACATAACTTACCAGACATCTCTAGGTCACAGTGTTTACTAGAGGCACACACTGCACATTATGTGCACTAATTAATTGCAAATAAAACTAATCTGTTTAGTGCACTTTCTAGGGACATGATGATTTTGGAGATTTTCTCTAAAGACAAACGCTAAACTGTCTTTCTCTCTGTTGACAGTGTCTAGACAACTTAGTTCATGAGTAACGACAGTTCACAGGCTGGTATAGTCTTCCCGGGTTCAGATAAAATTTGCGCAAGTGTGCATTTGATTGGAAATCTATCCGGCTTGTCCTGCCTCTCCAAGTACGCTAAAGTAGTTATGATTGGAAGTTTTCCTAACTTATCCCTGCCTTTCACAAAACTAAATCAGTTGTGATTGGATGTCAATCCTGCCAAACATTGTCATCTCGTTTTTATTCGTTGAAAGTGTCGTCATAGTTTTCATTCTTTAATGTAAGTTTTATTTAGTTATTGTCTCGTTTTTGTCATGAAAAAAGGGTTTGTTGATGAAAACTATGAAAATCTAAATAGTTCGTCAACAAAATTAACACTGCTAAATACATGTTGTTAATTTAAAAATCACTGTTACACACGTTAAAGTCAGATTTGCCAGATTAGATTGGCACATGGCCAACTGTTTGCTGAGAGCAGTTTGATTGTGGGAACAGCAGCGGACTGAGAGCCGAAATAATGTTGAGAATTTCAAGTTTTAATGAAAAATATTAACAAAATAAAAACATGAAAAAAAACGCCAACAAGTTACAGCAAAACAGTGTGAATAGAAATTACAACAGTTTTTCACATTATCAATATATATTGAGAAAGTGTTGTGCATATTTCTGAGTATTAATATTGAAGTGTTTACAGAAACTCTCGCAGTTTGTTTAGTAAAAGCAAATGTTTATTTTAGTCAAAGAGAATCACACAATTATGGTGACTGAAGGTGGAGCATACGTTATGTAAGGTGAAGTTAATATGAAAACAATTAATCTCATGCTCGAAACATTAACAGTTAATATATTTGATATATTAGGAGCATGTTTTCAAGTGCTGTTGCAAATGTCATATATTATGAACACTTGAAGGACTCCTGAAAGTTCTAATTACAAGTGAGTAAATTGGAAATAATGATGAGTAATGAGTTAATAATTTAATCTGACATGTAATGATTTGCGTCCCAGTACTGGAACTAGATCTCAAATTAGATGCTCTATTCAGCATTCAGTCTGATCTTGAATGTTATTCTGTGTCGCAGCCCAAAACACAGTGATGTTCTTATTTATTTACCTGTTTAATTTTAGATCTCCAAGTTTCTTTTCAGTTCTGTTTTGATGTTGGCAGCTGAAAACTAGTATTTAAAAATAATACACAAAAACAGGACTGAAACTGTACTTCAGTAGTGATGCACCAAAGTGAAACTCATGAGGCACATGCAGCCAAAAACCAGAAAAATTGTTTCATTTGTTCAGTTTACTATTAAACCTAGTGTACGCTATAATGTAAAACTATTACATTATTATTATTATATGCCAAAATTATTATATGCCAAAATTACAGTATGTGATAAAAAGTTTGGTCATAAATTAATAGTCTAACTTTATATTATTATTATATATGCGCCATGAAATCCAACATCTTCGACAATAGAGAATGAGTGATCGTCCAATGAACACCACAACACCGGGATTTTTTAACCTCAGGTGGTACAAATCAATAAGTGCGCTGGTGGGATCTACCAGATATAAGTTAGGAGAGACAAAGTCAGCGGTGAGCTGATAAATCCCCCAAATAAGCCCTTGTCCACATGTACATGAATATTTTTTATTTATTTTTTCTGTATGCTTTGCTTTTCCGTCCACATGCAAATGTCACTTAAAGCTGAGCCTTTTCAAAACTCCTAACAGGGTGAAGATATTCTAAAGGTAGAACAGAGTACTTAACTTGTAGCACCGAGAGAGCATCTTCTTTGTTTAACATCACTGCTAACCAGACTTGTTACAGGTGTAAACATAAACCTACAATTACTTTTACGCTGTCGTGTCAGCGTTAGAAGTGCTGTCAGTAGTGCAGTATGTAATGTTCCAGAGGGTGCTGTTTGGGACACAGCCTTACTGTCTAACATTAATGTTAGTCTAGTCTAGTCAGGAAACCTCAACATACCTTTATTATCATTTCATTTCAGCATCATGCCACCAAAGAAAATAATACTTTTTTTGGTTATATACATATATAATCCAGACTGCATGTATAATTTAAAATTGGAGCATCTGTAGTTTGTAAAGTGATCTGTAATTGAATTGATCTAATAATAAACAGAAGTACATATAATGTTGTATTTTGTTTATTTATATATAACTTACTGTAATTCCACAAATGTTGTTCTACGTCACTATACATACAGTGATTTACTACCTTACCTACAATGGAATCAGCTTGTAGATAATATTTTAGGGAATAGGGTGGGCTTTGATTTATATTAGTAAATGTGTCCGCCCCAAACCCGCTCCTACACCCTTGTGGTCAGAAATTTTTTTATAAGTTATCTAAAAAGTTACCTAGCTGTAATAACTTTTTTAAGGCATCTGATTGGCCAACATGGCTTTACGTTTAGGGTTATATCGCCGCCGGATGGTTTGGCATGCTCCTGACAGCGTCTGACAGTGCATTTTTCATGAGGAAGATTTTCTTTTTTAAACAGTAAATGTATGGATTGTTTTTAAATGAAGGAAACACGGTTTTTAAAAACATCTGTGTACTTGTGGACTAGGCCTAAACCGCACCCTCAATACAAGCTGGAATGAAACTCTAAACTAAAACACAGGACACATATGATAACAGTTCTCTTGCCTTATTAAATAAAGCTTTTGAGTAATAAGCTTCTTCTCCAGCCAAGCCTGTGACTGGTAAGAACTGGCACACCTGTAAAAATAAAGAGAGAGAGAGAGAGAGAAAACAAAAAAGACAAACACGATTTTGCTTATTTTTTATATTTTCTTACGCCCGTAATTGCTTCCAATATTCACTCACCTTGTTTAGTTCTTTGCTATATAGTTTTCCTAATAGCGGTTTATGTCCCACAGCAGAGATTTTTGTTATTTTGGTTTTATAAAGCCAGGTATTTTGGTTATATAAGTCCAGGTTACTCATATTATTGAAATAATAACTGTTAACTTTTGTTCTTCGAACTAATTATTATATGCCAAAATAACAGTATGTGATAAGTTTTGTCATAAATGAATAGTCTACCTTTCCTTTAACACTATTATTGCAGTTATCAATAAGAAATATCCAGAATTGTTCCAAATAAACCAGCTCAGGTTTCAGTTAATATCTGTGGTGTCACTTGAAATGAACACTTATTGCTTCTTAATACTCGGGTACAGATCGTTTACAGTTCTGTTCCCTCTTCTACTGTTTCTGTCATGGACGTTTCATGAACAGCATGTTGTTTTTTAAAAACATAAAGATAAGAGGACTGGAATCAGATCAAAAGGTGCTCAAATAGAAGCCAAGACTAAGTTTACTCCTTTGATTTTTTTTTTTGGAAGGACAGGTTTGATAGCCATGCATTCAAGTGAATCTGCTACTGTTTATAAAGAAGCATGCTGCCATCACAGCTCATGTTGTTGTGGAAAGCATTTTTTTAAAACAAGCTGTTGGAATCGGATCCAGGGAACAGGTGGAGGGTTTTAACTCTGAGGCGTTTTTTTGCTCTGTTTCATTAATTTGACAAAACTAAAAGCTGTAATACTTGGTCCCATTCCCACAGACTAAACTATGCCAGTAATTTTCTTACTGACAGTGCCCTACAGCTGAGATTCATGTTGGGGGTCCCAGCTGTGTTCTTACTGGAAGGGAGGAACTTCAGGTCACGTGTCTCCATGATTAAATGTTTAATGTGGTGTATCTCCCGTCAGCCGAAAGCCTAATTTTATAAACTTTGTGTGTCCAAAACACATTGGTGAGGGAAGTTATCTTGTAGGTAATCGTGCCAGCTGTCAACGATACAAGGCTTCTCTTCCTCTTTGTGTACATTTGGGCCAGTGCAGAGGAGTGTGAGCAGCCTATGACTATGATATCTTTATCTATCTCTTTTTTTTCCCCCGTTACTCCCACTCTACGTCTTAATCTCTCCTACTCCCCCTCTCTCGCTCTGTCTCTGGTCATGAGGCTGACAGCGCGGGGCTAATGTGGGATTAATGGTTACCCATAGAGAGGCAGCGAGCAGATAGGGCCAGACATCTCTCCTGAAAGCACTCATTACGCTCTCCCCGTAATTACACTAAACCTAATTATTGTCCCAGCCTTTTGTGATCTTCAAAGCCAAGACGTGACAAATAAAGCCGCTTGAGAGTTGCACGACGCGGAAAAAAAGCTTAATGAACAATAAAATCGACAAAATGCATAAGGAGGCGAGGAAAAAAAAAAGTGCGAGGCGATGTTAAATCTGTTGACATTTAATTTGTTGGTGCAATGGAAGCATGTGTCCCACTGGAGCACAACATTGGGCACAAACAAATGCGTCGCTTGCGAGGCTGCAATGGAGGGATGAAAGATGGGTTTACTAACACGTCCCTCCGTTTCTCTTTCATGTTAATTAGAAATCGCGTCCTTTTGTTTCTTTACCCGGGCGTTTATTTATTCTCCCATTCCATCCATTAGAACAAATTTGCAACATGAGACGCAAATAATTGGATTTGTCTCTATGGCTGTCATGGAAGGGGGAACATTTTGTTTTGAATTGTCTTGCAGTCGCCGCATTCACAGATCTGCTTATGGATATTTGGTTGTTGGGACTTCTTTCTGGATGTGTTGTGGCTGCTGCGGATGTGGAACTGTCACCTCTGACCTCCTAAATTTGCCTTTCTTTGTTTTTTTTGCAGTACGGGCGGACTCCAAGCGACTGGGTCGTCCTCGTATAGACGGGCCTTGATGTTGTAGAGGCTCGATGAAACAAGACAAACGCTAGCACGCACGCACACATACAAACGAACACGCCTCATGTGCCCAGTGTAAATCTCCAGACTTGCTGACACACTGACTTATAGTGGCCTTCTTCTAGACTGTAGGAGGATCATATCTCTGATCTTCAAGAGAGGTTGTGTAGGATGCAGGCTGTTGAAGCCTTTGCTCGTGGAGTTACCCAGAATTAATTAAATGTATGATGGCACAACCCAAAAATAGTCACTATGAAATAGTTTACTATGACTGCAGGAAATAACAATCCAACTGACACACAAATCGACCAATCACAAGTCCTGTATTAGGCATGATGCATAAAATCTTAAAAATTATAATCACAACATAATCAGTCCCTCAGGAAACACAGAAGTGCAAAGAGCATCTGTGGTTAGGACTACTGGTCACTAGACTGAACTTAGCGGGAACAATAAAACGAGTGTACAGATAAAGATATCAGACTCTGCGTTTCATGTGGGTGGAGCGTCTGTGGCTGAGACAAGTAGATCCCAGACCCCCTCAGATGATATACCTGTTGCTGCGCCCCCCACCCTTGTGCGCATATTGCCACGATACATTTGTCCATCGTTCCAACTAAAAATATCAAACGTATTTATGATGCGATGAGTAAAAAAAGTTAGATCTGTATCGGTTCACCCTGAAGACCTGTTTAGAGCACAAGGATGAAGAAGGAAGGTTCTTTATTAGTAATCTAAAAGCAGCCACCAGACACTAGTTGATATGAGGACACATAATGTTGCTGTCTAAAGAAAAACAAGTACCTCCAAAATAGTTACTTTACAGGCGAGGCCAAATATGCTCTTTACTTTCAATGTAGGTTAATGTAAAGAGATTTTATATTTAGCAAATCTGAAGCACGGCTGCTAAGTTCAAAGCACTAATCGCAGAACAATGTAAAACTAAAAATTCATTAAAGCCATAAACTACACCTGAAACTTAACACATTATACAAGCCTTAACAACAGTTCCCACTTAATTCACACAAACACACACAACTGAGTATTAAAAATTCACTCGCAGTGAGGAACTCTGTTTATCTGAATTGATCTGAAATTAAGTTATGTCACATTTATATACGTATTTGATCTTTTCTGAATATAAATAGAAATTGTAGAATGTTTTAAAATTGTAGTAATTTGAAAAAGAATTAACAAATATACTGTTCGGCTGATTCCCTGTAGGCTGTGTTAACTAAAGTATCTTATTAACAACAATTGCAACAACAGTAAATAAAGAATGAAATATCTAACTATTAGAGCACAGCTTGTCATGCACTGGATATTAGAAACATCCCACTTATCTCATTACTCCTGCATACACACTAGTGCACAACACTACCCAGAACTCTGAAGTTGACTTTCGATCAAACTGAGTATTGAAAATCCACTCGTGAGGAACTCTTGCTCAGGAGTTGGTGAGTGAAGTGCAGAGCTGTGTTCTGTTGTCTGCATTGGGGAGGTAACTGTGTACTTGTGCACATGGTCAATGGAAGTGTTAGATCCCAGTTTGGGAACCACTAATCTAGGCCGAAGAAGGAGATTGTACATACATTCACAGAGGCTCTGTGGGATGCAAGCTTTTGAAAAATAGGCTGGTGGAGTCACTCAAAATTTATAGTGAAACCCACGTGATGACATAAAAACATTCACAAAATAATTAAAAAAGATAAAATATTTTAAACAAACGAACAAAGAATGTCTTATACAAATAGTATGAATAGTAAATAACAGACAATTCATATGCAAATGTGCAAATTTTGGTTTCAGAGTCAACTGTGGAAGTGGCTCGAGCTGAAGGACATTCTCTTTAGAGCTTTTTATGCATTTGCATAAATGATGATGTTTGCTGTGATGATGTTGAGCACTTCAGCGAACATCACAGAAGGTCTATGAGACCGGTGGCCATGGACCAGAGTCTGGAGATTTACACTGGGCAGCCCACGTGTTGAGAAATGCACAGAAATTTGAAGATGAACAGGAAAACCGAGTCTCTTGGTTGATTCTTTGTAGTATGCAATAATTATTTCTTGATTGCGATGTTCCCTTTTCCATGTATTTGCAGTTCTGTCTCTTGTCACGTATTGATCTACATGGGTCACGTGCAGAATTTTGCACTTAACATATAATCTGTTTCAACACTCTTTAACCTACGCACAATAAGAGTTGGATGTAGATTATGATGATAATGACTTGATGACCAGCATTACTTTGCCAAATACAATATAGTTTGCAATACAGTAAAGTACATGAGATTTCAGCACCGCTGAGCGAAAAGAATCGAAGGTTAACAGGCTTTAAAAGAAACACATTCCGTGAATATTATATTTGGTGATGTGCAATAAATGTGGTAGATGGTATGAGTACAGCAGTTTTATTATCTCACATAGTAGAAGACGAATAAGCCTTGCATCACAGATAAAATGAACAAAGCATTTTCTTTCAACCAACCATGGGCTTCACTATGGAGGCTCATGGAGGTACATATGTACATTCTGGAGGGCACAAGTGCCAGATAATGATTCCCTATACTGATAACTAGAGGAGATTCAGTACATTAAGAGCTTCACACTCAAAGGGAGTATTCACGTGTCCATAATAACAATGTGTTCACAGTAAAAGCAATGTTAGTACAAATGTCTTATCCTAGAACCTCTAGACCCGTGTTGCCTTGATTGACGTTATAGCGTTTAGAAAACAAAGCACAATTTGTTTAATCGTAGTTCTATGTTTTATACTGTAGATGCTTCTATATTTGTCATTCGTCAATGAAGTATAATAACGTTCTTTAGAGATTTCCTGTTATCCTTGATCCATTAAATAAACGTGCTAATCAACCTTTTGTCGATCTTACCTTCATAATAAGAATAATGTGTGAGTGCTAATTGAGTTTTCATGGGAAGTGCTCATGAGGACCCTGGCAGTTTGGCTCCAGTATGCAAAAATGTGGTCTCTGTGCATGTGTGTGTGTGTGTGCATGTGGGTGAATATGTGTGTAAATCTGAGAGAGAAAGTGAACTGGGACTGGGTATTGTAATGATGTATGAGTAGGTTTGTTAGAAAGAGTTTGGGGGGGTGTGGTTGCAGCCCTCAGGGCTGAAGGCTTTCCCCTACTCTTCCTCTGTCCCAAACTTATTCATCATCTCAACATGCCCTACTTGCGTTAAACATCATTAATTCTTTCAAGACCCTCACAATGTGCACAAACACACACGCACACACCTGTACACATACACAATCACACTGCAAAACGGAATCTGAAATTAGTCTAAATGTGTAGTAAAGTGTAGTTATAATCTTAGCAGATTATCTTGTTACTAGATATTTTATTTGTTTGAATTGGTTTTATGAAATGAAATGATCTCAGTGTTACCTACTGTTTATCGTAATTGATCTGTAATTAAGTTAAGTCACGTTTATATACGAATTTGATCTTTTCTGAAATTGTAGAATGTTTTAAAAAGAAATTTGAAGAAAAAATGCAAATATACTGTTTAGCTGGTTCACTTTAGGCAATGTCTACAACAACAATAACAACAATTGCAAAAAATGAGTTTATATGTAGTTGATGTAGCTTATATTTCTCATTTTGAGATTGTTGTAAGCTTGTTACAAGATTATTTGACTTATTTCTAGACGTGTTTGAATGGACTTTAATCAGCCCGATTATCTCACTGCATTCAGGTAATTTGGCTTGTTTCAAGGATACTTCTAAAAATAAGGAAAATTATCTGCCAGCGCAACAAAATATAAGTAGGCTTATTAAAATTCAACCAGAAAAAAAGATGAGAAATTAGATAGATAACCTTATAATAAGATAACAGCAATCTCAAAATGATAAATCTAAGATAATTTTGCATGCCAGATTTAATTGTTTGCAGTGAAAATAAAAAAAACCTTATTAAAGCAGTTAAGTATATATATATACATTTTGTGAACATTTCATGATAAATGTACTGAAAAAATCTTATTTTGTATATTTATTCTATTATTATTATTACAATTATTATTATTTATATTATAAATTTAAGAATGTTTTTTTCCTTATCCTGAAAAGTTACCGTTTCGTCGGTATAAGAATTTGCTCTGGCGGTGGCGATACAGGGATCGAAAATGGGAATTGCGCGGGTGTGAACACAACGACGTTGGAATTCAGATCAGGTGTGACTGACTGACAAAGTGTCGCTGTGCTCGGTGCAGGTGACGGTGGCGGCTGCCAGAACGCTCTCTCTCCGAGTGTGAAGGCACCAACGGTCCTGGAACGGAGTCAAACCCCGTCAGCATAATGGATCAGATTAAAGCTGCGAACGCTTGGCAGCTTCGTGCCCATGGGCCGTCACGGTCTGCACACTCCTGCATATCTCTCTTTCCGCAACATGGAACGGACACCATGTATGTCGCTTAGTCGAGGATCGACTAGACATCCATCACCGGTTGAGTGATTTCTATTGTTTGGGAGCCCAATGTCTTTATTCGTTCCCCGCTTTGCACTGGGGCAATTTCAGTTCTTCAGAAACCGTTCCACTGGACTTGTTTCCCTCGTCCTTTGGTGCCACCAATCTCAGAAATGACCTCTGCCCAAGTTTTAAGGACTTGTAAATACCTGAAATGGCACTTCTGCTCCGATTGGCTCCGTTCCTAAATGAGAGGCTCTTTAGGCCAGGGCGCTGGCTGGCTGTCTGAAGCCTGAGCAGTCTGGCTGAGGCTACCCGCTGACTGACCTGGTCTACTGCCCAGACAGCCTGCTCTTCTCTTCCTCCCTCTCCTTGGTATAAACCCAGGCAGCCAAAGCCTCCCTGGAAGGCCCACCCTGTCATTATCTCCTCCCTGACTTCCTCACCCTCTGGTCTGGTGGTAAGACCGCATCTTCTTCCGCCTCACCCATGAGTGCCATGCCTGCAGAGGGCCATCTTAGCACCTTAACCCCTGGTGCCCTGCCCACAGAGCCTCAAAGAGTCTGCGAGCGCCCTCCACCTCCCTTCACTTGCCTTGGCCCTCCAGCCGTCCCCTTCTCTGGCAGCCCTGGCATCGTGCCTTTGCCTCAAGAGAACGTTTTGTCACTTTTCATTCCGAGGGAGAATGACATCGCCGGGCAAGGAGAGAGGCGGTCCGTGGTATTCAGAGAAGATGAAGAGCTTGGACGCCGCAGTCACCCAGCACGCACACATGCATTGGCTGCGTTGAACGACTCCCGCGTTTTTGTGCTCGGGGCAGCGTGTTCCTCACCGCTCCACCAAGCCATGATCTGACTTGACAAGTGTGCCGCTGTCATCTTGAGTTTGTCCAATTTGAAATTCTAATTAATGAACTTGCAGTCACTTTGTGTTGTTGTTTTTTTATTTTTTTTTTCTGTTTGCCCAACTTGTTTGTTTCCTTTGCCGGGTTTGTCTTCCGTTTGCATTTTCAGCATTTCTTCATTCCCCAAAAATATTGCACTTGAGAGTCTCCGTCACTTTGAAGGTTGAAGCTTGGAGCAGATCTTATCGCTGGAGGTTGATGATGGGCCGTGCTCTTCTAATTAAACCTTGCTCTGAGAGCACATGGTGGCCAAATGACCTGAGATTGTAATCGTCGATGGCCTGAGAAAAGGATGAGCACTAAGGATATGATCCTCTAATGGTAGTCTTCTTCTTCAGCACATCGCCGGGCTCTAACCGCATTTCTTAAAGGCCAACGATTGCCGTAGGACGTGGCAGGGCATTTTCAGTTGCATGAGCATTCGCATTGTTTTCAAAAAACCAGGCAAACGGTTGATGTCTCCAGACCAGAGTTATGGCTTTGGAAAGAGGAGCTTTTATAATGCTTTAGCAGTGGAAGCATGTTTCTTAACCGGGATTCCTACTCTCTTGTCCACCACCAGGTGGCAGTAGCATCCTTAATGCTACCCAGCAAGTCCCTCCGTTCCATCTGTCACAACACGGCCCCCTCTCTCCCTCTCTCTTTGTCTCTTTCTTCATTTCTTCATCTCTGAGCATTTTGGATCCCTGCCAGTCAGAGTGAAAATGGATGTAGAACTAATCTATTTCCACGGACGTCTTAATCCCCTAATACAGTGATGAAATCATTTAATCGCAAATCATCAACATCATCATCATCATCTTCTTCTTCTTCTCCTGCCTCCTCCCTCCACTGTTGCATTAAATGTTTAAATAACAGGGTGTGATTAAGAGCAGCTTTGCGCAGCCTGTGACAGACAAGGCCCCGGTTGCGGTTTTGTTCGCCCGGCCGGGCGGACGCTGGGTGTCAGTTGCGGCGCGGTGACATTAGATGTTGGTTTATCCTCGTCTCGCTCGTGTTATCTGCCTCAGCCGAGTTTTAGCCCTGTTTTTTTTTCTTTTAAACACAGCTATGCTTAAAGGCTTAAGGGCCTGTCTGTAATGGAGGGATGGAAATCACACTTCACTCATTTTCCAGAGAATTCCATCAGAGAACAGAGCCTCAATCCCTTGTCTGTCGGGTTTGGATATTTTTCTTTTTTTTCCCTCTTCTTTTTTTTTTTAGCCGTGTGTCAAATGCCACGCGGAGAAGCAAATGGAGATACACTGTTTGAGGCCGATATGAAAACGGGCAAGTAGTTGATGACTGTCTGCCTAAAATACACACATTGGTCTTGATTAAGATTAAGCTAAATGCTTAATCTTCAAGCTTGAATATACTCAAGGCTTCCACTTTCCTATTTTGTGCATTTATAATGTTCCATGTTCGTGATGGTTTCAACGTATGACGTGCCCTCTTTTGTTTTTTGTGTAAAGTAACACATCCCTGGTAAGTGTTCTGTAGACCATTTATTCTCCTAACCAACACAGAGACCTTTGTCCGTGACCCTGATTCAGGGTCGTATGGTAGATGGATCACAGACGAGGTCCACGTCTCCGCATTTTCTGTTAACCCTTCCAAGTTGCCATTGTCATCTGCGCTAATGAAAGCCTGGTGGGATTCAGTACAGCAGCTCCTTGAAATGAAATAAGGTCTGTTGAAAGTATGGATTTTACACATTCAGTTCTGGGAGAGTAGAAGATTCTGTGTTTTATTAATTTTATTCATTTGATGAAAGGTTATTGGGCATATCCTCATTTCTTTTGCTTAAATGAAACATTTTCTTTACATTTCTTTCTTTCTTTGACATCAGAACAGGCAGAACATAAGTGAGAATTTTATAAATGGAATGAAATCCTAACTGTAATCCATTATGAAACACCCTGCAATTTAATATGCAGTAACATGATGTTGGATTTAAAGAGCTACAAGATCCAGGTGTTTACTGCCACACGTTTAAGAGGCAAGCTCAAACTAAATGCCAAACAATAATTGGTTGTATTTGTTATATGAATTAATTTTACCAAGTAAACTAGACCACACACTGGTGAAGAAGCGCTGTAGCATAGTGCAGGATTAATTTTAGATCAGGATTAATTCCCATTTTATATTCCTTCATATCGTTGCTGTCCAATAAAAACTAAATATTTCTCTTTTTTTGTCGATTTTGAGATTTCTGCCTTTGAACACGCCAATGGTAGTTCACATTGTGTCAAAAAAAAAAAAAATGAATGGACCAATAGAAGTGCTCCAAAACAGCTTGGAAAAAATCTGGTTTCATTGACTTATATTGAAAGTAAATATATTTATTATATTTCTATATATATATATATATATTATATTTTTTTCATTGGACAGCGATGATATAGTATTCATATTGTTTTCAAGGATCACAACTATTTTAAATGGCAGTCTGCAAGAATGTATTGGATTTGGTATTGGCTTATGTTTCACAAACTTATAGTTTTCCAATATATAATATATAAAACCAAAAAAAGGAACACTATAATAGGACTGTTATTACTTTTCTATGCTCTTTACTGTATTTTATGTTATGTTAGGTTATATATTATTGTATATATTGACCTCAGTGTTATTTAGTTCTACTGCATACATTGTTCTACTGTATACTTCCATATCATATCACTGCTATCGGAAGAAGAAAACCTCATAACCTCATTGAAAAAACGTTTTAATGTAAGTCAATGTAACCAAAGTAAATTGGTAAAGAAAAAGTAAATTTTCTTTCCGTCCATTCATCTTAAAACTTTTCCAATTATGACATTATGGCAAGGTTTCAATCTGGCAGCAGTGATAGGCTTGGAATGACAATAATGTTCTTGATCTGTGGCTCAGCCTGGAAGCTGTGCCATCTCTCCAGCACCCATCATCAGCTTGTGGAAGGAGGTCTTTTGTTCCCCAGAAGGAAGAAAAAAAAAAAAAAACCTGAAGAAGATGGTCGGAGAGAAGCTGCACTGGACCTACATTGATAAATGTGCATGTGAGCAGAGAAAGGAAGAGAGAAGGAGTGACCAGTCTCACTGGTGACTAAGCCTCTCCAGGGTGTTGGCACAGACCTTCTCGCTGCAGGTGTATATGTGTGTGTGTGACTCACAGAGACCATCTCAGTGCCAGCTCAGCCACCCAGTGAGCCTCCACTGTGCCAGTCAGTCAGCCAGCGGGCACTCTGAGCAGCGGGCACCACCACGTGCCGGTGCGTGCCAGCACAGGAGCGTGGCCTCGCTCTCTGAGCTGGAGAGCTAATTGCTCCACCGCTAGCTAATGCTAACCACTAGCGCCTGCTCCTGCTCCCTTGGCATAAACACATGCTAAGTGCTTTTGATTGGACTATTTGCATGCAGGCCGCAGCTTTGCTTATTGTCTTTAAAAGGCAGCAGCTACGCAGGGAGGGGAAGGTCAGAGCGGAGCACTTGTTTTATGACAGAAATTGGAAAGTAAGAGCCTGGATATCACATTGTGTCGATTTGCAGCACTTAGCGCCACATGGAGAGGTCAGAGAGGCTGGTCATCCCCTCTTATACATGGACGCAGGTTGAAACCCACTGCAAGGAAAGGTGCGAGAGCCAGATGTTAGTACCGGGGCGATCAGCAACCGGCTGGGAAAACAGTTTGTTGAACCACCAACTAAGTAAAACACAGTAAAGATAAGCAAAGCAGGGAACGCTGTGTATGTTTCTGCAGGGAACGCTGTAGAAATGCATGCAGTTCCTTGTTACTAGAAATTGATGAGAAGAACGAGAACATAGAAATAACACAAAACACTTGGGGGGAAAAATGCATAAACAATTATGAAGCAAAATAAGCTTTACATGGATATCAATATTAACCTGTGCAGCTTTTCTGAAAATATTAAACCTGGTTATATGTAATTATTAATAGATTTTAAACGCATGAAGTGCCTAGATAGCTTTAACATGAACCTGATTCATTTTTAATAAACATTAAATAGTTAAACCTCCTTAAAGTAATAAGAATAAGAAAAAAAACAGCTCCCCAAATTTGATCAGATAAACAAATGTAACAGGCTTTGATCCTATAACAAGCTTGCACTGAGCTTGTGTCAAATTCTAACGGTTCTCTGATTATCATTATTCTAATTATTCTTAATTAATTCACTTTTGCAGAGGCTACCCTAAAGACTGGTTCACAATAGGTTCTGTGCTCCAACGCCAGTAATGTTATTAACTGTAAGGAAAATAGAATTATATTTGTATAATGTAATTGATAATAGAATATAACACCAACATTTATCTGTGTACCCAAAATGACTGTACAGACGCTGGAATGCCACCAAAACTAAGTAAAAATAATTATAAAGTAAACCCAATAAACGCACTGTAGAAAATGTGAAAACATTTAATTTAGCCAATACTTAATTTCCCCAAACATCTGACCAGCTGTCTTAAATGAAGGCAGTCTATCATTAGCCTTGTATTTATTATCTTAGGGAGCTACATTATATGTTATTATATGTTTTAATGAAGGTAGAATGATGTATATTGGCTTGTGCCACCGAGAACGCAAGTAAACGCAGCTTCAAAAGCCTCCATACGTAATAAAGCTCCAGAGAATGGATTAGCATTTTTACCCACATGTGGTTTTACATGGGATTAATACAACCTGGGGGTTATTTCCACAGCTTTTTTTTTTTACTATGTAAAGATACTTACGAGGGCATGTACAGGTCATAAAAATGACAGATGAGGCAGATTTGGTGCTAGACTATCGCTGAGAATCGCTCGGACATGATGGTGAAAAGTGTTTTACCCCAATATAAAACCACAACACACAATCTGAACAGCGCCTTTGACTTTAAAGTCATCCGTCAACAGTCGTCATCTCAAGGTATGTGTATGAGAGGGGCTGAAATGTTGTTACTGAGTGAGTAAAAAAAATCCAAACCATTTTACAGACAAGGAGACAAATTAACACGACGATTCCAGGACCTAAAATCTTGGACCTGATTGTCAGACACGCAGATAATTGCTTGACCTCTGCAGCAGCTGATAACCAAAAAGGAGGAAAATCATAGGCAGGAGTCAGGACTGAACCAGGAAGGTTGTGATGCTGTGCTTGCCCATTTAAAGCTGGTTTAAAAGAGAAGCAGTGTTTTTTGCGAAGTCCCAGCGTGTCCTGTTCTTGTCTGCTCTCAGTGGATTCAGAGAGAGAGAGAGAGAGAGAGAGAGAGAGACTGAAGCACTTCCCCAGCTCTCTCCCTGTAGAGACGAGGCTTTGATCTTTACATGGAAAATGATTGTACAAGTCCGCACACACTGCCAGTGACCTGCTGCCGAAGACTGTGAGCCCATGCCGAGAGATGAAGGACTAGAGAAAGAGAGAGTAAGAGAGAGAGAGAGAGAGAGAGAGAGAGAAAGTCTTACTGAATCAGGGCCAACCTGATTCTAATCCAGGTACTATAAAAAGGAGGCTCTGTGTGGAAAGGTGCCAGCGGCTCGTCTTGCACGAGCACGAGAGGTAATATAGTGAGGTGCCTCCACAGGTGCGAATGTGCCACGTGTCGCACGTTTCCAGCAGGATGACATATGTGGGTTTAATGCGTGTAGAAGCATTTGTTAAGTATGTATGAGAGAGAGAGAGAGAGAGAGAGAGAGAAGCAGAAGAGACTCTAAAAGGCTGTTCAAGCTGGCAAAAGTCCATGTTATACCTGGTGCGTGCAAAACTTGAAGCGAATTAAAACAACTTTTTTTTTATATATAATTGCTTCTCTACAAAGTACAGAGAAGGAACGGCAGCCTGTGCACGCTTATGTGTATGTGTTAAAGAAAGAGTGGTCTGAGATTGGAGTCCCAGCCCCAGGTGCTGAGTGGGTGTCTGTGAGGTCTCTCATCCATCCCATCAATATTGCACCATGCCCCGGGGCAGCCGAGGGACTCTGGGTTACCTCTCTCGCCGCTCTCTCTCTCTCTCTCTCTCTCTCTCTCCTCTTTTCTCTTCTTCATTCTTCTCATCAGCGCCTATCTCCTACCCTGGCCCCTCGTCACCCACTATTTTTTACCCCTCATCCATCTTTCTTTCTCTTTCTCCTCTCCTCTCCTTTTCTCTCTCTGCTCCCTGGTCTTCGCCCGCGCCGCTCGTTTTCCCGCACCTCGGACGCCTCGGCTAAAATAATCGAGCCGCCGTGCCACGACGTCAGCGGCAGAGAATGCCCGCGGACTTCCAATTAAAAGGTCAGGGGAGCGAACTCCGTCACGCAAGCGCTGAAAGAGAACTTCAGACCTCGGCCGTTGGCAGAGCGCGGCTGAAGAAAGAGAGACGTAACCCTATTGCCGATGCTTTGATTAGCAAATGAACAACCTACGTGACCTCGGTTCAGACGGCCCGCACTCCCACGGCGTCCGCCCAAGGAAGAGTCCCTCCGTTCCCTTTCATCGAGGGAGCAGGGAATGGACGGGAGGTCAAAGCCGGCATGAGGACGGGGTTGGAGGGGGGGAGGCGAAGCCTTTTTATTCACTGTAGACTCGGGCATCGTGAATGATGGAGTCGTGGGGTCACTTTCTGCACTGCCTGTTTCTTTTGTCTTACCCTTTGCTGTCCGATTGAGCCTGCAGGGGTCACCCCATGAACAGCGACGGCCTTTTTTGCCTGCTTTTGCTTTCTTGATGGTCATCGGAATGTGCTGTTTCTCCAGCCCAGCCTCTCCGCAGTTAACAAACCCGTCTGTCTTCTTTACTACACCCCCCCCCCCCAACCCTACCACCACCCCCTTCTCTTTTTCCATCTCCCTCTCCTGCTCTCAGTTTTCTGGCTGTGTCTGGATTGGCAGGCTGTTAATCCCAAGGTCTGAATCTGCTGCTCTAATCCCTGCTGCGGGATCAGAAGGTGTCTCGCTTTCAGTCCGCGTTCAATAAAAGAAGGAGTGTGTGTGTGTGTGTATCTCAGTGTGCCTACGTGTGTGTGTGTGTGTCAGGGTTTTAAAAAGCCTCCCCCAGTGTTTCCTGATGTTTAAATTAAGGCTGCATACCTATCTACCTTGTCACTAAAACAACAGGCTGTCGCCGCGGCTGGATTTATGAATGTGGGCCACAGAGAGAAAGAGAGACGGAGGGGTGTGGAGGGGGGGAGAAGGAAAGGGAGAAGGATATAAATGAGCTATTGTGTGTCTGTGTTTGATTGAACCATGGGTTCTGGGTTAACTGCCCCTTTTCCCCTCGCTCTCTCTCTTTCTCTCTCTATCTGTCTCCCTCTCCAGCTCTTGGTCTCTCACCCCACTCTCTGGTCTCTCTGTTGAGTTTGATTAGGTGATCACAGCTTCATATTCCCCACCGGAGGAGAAAAGGCCAGTCATTTCCTGTGAAAACAGAGCGGGACACAAAGGGCTCTTTCAGGGCTCGGGGCGGCTCGCTACCCCTTAAACACCAGCCCAACTGACTCAGAGAGACCGAGCCAGACGGCAGGCCTTTGCCCAGAAACACAACATCACTCCGCTGGCCTTGGCCTCCCTTACTCCCTCACAGTCCTGGAGCAAACGCTCGAATGCTGAGGCAGCAAGTTTTGGCCAGTTTCCGACCTCTCGATGCCTTCTCGATCAGGTAAAAGATCCAGGCCGCACCTGCAGCTGGGCTAAACATCGTTAAACGCTGTTATGCAAACAGACGCATCCGCACTCCTACTCGTCCTCCGAGCCTGCTCGTCTGAAAGCGAGCGCAGAATACACAGTTTATTCGCTCGATGGGAGCGGATTAGGTAACGCCACCCGAGAAGCACAAACGTGGCTGGCTGCAAACGCTTTGACCCCAAGTTCACTGAACCCAACCGAGCTTTGGCTCCAGCTAGACTTGCCCGTCTTCAACCGATGCCGCTTTTCGCAGCCCGGCAGAACCTTCAGAAAAGCCCACTGAATCACAGCGTTCGCGAGTCCTCTAAGTGAATCATGCTTTATTCTCCCAGTCGAGATGCCCTTAAGTGAATCAGGCTGATTGTATGTTAATGCAGCCATAACTGAATTATTGTGACAGCAGCCAGCCATATTTAGTTCCCTGCGTTTGGCAGGGATCCCGAAAACGAAGCGAGGACGCTCTACTACAGAAGTGCTCTCCCCCATTTAGACCGAGGTATGACAAACAAACCCGGTGAATGTTTACCCTTGGACAAGTCCGATGCAATACTATATATAGTCAAAGCTGACTCACTCGTGCCTAATCGACAGATGTGGACTGCTATGCCATTAATAACACCAATCTTTGTGTCAAATGAATCAGCTGGGGTACTATTTCGAGGTACTTTATGAGCAGTCGTGTGGGGGGAATGGCCCACGCGGTGGAGGCTTCTGAGGGGTTTGGAGATGGCGACGGGCACAATCGCTCGCATGTGAGGCCTAACGTTCGTTTTTTTTCTCCCGCCAAACTCTCCTCATTAAGCCTGCGTTTGTCACTGGTGGAAATCTGGCTGTACTCAAGCATCAGATGCAGCTCCTGCACGCGTATCAGTCAAACTTTGGACAGGCTCATTCCGGATTGGGCAAGTTAGAAAAGGCAGGAGTTGTTTCTAGTTCTCTTTCTCTTTCTCTCCCTCGCTCTGTTTCTTCTTGATCTCCGACTATATAACGCTCCATCTACACATCTGTCGCCTGCCGTTAACACCAATCCTGGCCGGTGGCGAAGCCCGTTTGTCCCATTCTCTCCATTGCCTACCGACGGGAAGAGGTTAATAGAAATCCGGCGGCCACAAAAGGCACTGTTTCAAAGCGATGATGCCTCCCACAAGCCCCGCAGCGGAGATGGCAGTAAATATGTCTTAGAGGCCCTATTATATCCCCTCCGGGATGGCTACAGACTGAGGGGTTATTTGGGAAAATTCCTGGGCATTTGTTCTTGAGTGGCTCCGCCAAAGAGCCGCATGTTGCAGCTAATGCCGGTGTGAAAGCCGCAATCTGCCAACAAAAACCCAGTTTTGCGGGTCAAAAAAGCCTCTCAGCATTATACCGGCTGACGCTTTCGCGGTCAAAAGGCCCCTGCTGCCAGGGGAAGCTTCGAATTTTCCTTCATTACAGGTAAAAATCTGGTGAATACAGGAATTCCTTTCAAAGGAATGAACAAAGTTGTTATTTGCCCATTCAGCCGGATGCTTCCTTGTGTAATAAGAAAATGATTGCACGCTTACGTATACATACGACTGTGGGGGAAAAAATAAAAAACTAACCAACAACAAAGCGTGAACGGGGACCACTGTGTTCTGGCTCTGTTGGTAAACAGAGGTTATGCTGTATATGATTGAATCTCGTGGATGCAGATAAGTCTTTCGCCGACATGAGTCAGTGGATAAACACGTATATATATGTGTGCACGTCGCTTTCCTCGGGCACCCACGCTATTTAAAGTCCCCCGCACAGACTGTTTGACTAGGTTAGTTCCGACGGGGCTGCATTCAGCTCTATATTAAGGCTATGGGACCTGAACCCTTTTCTGGAAAACACGAGATCCCAAGAGACGGAATGAGCGCCGAGCTCCTACCTGGAACAATGTCCTTCTGCCCTATCCAGCCCCCCTTCGGCCGTACGTATCAGCTGCAGGAAGTCCCACGCAGCCACTTCCTGTTGGTTTCAGGAACAATGGCCATTGTCGTCGGCTGATACGGAGTGACCTCAGCTCCGGCCGCTGAGCCGCAGTGCCCATAAATCGTGCACCTTTAACCAGCTTGAACGATGAAAGATTGACGAGGCTGTGGCGCCTCGGAGCAAAAACAAAACTGACACGAAAGAACAACCGTTGGGGCCAGAGAGAGGCCAGGTCATAAACAAGGCATTATGCTGTTGTTCTTTTTTTATCTTGGTCCAATCACATTGAAATGATCGGATGGTTTACAGAACCTGCAGCCAACGGTTATGCTCAATGGAGCTTCAGCAACGAATTAAGTGACACAGCAACTAGTTTTACAGACGATGTCAGTGGGCTGTGTAGTTTATCTTCCAGCCGTGGACCACTGCGGGTGTTGGGTTTCATAGTCGCGCCGCAGACTGATTTTTATCTGCTGAACTTCAACCTTTCGCAACCTGGGTTGCATAAAGGCGCAAATCCCCATGTCCTCAGAAGGCCTGTGATAACAACTGCTGGACCATGAGACACACCTTCATAGTAGGGTTTGAATAGGGGACTGGTTTATAGGATGTTATGCTCGTGGATTTTACCAGCCACAGCCTCTCAATATCCAGTAAACAGGAAGCTGTATGAGGATTAAACTGTGTTCGCAACTATTGGCGTAGGAACCAGAGGGGGGTGGGGGGGACGTGTCAGAATATCAGAAACAGGTAGATTTGTCCCACCCAAAAATGAAATCACAGAAAAGCAGAAACTGTTTAAAATCACTTTATTTTTTTAAAAAAAAGTGTGTTTTGGAAGCATTCGCAATTCACGTGCTGTGTTTGTTGTTAGCACTGGCTCTGGTTGTTAGGTGGTCTTTCACTGTGTTAAGGCTTGTGTTGAGATGCCTGTTCAGAAATATTCTGCACCCTAACCCAAGCTCTCTCCTCGCTGGAGTGCCTGCTAGCTCACGCCAGCTTTAAATGTGAGATCAGTGATGAGAGCAATGAATAGCAACGATGACCATATATACTGCAATAAACCAGCTTTAGTATAATGTGTTGTTATGGTAACAGGCTAGGAGGGTTTGGGTTAGCTAACGTTTATATTAAGTTTAGTCAGAAAGTACTCTGAAACATAGAGTTAAATTACTCTCTGGCCACGCCCCCAAACTGCAGACTGCTACTACACTACATATGAAAAAATATATATAATAAATAAATAAATTCATTAATTAATTAATAAAAGGACTCGTTAGAAGTGCTGTCAGTAGTGCAGTATGTAATGTTACAGAGGGCGCTGTTTGGGACACAGCCTTACTGTCTAACATTAATATTAGTCTAGTCTAGTCAGGAAACCTCAACATACATTGTTTTGTCATTTCATTTAGTTATATATGTATAAAATCCAGACATGGCATGTATAATTTAAACGTTTTCTGACAGCAGTACCATGTAATGTGAAGTATCTAGTTTAGATGGTAAAGTGGTCTTTAATTGGATTTATCTAATGATAGACAGAAGTACAGATAATGTTGTGTTTAGTTTATTTATTTACAATTAAAGTTATCAGTTACAGGATTGGTAGGTTTCAGGTTAAGGTAAAGATGGATGGAGACACAAACCCCACTTGGTTAAGCCATATGGGACAAACGACAGTACATCTTATTTTTAACCTACTGCTGTACTTTCATAGAGATCGTATAATTGAATGTGTTTATTTTATAGATGTGTCCTTGTGTGGGTCACGTTACATAGCAACAACTGCGCAATGCCCTTCAGAAAGAGGAGGATGAGGCTGAGAACAACCAGCCATCCATCTAGTCGCGCATAGCAGGTGAACTGCTGTTACAGTGTAGTTGCTGCTAGTTTCTGTGAATTGTTTTATTTTCCAGAATCATATGTAAGTGCCCCCCTTGCTCTGACACTGTTGCATAACACTTACATTACAATAATATTTTTTTTAATGTAGGGTTTTTACCCCGGAATCAACTGGTGAGGCCAACAAAACAACAATAATAGAGACTGCTCGGATCTATCTAAATTTAAGTCTCTTCTCAAAACCCAGCTTTCCTAGATCTGCTTTTAATTTGTAATGTCATACCTTGTTTATGTGTGTACTTTTTATTTTTTCTTATTTTATTTTTTCTGTTTGTGTATGCCCTCCCTCTGCTTGTCCCCTCCTCAACTTTTATTCTTTCTCTTGTCTACTATATATTTTATATGATCGTATCTTGCATTGCTTTGTTTGTAAGCGTCTTTGAGTTTCTTGGAAAGCGCTATATAAATAAAATGCATTATTATTATTATTTTATTAACATCTCTTCATCAATTGGAAATAGACAGGCTGGTTTTATTATGGAATGCACATTTGAATGCAGAGTTACTCTTTTTTAAGTGGACATATTGGCCTATGCAAGCATTTCATATTGTATGTTTATTGTTTTTGCAGTCTGAATAGAACAAATGCACTAAAACTGGCACAAAAAACACTATGGGTGTGTCTCAAATCCTAGTGAGTGTCTAAGTAGGCTGTCTAGGTAGCAGCTGTGTAAGTAGCAGTGTTCTCTCCTCATCTCTCCTCATAAAACAGATTACTGAGACGCTCTAGTTGGAGAGAGACTGCGTCACGGCTTGTTCCCGCCACTGCAGCACGCCACCGGTGGTTTAGCTGGTTGCTAAGTTACCGGCCAGCATCCAAAGCAATAGCCCGAGGCTTAAAAATCCGCTAGCGTAAATGCTAATGTCTGGAGTATAAATGTGTAAATGGTGAAGGACTCGTTACAGAGTTGATAATAAAATACTGTTTTGTGTGATTATATGACCAGAAACACATTAAAACTCCAGAGAGAATCATAATAAGTTCGATGCTTCCCTTAAAATCAGGTCTAAATAAGGTTCCTCAGTAGACAGTATGTTTAAGGTATGTAAGAATTGGGACAGTCTACATGCTGCCTATGTAGACCCTCACTAGGTTTTGAGACACACCCTATATGTTTGTTATATACGAAATGAGCTGTATGTATGGTTGGCTGCTGTGTATTTGTATTCCGCCCCGTTGGAAAGGCAGCTGGGGTTGTCTTCTCTTCTCTGTCTTCTGGGGCAGTGTTTGAGTTTAAGAGTAGGTTGGGCTTAAGCCTGTTTGCACTGTTTGCTATGAAGCCCATGAGGCGTGTATGTGAGCCGCTCTGGATAAATGTACGTGTAAATGTAAACACTCCTTGTAACTTCACTGCTGCATTGCTTCTTGCGCCATGCTGCAGACTCGTTTCGCAGCACATGCGATATGAATGGTACGTACCAGTGTTTACACACCACGCCAAACTATTTCAGCTGAAACGAGAGTCTTAACTAAGAGTCTCACACGTTTCAGCTGGTATACTCTTCAGCTCGTGTATCAACTTCATTGCGAAGATGCCCTCCTTCCTCCTTGAGCTGCTGCCCAACCAACCAACTCTTCTAGCAGCAGTGAAGAGAAAACTATGATGATTATGATGATGATGATGGTGGTGATTATTTTCTGCTTTTGCTATTTGGATGAGATCAGGTTGCGTATGTGAGATTTTTTTTTTTTCTTCCAAAGCGAGAGTAGGGTGGGGGGTGGTGGTGGAGGGGGTTTAGTTTGATTGAGTTTTATCCCACCGCCAGCAAGGAAGTGTCACATTTTGACTCCTCTGTTGTTAAGCATGGAACCGTCTTGGCGCTCTGTGCTGCGGCGCCTGTGTGCGTACGCGAACGTGAGCTCATGCGAGAGCATGTTGTCGGCTTTAGTTATTAGTCACTCACTCTATCGAGAGATGCATTTTTCACCCCCCCCTCCCCCTCCCCCCTTCCATTTCCCCTTTCCAAATGATTCTTAAGTAATAAACCTTTAAGCAGACAGATGTAAGCTGGGGACCAAATACTCACATATATTAAACATTTCACAGGACTGATGAGGGACTGACTGCTTTGCATCCTCTTTACCAAATCCGCACCAGCATTAATCACACTTTTCTCCAGCGCAGATAAGAGAACAGAGCCTCTGTGTGAGCGTGGACGTTACAGGAATACAGCTCAGATATGGTCAGGGAGGTTGCTGGACCTGGTACAGTGCTTCAGTCATAACTACAATCATAGAGCCGTCCATCAAATTCAGTTAGAAACTCATTTTTAAGAATTGTTATTAGTTACTGTGCTGGTTACAGTCTTGTAATTAGTATTCTCATTAGTAATTGTGACTGTTATGATTAGTCCTAGATTAGATTCTTAATGTAAGGTTATGTAATTATTTAGACCATTGTGGTTACATACATTTCCAGCGTATGTTGTAATAAAACCACATACATGTTTATTCCCCAGTCTGTCATTCAATTAGTCAGTCAATAAATTAGTCAGTAAATCAATCGGCTTGCAGCTCATCTCACAGCAAACACATTCAGCAAATATATATAAATATATATATTAATAATGCTGCACAATGTTAGTAGTGCACAGTGTTATTAATGTTATACATTCTTAATAGAGTAGTTTTAATTATGTTGCACTTTGTTAATACCCTACAGTGTTAATAGTCTACAGTGTAAATATTGTATGTTTTGTTATTAATAATTAACAGGGATAATAATATTACTCATTGTTAATAGTGAAGTGTTCATAATAGTGCACATTGCTGGTAGTGCTCAGTGTTAATAGTAGTGCACATTGTTAACAGTGCAGTATTAATAGTGCACTGCGTTAATAGTAATAATGCACATGGTTAATGGTACATGGTGTTAATATTACACATTCTTAATAGTGCACAGTGTTAGTAATATTGTGCATTGTTAGTAGTGCACTGTGTTAAGGGTGCAGTATAAATGATGCACAGTGTTAATAATAGTGCACATGGTTAATCTTATGTGGTGTTAATATTGCACATTATTATTAGTGCACAGTGTATGTAATATAACACATTCTTAATAGTGCATAGTGTTCGTAATATAACACATTCTTAATAGTGCATAGTGTTCGTAATATAACAAACTCTTAATAGTGCACAATGTTAGTAATATAACACATTCTTAATAGTGCACAATGTTAGTAATATAACACATTCTTAATAGTGCACAATGTTAGTAATATAACACATTCTTAATAGTGCACAATGTTAGTAATATAACACATTCTTAATAGTGCACAATGTTAGTAATATTGTGCATTGTTAGTAGTGCATAGTGTTCGTAATATAACAAACTCTTAATAGTGCACAGTGTTAGTAAGATTGTGCATTGTTAGTAGTGCATAGTGTTCGTAATATAACAAACTCTTAATAGTGCACAGTGTTAGTAATATTTTGCATTGTTAGTAGTGCACTGTGTTAAGGGTGCAGTATAAATGATGCACAGTGTTAATAATAGTGCACATGGTTAATCTTATGTGGTGTTAATATTGCACATTCTTAATAGTGCACAGTGTTCGTAAAATAACACATTTTTAATAGTGCACAATGTTAGTAATATTACACATTCTTAATAGTGCACAGTGTTTAATAATATTACACATTCTTAATAGTGCACAGTGTTTAATAATATTACACATTCTTAATAGTGCACAGTGTTAGTAATATTACACATACTTAATAGTGCACCGTTTTTAATAATATTACTCATTCTTAATAGTGCACAGTGTTAATAATGGTGCACTTTGTTAATTCGATACAGTGTTAATAATATTGTATATTGTAGCTGGGCACATTGTTAACAATGAACAGAGATAATAATAGTATGCATTGTTAATAATGCGCTGTTAATTATAGTGCTCATTGTTATTAGTGTACATTAATAGTGCACAGTGTTAATAATATTGTGCATTGTTAGTAGAGCATGATGTTAACGGTGCAGTATAAATGGTGCACAGTGTTAATAATAGTGCTTATGGTTAATGTTATGTGGTGTTAATATTGCACATTGTTAGTGGTGCACAGTTTTAGTAATTATGTGCATTCTTAATAGTGCACGGTGTTAATAATGGTTCACTTTGTTAATCCGATACAGTGTTAATAATATTGTATATTGTAGCTGGGCACATTGTTAACAATGAACAGAGATAATGATATTACGCATTGTTAATAATGCACTGTTAATTATAGTGCACATGGTTAATGGTATGTGGTGTTAATATGGCACATTGTTAATGGTGCACAGTGTTAGTACTAATCTGCAATTTTAATAGTGCAGAGTGTTATTGATATTGTATACTGCAGCTGGGGACATTGTTAATAATGAACAGAGATAATAGTATCATGCATTGTTAATAGTGCAGTGCTAATAGTGCACATTAAAATATTGCACATTGCTAATAGTGCAGCCTTCACAATAATGCAAATTGTTAATAGTACATAGTATTAATAGTATATATTGTTAATAGTGTGCAGTGTTTATAATAGTGCACATTGTTAATAGTAGAGTACAGCATTAATAATAGTACAGGTTGTCAATTGCACAATATTAATAATAGTGGACATTGTATAATAGTGCACATTGTTAATAGTGCACTGTGTTAATAATATTTCACCATGTTAATAGAGCACAGTGTTAATATTATTACAGTGTCAATAGGTCCGTGCACACTGTGCACAGTATTAATAATTGCGCACAGTGTTAATGTTACTGCACATTGTTAATAATATTGTGAATTGTTAATAGGGCACATTGTTAATAATATTCTTAATTTGGTAATAGTGCACATTGTTAGTGCACATTTTTAGTAATATTGCACATTGTTAATAGGACACATTGTTAATAGTGCACATTGTTAATAGGACACATTGCGAATAATATTGCACATTGTTAATAGTGCACATTGTTAATAGTGCACATTGTTAATAGTGTACATTGCGAATAATATTGCACATTGTTAATAGTGCACATTGTTAATAATGTTGTTAATTTGGTAATAGTGCACATTGTTAGTGCACATATTGTGAATTGTTAATAGTGCAGATTGTTAGTAGTGCACATTGTTAGTGCACATTGTTAGTAATATTGCACAGTGTTAATAGTGCACATTGTTAGTTAGTGCACATTGTTAATAATATTGTGAATTGTTAATAGTGCAGATTGTTAGTAGTGCACATTGTTAGTGCACATTGTTAGTAATATTGCACAGTGTTAATAGTGCACATTGTTAGTTAGTGCACATTGTTAGTAATAGTGCACATTGTTAGTAATAGTGCACATTGTTAATAATATTGTGAATTGTTAATAGTGCACATTGTTAATAGTGCACATTGTTAGTGCACATTGTTAGTAAAAGTGCACATTGTTAGTAATATTGCACATTGTTTGTAATATTGCACATTGTTAATAGTGCACATTGTTAATAATGCACATTGTTAGTAGTGCACATTGCTAATAATATTTCATAGGGTTACTCATGCACAGTGTTAATAGTGCACAGTGTTAATAGTGCACAGTGTTAATAGTGCACAGTGTTAATTGCACACACTGTAAGTAATTTTGCACATAACCATTGTGAATTGTTCTGTTTGGGTATATGAGTGTATGATAGTGATGACCTGTGAAGGGAAGGCGTTCTTGTGTTTGTGTGTTTTTGGCTCTCTGTGATCTGCGGCTGATTATTTGAGAGCTGGTTTTAATTCAGACAGTATGGCGAAGGGTAAGATGGGCTAAAATAAAACATTTTTAAAGCAGAGAAAAGAAGAAACGGAATGATTTGGGTCTAGCGTCACTCCGAGCCTCCTACTTCCCTCATATGCGCATTATTTTTTGTTCCAGCTACTTCCTTCACTCTTTAGCTTGGACTGGATCCACGTTTTCCGAGGCTGGGCAGAACATAACTGAACAAAAAAGGAAGAAAAAAAAAAAAGAGCGGGCAGTGTCTCGAGTCCGAGCTCTCCACCAAGAGTACTGGAGCCCACCGTCTGTCTGGAGTGGCACGTAGCCGCCGCTAGAGGTCAGTAATGCCCGCCCGGCTTCTCCTGAAGCGCCTGTCAGGCGTGTGCTGCGGGTGATTAGCGGTGCAGGGATGGGATGTGGAATCAAACAGGATGAATATTGATTTTAGACGGGGTCTGAGTGAGGGGGTCCTTAACCGGCCCACAACAGCTGAGTTATTTTATTTTACGTGGTTAGATCTATTAAACAGAGTTATTATATATATATTAAATATAGAAGGCTTTGCACTGTTTGTGCAAAATAAGAGTGTCTTTCTGTTTTTTTTTTTTTTTTTATTATATACGTTAGACGTGTTTTGTGCATTAGTTGTATTACTATTATTATATTGCTTGGTTTATTGATGATTGACAGGCTTTTATCAGCTGGTAAGGAGGTCTGGTGGTCAAATCTCAAACACAGTCTCAATCTAACAGATATATAGGGTGCATTCCGCTATGAGGGGGAAGGGGGGGGGGTGGATATTCCAGTTTCAGATGATACTTGTTAGTGTTCGCAGGAAATAAGCAAAGACAAATACAGTCAGTAGGATTATTATAATAACGTGTAATATATAAATTTAAATTAAAGGGCTCGTTACATGTGTACATGCATGCATCAACACACATATACACACACACACACATATGTGTAATATATATATATATATATATATATATATTACACACACGTGTGTGTGTGTGTGTGTGTGTGTGTGTGTATGTGTGTGTGTGTGTGGATGTATGCATGTACACATGTAACGAGCCCTTTAATTTAAAGACATTAATACAGCATTAACATTACAGAGCAGAATTATTAATATTTTTGTATCGTTTTAATCTGAAACGCTCCATGAAATATAATTTCTCAGTTATATAAGACGAGGCCTTATTGAATAATGCACGGCTTGTTGGCTGTAGATCGAGGAGATTAGAGCAAACGCCGTTTAGGGAAAGTATGATTTTTATGCTGAACATTATTCAGTAAATAAATATCCAGTTCTAGCTCATAATTATGACACGAGCGTCGACATCAAGGTAAATATAAATATCTGAATAAACGTTTAAATAATTCCATAATAAAGGATATATATATATATATATATATATATATATATATATATATATATATATATATATATATATATATATATATATATAGTGGGTAAAGGAAAAATGAATAGGGTGCACGCGCCTCGGTGAGCGTGTGAACTGTGCGCTTGAGTGACAGGTGAATGAAGCACAGACGGGGAGCAGAGCGGCGCGCGGGCTGTAGGACAAGGATGCTCGCGCGCAACACCTGCCCAGCTCATGAGCTCGTGTAACCCTGTTTGTTTGTTTTTCATATTGTGTGTGTATATATATATATATATAATTGTGAGATGGTTGCGCGCGACACGGGATAAATCATTAGGAAAAGCACGCGACCGTTATGTGACATACGACCCCCCGCCCCCATCTTTCTGTTTCCCGCCTAAAGTTTTGGGGAAAGTTTCCTGAAGTGACTGGACTGGACGGAGTTTTGGTCGGGACCGTTTCCGCGCGCGCGATCACACCGGCAGCCTCAAACAGAGAGAGAGAAAAAAAAGACCGTAGAGCTTCTCTATAGGCACCTCGAGCCTGTCGGGCGGGTTCATCGTCGTCGCGCACGGACGAGTCCGGTGAGCGCGTGAGCGAGAGCGGGAACGGCGCGGCTGAGCTGACGCTCCGCTCCGCTCGGCTCCGGTAACGGCGCTCTGGCTCGCAGCCTGTTGAAAGAACACGAGACACACAGACTTCTCCTCCTCCCTCCTCCTCTCCTTCCACCCCCCCACCGCCACCACCACCCCCCCACCCCACCGTCAAGTCCCTCGCCGTTTGTAATTTGCTCTCGCGCCGCTGTTGCTCGCTGACCGGCCCGCGGATCACACCTTGTCCTCGAGAGCGCCGTCCCGCCCCTGCAGCGTCCGCGAGCCCCGCGCGGATCAAGCCCTGAGCGGCGATCGGTAAGTCTCTCGCGCCGAGTCTTCCTCAGAGCGTGTGAATGTGTGTGTGTGTGCGTGTTCGCGTGCGCGTGAGAGACCGAGGGGCGACCGCCTGTTGTGCGCGGAGCAGCAGCAACATGGGCTGCGGCGCACGAGGAGCAGAAATCGGACGATGCTCTCTCTTTCTCTGTCTCTCTCTCTCTCTCTCTCTCTCTCTCTCTCTCTCTCTCTCTCTCTCTCTCTGTATAATAACCCAGCTGGGATTAGAGCCCGTTACCCTCCAATCAAGTGCAACTGCTCCCGTTCCTGCCCTAAAGTACAGCAGCGCCTCTACCAAATACCTACCGGCTTACAGGCATCTGATTAACAGCCTTTACATCAGACTAACAGCCTTTACATCAGACTAACAGCCTTTACACCTGATTAACAGCCTTTACATCAGACTGACAGCCTTTACATCAGACTGACAGCCTTTACACCTGATTAACAGCCTTTACATCAGACTAACAGCCTTTACATCAGACTAACAGCCTTTACACCTGATTAACAGCCTTTACATCAGACTGACAGCCTTTACATCAGACTGACAGCCTTTACACCTGATTAACAGCCTTTACATCAGACTAACAGCCTTTACATCTGATTAACAGCCTTTACATCAGACTAACAGCCTTTACATCTGATTAACAGCCTTTACATCAGACTAACAGCCTTTACATCTGATTAACAGCCTTTACATCAGACTAACCGCCTTTACCACTGATTAACAGCCTTTACATCAGACTAACAGCCTTTACATCTGATTAACAGCCTTTACATCAGACTAACAGCCTTTACATCAGATTAACAGCCTTTACATCAGACTAACAGCCTTTACACCTGATTAACAGCCTTTACATCAGACTAACAGCCTTTACATCAGACTAACAGCCTTTACATCAGACTGACAGTCTTTACATAAGACTAACAGCCTTTACATCAGACTAACAGCCTTTACATCAGACAAACAGTCTTTACATCAGACTAACAGCCTTTACATCAGACTAACAGACTTTATATCAGACTAACAGCCTTTACATCAGACTAACAGTCTTTACATCAGACTAACAGCCTTTACACCTGATTAACAGCCTTTACATCAGACTGACAGCCTTTACATCAGACTGACAGCCTTTACACCTGATTAACAGCCTTTACATCAGACTAACAGCCTTTACACCTGATTAACAGCCTTTACATCAGACTGACAGTCTTTACACCTGATTAACAGCCTTTACATCAGACTGACAGCCTTTACACCTGATTAACAGCCTTTACATCAGACTGACAGCCTTTACACCTGATTAACAGCCTTTACATCAGACTGACAGCCTTTACACCTGATTAACAGCCTTTACATCAGACTGACAGCCTTTACACCTGATTAACAGCCTTTACATCAGACTGACAGTCTTTACACCTGATTAACAGCCTTTACATCAGACTGACAGTCTTTACACCTGATTAACAGCCTTTACATCAGACTAACAGCCTTTACATCTGATTAACAGCCTTTACATCAGACTGACAGTCTTTACACCTGATTAACAGCCTTTACATCAGACTAACAGCCTTTACATCTGATTAACAGCCTTTACATCAGACTAACAGCCTTTACATCTGATTAACAGCCTTTACATCAGACTAACAGCCTTTACATCTGATTAACAGCCTTTACATCAGACTAACCGCCTTTACCACTGATTAACAGCCTTTACATCAGACTAACAGCCTTTACATCTGATTAACAGCCTTTACATCAGACTAACAGCCTTTACATCAGATTAACAGCCTTTACATCAGACTAACAGCCTTTACACCTGATTAACAGCCTTTACATCAGACTAACAGCCTTTACATCAGACTAACAGCCTTTACATCAGACTGACAGTCTTTACATAAGACTAACAGCCTTTACATCAGACTAACAGCCTTTACATCAGACAAACAGTCTTTACATCAGACTAACAGCCTTTACATCAGACTAACAGACTTTATATCAGACTAACAGCCTTTACATCAGACTAACAGTCTTTACATCAGACAAACAGCCTTTACATCAGACTAACAGTCTTTACATCAGAGTAACAACCTTTATATCAGACTGACAGTCTTTACATCAGACTAACAGCCTTTACATCAGACTGACAGTCTTTACATCAGACTAACAGACTTTACATCAGACTTAGAGCCTTTACATCAGCCTAACAGTCTTTACATCAGACTTACAGCCTTTACATCAGACTTACAGCCTTTACATCAGACTGACAGTCTTTACATCTGACTAACAGCCTTTACATCAGACTGACAGTCTTTACATCAGACTAACAGCCTTTACATCAGACTGACAGTCTTTACATCAGACTAACAGCCTTTACATCAGAGTAAAAACCTTTATATCAGACTGACAGTCTTTACATCAGACTAACAGCCTTTACATCAGACTAACAGCCTTCACGTCAGACTAACAGTCTTTACACCTGATTAACAGCCTTTACATTAGACTAACAGTCTTTACATCAGACTAACAGCCTTTACATCAGACTAACAGCCTTTACATTAGACTCACAGCCTTTACATCAGTTTACATCAAACTTAAAACCTTTAGGACAGATTATCGGCCTTTACATCAGACTTACAGCCTTTACATCAGACTTACAGCCTTTACATCAGACTAACAGACTTTACATCAGACTAACAGCCTTTACATCAGTTTACCAGCCTTAAGATCAGTTATACAGCCTTTACATCACTTTGACAGCCTTTACATCAGACTAACAGCCTTTACATCAGACTAACAGACTTTACATTTAACATTTCATTAGACTTTATAGATTTACAGCCTTTACATCAGACTAATGGTTTTACAAACAGGCAGCCTTTGTGTCTAAACAAGTTTATAGACACACATATAACTGCCTTTACTGCAAACATACAACCTTTTCATTAAATCTAAAACCTTCACAACAGACTAAAACATTTATTACAGACTAAAACCTTCACAACAGACTAAAACTTTCACAACAGACTAAAACTTTCACAACAGACTAAAACTTTCACAACAGACTAAAACCTTTATTACAGACTAAAACCTTTATTACAGACTAAAACCTTTATTACAGACTAAAACCTTCACAACAGACTAAAACCTTTATTACAGACTAAAACCTACACAACAGACGAAAACCTTTATTACAGACTAAAATCTTCACAACAGACTAAAACCTTTATTACAGACCAAAACCTTCACAACAGACTAAAACCTTCACAACAGACTAAAACCTTCACAACAGATTAAAACCTTTATTACAGACTAAAACCTTTATTACAGACTAAAACCTTCACAACAGACCAAAACCTTCACAACAGACCAAAACCTTCACAACAGACTAAAACCTTCACAACAGACTAAAACCTTCACAACAGACTAAAACCTTTATTACAGACTAAAACCTTCATGACAGACCAAAACCTTCACAACAGACTAAAACCTTCACAACAGACTAAAACCTTTATTACAGACTAAAACCTTTATTACAGACTAAAACCTTCACAACAGACTAAAACCTTCACAACAGACTAAAACCTTTATTACAGACTAAAACCTTCACAACAGACTAAAGCCTTCACAACAGACTAAAACCTTCACAACAGACAAAAACCTTTATTACAGACTAAAACCTTCACAACAGACTAAAACCTTCACAACAGACTAAAACCTTCACAACAGACAAAAACCTTTATTACAGACTAAAACCTACACAACAGACTAAAACCTTTATTACAGACTAAAACCTTCACAACAGACAAAAACCTTTATTACAGACTAAAACCTTCACAACAGACTAAAACCTTTATTACAGACTAAAACCTTCACAACAGACTAAAACCTTTATTACAGACTAAAACCTTTATTACAGACTAAAACCTTCACAACAGACTAAAACCTTTATTACAGACTAACAGCTTCACAACAGACCAAAACCTTCACGACAGACTAAAACCTTTATTACAGACTAAAACCTTCACAACAGACTAAAACCTTTATTAAAGACTAACAGCTTTACTGCCAGTGAACCAGAGCCTCTCTGAGTGCAAACTAAATATCATTTATATCATCACATCATGCTGCTGTAGCTCTTCTAACCAGCCTCTCTATTCCTGCACGGAGACGGACTACTACTGCCTGTCCGTCACAGATGTAGTGATCACGTTCTTAGAGACTCTCAGGAAACAGTGGACTGTAAAAATCAGCCAATACTTTTATTCATGTAAACGCAGTGTTTTATAATATTATGGGCAGTAATAATAATAATAATAATAATAATAATAATAAAAATGGCAAATTGTATTAACATGTTTAAAATCAACCATATGTATGAGTAGGTGATGAAAATGGGAACCGCATACAATACGTGAAGTGGAACAGGTGGAAACGCAAATCGGAGATAATAGTAAGAAATATGTCGTAAAGTTTATGTACAGTTAAGCACCAGAGTGAACTTTACCAAAGATTGGCCAATGCTGAAAACAATTAACAAAATCTTAATCTAGCTGCGACGAAGACTACTAAATAAATAAATTTAAACTCCCTAACTAACCATGAAACAGACCAACAAACCCAATCTCAACACAAACGGCCACCAACCCTACAACTGGTGACACTACAAACAAAACCCCAATCTAGCTGTGAAGAAGACCAACTTACCAAAAAAAAAACATAGAAAAGAACTCCATAACTCCCTAACTAACCATAAAACCACCCAACAAACCCCAATCCTAACACAAACAATGACCAACCCTAAAACTGGTGATACAACAAACTAAACCCCAATCTAGCTGTGACGAAGACCAACTTACCTACCAAAAATAAAAACATAGAAAAGAACTCCATAACTTCCTAACTAACCACAAAACCACCCAACAAACCCCAATCCTAACACAAACGACCACCAACCCTACAACTGGTGATACAACAAACAAAACCCCAATCTAGCTGTGACGAAGACCAACTTACCTACCAAAAATAAAGACAAAGAAAAGAACTCCATAACTCCCTAACTAACCACAAAACCACCCAACAAACCCCAATCCTAACACAAACAACGACCAACCCTACAACTGGTGATACAACAAACTAAACCCCAATCTAGCTGTGACGAAGACTAACTTACCTACCAAAAATAAAGACAAAGAAAAGTCTAACTAACCTAACTAACCATGAAACAGACCAACAAACCCAATCTCAACACAAACAGCCACCAACCCTACAACTGGTCACGCTACAAACAAACCCCAATCTAGCCTCAATAAAGACTAACTCACCAAAAATAAAGACAAAGAAAAGACAGTTTGCTACCCCAACTCCCTAACTAGCCATGAAACAGACCAACACACCTTAATCTCAACACAAACGACCACCAACCCTACAACTGGTGACACTACATACAAAACCCCAATCTAGCTGTGACGAACACTAACTTGCCTACCAAAAATAAAGACAAAGAAAAGAACTCCATAGCTTCCTAACTAACCACAAAACAGACATACAAACCCAATCTCAATACAAACGACCACCAACCCTACATCTGGTGGCACTACATACAAAACCCCGATCTAGCTGTGACGAAGGCTAAATCATTTACCAAAATTTAAGACAAAGAAATCCATTTTGCTACCCAAACTCACTAACTAACCACAAAACAGACCCTAACCATGAAACAGACCAACAAATCTTAATTCCAACACAAACAGACACCAACCCTACAAATAATGATACAACAAACAGAAGCAAAGTGTATTTACAAATGTATAGACAATTCTATTTACAGATCAGAACAGTAACAATACAGGATAAACCAACCTCAGAGTCCGAATCACAGCAGGGGTCGATACTAAGAGGTAACACAGCTAGAAACAGAGTAACGAAATCCAACCAGCATAGAGCTTAGATATTCCATTAATCCTATGTTTGAAGCGTATTCGCCTCCACACACCCCGTCTTCTCTCCAGCTTTTTTATTGCATTGTACTGGTTTTAAAAATATGGTTATAAAATATACCATCATGTACCTCTTACCTGAGAAAAACTGGCTTGAAGGACCTTAAGCACATAGTTTACACCTCGATAAATGAAATAAAGTATCTTTTTTAAGAGCGTGTGTTTGATATTACACTTCAAAACTGCATGGTAGGACGTTTTCCTGTAGATGTGATAGCAGGAACTTACCTCAACGTTTAAAAACTCATATTCGACTGGGGGCTTACAGCTTGCCCACATCCTAGGTGTGCAGCGGGAGTAATAACTGAGTAATACGTCTTCAGTTCGGGGCCTTAATTGAAGGAACTCAATTGTATGTAATGACTGAGATGTTTTTTTTAATAGTCTCAAGCAGCATATCGGTTTGTCCTGGTGTTAAAAGCCGAGAAGGACGTTTTGTTGTAAATCGACTCTCGACCGCCTGAAAGTTTATTTCTTAGAGACTTTCGAGTTCCGTCGTCTGAAATTGCTTTCTTCTGTCAGCATTTGCATAATGACTGTTTTCACATTTCCATCTTCCTCGCTATCCCACAAGATGAACTCTCTGCTTGTTCACCGACTACTGACTCTTGTCCATGTCGAATGAGCTTCGTGTGACCATATTTATGCCTGGTATTTGCGCTTCTGGGTCAGTGTTTTGGAGCTTTTCAGTGCCCCCTGAGAAATGCTTTGGTTGTGGATATCTCACAGTAACAGTTATTTTAGGCAGTGCTGGTGGTACCGTGTTTATCTCTGCGTAGAATCAGGGATTGGTTTCCGATGGCGAGCAGCAAAGACGGGAATGAGAAATACTTGTACACAGACTCTCTCTCTCTCTTTATCTCTCTCCCACTTCATTCAGAGAAACGGATGTCTTTGTCCCCCAGCATAGTCAGTGGTAGAACAAATCCAGAACCACCCAAAAGGTGAGGATTTCAGGGAATTTCGAGAGGGTATTTTTTCTTTTTTCATAGAGAGCTTCAGCTTGAGGGCATCTTAGCACTTCAGGCCTGATTGCACTTCAGGATTGCGGTTCCAGATTTGACACGAACTTCTTATTTGATATAAGAAATGAACCAGTAAATCTTCAGGTAGGGTTCGAATGAAATCCTGTTTATTGTCACATCCAAAGGTGTCAAAAGTATTCACATTCATTACTCAGGTAGAAGTACAGATACTAGGGTTTAAAAATACTTCTGTAGAAGTTGAAGTATCAACTCAAGCTTTTTACTCCAGTAAAAGTGTAAAAGTACTGCTTTCAGAACTACTTAAAGTATAAAAGTAATGTAAGAAAAAATAATCTATAGTCTATAGTTCACTAGCCCACCTCCCCAAAAGCCCCATTCTTCTAAAAGCCATAATGACTATAATGTTATATTAAAATTATAATGTTGATAAATTTGAGATGCGCTAGGCTTCCTGTTTCAGCTCATATACGCCCATTAAACACGAATGTAGTTTAGTACAATGTAAATATATTAAAGAAGCATATCTGTTACTACTGAACATTAACATGTGTTTCATGGAGCAGAAGATATGATGACTAGTCGTCTATAAGTATTGTAATGAAGCCAAACCTCAAAGACATGTTATCAATAATCTTTACTGGAATGTAAATGTACATGAATGTAAACAAGCTGAAATGAAACAGGAGTAACGAGGCAGTAAATTATAAATAACCAAAATCTCTACTTAAGTAAGGTAATGAAGTATTTGTACTTCCTTACTTGACACCTCTGGTCACATCACAATTTTAACTCAGGTGTGAAAGTGTGTTAAGATTTTAGGATGTGCTGTAGTACCTAAATACCAAAGAAAAACAAGTGTCCCCCCAAAATAGTAACTATAAAAGAGAAGCCAATACATTATTAACTTGTATCACAAGTTTATATCAATATATTTTATTAAAAGTGATTTTGGAGCATTTCAATTGGGCCATTCATTATGAAACTTTAACAGGATATAAAGGCCAGTTGTGTTTAAATGATACAAAAAACATCTGTTTCTCAACAAAACTTGTTTTTGACTGGATTTTGTTCTGCTTTGTTCTGTAAAATAAATAAATTTGACTCGACAAGTTCATATAAAAACGTTTTATTGAAAGTGATTTTGGAGCATTTCTATTGGGCCATTCATTCTTTCACAGGATATAAAAGCCAGTTGCGTTTTTCAACAAACTTGTTTTTGATTGTATTTTGTTCTGCTTTGTTTGTTCTGTAAAGCTGCTTTCTGACTACTTACAACATAGTGCTTTACAAATAAACTTGTCAAGTTAATACCAAAACGTTTCATTAAAAGTGATTTTGGAGCATTTCTAATGGTCCATTCTTTATGAAGCTTTTACAGGATATAAATTTATATCACATGAATTTATATGTGTAAATGATACAGAAAAAAATAGAAATAAAAAGAAACATTTTTAATTACACAATTTTTATAACAGTAGTATAAGTTATTACATAAAGTCTATGATATACACTTTTCCATATAAGCAGATGGTCGGAGGTAGATAGAGATACAGGCTGTACAGGATATATATATATATATATATATATATATATATATATATATATATATATATATTTTACAAGAGAAAGATGTAAAACAGGTCAGTCTATATGGGCTATAATATAGATATATAATATTTTATTGTTATCGTGATATGTCACACCGCACTGTTCTGAGCATATCGTGGAGATCATTAACACTTTGCTAACACATTACACAACCACATGTTTCATTTCAAACAGAGCTTAAGTGGAGCTTAATTGGATCTTGATTTAATTGGCGAAGGCTGAATGAAGATCATTATGCTCACAGGTGTATTTTTTAAATTGTAGCAGTACGAGGTGTTTTCGTAAAATGTATTAAAGCTCAAACAAAGTAAAAATAGAAATAAATATTGTGATATATATCATGTTTTGAGAAATTGTCTTCAAAAATATGACATTTCTGCCATATTGCTTAATTCTGTGTGCAGCGTTGGCTCTAGCAGGGCCCTTTTCTTTTGGTTGGGGGTTCATCTTGCAAGCTGATAACAATGACTTCCACAATCTGTCCCAATGATCTAGATCAGAGCTCACTAATATGCGGACCGCGGTCGGATCCGGACCCAGACTTTGTTCAATGTGGACCCAAACTGATAAACTATTGAGAATGATTTAATTTTGACTGTGTTTATTTTAAGCAGTGGAGCTTTTCTCGTCTTTACGGTATACGCTCTGTACAACCAACATGTCAATCTGTGAAGCTGAGTTAACAAGAAGACCCACGTTTTATTTACTTTCTCTATAAATAAACACTTTAAGATGCTATTCTTTTCAAAAGTGTTCTGGGTTTTTTTTATTTAGCCCTTGAGGAAGTGAGGAAAAAAACATTTATCTGGAACTTTATGATATACAGGATACGGCACTGAATCATAACACAAGTTAGAAATGATGATGGTCCGGACCTTGGCCTGAAGAAATCTCCTCTAACTGGACCGTACTGAATTCTAATGAAATACCCCTGATCTAGATGTATAACTGGTTAATAGTGTATTGTGGATAGTTACTTATGTTGGCTGGGTGCTTGTTTGGGGTTCTAATAAGCTTCTAATCATTTAAGTTACAGGTAAACTGTCTCAGCATGCTGGTTCCAGGGCTCGGTCTCACCACACAGTGTTAACTGCTAACCCTAATCTTAGTTGTATCTAACTTTTCTGTTGTTATAAATGTTTTAATTCCTACATATTTAGCTCATATGATTGCTTTGTTTTTCTTAAGTGGCTCCTTTTGATGTATCAGACGATTGACTGCTCGTCAAGATTAATTACAGCTTAGCATCTGTTTATTCGATTTCGTGGAGCTGAAACTTGCTCAGTAACCCTGACCTGATTGCATGAGATAGACCCCCAGGTCCAAACTACTTGTGGCATAATATAAACACACCAGATGTGTACAGTCTGGTTTTGAGATACAATCAAACAAACGCTCCTTGTCTTCTCACTCAGGCATCTTAGGCAATGTAGTGGTAGAGTGATAGATTATTAGAAAGCTGTAAGTGGACCACCTGGTGAGCCTAGGCAGCCTCTTTTGGCTCTTTCTTAGGCCAACACTTATTGTCACATTCCACAGTTTGTAATGACATCCAGTTAAACAGAGAATAGGTGGTAGGGAACATATACAGGGGGGCACCGATTTGAGAACTGTGGGCTGATATGTAAAAGTTGATATATAGGAAATGATATAAAACCTAGATTAACATATTAATGATGTGTAAACATATCTTATTGTGATAATCTGGTGTAGATTAAACATTCTGCTCAGACAAAGTACATTAAATGCATCTTTAAATATCAGTTAAACTTGCCAGTCAAATGTAAACAGCTGTCCAGTGCAGATTTTTAGGTAAAAAATAATATTATTAAATTATATATATATACATTCTTAAAAATACATGTACACTGGCAGTCAAAAAGAAATGGTTGTATGTTTGTTGGTGATGTTTTAAAGAAAAGGAGAGAACAAACAACAAATGACAGATATTACAACAAAACAAATGAAACTCAGTTACGTCTGAAAGCCGAGTGAGATCTTGTTGGGAAATGTGTGGAGAAGAGCTAGTCTGGGCACAGCAGTGAAGAAAGTGAGCAACAAATGAAGATAAGTAGGAACTGTACATTTAGTCCAGTACATTGTGCTGCTGTTACACCATGAGACCTGAAGAACGACCCTTTGTTCCAGAGTGTACGAGTGTGTTATTGAGAAGGGCAATAAAAAAACACTTGACATGTCAGCTGAGCGATTGTTTTAGACTGTGCTTTGTTCATACTCGTTTTTTTGTTTTTATGATTCAAAGGAACTGCTTCACTGCCGTCCACAGGCCGGCCATAGTGGTTGGCTTGTTATTCTCCACACATTAATATGCTGCCCCTGAAAATCGGGCCTTGATTTCACTTTCTATAAACTCATTGGCTTCTTGCATATCTTTCATTTGTCGTGGCTTTGCTTTTTTCCTACTGAGACAAGAAATTCCTCGTATTTTTTAAAAATTCTGAACAACGAAATAATGGAAACAATGGTGGTTTGATGTGGAACATTCTGTTATAGAGGACTTTGGTTGGTTGACCGCCTCACAGTAAGATGGTCTGGGTTGGATTCCCGGTCCGGGTGGTTCTGTGTGGAGTGTGTATGTTCTCTCTGTGCTTGAGTGAGTTCCTCCCACAGTCCAAACACATACATGTTAGGTTGGTCGCTCACTCTAAACTGCCCGTAGGTGTGAGTGTGTTTGTGTTTGTGTGAGTGTGTGTTGGCCTAGTGATGGACTGGTGACCTGTCCGTGGTGTACCCCACCTTTGCCCAGTGACAGCTAGCACGATAAAGCAGAGGATGATGGATGTCTATATGTTTAAGTTGCTCTTGTTCATGTACCTTACAGTGTTTTCATGTCTCCCTCTGATTTTGGCTCTTGCTTGTATTTCAGTGTTAATTTTGGGGGCCTCTTTTGTATTAAAGCTTCAGTGCCTTATTATCTGGACATTTGTGACCCTCGTGATCAAGGGCCCTCTAATGGTATGCCCTGCTTTTCTCTAGAGCCCCTTGGTAGGGGCTCTCATAACCAGGGCCCTCTAAAATAATGCCCCCCTCTTTCCTAGGACCCCTAATAGCCAGAAGTCGAAGTCAAAGCAGTGCCACAAGGCCTTGTTCATTTTCATAAGGGGCCCAAAAGTATGGCTAGGGCCCCCAAAAGCATGGCTAGGGCCCCCAAGAAGCCCTGGGGTCAAAGTCCCTGAAAGTCAGACGATCCTTAAAATGGAGGGCCCTCAGAAATAAAAATATATTGTACATTAATGTTGATAGGCATCGCAAACTGTTTTGGGCCAGGGCCCCCTGACCTCAAGGGCCCCTGGGCGCTGGCCCCACTGGCCCGGTCAGTAATCCAACCAGGGTGTCACCCACAGAGTCCTGTTTAAGTGTCTGGTCATTGTAAGATATTTATTTAAATTGCAATTTAAATGTAAACATTGCGAATTATAAAAAATCTAGACGTTTGCAGACACACGTCCTTCACCGTCCCCTCTTATTGCCTTCCTGCACTAACGCTGATGAACTCTTGTGGTGATGCTGGTGAATAACGAGGAGACAGAACTGAACGTGTGGTTGTATAGTTGGATGATTTACGTTAGTGTGCTCGACTAACGCCTGGTTCGATACCACGTAGAACACACACTATTTCCAAGACGGGCGTCAACAAACCAGCGATATATATTTTATCAATGAAAACGTACCTGTCGTCCTCAGCCGCTGTGAGATTGTGTGAATGGTGACACGGTTTCCTCTCTACACGATCCTATTGGCTGTAGCTAGACGCTGCTGTTGACTCACAGTTGCCGACTGGCCTAGATATTTAACATGCAAGACGTTTGCCGGGCGTCTGCGATTAGTTGCCGACCACTCGGTGATGGCTTGGTGAGCGTCTTTCAGCAGTTCACACTACGCGACTAAGCGAGCCCCGAGTGGTCGCACAGGTTTTTGTCGGTGGTCTACAAAAAACAGTCGGCGACAGAACATCAGGCTAAAATTGAGTAGCATGAACTAGGCATTAGGAAATGGAAACTGAAACCGGAGAGTGTTTTGGTATATATGGTATGTATATATATATATATATATATATATATATACTACCGCTCAAAAGTTTAGGATCACTTTAGAATTTCATTTTATGCAATTTTCATGCAATTTTCATGCAATTCACAAACAATATTGTCCATTTTACAATTAATATCAGATGATTTGTATTAAAAATGTTTGTATTAAAGTCTATTTTTGTATAGAGGCTTATTTTGCATATAGTCTATTATCAGCAATTCTCAGTCCTCTGTCTAAATCTCCTGGTACGACCACCAATCCAAGTTAAGGATGTTATTGGACTAATTGGTTGTTAGGACACTCTTGATTAATTGTGATGCACAGCTGAAAAACATTCTACTAATAAGTGAGTATAAAAGGGAACAACATTCTAGGTTAGTTTAGAACCTGAAGCATCAGCAGGTGATGGCTTGTAGTTCTGTTGGATTGAGTAGCTTAAGATTTCTTAAGAGCTTGAGATGAGATGCTGCAGGATAAGATAAAAGATAACATTTCTTTGTTAAGATTTTCTCCTATAATACACATTTGTGGAACATCTTGTTTTGACCTGTCAGATCTTAACCCAAGACTAAATATTAGCAGGTTTATATAATGCGTCCCCGGGCGTCCATATTTGTTTTAAAGCCTATAAAAGCTCCCTCATGGATTTTTTTTTACACCAAATGGTTATGAATCTAAAACCAGTTCATTCATGGTGGAGTTGCGTTATGAGGAAAGATAGCCCCCCCCAAACGAATGTGATTTCAGACTTTCCACTATTTTATCAAAAACTCAGTGTGAGAGTGCCAGAGTGCGTCTCCATCCAAGGCACCAAAAGTCTTTCAGTGGACTAATTATTTCCACAGCTAATTAAGACCCCTAATTATTTTAGAACAAGTTCTAAAATCTATATTTCCCTTTAGTTACCACTAAAGTAGGACTGCCCTTGAAAATACTGGCCTAAACAGATCTGGCCTCACATCAACGTTGATGAATTTGACGTCAACTGTCACTCTTGCGACTACCTTTAAAGTCTCGAGTCAACGTCTTGCAGTGTTTGAATTTCCACAGGACAGGTTTATTCGCCTTTCGGAGCCTTCAGCCTTTTGGAATGGATATTCGGTTCCCTTGGCCGCCAGGCTGGTGTGCCTGCGTTTAAGGAAGAGCTAGCGAGCGAGCGAGCGAGTGGGGCGGGACATTGTACGGCTTGGTCCCCGCCATCCGGGTCTTGATCACAGGACAGGAAACGGTAAACAAATTCCTCAACATGTGACGGCTTGCTGGGGCATACTTTTCCTTTTCCATCACTATCTCTCCCTCGCTCTCCCGCGCTCTCGCTCTCCTTTCGCTGCAAGCTGGGAAGACAGAAGCTTACAGCTACTCCCACCTCCCTCTCCCCAGCAAGCCAGCGAGAACACAGCGCTAGCAGATTTTGGACTGCATTGAATAGCATTTGCCAAGACATATGAATTATAAGGCTAATGGGCTTAAGAGGCTTGTCCTAACATTGTCTCTTCTTAACCATGCAGAAGCAGGCTTAGAGAATGGCAGAAATAGATTGGAAACCAAAATACCCCCATTTCGAGGTCAGGATTAGAATGGATGAAAGACACTCTAACTTTCTTTACGGAACCATAAAATATTCAATTGTTGGCAAATTGAGAGATTCTTCTCTCTTTTTTAAACCACCGCCACCACCACCACCACCACCCCACCCCACTCTGCTCTGGCGAACTGCTTGCCAAGTGTATTGTGATTGCGTTTTGACATTCAAGTGATATGTTTCTCCACATAACCACAAAACTGGGGCAGGACGTCATTATCATGAAAAAAGCAGAGAATGAGAACAAAGTGAGTGAGTTTTTTCATTTTTTCAGATTTTTTTAAAAAAATTATTTATATATTTTTTTTTGTGGGGCTCGGTTTGAACCGCGTACCCAGCAGCAACAGCAGCGCGGCCATGTGTTGGGGCCGCACAGCTCCAGCGGCTTTGGTCTGGGTGTCAGGACAGCTGTGCCTGAACCGCTGCGCCTTTCTATCTGTCTTTCTAGCACAAGTTCGCTGCCCTAGTTCAGCCCCGTGCCGCTCTCCCATTGGACGGTCCTATCTAGCGCTCTCGCCCCATTGGCGGCCGGAGTTTTTTGCTGGAGCCGAACAGGCCGCCGCCGTCCAGCGCGTTGGGTGGCGTTCCTGGCGGTCCCTGTTCGCGGTCACGATGCCCTTGTCCAGCGATACTCTCCCACCCGGGTCAATGTCCCAGCTTCTTTGGGATGCGGAAGACGCAGCTGTGGAGGAGAACAGCTGTGTTTACACTGCATTTTGCGAGGTTCTCTGAATCACCGCTTGACTCAGATTTCCTTTGGAATCCTCGCTCAGGCCTCAAACTGTACGTCTGCTCCGGCGGCCATTAGGAACGTCCCCCAAACTGTACGCTTTGGTGAGGTCCCTGATGAAAGCTGGCTGGGCTTTGAAGGTGTGTGGTGGCCTGCGCAACAATGCCTCTCACCCTCACACAGCCACTTGAAAGGTCCGGGCCTGAACGGGCGCGCTGGCTCCACACTTTGATCAATTGAAGATGAATAAGACAGAGGCGCTTTTTATCGCTCAGGACAATGTTGCTCAGCATTTGTCATCCGAGAGATGGGGACAAATGCGTTCGGCCGAATGAGGCCCCGTGGTGTTTGTTCTTTTTCTATAATCTTCACATCAAACAAGACAGAGAGAAGTCTTCTTTGTGTATCTGACCTGTTTTTCCATCAGCGGTTAATAATTCTAAATATCTTTGGGATACATCTGTTGCCTTGCGTGCTACAACACGTCACATTTGCTATAAGACTCCATCCCTTTACCGTCCGGGAGCGCCCCCAGTGGTGAAACAGCGCCAATGCTACCTCTTCTTCTGCTTCTATTTATATCACTTCTTTTTTATGAACTGCTGGAAAACATGGTTTCTTGCCAGCAGCACCACTTCCTCATCCTCACATGTTGGACTGATTCCACTCCACACTACAGTGATCCACTATCACCTCTTCAGGTACAAAGTGGTACTACAGTGACTCACTATCACCCCTTTAGGTACAAAGTGGTACTACAGTGACTCACTATCACCTCTTCAGGTACAAAGTGGTACTACAGTGACTCACTATCACCCCTTTAGGTACAAAGTGGTAGTACAGTGACTCACTATCACCCCTTTAGGTACAAAGTGGTAGTACAGTGACTCACTATCACCTCTTCAGGTACAAAGTGGTACTACAGTGACTCACTATCACCCCTTCAGGTACAAAGTGGTAGTACAGTGACTCACTATCACCTCTTCAGGTACAAAGTGGTACTACAGTGACTCACTATCACCTCTTCAGGTACAAAGTGGTACTACAGTGACTCACTATCACCTCTTCAGGTACAAAGTGGTACTACAGTGACTCACTATCACCTCTTTAGGTACAACATGGTACTACAGTGACTCACCATCACCTCTTCAAGTACAAAGTGGTACTACAATGACTCACTATTACCTCTTCAGGTACAACGTAGTAGTACAGTGACTCACTATCACCTCTTCAGGTACAACGTAGTACTACAGTGACTCACTATCACCTCTTCGGGTACAAAGTGGTACTACAGTGACTCACTATCACCTCTTCAGGTACAAAGTGGTACTACAGTGACTCACTATCACCTCTTCAGGTACAAAGTGGTACTACAGTGACTCACTATCACCTCTTCAGGTACAAAGTGGTACTACAGTGACTCACTATCACCTCTTCAGGTACAAAGTGGTACTACAGTGACTCACTATCACCTCTTCAGGTACAAAGTGGTACTACAGTGACTCACTATCACCTCTTTAGGTACAACATGGTACTACAGTGACTCACCATCACCTCTTCAAGTACAAAGTGGTACTACAATGACTCACTATTACCTCTTCAGGTACAACGTAGTAGTACAGTGACTCACTATCACCTCTTCAGGTACAACGTAGTACTACAGTGACTCACTATCACCTCTTCGGGTACAAAGTGGTACTACAGTGACTCACTATCACCTCTTCAGGTACAAAGTGGTACTACAGTGACTCACTATCACCTCTTCAGGTACAAAGTGGTACTACAGTGACTCACTATCACCTCTTCAGGTACAAAGTGGTACTACAGTGACTCACTATCACCTCTTCAGGTACAAAGTGGTACTACAGTGACTCACTATCACCTCTTTAGGTACAACATGGTACTACAGTGACTCACCATCACCTCTTCAAGTACAAAGTGGTACTACAATGACTCACTATTACCTCTTCAGGTACAACGTAGTAGTACAGTGACTCACTATCACCTCTTCAGGTACAACGTAGTACTACAGTGACTCACTATCACCTCTTCGGGTACAAAGTGGTACTACAGTGACTCACTATCACCTCTTCAGGTACAAAGTGGTACTACAGTGACTCACTATCACCTCTTCAGGTACAAAGTGGTACTACAGTGACTCACTATCACCTCTTCAGATAAAAAGTGATACTACAGTGACTCACTATCACCTCTTCAGGTACAAAGTGGTACTACAGTGACTCACTATCACCTCTTTAGGTACAAAGTGGTACTACAGTGACTCACTATCACCTCTTCAGATACAAAGTGGTAGTATAGTGACTCACTATCACTTCTTCGGGTACAAAGTGGTACTACAATGATTCACTATCACCTCTTCAGGTACAAAGTGGTATTACAGTGACTCACTATTACCTCTTCAGGTACAACGTAGTAGTACAGTGACTCACTATCACCTCTTCGGGTACAAAGTGGTACTACAGTGACTCACTATCACCTCTTCAGGTACAAAGTGGTACTACAGTGACTCACTATCACCTCTTCAGATACAAAGTGGTACTACAGTGACTCACTATCACCTCTTCAGATACAAAGTGGTACTACAGTGACTCACTATCACTTCTTCAGGTACAAAGTGGTACTACAGTGACTCACTATCACCTCTTTAGGTACAAAGTGGTACTACAGTGACTCACTATCACCTCTTCAGGTACAAAGTGACACTACAGTGACTCACTATCACCTCTTCAGGTACAAAGTGGTACTACAATGACTCACTATCACCTCTAGAGGTACAAAGAGGTACTACAGTGACTCATTATCACCTCTTCAGGTACAAAGTGGTACTACAGTGACTCACTATCACCTCTTCAGGTACAAAGTGGTACTACAGTGACTCACTATCACCTCTTCAGGTACAAAGTGGTACTACAATGACTCACTATCACCTCTTTAGGTACAAAATGGTACTACAGTGACTCACTATCACCTCTTCAGGTACAAAATGGTACTACAGTGACTCACTATCACCTCTTTAGGTACAAAGTGGTACTACAGTGACTCACTATCACCTCTTCAGGTACAAAGTGACACTACAGTGACTCACTATCACCTCTTCAGGTACAAAGTGACACTACAGTGACTCACTATCACCTCTTCAGGTACAAAGTGGTACTACAGTGACTCACTATCACCTCTAGAGGTACAAAGTAGTACTACCGTGTTTCTTTATCACCTCTTCAGAAACAAAGTGGTATTACAGTGACTCACTATCACCTCTTTAGGTACAAAGTGGTACTACAGTGACTCACTATCACCTCTTCAGATACAAAGTGGTACTACAATGACTCACTATCACCCTTCAGGTACAAAGTGGTACTACAATTACTATCACCTCTTCAGGTACAAAGTGGTACTACAATGACTCACTATCACCTCTTCTGGTACAAAGTGGTACTACAGTGACTCACTATCACCTCTTCAGATACAAAGTGGTACTACAGTGACTCACTATCACTTCTTCGGGTACAAAGTGGTACTACAATGATTCACTATCACCTCTTCAGGTACAAAGTGGTACTACAGTAAATCACTATCACCTCTTTAGGTACAAAGTTGTCACCTTACTACCTCTTCAGGTAGATGTCTCCAATGTTTTTGACGTTCCATCAAAATTGGTATTCCTTCACATTCTGTTGAGAATTTTCAAGTGCTAAATTTCCGGTTTGGGTTAAAAGGTAAATAAAAACCTTCCAACTGCCAATAAATACAAAAGGAAGTGCTCTGTTTGCCATCGTCCCTGAGTCTCAGTTACGACGGCCTTCTGGGACACTTTATGAGTCCAGATTTTTGTCTCTCACCCGCAAGGAGCCCACCGCGGTAAACCGGGCTGTTTCATTTAGAGAAATTAGTGCGTTCTCGCTGACCTCGTCTTTTCATCTGTTGCCGTGGCGCATATTTTAGCCCGTTCCTGGGCTTATTTTACTAATTGGTGGCCTACACTTGCTCAACACCGATTGCCTTTGATCATCTCAGATCATTACGTTTACCTCATTAATTTGCTCGATGCCTTTTTTCCCCTCTCTCTCCCTCTCTCTCTCTCCCTCTCTCTCTCTCTCTCTCGGCCTCGGTCTCTCTTTTCTATTCCGCCAAATTTCAGGGTCCATGTAAAAAAAAAAAAAAAAAAATTGGATTAATAATACATCTTATGAGCCAAGAGAAAATGAAAATCCCTTTGTGGTGCGCCGCACTGTCTCCCCTGGCTTTCTTCTGGCTGGCTGATTGTGTTTCCCCAGTGTGAAAGACGCAGGCCAAACAATGCCTGATGAAAGGACGATCTGTCGATATGTGTTATTGTTGTGCTTGTTGACCTGAATCTGGGCCGAAGGGAAGGGCTCGCCGGAGACGGACGGAGGACGCCGCCTTTAAAGAGCGCTCCACATTCGCACACTCTTATTAAATCGTTTAATCATTTAATCACAGCACATTACTGTTTAATGCGAGTCTGTCCGGGCGATGGACGCGACGCATTATCTCCGAGGATGTGAAATCCATAAACGGCGCGACACACAAAAAGAAATATGGCGGCGTTTGCTTTAAGGTAAGCGGAAGTCTCGAAGTGTCTGCTCACTTTCGCCTCCTACACTTTCCTCTGTTTCGAAATTTTTTGCGGGCTTAAGACAGTCATTGAGTTGCCGCTGAGCCTTATATGACGAGGCACTTAAAGATAAAGCGAAGAAGCCCCTGTTTTTCTGCATTGTCTCGCTGCCAAATAGGGCACCAATAATCCTCTTCAATTAGGTGCTTATGGCATGAAAATGGGATTTTGTTCTCCCTCGCGCTAAAACCTATAGGCCGCGATAGCATTGTTAATTCCAAATTCCTGAGCGACACAGAAAGGCACGCCAAGTTGATTTCGCACGGCAATCCACATGTGGCGGGGATGCAACAACAAGCCACATGTGGCAGGTAAACATAGATTTATATCTGCAGTCAAGAGCAGACAATGTTTACCTTCTTCCAGCGCTGCATTGTCTCCCACGTACCGCTGTGTGCATATCAATACGGCTAAACCGCGCAACAATGCGCGAGCGAACGTCTCGGCCGGGCGACGAAGGAGGGCGACTCTGACTTTGTTATGAAGCGTTCATTGTCTTGCAACCTGAACAAACAAAGACGCCGAACCATCTATTGAGCAGATTGCGTCGCACATCATTGAGTCCCCAGGCTTTAGGCTCCTTTTCTCCCTCCCTCTTCTTCAAAGCGTCTTGCATCATTGTCTGGCTGCGGCATATTGTTCAATCCTGACGTCTCCTATTATCATATAGATAACCGAACGTTCGTACTAGAAGATGACTAGCTGTGGCTAATGTAATGTAATCTCCGCGCTTTGTAGGCGCGTGTGACTTTCGCAAAGTGCTGCTCGCTGTCTTTATAATTCGGTCTCCCTACTTGAGACCAAGAGGAAGAAAAGCACTATGGATTATGGCTCCCAATAAATCAATGACACCCATTTGGTATTTCTTAAAGCTCTGCTTAGTTTCCCATGTCCTGGGGGTTTTGTACGTTGTTGTCTTTGATGCTTGTGCAGATTTGTGTTTTTAAACAATTGTGCTCTTCCTGGTGTAGCTGGATGCTGCCCTCCTTTTGATGCACCTTGACAGCAAGCGAGTATGTGGACCTATACTAACACATAGATCTGGATAAGCAGTCAAGCTCCAGTTCACTGCTCATGCTGATCTGAGATCAGTCTTTCTTTCTTTTTCTTCATCGCGCCAAAGAGATACATGCATCGTCTGCAATGTAAGAGGCTTTTGGATGAGTTACATTTGCTGAGTAGCTTTAGCACAGGCATCCAACACTCACTGCGGATGTATCAACACTAGGGCTTGCACAACGTCATGTGATGAAAGAAGCATCGACGTTGACTGACTGCTCATGACGTCATGAATAAAACCACAAAAGAAGGAAATGCTTTGCAACCAGCTGCTTTAAACATCTGCCCAAGCCAAAGTCTGCAGGTCAACAGAACCCAATGTGGCCTTTCCATAGAGCCCTGGATTGTGGTGCTAGCCTTCAGGGAACCAGAGATACGGGCCGAGGAATCTCTCAAACTTGCGTCTGACTTAGGCGCACCCGAGGCGGAGAAATTTAGAGCACTGCAACTCAGCAAAAATAGGAGTATCACACTTCAGACTTTACAGGATCATAGGGCATGCTGCTCCTTCTCCAACCACTCATAACCTTTTATTGTAGTCTCAGGATGATCAAAGTTTAAAATCAGATCTGTAGATCAGCAGAGATATGTGAGAATGAAGCCAAACTTCACAGCTCAGCAGAGTGTGATTTCTCTGCATTGCATTGCACTAGCCTCCACAAAACTATAGATACAGAGATACAGGCCCCCGAAATCACTGGGCCCATCACCTGTTGACACCTTGTCCTCCTTGCTGGGTTATAATCACATGCTCAGCAACTAGTCAACATCAAGCTTAAAGCATCATCACCGAGCAGTAAAGTCGACTACACAACTAATCTGTGCAACGTCTAATCAACACTGTGTCTACTTTTCATTGTAGGGGTTGTACAGACTAGTCCAACAATGTGGGCAGCAGTTGACTATCCGAGGCCAGTAACTCAAAATTTGTCATGTGTAGTATTTTGTTGGTATAAAGTCCATCAACTTGGTAAACACACAGATGTCGGGTTCAAACACAACTTTTTGATGCATGCTCGTTGCCTGGTTCAGTGATTAGGCCTTTATTTTACTCTGGAAGCCTTGCTGGTGAGAAGATGTGTCAAAATGTTGTGTTTAAACCCAGCATCTGTGTGTTTACCAAGTTTGTTTCTGTCACGTACCTCGCATTAAACGTCACAGTCCTTGACTAGATGATCCAAAAGTCAACGAAATGGTCTTCATCTACTGCAACTCTCAAAACCTACCAGCTCTCACATGATGGGCTCTAAGAAGGGGTCGCTCAGACTAGTTGTGTGCTGTGGGCAGCAGTTGACTAGCCGAGGCCAGTAACTCAAATTTTGTGTAGTATTTAATACCAACAAAATACTATACATAGCAAAATTTGAGTTACTGGCCTCAGCTAGTCAACTGCTGCCCACAGCACACACTGGCGGACTAGTCTGTGCAACCCCTTCAATGAAAACTTGACACAGTGTTGATTAGATGATGCACAGATTAGTTGAGTAGTTGACTTTACTGCTCAGTGATGATGCTTTAAGCTTGATGTTGACTATTCAACATCAGTTGAATAGGCCAGTAACTCAGATTTTGTTTTGTGTAGTATTTTGTTGATATAAAACACTACACAAAACAAAAGTGAGTCCATCATGTGAGACAGGCTCGTACGCCAGACCTGGTAGGTTTTGAGAGCTGCAGTAGATAAAGGCCATTTCACTGACTTGTGGATCATCTAGTCATGGACCGTGACGTTTAGTGCGAGGTACGCAACAAAAACAAACTTATTAAACACACAGATGTCAGGTTCAAACACAACTTTTTGATGCATGCTCGTTGCCTGGTTCAATGATTAGGCCTTTATTTTACTCTGGAAGGCTTGATGGTGAGAAGAAGTGTCAAAATGGCTTGTTTCTTATCAGAAGGTGTCCAGAATTGGGCCAGTTTATCTTCTCAGTGAGGTGAGAGTCTACGTACCAGAGTGAATGGACCTGAATGCTCATGTGAGGTTTGGACAGTATTTTTCAGCGTAGTTTTAGGCTTAATCAGGTCAAGCTTGGTGTATCAGCAGCACCTTTGGGACGTTGTTCATAAGCATTGCTCATTTAATACGTGAATTATAGCAGAACTGAAATTTAATTAGAATTAAATTCTTTTACAGTGTTTTTTTTTTGTTGTCACTACATGGTAACCAGTCAGATTGTATTCAGCCTTTTATCCTTCACTTTGGATGATGATCTGCACATTCAGGTCAGGGAGTTGAATCAGCATATTGAAATTGAGTTTGGTCTGCCAGAGAGATTTGTCCTGGAGACAAGATTTTATTGGCTCCCGGCTGCATCTGTTTGCATATTGGGCATTGTGTCTTTCCTGCTAGAACCGTCTGCAAACCTCCTCCTTCCTTCAAAGCCTGATTCCAACCACAGTTCACCACATAATCAATGACTTTCCAACTATCTGATAGGTCGTATCAGATGTGGTGGAGAAAATAAGGGGCGGAGCAGCTTATTGGACACAGGTTGGAGCTAAACTCCAGCTCTCCAGGAGACAGGGCTGGAGACCACTGTCCCAGAATCTGCACTCAGGTTCATTGCTGGCTGCAAGTGTGTGTTACTGTATTCTCTACTGCTGAGTGTGGTTCTAAACCCACTTGGAATGATAATATGGACCAGCCGGAGCTCAGCGAACGTTAAAGCAGCATCATTACATTATGCTTTTGAAAAAAAGTGCATCTTAAATGGTTTATTTATAGAGAAAGTAAATCAATCATGCGTCTTCTTGTTAACTCAGCTTCACAAACTGATATGTTGGTTTTACAGAGCGGTATTTTCCAAAACTTGACGAGCAAGTTTCGGTCCATTCCTGGTTAAACAGTCAGTTTTCGCTGTTGGCTTTTCTGTTTTTAGAGCACCTTATTCAAATCAACACAGATCTGATTGGTTGAGGAGCCTTTCATGATCGTATACCGTAAAGACGAGAAAAGCCCCGCTGCTTGAAATAAACATAGTCAAAATTAAATCTTTCTCAATAGTTTATCGCTTTGGGTCCAATGTGGGGACAACATCTGGGTCCAGACCGCAGTCCACCTATTAGTGACCCCTGATCTAGATTTTCACATAACAATGACCAGATTGTAATCGGGCACGTCCATATGCCTGTGTGACGTGTGACCTTCAGATTGGTCCCTAAGTTCACACGTACAGCTGTCCATGGTTAGTATTGACGATTGTGGTGTAAAAGTGAAATTTACTCCTCAACCTGTGGGAAACCCCAAGAACATCAAATACCAATTCTTACATAATTCTGTTTTAAAGAGCTGATATGCTGCATCATTTATATAAATATTCATACCATTATAAGATCCATTTTTGAAATTTTGTGCGCCTATTTGCACCAGAAATGGCCTTTTATTTTATTTTTTTACGAACCTGGTGGGCTGAGGGTTAGGGATCCAGTCTTGTGACCGTAAGGTTGCCGGTTTGATCCCCTGGGCCAACAGCACATGACTGAGTTGCCCTTGAGCAAGACACCTAACCCCCAAATGCTCCCCGGGCACCATGAATAGGGCTGCCCACTGCTCTGGGCAAGTGTGCTCACTGCCTCCTACTGTGTATGTTCACTAGTGTTTGTGTATGTGGGTATTTCCCTGCCCCCACTTTTTATGTTCACTAGTGTGTGTATATGTGGGTGTTTCACTGCCCCCTACTGTCTATGTTCACTAGTGTGTGTATATGTGGGTGTTTCACTGTCCTCTAGTGTGTGTGTTAACTAGTGTGTGTGTATGTGGGTGTTTCACTGTCCCCTACTGTGTATATTCACTAGTGTGTGTGTATGGGGTGTTTCACTGCCTTCTACTGTGTATGTTCACTAGTGTGTGTGTATATGTGGGTGTTTCACTGTCCTCTAGTGTGTATGTTCACTAGTGTGTGTATATGTGGGTGTTTCACTGCCCCCTACTGTCTATGTTCACTAGTGTGTGTATGTGGGTGTTTCACTGTCCTCTAGTGTGTATGTTCACTAGTGTGTGTATATGTGGGTGTTTCACTGTCCCCTTACTGTGTATGTTCACTAGTGTGTGTATATGTGGGGGTTTCACTGCCTCATACTGTGTATGTTCACTAGTGTGTGTATATGTGGGGGTTTCACTGTCCCCTTACTGTGTATGTTCACTAGTGTGTGTGTATATGTGGGTGTTTCACTGCCCTCTAGTGTGTATGCTCACTAGTGTGTGCAGATGTGGGTGTTTTACTGCCCCCTACTGTCTATGTTCACTAGTGTGTGTATAGGTGGGTGTTTCACTGTCCTCTAGTGTGTGTGTTAACTAGTGTGTGTATATGTGGGTGTTTCACTGCCCCCTACTGTCTATGTTCACTAGTGTGTGTGTATATGTGGGTGTTTCACTGTACGGATGGGTTAAATGCGGAGGTCGCTGTGGGCAAACACAAGTGATAAATAGTAGCTAATCCTAATTAACTGATTCTTATTAAGACTGATATATATGCAAACGAGCTTCTTTCTGATTGGCTGTCTTGGAACTGCAATATGAGTGGACGGAGAGCTGCTATAGGCCGAATGGCTGGATATATGTAACTGAGTTGGTTCTCATGAAATCACAGTAACAGCGAATGCAAAGCAGGGCACGATTGGTTTTTTGTATGGGGCCCCTAAAGGTGATTGGTTGTTTTGCGTGTGACTCGGATTCTCTCTTCCTGTCAAAGTAGGTGAATCTCTGGCTGCTCGGAGCCTCTGAAGCGAACTCGTTCCTCCAGCCGCCACTACAGCCCGGCAGTCTATTTCCACTAAGTTACTGTAATCCTGTTCAATCACCGCTGCAGATACTTTCCTCCTTTATAGACTCAAAGCTTTGTTGGCTGCTTTAGCGGAGAGGGGGGAACCCCCCAGATACCCGTCCTCTCAACGAGTCCGCCTGTTCGGTGGAGACGGCTCCGTTTCTGATGTGCTCTGTCTGGTCATGCTGTATGTTCTCGCGCTCTCGCGCTCTCTCGCTATTGTTCTTGGCGTAGACGAGCGTTTTTGCGCGCGCGCTCTGCCTCGCGCTCCACGGCGACGAGGTCTAATCAAGCTCGTGCGTGCATGTGCGCGAGCCCCTCTGCCTGAGAGCGTCCCTCTGATCTTCCTTGTACGTTCTTTCACTTTCAACATCTTCCCTTTCTTATGGAAAAGAGCCAATTAGAGTTGTGTCTGTTTGTTTAAAACAAAATGGCTTTTAATTAGTCTGATCAAAACCTCACTTCTGTAGGCCCCGGGATCCACTTTGTAGTTCCCCTCTAGATTGCGGACGGTTTTGATGCTGCCTGATAGGACAGGAAGACAATCTGATGGGTTTTAATGAATGCACTTACTTTGTCTGCCTCTCTCTCTCTCTCTCTCTCTGTCTCTCTCTCTCTATCTCTCTCTCTCGGACTCTTTTGTTGTATTGTTCCCGCTCGCCCTCCTCCTCCTCCTCCTCCTCCTCCTCACATCCTGTCACTTTCAGCCAGGCCGCTGCTCGCCGCCACGCTGCCCCGTGTCCGGCGCTGGCCACCTAAGGATGTGAGCTCATGCTCAGGCCTACTGGGGCAACGGGCTTCCTGTGCAGTCCTTCGTTTTTTCCTTAAGAAACCTACACACGAGGCATAATGCAGCCTTTTATTAGGACCCGCTGGCCGAGGGCGAGTCTCGCTCTTCAAATGCTTTAATCAAAGGGGCCTTATCTGCTACGAGGGTCTTCATCTTTATTTTCTCCATCGCCCTCAGTGCGTTCGCCGGGAAACAGAAGACTCGTCTTTGCGAGAAGCGGCCCAGTTGATTTCTGGAGCTGCGGTTTAGCTCCGCGCCGATTCCTCAGGTCGCCGGGACGCCATCTGATGATCGTGTATCTGAAACTGTGGGTACGTCTCCACAGCTTCATCTGCACCACAGTAGCTGCGTTTCCATCCAAAGGACATGCTTCAGTGCCTCAGCGTTACAGTGCAATAAGAAATTGTTGCCCCAAACTTTCTTTGGTTTCTTGAGCTCAGGGTTGTAGGATGTAAGGCTTCTCTTGACCCACTACTGCAGGGGTGTTTAATTAGAATTCAGAATTCATTAGAAGGTCCAGTCAGAGGGAATTTCCTCAGGTCAAGGTCCGGACCGTGTTTGTGTTATGACCGTAACTTGATTCAGTACCATATCCTGTATACTTAAGTAGCCTAGTAGCTCTATTAGCATTTTATGTCATCAGCAACTGAAAGATAAACCAAATTACACATACCACTCAGCATATTTCAACAATGTTTATAGTTTTAAACTGAATTCATTCTTTATAGAACTTCAAATAAAAAGGTCTACGTTAAAAAAAGAGAATGCTTTTGAAGAAAAGTGTATCTTAAAGTGTTTATTTATAGAAAAAGTTGGTTTGGAGCTGCCTGTGGGAAGAATAAACATACACGTCTCTCCATTACTGGTTGAAAAGTGGTTTTCGCCATCGACTTTTCTTTTTTATCGCTAAATTCTCTGACTGCTGCTTCTTACTTCATACCTGCCTGTGTGCGCGCTGCACTCCCGAATCCACACAGATCTGATTGGCTGAGGAGCCTTTGGTGATCTTACAACACACGTGATTGGTCAGTGAGTTTACTGCGCCGTTAACCCCGTATACCGTAAAGACCAGAAAAGTTCCACCTCTTAAAATAAACACTGTCAGAATGAAACCCCAAGTAGTTCTTAATAGTTTATTAGTTTGAGTCCACACTGGAAGACGTCTGGGTCCGAATCATGGTCAGCAACCTCAGTGACCTCTGCGGTACTGGCTTGGTTTGGTTACCTCACGTTCCTCTACCCATAGTCAACAACAGGCATTATTAATATTTGCCATGGTGTTGTCCTGAAAGCATTGTTCTCAGAGTCTGGAAATCCCCGCAATTAAAAAATCTGGCTTTATGAAATGGTCTCATATGTTTACACTTGGAGAGATTGCTTTACAGTACTGTGCAAAGGTTTTATTCATTTAAGGACATTATTATATATATAAAGCTATTTTTTCAGACAGAAAGCTTTTATTTACTCACTAAAACACTTTATATTTTAAATATTAAACAGTATTAACAGAGTAAGTAGTGCTTTTACATACATCAGTGTGTTTATTTAACCCTTTCCAAGCTTCTCCTAAACAACCCAGTATTATTATCAGTTCTCATCTAATACCTGCTTTGACTGCTCAGTACTTCATTAAGATAAATCAAGATTTGCTGCTGAAGGAACTGAACACATTCATACAATGTCTGGGGCGTCCAGGAGAAATCTGGAACCTAACTTTGTTCTTCAAACTGAAGCTCAAGATCTGATCTACTTCTCTCACAATAACATATTCATGTTACTTTGTATTGTATGTATGATTATTTATCTGTTTTAATCAGATCTGGTGGTGACAGTACGCTTACTGGTAAGATAAAGGCTTTTGAACAGTCTTCCTAGGGGCCACAGCCTTTCACACGGTGGTGTATATTAATGCAGGATTAACACTTTCAGTGCTGACAAGCAAGCTGTGAGAACCATTTTGCTAATGTGACCTAAAATGTTTTATATTCCTAATTACTGTCTTTTTTTTCTTATACATGCACAGTTTTTAGATTGGCTTTAGGATGGGCTGGTGTAAAACTGCCCTTTATGTCCTTTACACTGATTTGCTCTTAACATTGGTGGGGACCTTTGCTCCGACATTAAACGGTAATGGACTGATGTACTACATGAACAAGTAGTTTAGACTTCAGTTTAGACTTCAGTTTAGACTTCAGTTTACTTCAGCCATAGTGCAAATGAAACAGGCCTCATACATCAGCAGTAGTAAACATTGATGGCGCTGCATAATCTCCACACATCCAACAAAGTAACAATCCCAGAAAACAAAATCTCTCTCAATATTGGAGAGGACAATTTAGTAATCACTGGGCATTGGTGGGGACATGTCCATCAATAAACAGACAATAATTATACACAATATATATATATATATATATATATATATATATATATATATATATATATATATATATATATATATATATATATATATAAACAATCTAATATATATATTAGAGATGGAAGAATCAATCGGGTATGTATCGGTATCGGCCAATTTTTAATCAAAATATTTGATTGCCTGATATTTCTCCAATTTAGCTGATCCTGAGAGACGATCGATGGCGTTAAACAATGAGCCAAATTTTTGTATTTACAGCTAGCGGTTCATCCAGGAAGAGCACTCTGGCCAGCTCCCTGCAATTCCTATCTGAACCACTAGGTGGACATACACACCCTTTCATTTTCCACAGACTGACTAAAGCAGCGGCGCTGATATAAAACATGTTGTCCGTCTGGCAGTGTTTACTGTATGTGACTCAGACTCATCCAGGACGTTTTTAAAATTAGTAAAATCAGTAAAATGTGCATTAGTAAAATGTGTCTCATGGGGAATCAAGACAAAGACATTTAACACACTAATCTGATACAGCACTGCACGCGTCTGAACACAGTGAGTATCAGTAAACAGCAGAGCTAGCATGCACAGCTAACACAAAACAAACAACCCAGAACACCTACAGACCGGATCTGACCGGTACGAACAGAACAGCAGCAGTAATTCAATATTCTACATTTAATGATTACAGATTTAGTTTAAAATAACAGAGTCTGAGTTTAATGGCTGCAGTTTTTACTGTATTTATTAAATTACCTTTTTTAATTTTAAATTAAGGGTCTAAATGTAATGATTGCAGTATTGGAGATATTAGTTTGATTTTCTTTATTTTTGTTGTTTATTTACTGTTCATTTTATTTAAAATATTATGCTGTTTCATATGAGCTCGTTAAAAATTGTAATAAACCAGTTTAGACCAGGTTTCATGACTTGTTTGCACTAATAACTACATGTAGCCCTGCCGTGGCGTATACCCCGCCATCAATCGGTATCAGCTATCGGCCCGATCACGCTGAAAGGTGATCCGCAATCGGAGTCAGCCTTAAAAACGCTGATCGGTCCATATATATATATATAGCCCAGCCCATGTATAGATTAATAAAAGATTTTTTGGGGGTAAAAAAACGAGTGTTCTTGATTGTAAAACAGAATTCCCAGACGACACGTTTCTCGAAACAAATCCTGGATTTTTTTTTGGTAAAGCTGCTGTAATTTTTGTTCAGTGTAGTTGCGTGGAGGTTTCACCAGGTGAAAAGCCGTCCTATGGAATTTCTAGATGCTCAAGCTATGAAAGAGCACCGTTTGGTTTCAGCAATAAGAATCTCGCTCCGAGGCTGTGTTGTGTGCATCGCTTGCTGATTTGCTTTATGTGTGTTGGTTTACTTCCAAGTTGTCCAGCGCTGTTGCCCTAGTTCCAGCTCATACGTTGGAGGGATATGGGCTCCGTGTTTGTATTCGGGGCCGTGGACAGGTGCCCTGCTTCTCCGTAGCTTTCTTTAAGTTTAGATCATACTGACACTGGCTTTAGGCTACGAACATGAGAGGGTCTAATCAGGCCGTCTCAGCTCAGAGCTGACCCCTAATTGACGTACTGCGTGTGTATAGTGTGTATGTCTGTGTATGAGGGAGAAATAGGACAGTGACAGCTGTCAAGATGAGCCGTGGCGCACAACTCCTCTTCTGTTTGAGGTCTTATGTCATATTGTTATATTTTTTCTTTCTTTCTGTCTCTGTCTTTCCTGCTCGCACACAAAAACACAAGCACACAAAGGACGGAGTTCCTGAGAACGGGAAAAAGACAAGAGTAGGATGTAGGAGTTAGGGTTTAGTGTAAATGTAGAGGTTAGGGTTTAGTGTAAATGTAGGAGTTAGTGTTTAGTGTAAATGTAGAGGTTAGGGTTTAGTGTAAATGTAGGAGTTAGGGTTTAGTGTAAATGTAGGAGTTAGTGTTTAGTGTAAATGTAGAGGTTAGGGTTTAGTGTAAATGTAGGAGTTAGTGTTTAGTGTTAATGTAGGGGTTAGTGTTTAGTGTAAATGTAGATGTTAGGGTTTAGTGTAAATGTAGAGATTATGGTTTAGTGTAAATGTAGGAGTTAGGGTTTAGTGTAAATGTAGAGGTTAGTGTTTAGTGTAAATGTAGAGATTATGGTTTAGTGTAAATGTAGGAGTTAGGGTTTAGTGTAAATGTAGATGTTAGGGTTTAGTGTAAATGTAGAGGTTAGGGTTGAGTGTAAATGTAGGGGTTAGGGTTTAGTGTAAATGTAGGAGTTAGGGTTTAGTGTAAATGTAGGAGTTAGGGTTTAGTGTAAATGTAGGGGTTAGGGTTTAGTGTAAATGTAGGAGTTAGGGTTTAGTGTAAATGTAGAGGTTAGGGTTTAGTGTAAATGTAGAGGTTAGGGTTAAGTGTAAAAGTAGGAGTTAGTGTTTAGTGTAAATGTAGGGGTTAGTGTTTAGTGTAAATGTAGATGTTAGGGTTAAGTGTAAATGTAGGGGTTAGTGTTTAGTGTAAATGTAGATGTTAGGGTTTAGTGTAAATGTAGAGATTATGGTTTAGTGTAAATGTAGGAGTTAGGGTTTAGTGTAAATGTAGATGTTAGGGTTTAGTGTAAATGTAGAGGTTAGTGTTTAGTGTAAATGTAGAGATTATAGTTTAGTGTAAATGTAGGAGTTAATGTTTAGTGTAAATGTAGGAGTTAGGGTTTAGTGTAAATGTAGATGTTAGTTTTTAGTGTAAATGTAGGAGTTAGGGTTTAGTGTAAATGTAGGAGTTAGTGTTTAGTGTAAATGTAGGAGTTAGTGTTTAGTGTAAATGTAGGGGTTAGGGTTTAGTGTAAATGTAAGGGTTAGTGTTTAGTGTAAATGTAGAGGTTAGTGTTTAGTGTAAATGTAGAGGTTAGTGTTTAGTGTAAATGTAGGGGTTAGGGTTTAGTGTAAATGTAGGGGTGAGTGTTTAGTGTAAATGTAGAGGTTAGTGTTTAGTGTAAATGTAGATGTTAGGGTTTAGTGTAAATGTAGAGTTTAGGGTTTAGTGTAAATGTAGGAGTTGGAGTTTAGTGTAAATGTAGGGGTTAGTGTTCAGTGTAAATGTAGAGGTTAGTGTTTAGTGTAAATGTAGGAGTTAGTGTTTAGTGTAAATGTAGAGGTTAGTGTTTAGTGTAAATGTAGCGGTTAGGGTTTTGTGCAAATGTAGATGTTAGGGTTTAGTGTAAATGTAGAGGTTAGTGTTTAGTGTAAATGTAGAGAATATGGTTTAGTGTAAATGTAGGAGTTAGGGATTAATGTAAATGTAGATGTTAGGGTTTAGTGTAAATGTAGAGGTTAGTGTTTAGTGTAAATGTAGAGGTTAGGGTTTAGTGTAAATGTAGGAGTTAGGGTTTAGTGTAAATGTAGGAGTTAGTGTTTAGTGTAAATGTAGGGGTTAGGGTTTAGTGTAAATGTAGTGGTTAGTGTTTAGTGTAAATGTAGAGGTAAGTGTTTAGTGTAAATGTAGAGGTTAGTGTTTAGTGTAAATGTAGGGGTTAGTGTTCAGTGTAAATGTAGAGGTTAGTGTTTAGTGTAAATGTAAGGGTTAGTGTTTAGTGTAAATGTAGGGGTTAGGGTTTAGTGTAAATGTAAGGGTTAGTGTTTAGTGTAAATGTAGGAGTTAGGGTTTAGTGTAAATGTAGAGCTTATTGTTTAGTGTAAATGTAGGGATTAGGCTTTAGTGTAAATGTTGGAGTTAGTGTTTAGTGTAAATGTAGATGTTCGTGTTTAGTGTAAATGTAGGAGTTAGTGTTTAGTGTAAATGTAGGGGTTAGGGTTTAGTGTAAATGTAGGAGTTAGGGTTTAGTGTAAATGTAGGAGTTAGGGTTTAGTGTAAATGTAGGGGTTAGGGTTTAGTGTAAATGTAGGAGTTAGGGTTTAGTGTAAATGTAGAGGTTAGGGTTTAGTGTAAATGTAGAGGTTAGGGTTAAGTGTAAACATAGGAGTTAGTGTTTAGTGTAAATGTAGGGGTTAGTGTTTAGTGTAAATGTAGATATTAGGGTTGAGTGTAAATGTAGGGGTTAGTGTTTAGTGTAAATGTAGATGTTAGGGTTTAGTGTAAATGTAGAGATTATGGTTTAGTGTAAATGTAGGGGTTAGTGTTTAGTGTAAATGTAGATGTTAGGGTTTAGTGTAAATGTAGAGATTATGGTTTAGTGTAAATGTAGGAGTTAGGGTTTAGTGTAAATGTAGATGTTAGGGTTTAGTGTAAATGTAGAGGTTAGTGTTTAGTGTAAATGTAGAGATTAGGGTTTAGTGTAAATGTAGGAGTTAGGGTTTAGTGTAAATGTAGATGTTAGGGTTTAGTGTAAATGTAGAGGTTAGGGTTTAGTGTAAATGTAGGAGTTAGGGGTTTAGTGTAAATGTAGGAGTTAGTGTTTAGTGTAAATGTAGGAGTTAGTGTTTAGTGTAAATGTAGGGGTTAGGGTTTAGTGTAAATGTAGGGGTTAGTGTTTAGTGTAAATGTAGAGGTTAGTGTTTAGTGTAAATGTAGAGGTTAGTGTTTAGTGTAAATGTAGGAGTTAGGGTTTAGTGTAAATGTAGAGGTTAGGGTTTAGTGTAAAATGTAGAGGATAGGGTTTAGTGTAAATGTAGGAGTTAGTGTTTAGTGTAAATGTAGGGGTTAGGGTTTAGTGTTAATGTAGGGGTTAGGGTTTAGTGTAAATGTAGAAGTTAGTGTTTAGTGTAAATGTAGAGGTTAGGGTTTAGTGTAAATGTAGAGGTTAGTGTTTAGTGTAAATGTAGAGGTTAGGGTTTAGTGTAAATGTAGGAGTTATGGTTTAGTGTAAATGTAGAGGTTAGTGTTTAGTGTAATTGTAGAGGTTAGTGTTTAGTGTAAATGTAGGAGTTAGTGTTTAGTGTAAATGTAGGAGTTAGGGTTTAGTGTAAATGTAGGAGTTAGGGTTTAGTGTAAATGTAGGGGTTAGGGTTTAGTGTAAATGTAGGAGTTAGGGTTTAGTGTAAATGTAGGAGTTAGGGTTTAGTGTAAATGTAGGAGTTAGGGTTTAGTGTAAATGTAGGAGTTAGTGTTTAGTGCAAATGTATAGGTTAGGGTTTAGTGTTAATGTAGGAGTTAGTGTTTAGTGTAAATGTAGGGGTTAGTGTTTAGTGTAAATGTAGGAGTTAGTGTTTAGTGTAAATGTAGGAGTTAGTGTTTAGTGTTAATGTAGGAGTTAGTGTTTAGTGTAAATGTAGGAGTTAGTGTTTAGTGTTAATGTAGGAGTTAGTGTTTAGTGTTAATGTAGGAGTTAGTGTTTAGTGTAAATGTAGGGGTTAGTGTTTAGTGTAAATGTAGGAGTTAGGGTTTAGTGTAAATGTAGGAGTTAGGGTTTAGTGTAAATGTAGGGGTTAGGGTTTAGTGTAAATGTAGGAGTTAGGGTTTAGTGTAAATGTAGAGGTTAGGGTTTAGTGTAAATGTAGAGGTTAGGTTTAAGTGTAAACATAGGAGTTAGTGTTTAGTGTAAATGTAGGGGTTAGTGTTTAGTGTAAATGTAGATGTTAGGGTTGAGTGTAAATGTAGGGGTTAGTGTTTAGTGTAAATGTAGATGTTAGGGTTTAGTGTAAATGTAGAGATTATGGTTTAGTGTAAATGTAGGGGTTAGTGTTTAGTGTAAATGTAGATGTTAGGGTTTAGTGTAAATGTAGAGATTATGGTTTAGTGTAAATGTAGGAGTTAGGGTTTAGTGTAAATGTAGATGTTAGGGTTTAGTGTAAATGTAGAGGTTAGTGTTTAGTGTAAATGTAGAGATTAGGGTTTAGTGTAAATGTAGGAGTTAGGGTTTAGTGTAAATGTAGATGTTAGGGTTTAGTGTAAATGTAGAGGTTAGGGTTTAGTGTAAATGTAGGAGTTAGGGTTTAGTGTAAATGTAGGAGTTATTGTTTAGTGTAAATGTAGGAGTTAGTGTTTAGTGTAAATGTAGGGGTTAGGGTTTAGTGTAAATGTAGGGGTTAGTGTTTAGTGTAAATGTAGAGGTTAGTGTTTAGTGTAAATGTAGAGGTTAGTGTTTAGTGTAAATGTAGGAGTTAGGGTTTAGTGTAAATGTAGAGGTTAGGGTTTAGTGTAAATGTAGAGGATAGGGTTTAGTGTAAATGTAGGAGTTAGTGTTTAGTGTAAATGTAGGGGTTAGGGTTTAGTGTTAATGTAGGGGTTAGGGTTTAGTGTAAATGTAGAAGTTAGTGTTTAGTGTAAATGTAGAGGTTAGGGTTTAGTGTAAATGTAGAGGTTAGTGTTTAGTGTAAATGTAGAGGTTAGGGTTTAGTGTAAATGTAGGGGTTAGGGTTTAGTGTAAATGTAGAGGTTAGGGTTTAGTGTAAATGTAGGAGTTATGGTTTAGTGTAAATGTAGAGGTTAGTGTTTAGTGTAATTGTAGAGGTTAGTGTTTAGTGTAAATGTAGGAGTTAGTGTTTAGTGTAAATGTAGGAGTTAGGGTTTAGTGTAAATGTAGGAGTTAGGGTTTAGTGTAAATGTAGGGGTTAGGGTTTAGTGTAAATGTAGGAGTTAGGGTTTAGTGTAAATGTAGGAGTTAGGGTTTAGTGTAAATGTAGGAGTTAGGGTTTAGTGTAAATGTAGGAGTTAGTGTTTAGTGCAAATGTATAGGTTAGGGTTTAGTGTTAATGTAGGAGTTAGTGTTTAGTGTAAATGTAGGGGTTAGTGTTTAGTGTAAATGTAGGAGTTAGTGTTTAGTGTAAATGTAGGAGTTAGTGTTTAGTGTTAATGTAGGAGTTAGTGTTTAGTGTAAATGTAGGAGTTAGTGTTTAGTGTTAATGTAGGAGTTAGTGTTTAGTGTTAATGTAGGAGTTAGTGTTTAGTGTAAATGTAGGGGTTAGTGTTTAGTGTAAATGTAGGAGTTAGGGTTTAGTGTAATTGTAGGAGTTAGGGTTTAGTGTAAATGTAGAGGTTAGGGTTTAGTGTAAATGTAGAGGTTAGGTTTAAGTGTAAACATAGGAGTTAGTGTTTAGTGTAAATGTAGGGGTTAGTGTTTAGTGTAAATGTAGATGTTAGGGTTGAGTGTAAATGTAGGGGTTAGTGTTTAGTGTAAATGTAGATGTTAGGGTTTAGTGTAAATGTAGAGATTATGGTTTAGTGTAAATGTAGGGGTTAGTGTTTAGTGTAAATGTAGATGTTAGGGTTTAGTGTAAATGTAGAGATTATGGTTTAGTGTAAATGTAGGAGTTAGGGTTTAGTGTAAATGTAGATGTTAGGGTTTAGTGTAAATGTAGAGGTTAGTGTTTAGTGTAAATGTAGAGATTAGGGTTTAGTGTAAATGTAGGAGTTAGGGTTTAGTGTAAATGTAGATGTTAGGGTTTAGTGTAAATGTAGAGGTTAGGGTTTAGTGTAAATGTAGGAGTTAGGGTTTAGTGTAAATGTAGGAGTTAGTGTTTAGTGTAAATGTAGGAGTTAGTGTTTAGTGTAAATGTAGGGGTTAGGGTTTAGTGTAAATGTAGGGGTAGTGTTTAGTGTAAATGTAGAGGTTAGTGTTTAGTGTAAATGTAGAGGTTAGTGTTTAGTGTAAATGTAGGAGTTAGGGTTTAGTGTAAATGTAGAGGTTAGGGTTTAGTGTAAATGTAGAGGATAGGGTTTTTAGTGTAATGTAGGAGTTAGTGTTTAGTGTAAATGTAGGGGTTAGGGTTTAGTGTTAATGTAGGGGTTAGGGTTTAGTGTAAATGTAGAAGTTAGTGTTTAGTGTAAATGTAGAGGTTAGGGTTTAGTGTAAATGTAGAGGTTAGGGTTTAGTGTAATGTAGAGGTTAGGGTTTAGTGTAAATGTAGGGGTTAGGGTTTAGTGTAAATGTAGAGGTTAGGGTTTAGTGTAAATGTAGGAGTTATGGTTTAGTGTAAATGTAGAGGTTAGTGTTTAGTGTAATTGTAGAGGTTAGTGTTTAGTGTAAATGTAGGAGTTAGTGTTTAGTGTAAATGTAGGAGTTAGGGTTTAGTGTAAATGTAGGAGTTAGTGTTTAGTGTAAATGTAGGAGTTAGGGTTTAGTGTAAATGTAGGAGTTAGGGTTTAGTGTAAATGTAGGGGTTAGGGTTTAGTGTAAATGTAGGAGTTAGGGTTTAGTGTAAATGTAGGAGTTAGGGTTTAGTGTAAATGTAGGAGTTAGGGTTTAGTGTAAATGTAGGAGTTAGTGTTTAGTGCAAATGTATAGGTTAGGGTTTAGTGTTAATGTAGGAGTTAGTGTTTAGTGTAAATGTAGGGGTTAATGTTTAGTGTAAATGTAGGAGTTAGTGTTTAGTGTAAATGTAGGAGTTAGTGTTTAGTGTTAATGTAGGAGTTAGTGTTTAGTGTAAATGTAGGAGTTAGTGTTTAGTTTTAATGTAGGAGTTAGTGTTTAGTGTTAATGTAGGAGTTAGTGTTTAGTGTAAATGTAGGGGTTAGTGTTTAGTGTAAATGTAGGAGTTAGGGTTTAGTGTAAATGTAGGGGTTAGTGTTTAGTGTAAATGTAGGAGTTAGTGTTTAGTGTAAATGTAGGAGTTAGGGTTTTGTGTAAATGTAGGAGTTAGTGTTTAGTGTAAATGTATAGGTTAGGGTTTAGTGTTAATGTAGGAGTTAGTGTTTAGTGTAAATGTAGGGGTTAGTGTTTAGTGTAAATGTAGGAGTTAGGGTTTTGTGTAAATGTAGGAGTTAGTGTTTAGTGTAAATGTAGGAGTTAGTGTTTAGTGTAAATGTAGGGGTTAGTGTTTAGTGTTAATTTAGGAGTTAGTGTTTAGTCTTAATGTAGGAGTTAGTGTTTAGTGTAAATGTAGGGGTTAGTGTTTAGTGTAAATGTAGGGGTTAGTGTTTAGTGTTAATGTAGGAGTTAGTGTTTAGTGTTAATGTAGGAGTTAGTGTTTAGTGTAAATGTAGGAGTTAGGGTTTAGTGTAAATGTAGGAGTTAGTGTTTAGTGTAAATGTAGGAGTTAGGGTTTAGTGTTAATGTAGGAGTTAGTGTTTAGTGTAAATGTAGGAGTTAAGGTTTAGTGTATTTAATGCCTGTGTTTGAATAAATTAGAACATAATGCTGTACTTTAATAATTTTTAGTTTTAGTTTAAACTGATTCGCTAGAGCCCTCCATATGTTTGTTTGTGAGTTGTCTGTCCAGGCGGTAGGGATGTACTGATCAGCACAGGGAGAGATGGCACAAGTTTAATGGATCAAATGTGTTTGAAAGCAGTGCGGGATACTTTCGCATTCCCAAGATAACTGACCCCGTCCCGAGCGGGCGGCTGAGGAGGGTATTATATCTCAGAACCAGTCGTGGCCGCATTCAGGTGGTGTAACCCGAAAGGGGCAGATCCATTTAGAAAGTGAAACTCATACCACCTTCACCTCATTCAGGCTTGGCTGAAAGATTTCTTTCTTCAGAGCGTTTGAACTTTGAATGAGATCGCATGGCTTCGCGCAGCTACGAAGAAATAATATAGTTTATGTAAATGGTTTCAGTTTCTTATTGAATGCTGTGGGGTCAAAAGGTGTTGTGTGGTCCATATGTTCCCTGGTGTGTGGGCAGGAGCTACCACGTCTGGCTGAGATGCATCGCGAGGAACTTAGTGGAGCCGAGCGTTATTGGGAGATATATATTAATCTGTTTTCATGCCATTTGATGAAGGTGCCAAAGCACCTTTGTCCGTTCCAGTGATGGCTTATATATAACCCGATATTAAAATTTGCTAATTATTTTCAGAGATAATGATCGTTTGAGGTGAAGGTTGAACCGGATTTGTAGGGGACGCTAAGTGGCTCAGTAGTTTAATCCAATGAGAACTACATTTACTTATTTTTTCATTTTCTCACATATTAAAGTAAAACTTCATGTTGTTGTATGTAAGTGTACTTTGTTAATGTAGTTGTTGAAGGTACTTACATGTGGCAGCAGTCGTGTGCAAGAGTTTTCTATATTATTTCAATTTGTTTTCCTGAGTATCAAATATTAAATATTAAATAAAACATAAAGGTGTAGCAACTTTTTACAAAAGTTTTTATATTTATTGCCTAATTATGCTAAATTCAGTGAACACTTATCATGTAGTTTTGCATACCAATGTATATAATGTTGCTATCCAAAAAAAAACATGTCTCAATTTTTATCCATTATTTTATTTTATTTTTTTTTGTTAATTTATTATTATTTATAATTAACAATGCATTATTTTTTAGTAATTTTATTATTATTGTATTTGTTGTATTGTAATTAGTGTTATTACACCCTCCTTTTATTTATTCTTACTAATGTTTAGTTTTTTCTCACTATTGATTATTAACTTTTTATATCTTTTTATTTATTCTCACTATTTTTTAGTTATCTCTTACTATTGATTATAAACTTTTTATCTTTTTATTTATTCTCACTATTGTTTAGTTATTTCTTACTATTGATTATAAACTTTTTATCTTTTTATTTATTCTTACTATTGTTTAGTTATTTCTCACTATTGATTATGAACTTTTTATATCCTTTTATTTATTCTTACTATTGTTTAGTTATTTCTCACTATTGATTATACACTTTTTATATCTTTTAATTTATTATCACTAATATTTAGTTATTTCTCACTATTGATTATGAACTTTTAATATCTTTTTATTTATTCTCACTAATGATTAGTTATTTCTCACTATTGATTATGAATTTTTTATATCTTTTTATTTATTCTTACTAATGTTTAGCTATTTCTCACTTTTGATTATGAACTCTTAATATTCTTTTATTTATTCACACTATTTTTTGTTTCTTAACTTTTGGTTTTACTTAATTTAGATATTTCTTCTTAGATTTTATTGTTATTTTGTTTTATATCTTTTGTTGCATTTGTTTATCAATATCAATGTTTAGTCAATATTCTGTGCATCTCAGCTGCATTGTAAAAGATAGTCGCCCTCAATGTACTACAACTATAAAGAAAGTTTGATTGGTTTGAATGCAGCAGGTATGTTTACAGTGTGACAATTTTTTATTTTGTGATGAATGGACCAATAGAAATGCTCCAAAATTGCTTGGAAAAATTCTGGTTCCATTGACGGACATTAGAAGTAAGGAAGTTTTTGGTCTCTCCTGTGAACTTACTATTCTGGAGAAACTTTTCATTAGAGAGCGACGATATGATGACTTAAACCTACATACAAGAAACAACTACTAAAAAATGTTTGTATGATACTAAACGTGAGTGATTTTTTTATGGGAAATATGAGGTATAAATATGATATGACTTAAATCCACTTATCAAACCTACCTGAGAACTGTGTGGGCGTGGCTAATGATTGACAGCTCTCTGTCCAGCACTCCCAGCCTTATTATCCAGCTTTCATGTGACGCTAACTGGAAGAAAAAAGTCAAACAGACGTACAGACGGACAAACAAACAAACGAGCAAAGCAACATGCACACAAACAGATGTAGATGGACAGACAGATAAAAAACAGATGACAGCAAGCAACGCACGAAGAAACAAACAAACAGATGTTCAGACAAAAGGATGGTCAGACAGACAAATGAACAGATGGATGAAGCAACATGCGAAGGAACAGACAATCAGATGTTCAGACAGACGGACCAACGGACGAACGAAGCAACAAAGGGTAAAGGAATGAAGGGATGAAGGAACAGTGTTGGTGATGATGAAGGGATGAAGGAACAGTGTTGGTGGTGATAAAGGAATGAAGGGATGAAGGAACAGTGTTGGTGATGATAAAGGAATGAAGGGATGAAGGAACAGTGTTAGTGGTGATAAAGGAATGAAGGGATGAAGGAACAGTGTTGGTGATAATAAAGGAATGAAGAGATGAAGGAACAGTGTTGGTGATGATAAAGGAATGAAGGGATGAAGGAACAGTGTTGGTGATGATAAAGGAATGAAGGGATGAAGGAACAGTGTTGGTGATGATAAAGGAATGAAGGGATGAAGTAACAGTGTTGGTGATGATAAAGGAATGAAGGGATGAAGGAAGAGTGTTTGTGATGATAAAGGAATGAAGGGATGAAGGAACAGTGTTGGTGATGATAAAGGAATGAAGGGATGAAGGAACAGTGTTTGTGATGACAAAGGAATGAAGGGATGAAGGAAGAGTGTTTGTGATGATAAAGGAATGAAGGGATGAAGGAACTGTGTTGGTGATGATAAAGGAATGAAGAGATAAAGGAACAGTGTTGGTGATGATGATAAAGGAATGAAGGGATGAAGGAACAGTATTGGTGATGATAAAGGAATGAAGGGATGAAGGAACAGTGTTGGTGATGATAAAGGAATGAAGGGATGAAGGAACAGTGTTGGTGATGATAAAGGAATGAAGGGATGAAGGAACAGTGTTGGTGATGATAAAGGAATGAAGGGATGAAGGAACAGTGTTGGTGATGATAAAGGAATGAAGGGATAAAGGAACAGTGTTGATGATGATAAAGGAATGAAGGGATAAAGGAACAGTGTTGGTGATGATAAAGGAATGAAGAGAAGAAGGAACAATGAGTGACCGTCCTCCTCTGGTCGACCCCAGATAGAGAGAGAGAGAGTGACCATACTCCTCTGGTCGACCCCGGATAGAGAGAGAGAGAGTGACCCTCTTCCTCTTGTCAACCCCGGATAGAGAGAGAGAGAGTGTCTGTCCTCCTCTTGTTGAGCCCAGATAGAGAGAGAGTGACCGTCCTCCTCTGGTCGACCCCGGATAGAGAGAGAGAGTGACCGTCCTTCTCAGGTCGACCCCGGATAGAGAGAGAGAGAGAGTGACCGTCCTCCTCTGGTCGACCCCGGATAGAGAGAGAGAGAGAGTGACCGTCCTCCTCTGGTCGACCCCGGATAGAGAGAGAGAGAGAGAGTGTCTGTCCTCCTCTTGTTGAGCCCAGATAGAGAGAGAGTGTCCGTCCTTCTCTGGTCGACCCCGGATAGAGAGAGAGTGACCGTCCTCCTCTGGTCGACCCCGGATAGAGAGAGAGAGAGTGACCGTCCTTCTCTGGTCGACCCCGGATAGAGAGAGAGAGAGAGTGACCGTCCTCCTCTGGTCGACCCCGGATAGAGAGAGAGAGAGTGTCTGTCCTCCTCTGGTTGTCCCCGGATAAAGAGAGAGAGAGTGACCGTCCTCCTCTGGTCGACCCCGGATAGAGAGAGAGAGAGTGACCGTCCTTCTCTGGTCGACCCCGGATAGAGAGAGAGAGAGTGACCGTCCTCCTCTGGTCGACCCCGGATAGAGAGAGAGAGAGTGACCGTCCTCCTCTGGTCAACCCCGGATAGAGAGTGAGAGAGCGTCCATCTCTGGTCGACCCTGGATAGAGAGAGAGAGAGTGACCGTCCTCCTCTGGTCGACCCCGGATAGAGAGAGAGAGTGACCGTCCACCTCTGGTCGACCCCGGATAGAGAGAGAGAGAGAGACCGTCCTCCTCTGGTCGACCCCAGATAGAGAGAGAGTGTCCGTCCTTCTCTGGTCGACCCCAGATAGAGAGAGAGTGACCATCCTCCTCTGGTCGACCCCGGATAGAGAGAGAGAGAGTGTCTGTCCTCCTCTGGTTGTCCCCGGATAAAGAGAGAGAGAGTGACCGTCCTCCTCTGGTCGACCCCGGATAGAGAGAGAGAGAGTGACCGTCCTTCTCTGGTCGACCCCGGATTGAAAGAGAGAGTGACTGTCCTTCTCTGGTCGACCCCGGATAGAGAGAGAGAGTGTCTGTCCTCCTCTTGTTGAGCCCAGATAGAGAGAGAGTGACCGTCCTCCTCTGGTCAACCCCGGATAGAGAGAGAGAGTGTCTGTCCTCCTCTTGTTGAGCCCAGATAGAGAGAGAGTGACCGTCCTCCTCTGGCCGACCGTGGATAGAGAGAGAGAGAGACCGTCCTCCTCTGGTTGACTAGAGGTAGATATTCTAGTTCAGGAGGTGGTGATGTAGAGCTTGAACCATCTCATAGGTTCCCTGTCAGAGTGAGAGATGGTGCAGATGTTGGTGCTCTACTGTAGTAGTTCTGGTCATTCAGGCTGATGAGCAGGTCAGCCAGTTGGGATGGAGCTCTGGTGACTCTTATATGGTCTGTATTTGAATTAATGATTGTCTTTCCAGGGCAGGTTGTTTCAGCTCCACTCACTCTGTGGTATGTTCTCCGTTTCAGCATTAACAGTGTATTGAAAGAGAAGTGGTCGAGCTCTCTCTTCTGGAATTTGCTAACAAAAAGCGTACCATGCACAATCCATTTCCCGCCATTTGTGTGTGTTTTAAAGAGGAAATCAAAGGTGAACGTCTCCCAAAAGTTGTTTATAATTGCAGGATAATTATGCATCAGCGGCATGACTTCACAGTTTGGCACCTACCGGCGCAGATAACCAAGTTTATTGGATGCCCCTGTTCACCTTTGCGCATTAGTAAAAGTAAAAGCTGATTATGCTCGAGACGCGATGGCTGAGTCTGGAAACAAGGGCGCATTTGCCGGCAGAACAGAAACAAATTAAAGGTAAAAAAATGGAAGAGCTAGTGACAATATGCTTTCATCAGTACCGTGTACGCTGTGGATCCCTTTCTTCACAAATAGAACTCAGTAAGTGATGCACAGGTGCCTAATTATGTACAGACATTAATCTTTGATCTTGGCCTTGCACAGTGTAATGAATGCACTCACACAGAACACTTACAAACAGGCATTAGCTCACGGGGGCCGCTACAAGACCTGCAAGCATATATACATCCATCCATCTATTAACTTCCGGGGGGCTGGAACCAATCCGAGCATCGTCGGGCAAAGGCTTGGACAGGTCGCCAGTCCATCACATCACCAATACAAACTAACACAGTTTAGAGTGAGGATCCTAACATGCATGTGTTTGGACTGTGGGAGGAAATCGGAGTACCCAGAGGAACCCACTCAAACACAGAGAGAACATACACACTCCACACAGAACCACCCAGACCAGGAATCCAACCCAGATCATCTTACTGTGAGGAGACAGTGCTGACCACTACACCACCATACTGACCACTACAACACCATACTGACCACTACACCACCATACTAACCACTACAACACCATACTGACCACTACACCACCATACTAACCACTACACCACCATACTAACTACTACACCACCATACTGACCACTACACCACCATACTAACCACTACACCACCATACTGACCACTACACAACCGTACTAACCACTACACCACCGTACTGACCACTACACCACCATACTAACTACTACACCACCTTACTAACCACTACACCACCGTACTAACCACTACACCACCATACTAACCACTACACCACCATACTAACCACTACACCACCGTACTAACCATTACACCACCATACTGACCACTACACCACTGTACTAACCACTACACCACCATACTGACCACTACACCACCATACTATCCACTACACCACCATACTAACCACTACACCACCGTACTAACCACTACACCACCATACTAACCACTACACCACCATACTAACCACTACACCACCGTACTAACCATTACACCACCATACTGACCACTACACCACTGTACTAACCACTACACCACCGTACTGACCACTACACCACCGTACTAACCACTACACCACCGTACTAACCACTACACCACTATACTAACCACTACACCACCTTACTAACCACTACACCACCATACTAACCACTACACCACCATACTAACCACTACACCATCATACTAACCACTATACCATCATAGTAACCACTACACCACCATACTAACCACTATAGCACCATACTAACCACTACACCACCGTACTAACCACTACATCACCATACTAACCACTACACCACCGTACTGACCACTACACCACCGTACTAACCACTACACCACCATACTAACCACTACACCACCATACTAACCACTACACTACCGTACTAACCACTACACCACCATACTGACCACTACACCACCATACTAACCACTACACCACCATACTAACCACTACACCACCGTACTAACCACTACACCACCATACTAACTACTACACCACCATACTAACCACTACACCACCGTACTAACCACTACACCACCGTACTAACACTACACCACCGTACTAACCACTACACCACCGTACTAACCACTACACCACCATACTAACTACTACACCACCATACTAACTACTACACCACCATACTGACCACTACACCACCGTACTAACCACTACACCACCATACTAACCACTACACCTGTTCAACAGGGAGAAAATAACTCAAGTCAAGTAAAGTTTATTTGTGTAGCGTTTTTTACAACAATTTTGTTACAAAGCAGCTTTACAGGAGTTTAAAAGCATGAAAACATGAAATCACAACATTTTATCCCTTGTGAGGGAGCCAGAGGCAACGGTGGTGAGAACACCTCCCTCAGAACTGGAGACCCATCCTCCTCTGGTGGAACAGTATTTACAGTTTATTAAAGCTGAGTCTGAAGGTAAAGGCTTTAGAAGCTGTACAGAAGTATTCCCAAGAAGTATTAAAATAGTACATATACCAGTGTACTACTAGCACAATGACATTAGTATAGTAACTGCATAAGTATACTTAATAAAATGAACTTTAAGTATACTTATTTTCTGTACGGGGTATCATTACTGTACTCAAGCATTACTGTATGAGTGCTGTAAATATGAACTACCTGGCAACTCTCAGTGCAGTTCCAAATACTGGCACCTGGAACGTTTACCCAGGTACCGGAATTCCCATCCACGCCTGTCATTCCTATTGGTCCGTCCATCGTGTTGTTTTCTTGCGCTGTGATGATACGCGTGTGCTGGTTGGACGGTTCGCTCTTCACTTTCTTTAACAAGATGCTCATTCACGTGAATGGCCACTGTGTTCTAGAGTCTGATAAATGGGACGAGTAAAGCGACTCGAGGGAGCAGTGAAAGGCCCGGAACGTACGTGTGTGTGTGTGTGTGTGTGTGTGTGTGTGTATGAGCCCACTGAAGTAATGAAGATCGCCTCGCTGTTGTGTGCCGCCGTGCTTAGATGTGGGTGAGTGTCTCTCTGTGTCGGCGGCGCAGGCGTTGCGGTACAGTGAGATCTGATAAGCAGGCAGTGCGTGTTTCTGAGCGACCGCCTCTCTCTCTCTGACCTGTGTGTTAATATGGACAGCACTTAAAGCAGCGCAGCAGTTTGCCTTCATTTCCATGTAATTTGATTTGGCCCCACATGTCACTTCCATTGCATTGATTAAGCCTCAGAGCTGCCACTGAGCGGGCCAGCGAAGGTTAAAGGGACAGGATGAAGGCTGTCAGTGGAGCACGGCTGGACTATCAATACACACACACACACACACACACACACACACACACACACACACACACACACACACACAAAGAGACACCCCAAGACTTCCGGATGCTCCTTATGTTTATGTTGCAGTCATGTTACAAAACCAGATTTGCACAATATACTTAGAACTGAGATTAAATTATAAATATAATATACAATCCTGGAAATAGCTCAAACACACATAGTGGTTAGTATGGTGGTGTAGTGGTTAGTGTGGTGGTGTAGTGGTTAGTATGGTGGTGTAGTGGTTAGTATGGTGGTGTAGTGGTTAGTACGGTGGTGTAGTGGTTAGTATGATGGTGTAGTGGTTAGTATGGTGGTGTAGTGGTTAGTATGGTGGTGTAGTGGTTAGTACGGTGGTGTAGTGGTTAGTATGGTGGTGTAGTGGTTAGTATAGTGGTGTAGTGGTTAGTATGGTGGTGTAGTGGTTAGTATGGTGGTGTAGTGGTCAGTACGGTGGTGTAGTGGTTAGTACGGTGGTGTAGTGGTTAGTATGGTGGTGTAGTGGTTAGTACGGTGGTGTAGTGGTCAGTACGGTGGTGTAGTGGTTAGTATGGTGGTGTAGTGGTTAGTATGGTGGTGTAGTGGTTAATATGGTGGTGTAGTAGTTAGTATGGTGGTGTAGTGGTTAGTATGATGGTGTAGTGGTCAGTACGGTGGTGTAGTGGTTAGTACGGTGGTGTAGTGGTTAGTATGGTGGTGTAGTGGTTAGTACGGTGGTGTATTGATTAGTATGGTGGTGTAGTAGTTAGTATGGTGGTGTAGTGGTTAGTATGATGGTGTAGTGGTCAGTACGGTGGTGTAGTGGTTAGTACGGTGGTGTAGTGGTTAGTATGGTGGTGTAGTGGTTAGTACGGTGGTGTAGTGGTCAGTACGGTGGTGTAGTGGTTAGTATGGTGGTGTAGTGGTTAGTATGGTGGTGTAGTGGTTAATATGGTGGTGTAGTAGTTAGTATGGTGGTGTAGTAGTTAGTATGGTGGTGTAGTGGTTAGTACGGTGGTGTAGTGGTTAGTACGGTGGTGTAGTGGTTAGTATGGTGGTGTAGTGGTTAGTATGGTGGTGTAGTAGTTAGTACGGTGGTGTAGTGGTTAGTACGGTGGTGTAGTGGTTAGTATGGTGGTGTAGTAGTTAGTATGGTGGTGTAGTAGTTAGTATAGTGGTGTAGTAGTTAGTACGGTGGTGTAGTGGTTAGTATGGTGGTGTAGTAGTTAGTATGATGGTGTAGTGGTTAGTAAGGTGGTGTAGTGGTTAGTATGGTGGTGTAGTGGTTAGTACGGTGGTGTAGTGGTTAGTACGGTGGTGTAGTGGTTAGTACGGTGGTGTAGTGGTTAGTATGGTGGTGTAGTGGTTAGTACGGTGGTGTAGTGGTCAGTACGGTGGTGTAGTGATTAGTACGGTGGTGTAGTGGTTAGTATAGTGGTGTAGTGGTTAGTATGGTGGTGTAGTGGTTAGTATGGTGGTGTAGTGGTCAATATGGTGGTGTAGTAGTTAGTACGGTGGTGTAGTGGTTAGTACGGTGGTGTAGTGATTAATATGGTGGTGTAGTGGTTAGTACGGTGGTGTAGTGGTTAGTATAGTGGTGTAGTGATTAGTATGGTGGTGTAGTGGTTAGTACGGTGGTGTAGTGGTTAGTATGGTGGTGTAGTGGTTAGTACGGTGGTGTAGTGGTTAGTACGGTGGTGTAGTGGTTAGTATGGTGGTGTAGTGGTTAGTATGGTGGTGTAGTGGTTAGTACGGTGGTGTAGTGATTAGTATGGTGGTGTAGTGGTTAGTATGGTGGTGTAGTGGTTAGTACAGTGGTGTATTGATTAGTAAGGTGGTGAATGGAACCAGACGTCCACCTCTAAAACAGAAGGTTATTGGTCTTAAACATAATGCATATGTTTATGAAGTCATGCTGGACGGATACACACATGATACTGTGAGGCAACTTTTTATTTGTGCGATTGTGATGATGGTTTTTTTGATAACAAACCAGCCAAATTTGTGTGAAATCTTCAACTGTATGATTGAATTTTGAAGAAATTTCAAATTCCACTTTCCAGAGCATTGCCATTCCTGATTCCACCCTCTTCATTGCTGTACGTGGCCTTCATGAGAGCCTGACTGCACCTCACTCTGCGAGCAGACCTTCTCTTTGAGTGATGGTTAGCGCTTCTGCGTCGGTCTGCAAAAGTTTGCCGCTTCTAGCCCAGTTTGGATGAGACGTGTAACAGAGGTTACCAACCACAGAGTACTGCAACGCTGAAACGGGCTCGTGCTCCGCTTGTGATTATGACTCTACCCGGTAACCTGTGTCGTGCTGTGACAGAATAGGAGCAGGCTGACTTAGGCTTGTGTTTTTACAGGATCACTGCGATTCCTCCTCTAATTTATGGAGCTCTGTAACCCGTGGCACTCGTCTGCTATACGAGCAGCAGGGAAATCTGCCCTATATAAGGTGTTGAGTGTGCGTTCGCGCGCCAGGAATGATGAGCCGAACCAGAGCTTTGGACGACCCCCTAACACACATGCGGGGGTGCGCACACATACACACACACACACACACACACACTCACACGACACATGCTTTCCCTCATACTGGGACTCTGGGAGCTCCAGGCTCCCGTGTTCTTTAAAGAAAACTGAAATTATCTCATTGTTGTAACTAAAAGAGCTTCCTTTTGTATGTAAACAGTTTTTATCTGGAAATGATGAACAGGCATGATTGGAATTCACTGTTTCTGTGATGTCACAAGAACCAATGCACTCACATATGTTCTCCTATTCAGCCCACTACAGTTTAGCCACGCCCACTCACATTTCTAAGGGGTGTTTAAGCCTGGACTGCTTTTATTGGTGAGGCACAACACACATGTGGCCCATGTTGAAGAAATGGCCCATATATTAAATTTAGTTATTGAGTAGAAGGACGTCTGGAGGAGAAGGTAGTTTTTCAGTGGAAGGACGTCTGGAGGAGAAGGTAGTTTTTCAGTGGAAGGACGTCTGGAGGAGTAGGTAGTTCTTGAGTAGAAGGATGTCTGGAGGAGTAGATAGTTCTTGATTAAAGGAGCATCTGGAGAAGAAGGTAGTTCTTGAGTAGAGAAACATCTGGAGGAGAAGGTATTTCTTGAGTAGAGGAGCATCTGGAGGAGAAGGTAGTTCTTGAGTAGAAGGGTGTCTGGGGGAGATGGTAGTTCTCGAGTAGAAAGATGTCTGGAGGAGAAGGTATTTCTTTAGCAGAAGGATATCTGGACGAGAAGGTAGTTCTTGAGTAGAAGGATGTCTGGAGGAGTAGGTAGTTCTTGAGTAAAGGAGCATCTGAAGAAGAAGGTAGTTCTTGAGTAGAGGAGCATCTGGAGGAGAAGGTATTTCTTAAGTAGAGGAGCATCTGGAGGAGAAGGTAGTTCTTGAGTAGAAGGGTGTCTGGGGGAGATGGTAGTTCTTGAGTAGAAAGATGTCTGGAGGAGAAGGTATTTCTTTAGCAGAAGGATATCTGGACGAGAAGGTAGTTCTTGAGTAGAAGGATGTCTGAAGGAGTAGGTAGTTCTTGAGTAAAGGAGCATCTGAAGAAGAAGGTAGTTCTTGAGTAGAGGAGCATCTGGAGGAGAAGGTATTTCTTAAGTAGAGGAGCATCTGGAGGAGAAGGTAGTTCTTGAGTAGAAGGGTGTCTGGGGGAGATGGTAGTTCTTGAGTAGAAAGATGTCTGGAGGAGAAGGTAGTTATTGAGTAGAGAAACATCTGGAGGAGAAAGTAGTTCTTGAGTAGATGGGCGTCTGGAGGAGAAGGTAGTTCTTCAGCAGAAGGATGTCTGGAGGAGAAGGTAGTTCTTGAGTAGAAGGATGTCTGGTGGAGAAGGTAGTTCTTGAGTAGAGGAACATCTGGAGGAGAGGATAGTTCTTGAGTAGAAGGGTGTCTGGGGGAGATGGTAGTTCTTGAGTAGAAAGATGTCTGGAGGAGAAGGTAGTTCTTGTGTAGAAGGATGTCTGGAGAAAAACGTAGTTATTCAATAGCGAAGCGTCTGGTGGAGAAGGTAGTTCTTCAGAAGAAAGACGTCGGGGGAGAGGGTAGTTCTGGAGCATCTGGAAGAGAAAGTAGTTCTTGAGTAGAAAGGCGTCTGAAGAAGAAGGTAGTTCTTAAGTAGAGAAACATCTGGAGGAGAAGGTAGTTCTTGAGTAAAAAGACGTCTGGTGGAGAAGGTAGTTCTTGAGTAGAGGAGCATCTGGAGGAGAAGGTAGTTCTTGAGTAGAGGAGCATCTGGAGGAGAAGGTGGTTATTGAATAGGTGGTGTCTGGAGAAGGAGGTAGTTCTTGGGTAGAAGGACATCTGTAGGAGAAAGTGGTTACTGAATAGGTGGTGTCTGGAGGAGATGGTAGTTCTTGAGTAGAGAAACATCTGGAGGAGAAAGTAGTTCTTGAGTAGAAGGGCATCTGGAGGAGAAGGTAGTTCTTGAGTAGAGGAGCATCTGGAGGAGAAGGTAGTTCTTGAGTAGAAGGACATCTGGAGGAGAAGGTAGTTATTCAGAATAGGGGTGTCTGGAAGGAAGATAGTTCTTGAGTAGAAGGAGATCTGAAGATAAAGGTAAGTTAAAGCAGAATGATGTCTGGAGGAGAAGGTAGTTCATGAGTAGATAGGGGATCTGGAGGTAAACCTTTTCCTTGAGCAGAAGGACGTTTGGAGGAGAAGGTAGCTCTGATGTTATACAGATGTTATAAGTGGCCCTCAGGGCCTATAAATGGCCTCTACATGTTTCCATGTAATCAGTGCTTGATCTCTGAGCTCGGTCAGTAGATACATGGTTTTCTAGTCAGCAATGAAAAGCCCCTGAAGCCGAGTCCTGTAAGATTATTTCTGGTGCTCCAGCAGATCATCCGTTGCTCAGAGAGACCTGAAAAGCACTCGTGTTGTGATTTGTGCTGTAAGTTGTCTCCGCAACCGTGATAACATGAGTCTCATAAGGACGTGAACTCAGATTGTCAAGCTGTAAGAGCTGCAGTGTCCTTTAAAAGACTCACGCTTGTTAGTGATTCATTCAGAACATGGTCTCCAACTGCTACTCCAGGGTCTTCAGGGAGGTTGTGCTTTCTAGTCTTGCATTGGCTTTGGCTTGTATCCGTGTTTATTATTGATGAAACGGGCTTCAGAACCTTCGCTGTGTGATTTCTACAATGAAAGACCGGACGCTGAGCTGTGGATTTGAGTGGGCGTGTGGCTGGACAGGTGCTAGAATACACGAATGCTGACACACATGCTCAAACACACACATTTGTTTTTATACAATGTGAGGACAGGGGTCATTTATGCGTCACATGCATCATCAGGGGTCATATATGTGGTCAATTATGGACTTCAGGTGTTTCAGACACTTCCATTGCTCACAGCTGTATAAAATCAAGCACATAGCCATGCAGTCTCTACAGATTCACACTGGGGGCTGCATAGTGCTAAACTGTGACTGAGCGTATAAAAACTATCTTCTGCTTTTGCTAGAAAGTTCCAAACTGCATCTGGAAGCAACATCAGAAGCTTCACGAAAGGGGTTTCTATGGCTGAGCAGCTGCACACAAACCAAAGATCACTATGTTTGGCTGAAGGAGTGTAAAGCTCCAACCACTGTACACTGGAGTCTCACAGTCAGAGCAGACCCTCACCACTCCACGACCCCCAACACTCACAGTGCTCAGTCTCACAGTCAGAGCAGACCCTCACCACTCCACGAACCCCAACACTCCCAGTGCTCAGTCTCACAGTCAGAGCAGACCATCACCACTCCACGACCCCCAACACTTACAGTGCTCAGTCTCACAGTCAGAGCAGACCCTCACCACTCCACCACCCACTACACTCCCAGTGCTCAGTCTCACAGTCAGAGCAGACCCTCACCACTCCACGACCCACTACACTCACAGTGCTCAGTCTCACAGTCAGAGCAGACCCTCACCACTCCACGACCCCCAACACTCACAGTGCTCAGTCTCACAGTCAGAGCAGACCCTCACCACTCCACCACCCACTACACTCACAGTGCTCAGTCTCACAGTCAAAGCAGACCCTCATCACTCCACGACCCACTATACTCACAGTGCTCAGTCTCACAGTCAGAACAGACCCTCACCACTCCACGACCCACTACACTCACAGTGCTCAGTCTCACAGTCAGAGCAGACCCTCACCACTCCACGACCCCCAACACTCACAGTGCTCAGTCTCACAGTCAGAGCAGACCCTCACCACTCCACCACCCACTACACTCACAGTGCTCAGTCTCACAGTCAGAGCAGACCCTCACCACTCCACGACCCACTACACTCACAGTGCTCAGTCTCACAGTCAGAGCAGACCCTCACCACTCCACCACCCACTACACTCACAGAGCTCAGTCTCACAGTCAGAGCAGACCCTCACCACTTCACGACCCACGACACTCACAGTACTCAGTCTCACAGTCAGAGCAGACCCTCACCACTCCACCACCCACTACACTCACAGAGCTCAGTCTCACAGTCAGAGCAGACCCTCATCACTCCACGACCCCCAACACTCACAGTGCTCAGTCTCCCAGTCAGAGCAGACCCTCACCACTCCACGACCCACTACACTCACAGTGCTCAGTCTCCCAGTCAGAGCAGACCCTCACCACTCCACGACCCACTACACTCACAGTGCTCAGTCTCCCAGTCAGAGCAGACCCTCACCACTCCACGACCCCCAACACTCACAGTGCTCAGTCTCCCAGTCAGAGCAGACCCTCACCGCTCCACGACCCACTACACTCACAGTGCTCAGTCTCCCAGTCAGAGCAGACCCTCACCACTCCACCACCCACTACACTCACAGTGCTCAGTCTCCCAGTCAGAGCAGACCTTCATCACTCCACGACCCCCAACACTCACAGTGCTCAGTCTCACACACAGAGCAGACCCTCACCACTCCACGACCCCCTACACTCACAGTGCTCAGTCTCACAGTCAGAGCAGACCCTCACCACTTCACGACCCACGACACTCACAGTGCTCAGTCTCACAGTCAGAGCAGACCCTCACCACTCCACGACCCCAAACACTCACAGTGCTCAGTCTCCCAGTCAGAGCAGACCCTCACCACTCCACGACCCACTACACTCACAGTGCTCAGTCTCACAGTCAGAGCAGACCCTCACCACTCCACCACCCACTACACTCACAGTGCTCAGTCTCACAGTCAGAGCAGACCCTCACCACTCCATGACCCCCAACACTCACAGTGCTCAGTCTCCCAGTCAGAGCAGACCCTCACCACTCCACGACCCCCAACACTCACAGTGCTCAGTCTCCCAGTCAGAGCAGACCCTCACCACTCCACGACCCACTACACTCACAGTGCTCAGTCTCCCAGTCAGAGCAGACCCTCACCACTCCACCACCCACTACACTCACAGTGCTCAGTCTCACAGTCAGAGCAGACCCTCACCACTCCACGACCCCCAACACTCACAGTGCTCAGTCTCCCAGTCAGAGCAGACCCTCACCACTCCACCACCCACTACACCCACAGTGCTCAGTCTCACAGTCAGAGCAGACCCTCACCACTCCACCACCCACTACACTCACAGTGCTCAGTCTCCCAGTCAGAGCAGACCCTCACCACTCCACCACCCACTACACTCACAGGGCTCAGTCTCCCAGTCAGAGCAGACCCTCACCACTTCACGACCCACGACACATCTCTTTACCACATCTGCCGTTCGCACAACAGCGAGACCAATTTGGTCCTGAAAGTGTACAAAAACAAACACGCACACACCTTTTAACCCCCTCTCTCTCCTTACACGCCCCCCACCCCGTCCCTCTACCCCCACCCGCCCGTCGGGCCCCTAGTTAGCGGAACAAAGGCGCTGTTGTGCCTTCGACTGCGCGGCGTTAAAGCGCTTCATCCGCGCTGTTGGGCTGTCGGGGCCCATCGGCCGGGTGGCTAAGCAGCCGAGGTAACGCAAGCCGACAGCAGCACGAGCGTACCGCGGCAAGCAGAAGCCTTCAACGTAAACAGCATCGCCACGGCAGCCGGCGCGCTGCCACATTAGCCCGAACGTAAACACGCCGCGGCCTGCGGTCGCGCGCCCGCGGCCTGAGAGCGCCTCGGAGGCCGCGCCGCCAGCGAGAGGGACGGCATGAATAGAAGGAGAGCGAAAATATAGGGTAGAGGACAAAGAGAGAGAGAGGGAAGGAGCGGATTTCTTCCCCTCCGTGGCTGCTGTTTGTCTCAGAGCGCGCGTGCGGATGGCTGGGAGGAAAATTGAGGGGGCAGAACGCTCCTCTCTTGTTAAACTGCTGGCAGATGACAGAAAAATTAGAGGCATTTCGCTCTTGACAGGTTGTTGTGTGTGTGTTTTTTTCTGCTTCAAATGGTTTATGTCAGTTTGTTTTCAGTCAAGCTGTCTCTCCTGCACAATGCGGCCGGCGTACAGGTTTTTGTTCGGCGAGGGAAAAGGATCTGATTTATCTAATGCCTCTCAGATTGAAGCCGAGCGGCGCAGGAAAACACAGACACCGCTGTTTCTGCTAATTACAGAGGCAGACTTTGATTGCTTGTTTGAAAACACTTTTCAAACATGCGTAATGATAACAATTAGTTACTGCTACAATTTCTCCGCGATCTCTCTCTCTCCTGCTCGCTCGCTCCCCCCCCCCCGCTCCCTCTCCCGCGTCTTGACAGTGCATCTTTCATCCGAAGTTTTGAACGCCGCGCAGTGAACATTTGTCTGCTTGAGCCACATATGTTTGCCTTGTTCCAGTCTGTTGTGGGGAGAGGACGTGCAGTGTTTACGCCTCTCCGTACACCCCGCCGCCTCTCCCTCTCACACGGCTGCGCCAGTTTGGATGCACTACACGGCCCCTCCGGCTTCCGGATACGGACGCCTGTCAGCCTGACCTTATAGGGACGCTGTAGAAACGCAGGACCACTGGTACGTGGGTGGGGGATCATTCTCAGCACTGCAGTGACAACGACGTGGTGGTGGTGTGTTAGTGTGTGTTGTGCTGGTGTGAGTGGATCAGACACAGCAGTGGTGCCAACTCACTGGCCACTCTATTAGACACTCCTACTACTTGCTGGTCCACCTTGTAGATGTAAAGTCAGAGACAGTAGCTCATCTGCTGCTGCACTGTTTATGTTCCTCTAGTTCTTCATCAGTGGACACAGGACGCCGCCCACAGGACACTGGATCATTCTCAGCATTGCTGTGACACTGACGTGGTGGTGTTAGTGTGTGTTGTGCTGGTGCGAGAGGATCAGACACAGCAGTGGTGCCCACTCACTGTCCACTCTATTAGACACTCCGACTACTTGCTGGTCCACCTTGTAGATGTAAAGTCAGAGACAGTAGCTCATCTGCTGCTGCACAGTTTAAGTTCCTCTAGTCCTTCATCAGTGGACACAGGATGCCATCCACAGGACACTGCTGTCTGGATAGTTTTGGTTGGTGGACGATTCTCAGTCCAGCAGTGACACTGACGTGGTGGTGTGTTAGTGTGTGTTGTGCTGGTGTGAGTGGATCAGACACAGCAGTGCTGCTGCTGGAGTGTTTAAACACTGTGTCCACTCACTGTCCACTCTATTAGACACTCCTACTACTTGCTGATCCACCTTGTAGATGTAAAGTCAGAGACAGTAGCTCATCTGCTGCTGCACAGTTTAAGTTCCTCTAGTCCTTCATCAGTGGACACAGGACGCCGCCCACTGTCTGAATAGTTTTGATTGGTGGAAGATTTTCAGTCCAGCAGTGACACTGAGGTGTTTAAACACACTGTCTGATCCACTCACACCAGCACAACACACACTAACACAACCACCACTATGTCAGCGTCACTGCAGTGCTGAGAATGACCCACCTCCCTAATAATACCTGATCATTAAAGAACAGAGTAATAAAGTATACAGAGAATCAGATGAACTACAGTCTGTAAGTGTATCTCCTATATGGTCAGTGTTATTAGTAGTATTAATATTAATATTAGTATTAGTTGCTAATAAGTGCTTGGTGATTGTATACAGTAGGTTTAGTCACCAGCAGGCGGGTCTGGTGGGTCCAGTGAGAAGAATCGTTCAGTTCACTGCAATATTGGGCTAAAATGTTTGGTCACATGCATGGCTGGATTACTGACAGGGCCAGTGGGGCCAGTGTCCAGGGGCCCTTGTGATGCATATCAACATTTATGATACAATATATTTTTATTTCTGAGGGCCCTCAATTTTAAGGATCATCTGACTTTTAGGGACTTTGACCCCAGGGCCTCTTGGGGTCCCTATCCATGCTAAGCCGTGCTTTTAGGGGGCCTAGACATGCTTTTGGGCCCCCTAGCCATGCTTTTGAGGGCCGTAGCCAGGCTTTTGGGCCCCTTATGAAAATGGACGAGGCGTTGTGGCACTACTCTGACTTCAACTTTTGGCTATTAGGGTTCCTAAGAAAGAGGGGGGCATACTTTTAGAGGGCCCTGGTTATGAGAGCTCCTACCAGGTCACCCTAGAGAAGAGCAGGGCATACCATTAAAGGGCCCTTGATCACGAAGGGGGTTATCTTTGCCAACTCTGGGCAACTCTTTGCCCAGGGGCCCAGACTATCCTTAATCTGTCCTTGGTCACATGTTCTCAACAGGCCTGAAATGAAAACATACGTGTCATGTCTGCTGCTGAGCTGCAGTCGAAGGTGTGTGAGGGTTCTCGGCTGTCTGAGCTTGACCTTCAAACTTTCTCCAGTTTAAACTCAACACTGAGCGACTGATTATCCGGGGGGGAGTAATCTAACACTGGACACTGTGAAAGCACAGAAAAGGCTATTATTGTGTCTGAGACACGGACGTTTATTCAAGGAAATGACTCGCGACCCACCCCGAGTGCAATTTTCTTACATGTATAAGGGGTCCCTGTAGTCAAGTTTTCAAGTCAAGTTTATTTGTCTAGCGCTTTTTACAACGATGTTGTCACAAAGCAGCTTTACAGGAATTTAAAAGCATAAAAAACATGAAATCACACACTTTATCCCTTGTGAGGGAGCCAGAGGCGACAGTGGCCAGAACAACTCCCTCAGAACTGGAGGAAGAAACCTTGGGAGGAACCAGACTCACAAGCAGAGACCCATCCTCCTCTGATCAAACAGTATTTACAGTTTATTAAACTAAAGCTGAGTCTGAAGGTAAAAGCTTTAGAAGCTGTACAGGTGCTACATCAGGTGGATGATACAGTGATGCAGTCAAGGATGGAGCAAATGTCACAAAGGGAGAGGAGAGCTGGTTGGTGCTGGGTGACGGGGGGCCCCGGTGGTCAGTCCTTTACAGTATTCGGCAGGACAGGTGGGCGGTTATTACCTCGGAAAGAGAAAAGAGACAGAGTTAGTTCTGGTTGGGTTAGTACAGAGACAGAGTTAGTTCTGGTTTAGGTTAGTACAGAGAGAGTTAGTTCTGGTTTGGGTTAGCACAGAGACAGAGTTAGTTCTGGTTTAGGTTAGTACAGAGACAGAGTTAGTTCTGGTTTAGGTTAGTACAGAGAGAGTTAGTTCTGGTTTGGGTTAGCACAGAGACAGAGTTAGTTCTGGTTTGGGTTAGTACAGAGACAGAGTTAGTTCTAGTTTGGGTTAGTACAGAGACAAAGTTAGTTCTGGTTTGGGTTAGCACAGAGACAGAGATAGTTCTGGTTTGAGTTAGTACAGAGACAGAGTTAGTTCTGGTTTGGGTTAGTACAGAGACAGAGTTAGTTCTGGTTTAGGTTAGTACAGAGACAGAGTTAGTTCTGGTTTGGGTTAGTACAGAGACAGAGTTAGTTCTGGTTTAGGTTAGTACAGAGACTGAGTTAATTCTGGTTTGTGTTAGTACAGAGACAGAGTTAGTTCTGGTTTGGGTTAGTACAGAGACAGAGTTAGTTCTGGTTTGGGTTAGTACAGAGTCAGAGTTAGTTCTGGTTTGAGTTAGTACAGAGTCAGAGTTAATTCTGGTTTGTGTTAGTACAGAGACAGAGATAGTTCTGGTTTAGGTTAGTACAGAGTCAGAGTTAGTTCTGGTTTGAGTTAGTACAGAGACAGAGATAGTTCTGGTTTGGGTTAGTACATATACAGAGTTAATTCTGGTTTGGGTTAGTACAGAGTCAGAGTTAGTTCTGGTTTGAGTTAGTACAGAGACAGAGATAGTTCTGGTTTAGGTTAGTAGGGAGACAGAGTTAATTCTGGTTTGGGTTAGTACAGAGACAGAGATAGTTCTGGTTTGGGTTAGTACAGAGACAGAGTTAATTCTGGTTTGGGTTAGTACAGAGACAGAGATAGTTCTGGTTTGGGTTAGTACAGAGACAGAGTTAGTTTTGGTTTTTTGTTAGTACATATACAGAGTTAATTCTAGTTTGTGTTAGTACAGAGTCAGAGTTAGTTCTGGTTTGGGTTAGTACAGAGACAGAGTTAGTTCTAGTTTGGGTTAGTGCAGAGACAGAGTTAGTTCTAGTTTGGGTTAGTACAGAGACAGATTTAGTTCTGGTTTGGGTTAGTACAGATACAGAGTTAGTTCTGGTTTAGGTTAGTACAGAGACAGAGTTAGTTCTGGTTGGGTTAGTACAGAGACAGAGTTAGTTCTGGTTTAGGTTAGTACAGAGAGAGTTAGTTCTGGTTTGAGTTAGCACAGAGACAGAGTTAGTTCTGGTTTGGGTTAGTACAGAGACAGAGTTAGTTCTAGTTTGGGTTAGTACAGAGACAGAGTTAGTTCTAGTTTGGGTTAGTACAGAGACTGAGTTAATTCTGGTTTGTGTTAGTACAGAGACAGAGTTAGTTCTGGTTTGGGTTAGTACAGAGACAGAGTTAGTTCTGGTTTGGGTTAGTACAGAGACAGAGATAGTTCTGGTTTGGGTTAGTACAGAGTCAGAGTTAGTTCTGGTTTGAGTTAGTACAGAGTCAGAGTTAGTTCTGGTTTGAGTTAGTACAGAGTCAGAGTTAATTCTGGTTTGTGTTAGTACAGAGACAGAGATAGTTCTGGTTTAGGTTAGTACAGAGTCAGAGTTAGTTCTGGTTTGAGTTAGTACAGAGACAGAGATAGTTCTGGTTTGGGTTGGTACATATACAGAGTTAATTCTGGTTTGGGTTAGTACAGAGTCAGAGTTAGTTCTGGTTTGAGTTAGTACAGAGACAGAGATAGTTCTGGTTTAGGTTAGTAGGGAGACAGAGTTAATTCTGGTTTGGGTTAGTACAGAGACAGAGATAGTTCTGGTTTGGGTTAGTACAGAGACAGAGTTAATTCTGGTTTGGGTTAGTACAGAGACAGAGATAGTTCTGGTTTGGGTTAGTACAGAGACAGAGTTAGTTTTGGTTTTTGTTATTACATATACAGAGTTAATTCTAGTTTGTGTTAGTACAGAGTCAGAGTTAGTTCTGGTTTGGGTTAGTACAGAGACAGAGTTAGTTCTAGTTTGGGTTAGTGCAGAGACAGAGTTAGTTCTAGTTTGGGTTAGTACAGAGACAGAGTTAGTTCTGGTTTGGGTTAGTACAGATACAGAGTTAGTTCTGGTTTAGGTTAGTACAGAGACAGAGTTAGTTCTGGTTTGGGTTAGTACAGAGACAGAGTTAGTTTTGGTTTTTGTTAGTACATATACAGAGTTAATTCTAGTTTGTGTTAGTAAAGAGACAGAGTTAGTTCTAGTTTGGGTTAGTGCAGAGACAGAGTTAGTTCTGGTTTGGGTTAGTACAGAGACTGAGTTAGTTTTGGTTTGTGTTAGTACAGAGACTGAGTTAGTTCTAGTTTGAGTTAGTACAGAGACAGAGTTAGTTCTGGTTTGGGTTAGTACAGAGACAGAGTTAGTTCTGGTTTGGGTTAGTACAGAGACAGAGTTAGTTCTGGTTTGGGTTAGTACAGAGACAGAGTTAGTTCTGGTTTGGGTTAGTACAGATACAGAGTTAATTCTAGTTTAGGGTAGTACAGAGACAGAGTTAGTTCTGGTATGGGTTAATACAGATAAAGAGTTACTTCTGGTTTGGGTTAGTACAGATGCAGAGTTAGTTCTGGTTTGGGTTAGTACAGAGACAGAGTTAGTTCTGGTTTGGGTTAGTACAGAGACAGAGTTAGTTCTGGTTTGGGTTAGTACAGAGACAGAGTTAGTTTTGGTTTTTGTTAGTACATATACAGAGTTAATTCTAGTTTGTGTTAGTAAAGAGACAGAGTTAGTTCTAGTTTGGGTTAGTGCAGAGACAGAGTTAGTTCTGGTTTGGGTTAGTACAGAGACTGAGTTAGTTTTGGTTTGTGTTAGTACAGAGACTGAGTTAGTTCTAGTTTGAGTTAGTACAGAGACAGAGTTAGTTCTGGTTTGGGTTAGTACAGAGACAGAGTTAGTTCTGGTTTGAGTTAGTACAGAGACAGAGTTAGTTCTGGTTTGGGTTAGTACAGAGACAGAGTTAGTTCTAGTTTGGGTTAGTACAGAGACAGAGTTAGTTCTGGTTTGGGTTAGTACAGAGACCGAGTTAGTTCTGGTTTAGGTTAGTACAGAGACAGAGTTAGTTCTGGTTTGGGTTAGTACAGAGACAGAGTTAGTTCTGGTTTGGGTTAGTGCAGAGACAGAGTTAGTTCTGGTTTAGGTTAGTACAGAGACAGAGTTAGTTCTGGTTTAGGTTAGTACAGAGACAGAGTTAGTTCTAGTTTGGGTTAGTACAGAGACAGAGTTAGTTCTGGTTTAGGTTAGTACAGAGTCAGAGTTAGTTCTGGTTTAGGTTAGTACAGAGACAGAGTTAGTTCTGGTTTAGGTTAGTACAGAGACAGAGTTAGTTCTAGTTTGGGTTAGTACAGAGACAGAGTTAGTTCTGGTTTGCGTTAGTACAGAGTCAGAGTTAGTTCTGGTTTGCGTTAGTACAGAGACAGAGTTAGTTCTGGTTTAGGTTAGTACAGAGACAGAGTTAGTTCTGGTTTGCGTTAGTACAGAGACAGAGTTAGTTCTGGTTTAGGTTAGTACAGAGACAGAGTTAGTTCTGGTTTAGGTTAGTACAGAGGATGAGGAGAGTTTAGAGTGTAGCTGGTGACTCTTATGTACTCTTATGGCAGCTTAATTCAACCCCTGCAGGGAGTGTGAAGTATTACACACACAGGAGAAAGGCTTCGCTGCGTGAGGGAGAGCCCCCCAGACAAGAAGCAGCGATATTTGCTGGCGTGTCATACGATGTTCAAGACGTCACCCTCTTTGTCGGTACTGTATCGGCTTCTGTTCGCTGCTCGCGCATGATCCCTCCTGATCATTTCCCGGGATTTTTTTCGAGGCCTCATGCTGCTCGATTGTCGCGTCAATCTTTCCGGGTCTTTCTGCCGGCTTGCGTTCACGGCTGATGATTAATTGCTGCTAAATTCTCACATAGAAAACGGTAAACAGGGCTTAAGACGTGAAATCCTTAAATAGAAGTGATACCTGGAAAGTGTGTCGCGGCCTTGGGAAGGCGCTCCGGCCTAACCTTGTGCGACAGGAAGCTTTTCATTTAGGCCAGAGAGGCTCCCTCGCTTATTCGATTATTTCTGCCTGGCTAGTGCATTCGCTCCTCCGGCCTGTGACAGGGCAAGTGAGGTAAGGGGCCCTTGATTTGATTAGTTGGGCCTTAACTGGTAGGGGAGGATGGGGGAGGAGGTGGGATGGTGGGGTTTTCCAGGGGTGAGAATGATTCTGTAGTAGCAGTGCAGCGACAACATCATTACATTTACATTTATTACATGCCTTGTCAGCTTGGCTATCACAAAAACGTGGCTGCAGCTTGTTTTCAGGATCTTTTAATATGTTAATGGATTAAGCTCAGTCAGGTAGTTTCAGTATTTCAGTAGATCAGTTTTGGCATCAGGGGAAAGCCTCAGTCAAGCCTTTAGACTGGCTGAACTCACCTGCCCAAGAGACTGAAAACAATTTATTATTATTTTTTAAATTTTTATTCAGATTGGATTCGTTTATGAGAGGTTCCGTCTGTAAAAATGACTACAGGATAAGTTTATTTTAAAAAATTGTACATTAGAAATGAACAGTGACACAACCAGACATCATTTAAGAGAACGTTTCTAAAAGCTATAGTGATACTTCAAGACCAAGGTTGCCACATATTTAAAAAATGCTCTCAAAAATCAAACACAGTGAGTTTTATTACACAATAGTAAGTAGTGTGCTGGACTAAATACAGTTAAACTAATTTTCCTCTCTTTATAATGAATAGAATAGAATTTAGAACCATTTGTCACTTTTTTCAGTGAAACACCCACATATACACACACTAGTGAACATACACACTAGGGGGCAGTGAAACACCCACATACACACACACTAGTGAACATACACACTAGGGGGCAGTGAAACACCCACATATACACACACTAGTGAACATACACACTAGGGGGCAGTGAAACACCCACATATACACACACTAGAGACCACTTACACAATAGGGGGCAGTGAAACACCCACATATACACACACTATTGCACACTCACACACTAGGGGGCAGTAAAACACCCACATATACACACACTAGTGAACACACACACACTCTAGGGGGCAGTGAAACACCCACATATACACACATTAGTGAACACTCACACACTAGGGCACAGTGAAACACCCACATATGCACACACTAGTGAACATGCACACTAGAGGGCAGTGAAACACCCACATATACACACACTAGTGAACACACACACTAGGGGGCAGTGAAACACCCACATATACACACAGTAGTGAACACTCACACACTAGGGGGCAGTGAAACACCCACAAATACACACACTAGTGACCACTTACACAATAGGGGGCAGTGAAACACCCACATATACACACATTAGTGAACACACACACTAGGGGGCAGTGAAACACCCACATATACACACACTATTGCACACTCACACACTAGGGGGCAGTAAAACACCCTCATATACACACACTAGTGAACACACACACACACTCTAGGGGGCAGGGAAACACCCACATATACACACACTAGTGAACACTCACACACTAGGGGGCAGTGAAACACCCACATATACACACTTTAGTGACCACTTACACACTAGGGGGCAGTAAAACACCCACATATACACACACTAGTGAACACACACACTAGGGGGCAGTGAAACACCCAAAAATACACACATTAGTGAACACTCACACACTAGGGCACAGTGAAACACCCACACATACATACATAAGTAAACACACACATTTGGGGGCAAGAAAACACTAGTGAACACACTAGTGAACATGCACACTAGAGGGCAGTGAAACACCCACATATACACACACTAGTGAACACTTACACACTAGAGGGGCAGTGAAACACCCACATATAACAAACTAGTGAACACACACACACACACTAGTAAACACTCACACACTAGGGGCAGTAAATCAGTCACATATACACACACTAGTGAACATATACACTAGGGTGCAGTGAAACACCCACATATACACACAAAGTGGTAGTGTGCGTAGTGTGCGTAATCACAAATTTTACACAAATAATTTTTCAGAAGTAATACATTTTCATTGTTGATAGTTGTAGGTTTGGGTTAATGTTTTTCTCATACTGTACATCTGTATTCACTTTCTGTCTGAAATGCTCTGCTAGAGCTCCTGTGTCTTTAAGAACCGCCTCCCGATGAGCCCAGTGTGTTCTGATTGGTCTGTTCTAGAGTGGTACCCTGCTACAAGTCCTGCCCCTACAACGCTGTGATTGTTCTTTCAACAGTGTGCTGTATCAGTTCGAGTCAGAATCCGACACTCGAGAGTCCGGCAAATCAACTTAGTAGGTCCACTTTCACAGTCTGGACAGGAGCAGGGCATTTCAGAGTGGTCGGTTTATACTGTTTTAGCTCTCTGTGCATTGTGTGACGGTGTGCCAAGCTTGCTGGTCGTCAGGCAATAAGGATTGTGCTACGAGATGATGTCACATTGTAACAGAAAACATTTGAGAGTTTCTCCCACTGGCGTGTACTTTGGGATTTAGAACTTTGTGAATGTTTACATGCATAAAAAAGGTGCAGCACACTAAAGGAAAGAGAAAAATCTGAGATGTATGGTACAGTAGGGTGACTGATGTGTGCACTATGGCAAGTAGCAGCAGTCAAACTTCTTCTTTTTTTAAGTGAAATGACATCTGCCTGGAAAAAAACACAGAGGTATAAATCCAGATGGCACTCAAATAGAGCAGAGTTTGGTTGAAAACAGAAGAAAATATTTTGGCCTGTACATTTGTGAGTGGAAGAGGAAGAAGGCACCCATGTGGCTGACCTGGCCAGTGATAAAATCACAGAGGAGCACCGGTTTAAAGATATTACCCTAGAATCTACATTGAATCTTCTCCAAGTAGGGCTAAAGATTAAAGACTAAAGAAGATTGTACACTGGCATCCAGCTCGTGACGGTATAGGACGTCTGCCATGTTAATAACATGCTTATGTTATTATTATATAGTTATGTTCATGTAGCAGAGATCAAGCCAAGTGTTACAGAAGATCAGTTCATATGAAACAGGCCTGCTGGTGCCTGAACGTTGTCTGTCAGAGTAGGTGACCTGCCTGTGAGCGCGCACTCTGTGACCTCGACTCGATTCGGAAAGTATAAGTACGTGGGAGCGTTGTTGATCCAGGCTTGCCCCACGGAGGGTAAACTACTCAGACAAATGACAGCATGCCACCAATGTGATAAACATAGATTTGAATGAAAAAAAAAGGTAGAAAATTAGCCTTTCCTGTAGGGGTGGACAATGGCTACGTTCACTCAGCAGGTAAAAGTGGCCCACACGTGACCTTATTCACTATATACTCAGAATTATACTCTTATTACTTATAAAAGCTTATTAATGCCTCATGACAAGCATATTCAATCATCGCGTTGGAGGAGACGGATGAGGAGCGAGGTCAAAGCTATTAAAACCTACTTTACCTACAGCTGTTTAAAACCCACCGCAGCACTTACTGATCAGATGGGTCTAGTGCAGGTTACAGTTTTGGCTCATTGCACTCATTTAAACTTACAACAACTAATTTAGTCTAGAAGATAGAGTCTAGAATACTATGTACATATGAATTATGAAGGGATTCTACTGTACAGTTTTGAAGTAAATGGCATCTATAATCACTGAAATATCCAAAAACTAAAATATGGCCTTTTCATTAAAAAAATGTCTTATTTTCTTCACAGTCTACTTGTATGTTGAATAACTAGATATGGTGGTGAGTGGGAACTATGTGCTCAGTAATAAGCCATGATAAGTGAGCATGTGAACTCAATCAATGCTGATCAGTGAATGTACCTGACTTCAAAAAAGGTTGGCGGGTCTGTGATTGGTATTTATAATTAGTTTGTCTTTCAGTAGCTGATGGTATGAGATGCTGATACTAGGCTACTAGGCTACAGGACCTTGGCCTGAAGAAATGTCCTACAACTGGGACGTACTAAACTCTAATTAAACACCCCTGGTCTAGAGTCTCACAACATTGGGCCCACCCACTGCAAGTCAAATATGATTCAGTTTCTAATTATATTGGAGGTTAATCTAAGGCCTTCCGTCCAGCACCTAATCAATGGGAGAGCCAACTTCTCTGTAGATACTGTGAAGAGAAATTCACTCTTTGGATAATTTACTTATATATTTTAACTCTTTTGTTTTCAACAAATGACATAAGAGTTTATATGCACCAAGTATGATGATTCTAAGATTCTAAGATCTTAGAAAAGGCCCACAGGTGATTTAGGGGTCTGCATCCAACGGGGTCCTGATATATTTTGCACACACACACACTTAGTTTAAGGTTTACATCCATATATCATGTACTGTGAAACTCTTGTCTGGTGTTGTCGTATCGTATTGTCCAGCAAGAATGTTTTTTTTTTCTTGAGAGGAGTCGAGCACTCTCAGCAGAAGGGTTCGTCTCAATCGGGCCGATACGAAAACACCGCCACCATTCATTTCTCTCATAACTGCTTATTTTCACATCATCTGCAGACATAAGCATAGAGAAGAGCTTCGGCTTGCTGAACCGGCCGCACACACTGTCCTCAGTCTGGGCTTAACACAGTACACACACACATACAGTGGTGTGTAAAAGTTTGAGCTGTCCTTCTTCATAGACGTTCACAGACTTTTCGGCTTTTTCTGCAAAATTCTGTTCTATTTTTGGAACATATTGGAAACACATCAAATATGTTTTCACACCTTTCATGTTTTTCTCCTCATGTCATCGCTGTCCAACGAAAAACGGCTCAATTTTGGTCTATTTTCATTTTTCTATATCTTCTGGACACGACAGCTGCTCTTTATATCCTGTGACAGCTTCATGATTAATAGACCAATAGAAATGCTTTAAAGAAAAAAATAAAACCTCCTTATATTGAAAGTAAAGAAAGTTTCTGTCCTCTCCTGTAAAGTTACTATTTTGTAGATACTTTGGACAGCGACAATTTATTAAATTTAGTAAATAAACAGTAGTTGTGTATTAAATGTGTGGAATTTTGTGTGTCTGTAGAGGATGTGGTTACTGATTTACTCTTAGATGATCAGCAATAAGATGCAAATTGGCTAAACTTTTGTGTACAGCTGTGTATAAACATCAAAGCTGCATACAGTCCTAAATATTAGCAATAAATATATTTTAAAAATGTTTACTCTATATTACTGAAACAAACATTTAAGGGTATTAAAAAGATCAATCATTGCATCACCAAAAAAAAGACACACCAAAATAATTATGATTTCCATTTTTAGAATGATTTAAACATCAATATTTTGCTACTTTGGCCTTGTCCCCAACCCAGACTTGAAAACTTCTGTCCCAATAAAATGCTAAAAAGTGATCAGTTTATGAAGAAGATCACAATATGAGTTTCATAAAAACTTAAAAAGATTTTTTAATATAATTAAGTCTAACAGAGTGATTTTATAATAAAATTCAAGTGAAATACATTACTTTATCAAACTAAACATTACAAAAGTTAAGACGGCAAAAGAGCTCACAACTGAAGATATATATAGAATTCTGGTTCCATTGACTTCCATTGAAAGTGTTCTCTGCTGTAAAGTCACTATACTGGAGATACATGATTTTCTTTACACAGTTTTGATATATATTACAGCAGATCTACTCATATAGCTCTTAACTCAGTCTGTCAGTTACATCACTGTAAACACATTTTATTTATTTCTCATTTTATTTTTGTCATTAATTTTTTGTTTATTTTATTATTAATGCTTGCTCATTGCAAAATGAATATAAACCACTCCTCTGCTCTCACCTTCTCGTGATGAAATTCGCACCCCACCACCTCCCCAGCTCCTCCATCTCTTCCAAAATCGTACTTGTTAGTTTTAATATTTTAAAGCTATTAAAAGTCAAACTAACAACAAAACAGGGCTTTTGTAACTTATAATATGTGATAAAACACAAGACGTTGTGTTGTATGGTTTAAAAGACACAATCCTTATTTCTCTGTAATCTTTGATCACAGTGTAGTGATTTTTGCAGACTCTAAATATTATCTGAGTTCCAACAAGCAGGAAAAAGTATACTAGCCAGTAATATCTTTCCATTGACCTGACCAATCAGTGGTCAACAAGAACATCCATCATAACCTTCCTTTCTTTTCATCACTTCACTCTCTCGACCCAGTTTTTAGACCGGTTGTAAAATGATTACTAGTTTTTATGTGAACAGGAGTTATTAGTGATTATTAGAAGTGTATAGTGCACAGGTTTGATGCACACTCGTCTATTTGTTTTTTTCCCCATAGAGTCCCATTCATTTTCAGTCACACCCAATCCTGATGGTTTTATTTAACTTACAGCCTCCAAACTGTCTGTACTCCCTCAGAGCAGATCCCCAAACACTAATCCACAGACATACTGACCTGCACTCCTCTATTTATCGTTTATTCATCCCTCGTTTCTCCTATAGGGTCCCATTTATTTTCTGACGAACCTAAACATTATGGTTTTGTTCAACCTACAGCTTCCAACCTGTCTGTACTCATTCAGAGCAGATCCCCTCAACCTCTAGTCCACAGACATACTGACCTGCACTCTTCTATTTATCGTTTATTCATCCCTCGTTTCTCCCATAGGATACAATTCATTTTCTGCCAAACCCAAAGATTATGGTTTTGTTCAACCTACAGCCTCCAAACTGCCTGTACTCACTCAGAGCAGATCCCCAAACACTAATCCCCAAACATACCGACCTGCACTCCTCTATTTATCGTTTATTCATCCCTCGTTTCTCCCATAAGGTCCCATTCATTTTCTGCCAAACCCTAAGATTATGGTTTTGTTCAACCTACAGCCTCCAAACTGCCTGTACTCACTCAGAGCAGATCCCCCCAACTTCTAATCCACAGACATACTGACCCACACTCCTCTATTTGTCATTTATTCATCCCTCGTTTCTTCCATAAGGTCCCATTCATTTTTTGCCAAACCCAAAGATTATTGTTTCGTTCCACTTACAGCCTCCAAACTGCCTGTACTCACTCAGAGCAGATCCCCTCAACCTCTAATCCACACACATACTGACCCACACTCCTCTATTTATTGTTTATTTATCCCTCGTTTCTTCCATAGGGTCCCATTCATTTTCTGACGAACCTAAACATTACGGTTTTGTTTAACCTACAGTCTCCAAACTGCCTGTACTCACTCAGAACAGACCCCCAACCTCTAATCCACAGACATACTGACCCGCACTCCTCTATTTATCGTTTATTCATCCCTCGTTTCTCCCATAGGGTCCCATTCATTTTCTGCCAAACCCAAAGATTATGGTTTTGTTCAACCTACAGCCTCCAACCTGTCTGTACTCACTCAGAGCAGACCCCCTCAACCTCTACTCTAATCCACAGACATACTGACATGCACTCCTCTATTTATCGTTTATTCATCCCTCGTTTCTTCCATAGGGTCCCATTCATTTTCTGACGAACCTAAACATTACGGTTTTGTTCAACCTACAGCTTCCAAACTGTCTATACTCCCTCAGAGCAGATCCCCAAACACTAATCCACAGACATACTGACCCGCACTCCTCTATTTCTCATTTATATACAACCATCCTACGTTTCCTTCAGGAATTGCACTTTCTCTTGAGTTGATTTCATAATAAACTGATGAACACGGATGAAACAAATACAGTAAATCTGTAATTAACAGTGTATGTGGTTCAGGATGGTCAGATCCGCTAAACAGATTTTGTAAATAATGGCCAGTATCTTTTTTTTTTTTTGGCTGCAACCTTAATTTAATAGGTCAGTGTCATCAGTCGCCCAGTGACAGCGCAGGCTACAAAGGCCTGAGTCCATCCAGATGTCGCTTGTATGCTCAGTCCTCCTGCCTCCTCTAGACGTGTATCACCTGGATTAGCTCTCTGTTCTCAGGATCAAATACCCACTCTCAACCTCTTTATTTGATTACTATTCTCTCTCTCTCTCCTTTCATTATCTAATATAGAGTGTAATCCTCTTGTGGAATTAATCTGCTTTAACGAGTGTTTGTTACTGTGCTGGGCTGGAATTAAAGTGGGCCAGAGAAGAGAGAAAAAGGAGGGGGGGTGTTGATGTCGGTGGGCTTTCACCCACAACATTGAAGCCATGTTGTGTCCTCTGCTCTCTTTTTTTCATTAGGAGTGATAAACGGATACATACACACCCAAATAGGATTTAGGGAATTAAGTACGGAGCTGGTGGGATACCTATAGGGGTGTGTTCGGCATGTCACTGTTGATCCGCCACTGATTGTATCGGCTTTCAAGTATTTAGAGAAGTAAAAAAAAAAAAAAACATTTAATTAAACAAAAGTTTGTGTTGCTCACTGTGAGACATCAATCTGCTAATAAGTGATAAGTGATTTTCATTGATCATCCACACAGTGGTGTAGTGGTCAGTATGGTGGTGTAGTGGTCAGTATGGTGGTGTAGTGGTTAGTATGGTGGTGTAGTGGTTAGTATGGTGGTGTAGTGGTCAGTACGGTGGTGTAGTGGTCAGTATGGTGGTGTAGTGGTTAGTATGGTGGTGTAGTGGTCAGTATGGTGGTGTAGTGGTTAGTATGGTGGTGTAGTGGTTAGTATGGTGGTGTAGTGGTTAGTACGGTGGTGTAGTGGTTAGTACGGTGGTGTAGTGTTAGTATGGTGGTGTAGTGGTTAGTACGGTGGTGTAGTGGTTAGTATGGTGGTGTAGTGGTTAGTATGGTGGTGTAGTGGTTAGTACGGTGTTGTAGTGTTAGTATGGTGTTGTAGTGGTTAGTATGGTGGTGTAGTGGTTAGTATGGTGGTGTAGTAGTTAGTATGGTGGTGTAGTGGTTAGTACGGTGGTGTAGTGGTTAGTACGGTGTTGTAGTGTTAGTATGGTGGTGTAGTGGTTAGTATGGTGGTGTAGTGGTTAGTATGGTGGTGTAGTAGTTAGTATGGTGGTGTAGTGGTTAGTACGGTGGTGTAGTGGTTAGTATGGTGGTGTAGTGGTTAGTATGGTGGTGTAGTGGTTAGTACGGTGGTGTAGTGGTTAATATGGTGGTGTAGTGGTTAGTATGGTGGTGTAGTGGTTAGTATGGTGGTGTAGTGGTTAGTATGGTGGTGTAGTGGTTAATATGGTGGTGTAGTGGTTAGTACGGTGGTGTAGTGGTTAATATGGTGGTGTAGTGGTTAGTATGGTGGTGTAGTGGTTAGTATGGTGGTGTAGTGGTTAGTAAGGTGGTGTAGTGGTTAGTACGGTGGTGTAGTGGTTAGTACGGTGGTGTAGTGGTCAGTACGGTGGTGTAGTGGTCAGTACGGTGGTGTAGTGGTTAGTACGGTGGTGTAGTGGTTAGTACGGTGGTGTAGTGGTTAGTACGGTGGTGTAGTGGTTAGTACGGTGGTGTAGTGGTTAGTATGGTGGTGTAGTGGTTAGTACGGTGGTGTAGTGGTTAGCATGGTGGTGTAGTGGTTAGTACGGTGGTGTAGTGGTTAGTATGTTGGTGTAGTGGTTAGTACGGTGGTGTAGTGGTTAGTACGGTGGTGTAGTGGTTATTATGGTGGTGTAGTGGTTAGTATGGTGGTGTAGTGGTTAGTACGGTGGTGTAGTGGTCAGTATGGTGGTGTAGTGGTCAGTATGGTGGTGTAGTGGTTAGTACGGTGGTGTAGTGGTTAGTACGGTGGTGTAGTGGTTAGTACGGTGGTGTAGTGGTTAGTATGGTGGTGTAGTGGTTAGTACGGTGGTGTAGTGGTTAGTATGGTGGTGTAGTGGTTAGCATGGTGGTGTAGTGGTTAGTACGGTGGTGTAGTGGTTAGTATGTTGGTGTAGTGGTTAGTACGGTGGTGTAGTGGTTAGTACGGTGGTGTAGTGGTTATTACGGTGGTGTAGTGGTCAGTATGGTGGTGTAGTGGTCAGTATGGTGGTGTAGTGGTTAGTACGGTGGTGTAGTGGTTAGTATGGTGGTGTAGTGGTTAGTACGGTGGTGTAGTGGTTAGTATGGTGGTGTAGTGGTTAGTACGGTGGTGTAGTGGTTAGTACGGTGGTGTAGTGGTTAGTACGGTGGTGTAGTGGTTAGTATGGTGGTGTAGTGGTTAGTACGGTGGTGTAGTGGTTAGTATGGTGGTGTAGTGGTTAGCATGGTGGTGTAGTGGTTAGTACGGTGGTGTAGTGGTTAGCATGGTGGTGTAGTGGTTAATATGGTGGTGTAGTGGTTAGTACGGTGGTGTAGTGGTTAATATGGTGGTGTAGTGGTTAGTACGGTGGTGTAGTGGTTAGTATGGTGGTGTAGTGGTTAGTATTGTGGTGTAGTGGTTAGTAAGGTGGTGTAGTGGTTAGTACGGTGGTGTAGTGGTTAGTATGGTGGTGTAGTGGTCAGTACGGTGGTGTAGTGGTCAGTACGGTGGTGTAGTGGTTAGTACGGTGGTGTAGTGGTTAGTATGGTGGTGTAGTGGTTAGTACGGTGGTGTAGTGGTTAGTATGGTGGTGTAGTGGTCAGTACGGTGGTGTAGTGGTTAGTATGGTGGTGTAGTGGTTAGTATGGTGGTGTAGTGGTTAGTACGGTGGTGTAGTGGTTAGTACGGTGGTGTAGTGGTTATTACGGTGGTGTAGTGGTTAGTATGGTGGTGTAGTGGTTAGCATGGTGGTGTAGTGGTTAGTACGGTGGTGTAGTGGTTAGTATGTTGGTGTAGTGGTTAGTACGGTGGTGTAGTGGTTAGTACGGTGGTGTAGTGGTTATTATGGTGGTGTAGTGGTTAGTATGGTGGTGTAGTGGTTAGTACGGTGGTGTAGTGGTCAGTATGGTGGTGTAGTGGTCAGTATGGTGGTGTAGTGGTTAGTACGGTGGTGTAGTGGTTAGTATGGTGGTGTAGTGGTTAGTACGGTGGTGTAGTGGTCAGTATGGTGGTGTAGTGGTCAGTATGGTGGTGTAGTGGTCAGTATGGTGGTGTAGTGGTCAGTATGGTGGTGTAGTGGTTAGTACGGTGGTGTAGTGGTTAGTACGGTGGTGTAGTGGTTAGTATGGTGGTGTAGTGGTCAGTATGGTGGTGTAGTGGTTAGTATGGTGGTGTAGTGGTTAGTATGGTGGTGTAGTGGTTAGTACGGTGTTGTAGTGGTCAGTATGGTGGTGTAGTGGTTAGTACGGTGGTGTAGTGGTTAGTACGGTGGTGTAGTGGTTAGTACGGTGGTGTAGTGGTCAGTACGGTGGTGTAGTGGTCAGTACGGTGGTGTAGTGGTCAGTATGGTGGTGTAGTGGTTAGTATGGTGGTGTAGTGGTTAGTATTGTGGTGTAGTGGTTAGTAAGGTGGTGTAGTGGTTAGTATGATGGTGTAGTGGTTAATATGGTGGTGTAGTGGTTAGTACGGTGGTGTAGTGGTTAGTATGGTGGTGTAGTGGTTAGTATTGTGGTGTAGTGGTTAGTAAGGTGGTGTAGTGGTTAGTATGATGGTGTAGTGGTTAGTACGGTGGTGTACTGGTCAGTATGGTGGTGTAGTGGTTAGTACGGTGGTGTAGTGGTTAGTACGGTGGTGTAGTGGTTAGTATGGTGGTGTAGTGGTTAGTATGATGGTGTAGTGGTTAGTATGGAGGTGTAGTGGTTAGTACGGTGGTGTAGTGGTTAGTATGGTGGTGTAGTGGTTAGTATGGTGGTGTAGTGGTCAGTATGGTGGTGTAGTGGTTAGTATGGTGGTGTAGTGGTCAGTATGGTGGTGTAGTGGTTAGTATGGTGGTGTAGTGGTCAGTATGGTGGTGTAGTGGTCAGTATGGTGGTGTAGTGGTCAGTATGGTGGTGTAGTGGTTAGTATGGTGGTGTAGTGGTCAGTATGGTGGTGTAGTGGTCAGTATGGTGGTGTAGTGGTCAGTATGGTGGTGTAGTGGTTAGTATGGTGGTGTAGTGGTCAGTATGGTGGTGTAGTGGTCAGCACTGTCTCCTCACAGTAAGATGATCTGGGTTGGATTCCCGGTCCGGGTGGTTCTGTGTGGAGTGTGTATGTTCTCTCTGTGTTTGAGTGGGTTCCTCCAGGTACTCCGGTTTCCTCCCACAGTCCAAACACATGTATGTTAGGATCCTCACTCTAAACAGATCGTAGGTTTGAGTGTTTGTGTGAGAGTGTGTTGGCCATGCGATGGACTGGTGACCTGTCCATGGTTTATGCTGCCTTCGCCCAATGATGCTAAGATTGACTCCAGCCCCCCTGGGACCCCGACTAGCGGGATAAAGTGGAAGATAATAGATGGATGGATGTTTTTGTAAGTAATTGGTTATACTTAAGGTGGCATGGTGATACAGTTGCCTCAAGAAGGGTTTGATTCCCAGTTGGGGCATCTGGAGTCCCTTCAGTTTAGAGTTGGTTTGTTTCTCCCCGTATCTGTGTGGGTTTCCTTTCACAGTCCAAACACATACAGTCAGGTGAGTGGGAGATGCTAAATTGCCCCCCCAGGTGGCCTCTCTAAAGTGTTTCCTGCCTTCTGCCCAATGAGGGCTGGGATTGGAATTTCACCTCTAGTGACAAAGTAAACTCTCTTAATCACAGCTCCTCATCTTCAGCTCCTCATCTCCATTCACAGCTCCTCATCACAGCTCCTCATCTTCAGCTCCTCATCTCTAGCTCCTCATCACAGCTCCTCATCTTCAGCTCCTCATCTCCATTCACAGATCCTCATCACAGCTCCTCCTCACAGCTCCTCATCTTCAGCTCCTCATCTCTAGCTCCTCATCTTCAGTTCCTCATCTCCATTCACAGCTCCTCATCACTGCTCCTCATCTCCATTCTCTTCTTGCACCTACTGCCTTCATCTGGATTTTAAACGTCCTATTCATTTACAACCACAGAAGACATGACCTTCACCAGATTTGAACCATTCACCACCATTCTGTCTGTCCTATTAATCTTTTAAATCACCAAGGAACAGTCAGAGCACTCACAGACACAACTGTTCACTCTACAATATTCACTCCACACAAGGGTGAAGCAGCTCATTCACCAGTTTTCTCGTTCCATCTTAAATGTTCCTGCTCTATTTAAGGTGGAAACAGGAGAACTGGTGAATGAGAAGCTGAGCTGATGGTGCTGGTGGTCAGTAGGAGTGAGTATTGTAGTGTGTAAGGGTGATCTGGGGGTGAACACTGGTGAAAGATTTAAAACCTAACGTTACGGTGAGTAAACAGCCATAACGTTAATGACGAGAGGGGCGGAGTTGAGTGTGTGGTGCTGGTTGATCCACAGGACAGTAAACAACAGACGTTGTGGAGCTCCTCGGTATGGAGGTCCACCAACCGCCAACACACCAGTTGTAGCTCAACACTTTAGTATGTGGTGGTTTGTTTTCTTGGTGGTTCTTAATCTGCTGCTTGATATCAGCTCATCTTTCAGTTCAGCTCAAACCTCTCTTCATCACATCAGCATCACCTCCAACATCTACTGTAACATCTCACCTCCATCTCCTCCACTCTATTCCTCACCTCCATCTCCTCCACTCTGTTCTTCACACACTGCCTCCGTCTCCTCCACTCCGTTCCTCACCTCCATCTCCTCCACTCCGTTCCTCACCTCCATCTCCTCCACTCTGTTCTTCACACACTGCCTCCATCTCCTCCACTCTGTTCTTCACCTCTATCTCCTCCACTCTGTTCTTTACCTCCATCTCCTCCACTCTGTTCTTCACGCACTGCCTCCACTCTGTTCTTCACCTCCATCTCCTCCACTCTGTTCTTCACACACTGCCTCCATCTCCACTCTGTTCTTCACGCACTGCCTCCATCTCCTCCACTCTGTTCTTCACGCACTGCCTCCATCTCCTCCACTCTGTTCTTCACCTCCATCTCCTCCACTCTGTTCCTCACCTGCATCTCCTCCACTCTGTTCTTCACACACTGCCTCCATCTCCTCCACTCTGTTCTTCACACACTGCCTCCATCTCCTCCACTCTGTTCTTCACGCACTGCCTCCACTCTGTTCTTCACCTCCATCTCCTCCACTCTGTTCTTCACACACTGCCTCCATCTCCTCCACTCTGTTCTTCACACACTGCCTCCATCTCCTCCACTCTGTTCTTCACGCACTGCCTCCATCTCCTCCACTCTGTTCTTCACGCACTGCCTCCATCTCCTCCACTCTGTTCTTCACCTGCATCTCGTCCACTCTGTTCTTCACCTCCATCTCCTCCACTCTGTTCTTCACGCACTGCCTCTGTCTGGTTTCAAACATCGTCAGAATGACGTAAGTCAAAAGAGCCTATTCACGTACGTCCTCAGAAACCATGACCTTCACCAAAGTTGGTCTGAGTCCTCTTTCGTCTGTGTAATAAAAAATATCTGATATATATAAATTCCATTCTGTCTGATTTCTGGTATAAAACAAGCTGGCGTTCGTCCGATCTGTTGATCACATCGCACAGTATCCACCCAAACATAGCTGCGGTAAAAGGTGTTGAGTTTTGTTTTGTGGGGGTCCTTTCTCAGAGGTAACCAGGTGGGCCTTGAGGTGGGGAAGGTTGAGAGTCCCGTCTATACCATCCTTCCTACACTGGAAACACAAGAACCGAGGTTCTCCGTAAAATAAATAAATAATAATAAAAAATAAACAGGACAGTGAGGACGAGTAGACTTTTGGTAGACCATTCAGGAGGGGTCAGCGCGGCGTGGACATAAAGCACGGCATCTAAAAACTGCACTGGACTCTATTACAGGGTCGAAGTCACCGAGTCCAAGAAAGTACGCGCACAAAAACAGTCCTACGTAGCGCCGAGCCTTCTCCCCAGTGGAGGTCAGCCGAGCGTTTTCTTCCCACCTGACCCTGCGGCATTAGCGCCACGCTTCCGCGCAGACAGAGGAATATTCGCTCGGAGAGGTCTTGATTTTAGGCACAAAGCGGAGTGGAGGAAGAGGCGCTGGTATTGATTAGCGCCTGTGCTTCTTGCTTGCTTTAATGGGAGGCGAGCGGCTGGGGAGCAGAGCGAAGAGAAAGGCAGGCGGTGGGAGGAGGCCTCGCCAGGTAAAGGAAGCTGCCGGAAGGTCACGGCCACAGCCTGCAGCTCAGCTGGCTCTCTCTGAAAAGCCTATTGTGCGGCCTCTCCGCCCAGACGCTGCGAGCTGGGATGCGTGCGCGCACAGCTACCGCCGCAAGACATGGAGAAAATCTCATATTGTAGAGGGTGTGTATAGAGTAACGCTGTTCTGTAGGGTGCTGTACGTGAAGCTACATAAGCTCGTCAGGACAACCGACATAACCCGACGTAATTAAATTATATAAACGTACATTTACCAAGTTTGGTTAGCATTAGCTTAAGTAGCCTTTATAACAGATGAGTCCTAGTGAGATACGCATTTAAATATTTATAAATATTTATAAATACTTACACCCACATACACACACACACACACTAGGGGGAAGTGAAACACACAAATACACACAATAGGGGGAGTGGAACACCCATATATACAGACACTAGGGGGCAGTGAAACACACACATACACACACAAAAGGGGAGTGGAACACCCATATATACAGACACTAGGGGGCAGTGAAACACACATACACACACAAAAGGGGAGTGGAACACCCATATATACAGACACTAGGGGGCAGTGAAACACACACATACACACACAAAAGGGAAGGGGAACACCCATATATACAGACACTAGGGGGCAGTGAAACACACACATACACACACAAAAGGGGAGTGGAACACCCATATATACAGACACTAGGGGGCAGTGAAACACACATACACACACAAAAGGGGAGTGGAACACCCATATATACAGACACTAGGGGGCAGTGAAACACACACATACACACACAAAAGGGAAGGGGAACACCCATATATACAGACACTAGGGGGCAGTGAAACACACACATACAAACACACTAGGGGAAGTGATACACTCATATATACAGACACTAGGGGGCAGTGAAACACACATACACTAGTGAACACACACTCTAGGGGCAATGAAATACCCACATACACACACACACACCAGGGGGCAGTAAAACACCCACATACACACACACTAGGGGGCAGTGAAACACACATACACTAGTGAACACACACACACTAGGGGGCAGTGAAATACCTACATACACACACATTAGGGGGCAGTGAAACACACACACACACACTATGGGGCAGTGAAACACCCACTTACACACACACTAGGGGGCAGTGAAACACACATACACTAGTGAACACACACTCTAGGGGGCAATGAAATACCCACATACACACACACCAGGGGGCAGTAAAACACCCACATACACACACACCAGGGGGCAGTAAAACACCCACATACACACTCGAGGGGGCAGTGAAACACCCACATACACACACACTAGGGGGCAGTGAAACACTCACATACACACACACTAGGGGGCAGTGAAACACTCACATACACACACACTAGGGGGCAGTGAAACACTCACATACACACACACTAGTCGAATGATCTACTACTGTCATCATGATTGTGAATGTCATCATTATTAACAATCTTCAAAAGACTTCAGCAAGTTTTGACTGAGTTCTCTTTGAATTCTCTTTCAGTTGTCAGATTCATCTACTTGGGGTCTGGTTACGGATCACAGCCTACACTACAAAATATCATAACATAGTCTGCATGCAGTTACACGTTTTCACCAGAGGGGTCACCATTACTCTCATAATGCAGCTGTAATAGAAGGTATCAGTCTGGCTATCAGTGCTGCTGTGAAAATGAATTAAAATAATTAAAATGATACAGTGTAGGCTTTGTGCGTGCTGGAGAGAAAGAGGGAAAGAAAAAGAGAGAGAGAGAGAGAGAGTGAGAGAGAGAGAGGAAAAAAGAGACATCCGAACAACAGTTAGCATTGTTTCGACGTCAGCGTTTGGGTTTGGGTGGGGGTGCTGGCGTGTGATAGACCAGAGATGTATTTTTAAATGGAGTTGAATTGAGGTCAGGCTCTGCCTCTATTTTTCATGTCAATTTGAATGATTTTCGTTCCTCTTTTCCTCCTCAAACCGAGTCATTTGGAAGCTTTTATCTTATTAAGACATTAGCAGCAACATCTGCTGCCCAGCTCGGGCCCAAACGGCAGCATTGTACAGCGTTCCGAGGAGAAGCGCATACCAGCCGTGTTTGTGTTCGGCCTCGCTGTTTTCACGAGTTTCTGATGTTCTCGGTGCCCCCGCCAGACCTCTGTTTGTCTGTGTGTGTGTTTGTGTGCGCTTCCCCATGCTCGCAAGCGTGCTCGAGAGAGAGGGAGGAGAGAAAAGAAGTGGGAGAAACGGAAAAAACTCAGTCATACAGAGTCGGACCTCAAGCCAGCTCATGGAAAGCCCTGGACGTGGACGCTTTCCACACGTAAAGCCTCTCCAGCAACAACAGCGGGAGGAAACGGAAAGCGTAGGGGAGGACGAGCGAAGAAGGAGCCTCCATAATTACGCCAGTGGACCAGATTTGCTTGATGTTATTGAAATAAAAAACTGGCTTTTGCGGCTAATTGCCAGCTAATTTCCCACCAGAAATCAGCAGCGGCTTGCTGGCGTTTCGCCATTATGACTCCATTTTTTAATATTAACCCCTCAGATCAGCCTCTATTTGTCACATTACGCCGGGAAATGAATGACCAGTCGGTTCTTCCTGATTGGATTTGCTCTTTGCCAGGAGGTGAGAGAAGATGGTGCTCACTATGTGTAGACATCTGCTCATACGTTTCTTCTGAAGGCCACCCTGGCCTTGTCCTACCACGTTTGAATGAAGGCTTCCATCACAGCACAGAATCTACTGATGTTCTAGGGTCACTGGATGGAGCTCCATCACTTCCACTTCTCCACAGCCCAATGCTGGGGGGATTTCTACACCTCCAGCCCAGGCATGGTGACTTCAGACCTCATATGTGAGCATCCCATATCTATTCTATGGAGACTAAAACAAGATATGCACCATCAATCACCATCAATCACCATCAATCACCATCAATTAATAAGTGAAGTTCACTCATTAAAGGAACTGTCTGGTTACCTTCAGACATGCAGTGCACGGACAGCAAGAAAGGGAGGCAGTACACAGTAGAAGATGCAAAGGAAGCAATGCTGCTGGTGGGCTTTATAGACCTACAGCCTAGGCATGGTGACCTCAGGCTCATACGTGACCGTCCCATATATATTCTATATATGCTTTTCCATGGAAACACCTGTATCACCTTCAATGAGTGAAGTTCACTCATTAATAAACCTGTCTGGTTACCTTTACACATACAGTGCACTGACAGCAAGAAAGGGAGGCCGTACACAGTAGAAGAAGCAGAGGAAGCATGCTGCACGGAAGGAAGAGGGGGTTGTAGAGTGGGCCTTGCAGGTGTGGAGCGAAGGCTGGCGGAGGAAAAAGAAATATGCCAGGGTTTTAATCAGCGCTGTCATGTTGAAGTGTTTTACCTCTAAGGTTCACGCCCACTGGGAAAAGGACAGATGGAGGAGGACTCGCTCTCGTCTTATATATACACAGACACATGTATACACACATGGATATAACCTGGCGGATTTTAATGCTTCAAAACCTACAGTAGCATCGACACACGGCAGAGGCCGCCCGCCACCCAGCGCTACTGAACAGCCAGGATAGCAAGCAGGTCGTCAATAGCCACCCAGTAGACAGCAACACCAACACAGTACCCCATTAACCAGCCCCTTAGTTCAACAAAGAATAACACAAGCAACACCTCGAAAAAATATTTACACACATATACATATATACATAAATGGATATAAACTGCTTGTTTTTAATGCTATGAAACCTACTGTAGCGTCAAGATCACACTGGAGTGTTACTGAACAGCCAGGATAGCAGGCAGGTCATCAATACCCACCCAGGAGACAGCAAACTCAACTCAATTAACCAGCCCTTTGGTTTAGCAAAGCATAACACAAACAACACCTTAAAGAATATTTATACACATATACGTATATACACAACTGGATATAAACTGATTGTTTTTAATGCTTCAAAACCTACAATAGTATCAACACATGGCAGAGGCCGCCGTCCGCCCAGCGCTACTGAACAGCCAGGATAGCAGGCAGGTCGTCAATAGCCAACCAGTAGACAGCAACACCAACACAAAGTACCCTATTAAAACCTACTGTAGCGTCTAGATCACACTGGAGTGCTACTGAACAGCTAGGATAGCAGGCCGGTCGTCAATACTCACCCAGTAGACAGCAACCCCAACACAAAGTACCCCATTAAAAACCCCTTAGTTCAACAAAGAATAACACAAGCAACACCTGAAAGCATGTTTATACACATATACGTATATACACAACTGGATATAAACTGGTTGTTTTTAATGCTTCAACCTACAGTAGCATTGACACATGGCAGAGGCCGCCCGCCACCTTGGTTCAGCAATGCATAGCACAAGCAACACCTCAATGCATATTTAAGCCAACAGTCACAACTAGCGTCTGCAGCGCTCTGCATAGTGAGGCACTCAGTATTTTACAGTTCAGAAGATTTGCCAACTTCTTTATCTAGTTTAAGTATGAATGCCATTTTACACCCTTCCAATGGTTTGCAGTGGAGCTGTATTATGTCTGTAGTTAACATCATGCCAACTCCAGGTCTAAGCTTGTTGTTTCTACAATATATACACCAAGGAAATTTTCTAAAATCTCTGTTATAACCAAATATTTTTTTTTTAATCCTGTGTATATTTTTTCTACTGAATTCCTCTGAATTACAAGGTCCTAAAGGCGTCAAAATCGGAATTCCGTGTACACAAAACTACCCCAAACAAACCAGCGAGCTTTGCCAAGTGTGATAGTTAAAGGGGAACTTTACTGATATCTCAAAACAGCTACATAATTAAATGCTCGAGATGTAAACAGAGTCATTCCGAGGGGTTTGGTGCGAAATAACAGAGCAAGTCTCTGAATTGTTCACAGTGGTGGTGAATGGAACCAGACATCCATTCCTAAAAAGTCATAGAAAGCTGTTATGAATGCACTGATTGATGTCTGAGATGGTTTATTATATAGTATATTATATAGATTTTTAGATTTCCCACGTTTCACTGTCCAAATATAGAACTCATAGAGACACCTGGTTTCCATCATCACCACAGTGAAGAAATCTGAGTCTGTACGTTTCTCCACAACAAACCGTTTTACATCAACCCGCTCTGGATGTCTTTGTTTACATCCCAGTAAGGGAATAAAGGAAAATTTAAAAAAATTGGTGGAATTCCCCTTCAACACATCTGATTCTGTTAATCAAGAAGAGCTTCTGCATGATTATATCTGCAGTAACCGCAGGATCACCAGAAGCAAAGTCGGACACCTCTGAGTGAAGGGTTAGTGTAGATTCCAGATGTTTGGCGTGTGGTGTACATGTGCGTACGAGGTACGAGGCAGGTTTTGGGTTCAGCTGTCCTGAATTCTAAGCTGCAGCTCGGTTCCAGTTCAGCGCTCGGCGGTGAAGCCCTTACGTTTGAGCAGGGGCACGGTGGCGCAACGTCCGTCAGCGGATCTCTGACAGGTATGACGTCTGCGGTCCACAATAACTCATTGTGTCATAGAAATAAATCATAGAGAGCAGTTCTTGCCAAAGGGTCATGCTTTGTTCGTGTAACAGGAAGTGCTGCCAGTTAAAGGGGAATTCCCCTGATTTTTCAGAAGTCCTGCGTAATTCGCTGCTCGGGATGTGAACAGGGTCAGTCACAATGGTTTAATGTGAAATGCTTCATTGTAGAGAGACTCAGATGCTCTTCACAGCGCTGGTGGTGGTGGTGGTGATGATGGGAAGCAGGGGTCACCAACATAAATATGGAAATTTTATTAACTCCCAGCAGCATCAGTGAACAGTTCCTATACATAGTGGTGGTTTAATTGTAAGGAAGCTTTATTTTGGGACTATTTTGCCTCACCACGCCATGAAAACATATAAAATATGCATACCAGATACCTAGTCATACCAGATACCTAGTCATACCAGATACCTAGTCATACCAGCTACCTAGTCATACCAGATACCTAGTCATACCAGCTACCTAGTCATACCAGATACCTAGTCATACCAGATACCTAGTCATACCAGCTACCTAGTCATACCAGATACCTAGTCATACCAGATACCTAGTCATACCAGATACCTAGTCATACCAGCTACCTAGTCATACCAGATACCTAGTCATACCAGCTACCTAGTCATACCAGATACCTAGTCATACCAGCTACCTAGTCATACCAGCTACCTAGTCATACCAGATACCTAGTCATACCAGATACCTAGTCATACCAAACAGAGTGATTCCGAGTGGTTTAGTGCGAAATAACAGAGCAAGTCTCTGAATTGTTCACAGTGGTGGTGAATGGAACCAGACATCCATTCCTAAAAAGTCCTTCATAGAAAGCTGTTTGAACGCACTGATTGATGTCTGAGATGGTTTATTATATAGTATATTATATATCCCCTAACTTTGTCTGACACTCTTTATTCTGTTATTGTTAGCTAGGAGTGACTCTCTGAGGGTTTATTTTTATTTAGCAGGCTAATGCTGCAGGTGCTCTGTTTCTAGTTCATACTGTTTTCTGACATCAGTATCATGTAATGTAATGTGGAGTACATTGTTTAGTTTGTAAAGTGATCTTTAATTGGATTTTTATGATTTTTCTATAATTTCTATGACTTCCTTTTATGTTTTTATTTTCTTCTTCTGCTTATTTATGCTGTATTGAACTTTTCTTATTTGATTTGATTTGTTTTGACTTTAGACCAAAATCTCTTCATATAACTACCATAACACAGCATCTCAGACATCAGGCAGCATATACATGACCATTTCATGTAATACCTTTCTTTGTGGGAGAGGTGGATGTCTGGTTCCCATCACCATCACTGTGAACAGTTCTGACGCTGTAAGTTTCTCTAGAGCAGAGCGTTTCACACCAAACCACTCTGAGTGAGTGTTTACATCTTAATCGTTTAATTATGCTGATTTATTTTCTGCCTGCTGAGTCCGTCTCATTCCTAGATGTCTTGTTGTATAGTCTTAAATGTCTTGTTCAACTGCTCATCATTTCAAACCAAGCCCTGAGCTCAGCCACGATTGAGGCGACAGGAGTTCAGTTCTAGAACTCCAGCACGTGAGCCCAAGGTCACCATGCTCAGTATAGAAATATAAAAGCTCCCCAGCATTGGGCTGTGAAGCAGTTAAAGGTGCGGTGGAGGTGTAGTGATCAGTATCTAACCTCTCTTGTGAATGCTGAATGCAATCAAATCCTCACAGCAGTGTTTCAACATCTAGTCTAAAGCCTTCCCCGAAAAGTGGAGGCCGATACTGCAGCAAAAGGGGGACGAACTCCCTATTCATAGCCTTCATTTCAGAAGAAATGCAAGAGGAGCAGGTGTCCACAAACTTTTGGACATAGAGGAACATTAAGGAGAACCCTGGGCTCCATCCGTGGAGAAGTTTTATTGAGGAACGGCGAGACGTTTCCAAAAACAACACCGAGAATTTATTAGAAGCTTCCTGCAGCCAAGTCATACGCTGTCCCGCGCTGGCCGCGTGAGGGAACATGTCAACGCTGTAAGAGGACTGGTCAGTCCAGTCTTTGTCCGGAGTGGAGGTGTGGACAGGTTCTGATCCGGACGAGAGGACCCCATCCTTCTGACCCCCTCCCCCCATTACCCAGCCCCACCTCCCCACCACGAGACTAAACATCATCACCACGCAGGAAGGAACAGCCTGTCGCTAAATTACACCGGCTGGCCGTTTACATCCCTCCAGATAAATATTTACCACTGCGTGCCGCGGCCCGCCTTGTGATTAGCCGCCCCCGCTATCCCCCCCAGCCCCACCCCGGCCTCTCTTTGGGACCACCTCTGCGAACAATGGCCCTTTCATGAGAGTTGTGTTGCTGTACCATTGACCTCCCCCCCCCCGCTACAACACCACCACCAACCTCGCTTCGCCAATCTAGACCTCCAGGCTTGGGGACAGGAAGCAGCACCCCAGTGTGTCTGTGTCTGTTGGAGGCTGGGGGAGGGGAGCCCGTCGGAAGGACTGGGGGGGGGTGCCCAGGTAATTGAGCCCTGTCGGTCTGGACTTCTCCAACCTGTCTAGCCTTTGGTTGTCTGAGGCCAGTGGCAGTTTTGTGTGTGTGTGTGTGTGTGTGTGTGAGTATGTGTGTGTGTGTGTGTTTTAATTACAAATATCATTCAATTCTGATAAAAAAAATTGTACAATATCATAACCAACCAAAAATGTTACCATTTGATTGTAAAATCGGAGATAAATCTCCAGCATGAGGACCTGTTTTAAACTGAATAGATTAAAAAAAAACATTTATTTTTGGCAGCCGAGGTTACGGATTGGTTTACATTATGAGTAATTAGTTATACCTGGAGCACATTATAATTATTACTCATGGGCAGTTAAGTAGCTTTATATCTTACCATTATGTCTACAACGGCCTATACGTTATAATTATGTACACAATACATTATAATAATCTAATATATGTAAATATAATGGATTATATATATATATATATATAGAAAAGAAAAACAAGTGCAAACTTTAAAGGAGAGAACAAAAACTGTGTCAATGAAACCAGAATTTCTTTCCAAGCTATTTTGGAGCATTTCTATTGGTCTATTCACCCTATATCTATGGCAGCTGTTTTCAAATGATATATAAAAATGAAAAAGGACAAAGAAAAATTGGACAGCGGCAATATATAAATATAAATAAAATTTAATAATGTATATATATAAATGCACTATTTGTAATATATGTAACAATAACAAAATATGTCCTATATGTATTGTATTTGTTATATATATATATATATATAAAGAAAAACAAGTGTAAACTTTAGGAGAGGAGAGAAAAAAACTGTGTCAATGGAACCAGAATTCACTTTTCAAATGATATATAAAAATGAAAATGGGCAAAAATGTTATATATATTATATATATATATATATATATATATATATATATATATATATATATATATATATATATATAATATATATATATATAATAAATGCAATGCACCATATGTAATATATGTAACAATAACAAAATATGTCCTATATGTATTGTATTTGTTAGTGCCTATATTCATTATGTTATTTTTATATATATATATATATATATATATATATATATATATATATATATATAATATATATATATATATATACACACACACACATATGTCTTGTTCCCATGTGTATATGTGTATATGCATGACCCCATGTCCCCCCATGTGTGTGGGGGGTATAGGCCTGGTTGGATTTCAGGGTCAGTGAGCACCGGTTAGCACTCTGCTGGAAGATACCGGCTTATTCAGGTTCAGGGGAACAGATGCCGTATCAAATCCCCCTTTCTTGATTGCAGCGAGTCTCATTAACAGATGTTTCAATGCTATTATTGTATTAGAGCTGAAATGAATAGGCAGATGTGTTCGGGGGCATTATGATTACCAGAGCCGCATTCTGTTGGTATTATCTGCGTGGTGATTAGAGAGATGAGTGTGTGGACCGCAGCTCCAGGCTGGTCATTGTTAATCTCCCTCTCTCCCTAAATAAGCCTCTCTGATACAAAATGCTTACACAATCCTCTCTCTCTCTCTCTCTGTCTCTCACACACACACACACACACACATACACTCTCTCTCTTGCGCTGTCTCTGTGTGTTAGAAGGTTAGATACCTTATCATCCTGACTGTGCTTATCTGCTCCTGTTAAACATCATAGAGACAATCGGGCGACTGTCTCTTTTGTTCATCCTCACTCTGCGCGTGTGGTAATGGGATTATGATTATAGAGGTTATTCTCAACGGGGCCGCTCCAGCGCCTGCGCTCGTGTGCGTTTGTGTGTTCCGCTCTCGTCTCTGGCGCCGTGGAAAGCTCAGGTGAAAGCAGTAGCTCCCGGCTGCTGAGGTGGCTAAACAGGTGTTTGCGAGCACGAGTACGTCTGGATATATTTTTTTATGATCTGACTTTCTCTGCAGGCTTGCTGGGATTTCCAATCACAAAGGCCATTAAGCGCAAGTTATTCGTTTTGCAGGGGGCGTTTCTGAGGAGATTAGATACGAGATAATCCAGGTGTTTCCAAACTTGGAGTTAAAAAAACTCCTAACAACCACCTGGAAGACCTGGTGGATCAACAACACTGTCCCTACTATCAGATAAACAGCACTTAAAGCCTTCGTTTTTGAGACAGAGGAGAAAATGACGCTCCTTCAGATCTAAACAAATGCATTATTCCAGCATTGTGAGCCAGTAGTGAAACAAAACATAGGGTCCCCCTATCAGAGGCGTTTGGCAGCCTCACAAAGTCCAAGCAGAATCCATAGCAAAGATTTTGGAATGTCCACCACCTTAATCGATGAGGCTAGAGGTGGTCTGTCTGCTGTCAGTTATTTCAGTGGTTCCCCTTTTTTTCTAATGCTGCATTGGTGTCAGAAGTGGGATGACATCCCTTCCAGCATCCTAGAGAGAACTGGCACTTCCACCAACTCAATGCTGAAACAGTGTAGAGGACCAAACCTGGAATAGGTTGGGGGTGAGGATGCCTGGACAACATCAACCGTGAAGATGCCAACGGTGCAGCATGGTGGCCTGGCCCGGCTGACTGCAGCCCTCTGGCCGCACTTCAAGGCGAAGACAGGCAAACTGATGGTGGAGCTGCTTTTGTAGGCATATATGGCATTTGGAATGGTAGCATTAGAGTAGACACCTCCTAAGCATGAGCTGCGCCTTCAATCCACACTGCTGAGGCCGAGAACCTGGGCTCCAGTGCACACCAGCAGTACGTAAGCAGAAACCCCATGACGGGAGGATGACATAGCATTCAGCATTCATCCAGAGGGTTGCAGTCAGCTGGGCCAGGCCACCATGCTGTACCATTGTAAGGTCCTCATGGTTGGTGTTGTCCAGGCATACTCTCCCCCAACCTATTCCAGGTTTGGTTCTCTATACCGTTTCGGCATTGAGTTAGTGGAAAGTTCCAGTCTTCTTCAGGATGCTGTGAGGGGTGTCATCCCACTTCTGACGCCAATGCAGCATTAGGAAGTGCAGCGCCTTCAATCCACACTGCTGAGGCCGCAGTACTGAATGTTGTGTCATCCTCCCGTCATGGGGTTTCTGCTTACGCACTGCTGGTGTGCACTGGAGCCCAGGTTCTTGGCCTCAGCGTTGTGGATTAAAGGTGCAGCTCATGCTCTAATGCTGCCATTCCAAATGCCATATATTCCTACCAAAGCAGCTTCACCATCAGTTTGCCTGTCCTCGCCTTAAAGTGTGACCAGATGGTTGCAGTCAGCTGGGCCAGACCACCATGCTGTACCATTGGCAAGTCCTCACGGTTGGTGTTGTCCAGGCATCCTCACCCTCAACTTATTCCAGGTTTGGTCCTCTATACCAATTCGGCATTGAGTAGGTTGAAGTGCCAGTCTTCTTCAGGATGCTGTAAGGGGTGTCATCCCACTTCTGACACCAATGCAGCATTAGGAACCACTGAAATAACTGAAAGCAGGCAGACCACCTCCAGCCTTATGCTTCTACTTGACAGCAGGCCCCAAAACACCACACCAACCCAAAGCCCGGCAAAGAACCACACAAACAGCACAAACGCACATCGTCGTGGCAACAAGGAAAACCTATTTATAGATTCAAATCTACTTTTCTGAAGCTAAAAGTTTCATAACTTGTGTTTAATGTCTAAAAATTAAATAAACAAAGGGTGACTTTTCGCCCAGCCCTCTATCCACACGTTCCCCTACCTCACTGCCCGGCTTCTGCTCTGCCAGCCCTGGAATAAGTCTCCCTTAAAGTACATAAACGCCCCTTTAAACCTCTCTTTGTACCGCTGCCCTCCAGCCCATCTAGCGCTGGCCGCATTAGGCTGGCACAGAGCGGGCGATGCTGGTGTTCTCTGTCTGCCAGGGGCTTTTCCAGCGCTCGGTGCCCAGCTCCCGGTCCCCATTGTTTGCCGATTGTAAAGGACCTGAGAGAGACCAGCGGGAAAACAAAGGCACCAGCCCTGGCGCGGCGGCTGCGGCGATTTTGCATGCACCTGGCATTGCGGCAGACGAGGGACATTATTAATTGCTAATACATATTTATGTGGCACAAATTTGCCATTTGTTTATGCATAAAATTATCGATAGGCACGGCGCGCTTAGCCGGAGAAAACGGTGACCTTTTTAAACAGTAATATATGGAGCTCTGTGCGTTTGTGTGAGCGGCTGCATGTGTGTCGTTTATGAATATGAACATGAGAGAGAGGAGTGTGAAAGTGAGAAGAAAAGCGAAACGACACTCAGACGTTCATCCGTTGGTGTTGTTTGATGCATAAGAGGGACACGAGCAGATGAAGATACCTGCATCCGCGGGCGCCAACTTAGGTTAAGGATATTTGGCTGCACAGAGGGGTCCTAACGTCTTTTCTAATGTACTTTTACACAGATTCAAACACGTAACATGTTATAGTATAAATATATATAGTGTTTAGTATAAAGTAGATATAGTATATATATAGTATAAAGTTTAATTTTTTAATTTTTGAACTTTAAATATATATGTGCAAAGGCTGTAACATGATTAGTGTCAGAACGTCAGCTTCAGATTGAATTGTGACCTAGAAATAGTGCAGAGCCTCAATTATTTCTTATTAATTTTTCTCATCACAGCTGATCTTTGTTTTTTATTAATATTAGAACATTCAGTTGTTTATTTCCAAGATTGAATGGAAAATAAAAAAATTTATATATATATATATATATATATATATATATATATAAAACCACCTTCTAGTATCTACACTCACTGTCCACTGTATCAGCTCCACTGAACTGACCATACAGGAGCTCCACTTACAGACTGTAGTTCATCTGATTCTCTGTATACTTTATTACTCTGTTCTTTAATGATCAGGACACTGACATGGTGGTGGTGTGTTAGTGTGTGTAGTGCTGGTGTGAGTGGATCAGACACAGCAGTGCTGCTACTGGAGTGTTTAAACACTGTGTCCACTCACTGTCCACTCTATTAGACACTCCTACTACTTGCTGGTCCACCTTGTAGATGTAAAGTCAGAGACAGTAGCTCATCTGCTGCTGCACAGTTTGTGTTCCTCTAGTCTTTCATCAGTGGACACAGGACGCCGCCCACAGGATACTGTTTAAACACTACAGCAGCACTGCTGTGTCTGATCCGCTCACACGAGCACAACACACACCACCACACCACCACCACCACGTCAGTGTCACTGCGGTGCTGAGAATGACCCACCAGCCTAATAATGAGTGAGGATAACTTAGAAGCGTGGGTTTCATTTTCATTATCAAGCAGTTCATGTAATTTATTAAAAATGATATGGTGGTGGCTCATATCCTCCACACACTGCTTACGTTTGGGGAAAGCACCTCCGCTGAACTTGGAGCATCAGTTCAGGGTCAGGTTTAGCAGGTCGCTTATTTCCATCAGACTCCTTTGTTCTTATAAACAGAATCGTTTGGGTTCAACTGCAGCCTCGTCTTTCTTCTTGCTCTCTCCATCTCGGCTCCAAAGCAGAGCATTAGAAACAACTACAGCAGCATGGAGACATGTTTGTCTCGTAATGTCTTCAAATAATATTCTAAACACAGTACAAAAGCTAAATTAAGTCAGCTAAAGCTTATGCAGTCCTGGTGTTATTGTTCACCACAGAAGACCAGCATGTCGGTCAAACATGGGAGCCAAGCAGAGGACAGTGCTGATCTTCTGGCCGCCTGTTCTCGTTACAGTTTCATTACAATTAAAGAAGATGCTTTGTGTACATCAGGGGCTGAGATGTAAAAAGTCATACAGACATACCCTAATTTCTTTACAGTGGTGGTGATGGGAACCAGGGGTCTCCATGTCTACAACACAGATATTGTATTGTGGATGGAGACGATAGGCGGATGCATTCGCAAGTGTCTTTTATTTAAAGGCGAGGCACCACTTATGGACACCGCTGGTGATTTTACATTGTTTTAGATGCTGAAAATATATAAACATGACTTAAAATGAATTTCGCTGCTTAGTTTGCTTTAAAATAGACAATTTTAGTTCAATTGATGGAAAAACCCAACAGCACTACGACTGACTGTTCTGGAGCTGCTTCTTCAGATTCTGTTGATATTTCGGAATTTGAATGTAAAAGAGCTGTAATGTAGAAATAGACCACCATATCACTTAGTCCTGATACTTTTAGTCCAACCACACCCACAACAGCAGCTCATCCTGAGTGTAAACAGTATCTAGCTAAATAACCAACATTATTCATAACAACAGCCTAGCAACCAGCTAAACTCAGATATAGTCAGTACAGTTATTGTAGTAAATATGATGAAAGTGGAACTCACTCTCATACGACTCTATACATCTTCATAATTCAGCTACGTTAGCTTAGCATAACTTGATCCACGAAACTTAGCAAGTGAAGCTAATGTTAGCTAACATCAGCTAAAGCAGGCTCAGTAACTGAGCTGGTTTACCTCCACGTACACGGAGGGTCTTGCTGGTTTCCTTACATGCCCATACTGATGGAACAGCTCCAGACTTAAGATCCAGTCGTCGTGTAAGTCTACGTCCCATAGTGATAATCTTCAGACGTGAAGTGATCTACAGATAACGGAGTGAGAGGACGCTCCTTTCCAGTGTGCCTGTTTAAAGTTGACAGGTTTAGTCCACTTTCTGGATATTTTGGGGGTCTTTGGTTTGTTTGTGCATGGGGGTCCACAGTGTCTATCCAGTTACTGCAGCCAGAAACAACAACACCACCTTGCTGTCATTGTGAAGTACTGTTCTAGTGTTGTTGTGCACCATCTAACGCCTATGGCAGTTTCTGAAGAGTGGGCGGAGTTAAGCAGTCTTTTATTTGGTATTTGCTTGAATTTGTAAAAAATAAAACGTTTTCTGACTTTTAATAATCACAAGATAGGATCTCAAACTCTGCTGTGTTTATGTGTTTGACATTTTCATATTAGCTGCTGCTTAGCCTTTTATAGTCCATTTATAGATATAAACAAAAACAGGAACATGAAATAACAAAATATCAAATGAAACATGAAAAACACCACACGACAACAGTAAACAGTAAAACACAGGTATGCTACACTAACACAATACTCAACAAAGACTGGGAGCAAACAGAGGGTATGTAACCACACAGGAAATAAGGCATACCTGGGAACAGGTGAAGGGCGGAGACAAAGAGGACCACAATAGTAGCACATGGCTAGGAAGCTAGGAAAGAAAGGGCATGATGAATATACATATATACATATAGTGGACCTACACGTGTCTTGTGAGTGTTTATATGTGGAATATTGATGATGATTAAAATATAATACAGTAGCAACTTTACAGGTAGACACAAAAACCTTCTCATCTGTTAACGTAACTGAATACGAAGTGATTTTGGAGCATTTCTATTGGTCCATTCATCGTGAAATGTTTACAAGATATAGAAAAATGAAACTCAACAAATATAGGGATACACATTTGTCTTCCGACAGCGACAAGATGATGTGAGAACCTCTAAAAGAGGGAGCTTTTAGAGGTGGACGTCTGGTTCCATTCACCAGCACTGCAAACAGTTCAGTCTCTGTAGGTTTCTGAACAATTCACAGCAGAATCTTCACAGCAGTTAGTGACCTCAGCATACAGCTACAGCTTCTGTACACAAAACTGACCTGAAATCAGACAGCAAGCCAACTCAGATAACCCACCGAGCAGCCTGGATAGAGCGTCAGCACTGGGTGGGCCGGGACGACTGCCTGTTTCAGACTGCAGCTTCACCGTCTGGGCCAGAACTGGAGGGCACTGCCCCTTAACCTTTAGTTATTAGGGGTCTATTGACACAATGCCCCCAGTGACTGGTGCCTGGGCCTGTATGGAGGTGTAGATGTAGATGTGGCTGTGGTTGAGTGGCTGCCAGCTCTACGCACACACACACACACAGACACACACACACACACAGACACACACACACACACACACACACACACACACACACACACACACACACACACACACATGCTCACTCAATAAGGAATAAATTAGTCCTGTTTCAAGTGACTCTCTTTCTCCACAAACACATTTACTTTCTATTAATGCCTGATCTGCTCTGCCTGCAGCCAAGTGGCCGCCAGACTCTATTACCATAAAGATTAGAACAAAGCTCTTTACATGCAGGTGAACTCACACATACACACACACACACACACACACACACAAGCCCACCCCTCTCCTCTGTAACGTCCCCCGTGTGCCTGGTTATGGTTTTATTCCGGGATGCTAATGTCTATCTTCTTCTCTTCCCTCGCTCTCAGGATACGGCTGGTCACCGATGGGTCTGAGGTCCGAAGACAGGTTCTCGTCTCCGCCGGACTGTTAGTAGGTCAGAATTTGTTTATTGCTGTTGTTTATTCGTCTTTTGCTTGTGTTTCACTTCCTGCTGCGCTGCTCCGGCCAGCACACCGGGCCGGAATACCGCGGGTGAGCAAGTCAATTACGCGGCGCTTTACGATGCCTCGGAAAGTACTCAGCCAATCAGCTTCACGACCGAGATTCATTTTGTCATCATGGCTTCTCTTAATAGCGGTCATCATGGCCAAGCAGTTTCCATGGCTACGCCAGAGCGTCAGCCAATACAAGTTGGTCCTCCCGTCCGGCAGGACCACTTTCCAGCCAATCGGCGAACGTAAACAGCAAAGGTTGTGTTCTCAGTCAGGACCCTCACCTTCTAGGCAGCGAGAGAGAGAGAGAGAGAGAGAGAGAGAGAGAGAGAGAGAGGGATAGAAAAAAGTAAGGGTATGAGGTTATTGCTAATTGATGAGATGAAAGAGATAAAAAAGAAAGAAAAGAAAGAAAGAAAGTTAGAGGTTACTGCTAGATGAATTGATGAAGAGAGAAAAAGAGAGTGAGTTAAAGAGGAGAAAGAAAAAAAGAAAGACAGAAAGGAAGAAAGAAAGAAAGAAAGAAAGAAAGAAAGAAAGAAAGAAAGAAAAGGAAAGATTAAAAGAAAAAGAAAGTTTGAGGTTACTGCTAGATGAATAGATGAAGACAGAAAAAAGAGACAGAAAGAGTTAAAGAGGAGAAAGAAAGAAAGAAAAAAAAGTTTGAGGTTATTGCTAAATGAAGTGATGAAAGAGAGGGTTAAAGAGGAAAGAAAGAAAGAAAGAAAGAGAACAGATGAATTGGTGAGAACAGAAAAAGAGAGAGTTCAAGAGGAGAGAGAAAGAACAAAAAAAGACCATAAGATCATTTCTATTTGTCGAAGAGAGTTAAAGAGTAGAAAGAAAGAAAGAAAGAAAGAAAGAAAGAGGAAGAGGGGAGAGTTAAGGAGGAGGGAGAGTAAAGAGGAAACAGTGAGATTGTTAAACAGGTGAGAGAGCTAAAGAAGAGAGACAAAAAGAGAGAGAGTGAAAGAGGAGAGAGAGTGATAGAGAGAGAGCGATGGACAGAGAGAGTGATAGATAGATAGAGGGTGCAGTGTGTCAGCTGGAGGACAGTGTTGGGTGTATTGTGTGTCTGCAGCAACAATGCAGAGCAGCTGAGAGTCACTCCTGACCATCCCTCTGCGTCCAGCCTGCACACTGACCACACACACACATACACACACACATATACATCTACACACACATACACACACATATACATCTACACACACGTATGCATCTGCACACACACACACACACACACACACACACACACACACACACACACCCACAAATACATCTACACACACAAACGTATACATCTTCACACACACGTATACATCTACACACACATACACACACGTATACATCTACACACACACGTATACATCTACACACACATACACACACGTATACATCTACACACACACGTATACATCTACACACACATACACACACGTATACATCTACACGCACACACACATATACATTTACACACACACACACACACATATACATCTACACACACAAACGTATACATCTTCACACACACGTATACATCTACACACACATACACACACGTATACATCTACACACACACGTATACATCTACACACACATACACACACGTATACATCTACACACACACACACATATACATCTACACACACATACACACACATATACATCTACACACACGTATGCATCTGCACACACACACACACACACACACACACACACACACACACACACACACACACCCACAAATACATCTACACACACAAACGTATACATCTTCACACACACGTATACATCTACACACACATACACACACGTATACATCTACACACACACGTATACATCTACACACACATACACACACGTATACATCTACACACACACTATACATCTAACACACACATACACACACGTATACATCTACACCACACACACATATACATTTACACACACACACACACACATATACATCTACACACACAAACGTAATACATCATTCACACACACGTATACATCTACACACACATACACAGCACGTATACATCTACACACACACGTATACATCTACACCCACATACACACACGTATACATCTACACACACACACACATATACATTTACACACACACACACACACACACATATACATCTACACACACAAACGTATACATCTTCACACACACGTATACATCTACACACACATACACACACGTATACATCTACACACACACGTATACATCTACACACACATACACACACGTATACATCTACACACACACGTATACATCTACACACACATACACACACGTATACATCTACACACACACACACATATACATTTACACACACACACACATATACATCTACACACACACACGTATACATCTCCACACACACACACACACACACACACGTATACATCTCCACACACATACAAACACGTATACATCTACACACACACCCACACATACGTATACATCTACACACACATACACACACGTATACATCTACACACACACCCACACATACGTATACATCTACACACACATACACACACACACGTATACATCTACACACACACGTGTATACATCTACACACACACACACACATATACATCTACACACACATATACATCTACACACACGTATACATCCACACACACACAAAGTATACATCTCCACACACACACGTATACACACACACACACACACACAGACACACACACACACGGGTCAGTGCTGAGCTACTCAGCTGCCGATGCAGTCAGCTGGAAAGTGCCTCACTCCCAAAATCAAATTGTTTTTCTGTCAAATACACTCAAGTACACGCTTGACAGGGCATCATATTGTATGACATATGGGCTCGATCCTGACACTGTCCAGGAAAAATAGCCAAGCACAGAGCTCTGAACACACGAGCACTGTCTCTGTGTGTGTGTGTGTGAGTGTGTGTGTGTGTGTGTGTGTGTGTGTGTGTGTGTGTGTGTGTGAGTGTGAGTGTGTGTGTGTGTGTGTGGGGGGGGGGGGTTATTGAGTAAATGCATATTTCTATATTAAAGAATACTGTTGGATTTCAGTTCTGATCACTGGGTCCAGACTCTGGGGTGGTCAGTCCACTGTTCTGAGATCAGCAGCAGCTTCTTTGTTTGATGTGTCTGTATCTCCTTTTCTCAGTGAGGAGCTTCTTGAACAGCTGCACATCCTTTCAGACCCCCGATAGCGCTGAGGGGTCTTCTCACAGTGGAAGGATGAACAGAAACACCTGTTCTCAGTGCTGTTAGTGCTGTCTATATGATGTGGTCTTCCAGGTGGTTGTTAGGAATCCAGTTGTAGTTTCATGCGCTCCCTGTGTGGGAGTGTAAACACTGAACGATCAGGTCTCATAACAGAGCTGGAGAAGCGCTCTGAGGTCGGGACTACATAGCTGTGTACGGTTGTGGTGTAAACACACTTGTGCGACCTCTGACCCGCCTTCCTGTAAGCGCATGATTCAAGGAAGGTCCACCCACAGCGGCCCGCTTCCACAGGAAGTTATGCCATGTAATGGGAAGTTGTAGAGCTGTAGGGTTGTATTGGATGAGGCCCTGTTGACCCCTCATTTACTGTGCACCATCCTGACTTTGAGGCATGTCCTTATGTTTTAAACACAATATATATATATATATATATATATATATATATATATATATATATATATATATATATATATATGCCCACAGATTGTTGTTTCAGCCCTTGTGAAAAAGAAGTACGCTTTAGAGCAGTAAAAGTACATTCAAATAATAATTTTATTTAATTATATTAATAACTGAAATATACTTTTCGTGTTCTTAAGTATCCTTTGTTACACAAGTGTTACCCAGGTGAAAAAAGTACACTGAAGTATACTTCAATTTATATTTTTGATGTACTTGTGATTAATGTAATGCAATGTAGTGCAATTACAAAGATGCTTAATTAACCAATTCTACTTAATTGTACTAATTTGAGACATCATGACACATTTAAATATACTTAAGTACATCTTTTCCCCACAAATTCAGCATTTTTTAAAATATTCTTTGTTTCAACTAAAATATATATATATATTTATGAATGTATTTAGAGTGTATTTACAGTGTAGTGTTTAAATAGTATTATTGCATTATATCAGTGGGGAACCATCATGGCCCTCTATGTCCCTCTCCACTCAACATATATATGTTGAGTGGAGAGGGATGAGGCTTAAGGGTCACGTTTCACCACAGTATTATACATATATAACTTTTATTTTATTAATATACCGGCAGTTATCTTACAGGTAGATTACAGGTAGATTATACTCCAAGTTCACACAAAGTATATTTTTTTTAATACAGAATTGGTGGAAGAAGGTGTAGTTAAGATCGTTGGAGTTGGAGCCCGTGTACACTAATATTACTAAAACAAACATTTGAGTGTATTTAAATGTAAAAATGAGAATGTATATTTTTATAAGAGCTATAAAACCACCAAACCTGTTTATCAGAACAAGATCTCAGCTTCTACACTATCTTCTTCTTCTGTCTGGAAGAGAAGCAGCTCATGTGGCTCTCCATGAAGCTGCTGGTCAGAATGTTCAAAGTATGTAAACCTGCATCAGAGCAAATGAGCTCATTTCTAAAAGACCCTCTAAACATTCTTTAAACACAACCAGATGTTTAATTCTGCTCCAGGAATAATTCCATACGTGAAGTTTAATAGTTTTGATCTCTTCACAGTTATTCACTAATATTATTACTATTAACATCGATAGACTGACATTATGGAAAAGCATAGTGGGCGGTATGTATGTATGTATATATATATATATATATATATATATATATATATATATATATATATATATATATATATATATATATAGTTTTCTTCGTACTGTACTGTTCTGTGCCTTTTACTGGCATTATTCATTATTCTATTCATTATAAAGACATTTTCAATGTTTCTGACATATTTTCAGTCATGAGGTCATGTTGGTTAATACAAACAGACCGTCTCTCCTGTTCTGGGTCAGATTGACCCTTTCAATTCAAATCACACTAAATGAGTCATAAGCATAATTGTTTTTTTTCTTTCAACCGTATTTAAAACAGAAAACCTGAACAAGAAAGAAAATTGTGTGTGTGTGTGCGTGCCAGGTTTGTACCACATTGCGGGGACCAAAACCTGGTCATATACTCTTATGGGGACCTTCAACCCTTGTGGGGCCGCACTCAAAGTTATGCTTAGATTAACTCAGAGTTAAGGTTGAGGTTAGGATATAGTTATGGTTAATATTAGGGTGAGATTAAACCAACTCCTTGTTTCTACAGTCAGTCATCTATTATATCAGCTCCACTGACCATACAGGAGCTCCACCTACAGACTGTAGTTCATCTGATTCTCTGTATACTTTATTACTCTGTTCTTTAATGATCAGGACCCCCACAGGACCACCACAGAGCAGGTACTATTAAGGAGTTGGGCCATTCTCAGCACTGCAGTGACACTGATACGGTGGTGGTGTGTTAGTGGGTGCTGGTGTGAGTGGATCAGACTGCAGTGCTGGAGAACCACCCAAATGATACTACCCAAATAGTTGCTTCTCTGTGGTGGTCCTGTGGGGGTCCTGATCATTAAAGAACAGAGTAATATAGTATACAGAGAATCAGATGACCTTCAGTCTGTAAGTGTAGCTCCTATATGGCCAGTGGAACTGATACAGTGGACAGTGAGTATAAAAATTAACAAGTGGTTTGAATGTTATGGCTGATCGGTGTATGTGTACATATTGTACACATGATTGCATACGTGTACTACATGTGCTCTCAGGCTATGTTGGCATTGCTGGCTTATTTATTTATTCATGAAGCAACTGTCTGAGTCCATAAGGTTAAGATACTTGTTCACCCTATGGACAAATTAAGGCTTAGCTAACATTGAACCAGCTGTGGTAAATAAACTTTCTGCTTAGCCCTTCAGCGGGAGATCCTTAATCTATCTCGCATAGTCACCAAAATTGACATATAATTGGAACAAAATTGAGTTAAGTTGAATGGGATTTTTGTCCAGCCTTGCAGGAGTTGCTTCTAGGTCAATTTGACTGCCCTGCTAGTGTTTTTGCAGCTAATTTGAAGCTGGTAACTTGATTGCTGGCGTCAAGAATGTAATAGAAATGTTAGTATAACTTGTTATTGCTTGTGTCATCATGTTGGCATACCTATACCCATGCATTCTAGAGCTGCGTGGGTATTACTAGCTTCTCATCCATTCATGAAGCAGCTATGTAGGCCCTAGCTAGGTCCAAGTCAAGCTAAGAATGCAGTTCTGGATTCCTGGAAAGGTCCATTCTACTGCAGTGCTAGTGCTTTTACAAGTAATTTCTAAGTGTGTAACTCAATTGCTGGCCATGCTATACTACAAGCAATCCAGGGCTAGCTTCCTCATTCATTCATGAAGCAGCTGTGTGGCCAAAACCAGCAGGAGTAGAGCATTAATGAGAGGACCGTCCAGCATCTAGCATCTACGGAGTTAGCATAGACTTGGTGTAGTTCTTTGGTTATATTATAGAATTATGACTTTTGATGCTAAACCTCAGATTAATAGGCTGTGTAGTTCACCAGCTTCAGTAGTTTTAACATTGATAACAACAAAGCTAAACTACTGGCTTCTGCAGCATGAGCAAGTTCCCAAAGGATTTCCCAGTAAGGTGTATTTATATATAGTGACATTATGGAAAAACAGGTAGAGTGGTCAAGCTACGGACAGAAAAAAACAGGTCTGCACAAGTCGTTTCTAAGAATGCAGTTCTGGGTAATATGTGGAAAATTCTACTGCAATGCTAGTGCTTTTGCAAGTACTTTTAAGTTAGTAACTCTAACTTGGCATCAATAATGCAATGTAAACGGTACAGCCTGTTTAGGTGTACATGCAATACCCATGTTAGCATAGCATACCTATAATACACGCACTTCAGGGCTGTGTGGGTAATACTAGCTTCTTCATCCATTCATGACGCAGCTGTGTGGCTAAAACCACCAGCAGAACCTTAATGGAAGGAGCGTCCAGCATCTAGTATCTACAGAGCTAGCATAGACTTGGTGTAGTTCTTTGGTTATATTATAGAATTATGACTTTTGGTGCTAAACCTCAGATTGATAGGCTATGTAGTTCAGCATGAGCAAGTTCCCAAAGGATAAGGTGTATTTATATATAGTGACATTATGAAAAAAACAGGAAGTGTGGTCAAGCTACGGACAGAGAAAAACAGGTCTGCACAAGTCGTTTCCAAGAATGCAGTTCTGGGTGAAGTGTGGAAAGGTCAGTTCTACTGCAGTGCTAGTGCTTTTACAAGTAATCTTAAATTGGTTGCAATATAAATGTTTAGGTATACATGTGATACCCATGTCAGCATAGCATACTTATACTACATGCATTAAGGGTTGTGTGTGTATTACTAGCTTCTTCATCCATTCATAAAGCCACTGTATAGTCAAAACCACCAGTAACAGAGCATTAATTGGAGGAGCATCCAACATCTAGTATCTACCAAGTTGGCATAGACTTGGTGTAGTTCTTTGGTTGTATTGTATAATTACGACTTTCTGTGCCAAATATCAGATTGATAGGCAGCAACATTGATAACTACAGTTAGCAAAGCAAAACCTTACTTTCTGCAGCCTGAGGGATTTCCCAAAGGGTTTGCCAATACGGCGTACTTGCCGTATGTATTTACACTATGGAAAATCAGAAATCGTAGCAATGTATAGGCTATAGCTAAGTCAGTGTCAAGCTATGGACAGAGAAAAATTCTACTGCAGTTCTAGTGCTATTGCAAGTTATGTTAAGTTGGTAACTCAATTGCTGGCCTCAATAATGTAATATAAATGATACAGCCAGTTTATATGTACATGTGATTTCCATGTTAGCTCAGTATACTTATACTATACGCACTCCACGGCTGTGTGGGCAATACTAGCTTCCTCATTCATTCAAGAAGCAGCTGTCTGGCCATCCATTTTTGTGAGCTGAGAAGATCTGCAGCTCATCGGCATTGTTTTTATGTGTCCAGACCTCAACATAGAGCCTGTTTACATGCCCTGGGCCCAGGGGTTGTAAATACATATGGAATAATGGAGGCAGCATGTCCACAGAGTTATACAGAGCCGTGAGGGATGGAGACCGGCCTTTTAAACGGGCCTTGGCCCTCAGCGTGCCTTTCCACTGACTGCTTCATAGCCTGGAGCCACTGCCAGAACTGAGCAGGCTTCATATGGCTGGGGCTGTTTACTCCAAAAGGAGCTGGAATGGATCGGTCTTGCTTGGTCTTAGTGCTAGTAGAGGTATGTTGACGAAGGCAAATTAGAGGTTTGCTAACTAAGGCAAGTCTTGCTCTTATGGCAAGTCTGTTTTCTGCCTCTCTGTGGCTGGATCTCTCTGTGGACTAGTCCGGGAACACATCATCTGTCATTAGCATCCCTGGCTGGGGGGGTGACAGATTGTCCTGCAGTAGTCCCCTATATTCCCTGTCGAGCAGCGGGCCCAATATGCCCAGCGTCACTCTATTCCCAGCCTCGTCCTGCCAGAAGTCCCCGTAGACCCGCGCTCCTCCAGCCCTGTCCCTTCTCCAGCCGTAGCCCAGCTTCCCTCACCTCGCCTGGGCATTGTTGTTGCAAGCAAATTGGGGTAGATGAGCGCATGCGGTCGTTACTGTTCGCGGGGCATGAAGACGGCCGTCCCTGTGACTGGATGCTCGCACGGAGGGACGAGCCTCTCGAACGAATTACGCCATTACGCGCGTGCCGTTACGTTCCGCGGTAATAAGAGGGCAGGCATCGGCCGACGTCCCTCATCAGCATGGCAATTGCATTATCATATAAACAGCCAATATCCAGCACACATACAGTCCCGATGCAGCCTGGGTGTCAGGGCTTGTAGTCGCCTCATTTCAATTTATGTTGAGACAAAACAATGCATGAGAGAACCCTCTGGAGGAGTCGACAGAAGCCGTCCCACTCGAGGAATCTAACATCCCTCTTTGTTTGAGGTCTGGCTCTGAATGAAGGCTCGTAATGCAGCATAAGCTTCACAGAAAGTGAGTAACGCATGCTGATTTAGCAGAGAAACAACTCAAACTCTGGTATAGTAGACACTATCAGTCGTTTTTAAAAGACATAGCAACGACAATAAGTGCCCTTTAGCAGCTAACACTAGTTGCAGCTTCCCGGTTCACCCCTTTGCTGGTTTCTGTTAACCCAGTGGTTTCAAACTCACTTCAGGTTACCAACCCTATTACACTTAGTCCAATGTAATAGAAATGTTAGTACAACTTATTATTGCTTGTGTCATCATGTTGGCATACCCATACCCATGCACTCTAGAGCTGGGTGGGTATTACTAGCTTCTCATCCATTCATGAAGCGGCTATGTAGGCCCTAGCTAGGTCCAAGTCAAGCTACGGACAGAGACAAACCAGGGTCTGCAACAGTCGTTTATAAGGAATGCAGTTCTGGATTCCTGGAAAGGTCCGTTCTGCTGCAGTGCTAGTGCTTTTACAAGTAATTTTGAGTTGGTAACTTAATTGCTAGCCATAATAATGCTATATAAATGGTACAGTCTGTTTATATGTACCTATTTTAGCATAGCATGCTATACTACATACATTAAAGAGCTAGCTTCCTCCTTCATTCATGAACCAGCAGGAGCAGAGCATTAATGAGAGGAACGTCCAGCGTCTAGCATCTACAGAGTTAGCATAGACTGGTGAAGTTCTTTGGTTATGCTATAGAATTATGACTTTTGGTGCCAAATCTCAGATTGATAGGCTGCGTACTTTACCAGCTTCAGTAGTTTTAACATTGGTAACACTGGTTTCTGTTAACCCAGTGGTTTCAAACTCACTTCAGGTTACTGGCCCCATTACACTCAGTCCAATGTAATAGAAATGTTAGTATAACTTGCTTGTGTCACCATGTTGGCATAGCCATACCCATGCACTCTACAGCTATGTGGGCATTACTAGCTTCTCATCTGTTTATAAAGCAGCTATGTAGGCTCTAGCTAGGTCCAAGTCAAGCTACGGACAGAGACAAAACAGGGTCTGCAACAGTCGTTTATAAGGAATGCAGTTCTGGATTCCTGGAACGGTCTGTTCTGCTGCAGTGCTAGTGCTTTTACAAGTAATTTTGAGTTGGTAACTTAATTGCTAGCCATAATAATGCTATATAAATGGTACAGTCTGTTTATGTGTACCCATTTTAGCATAGCATGCTATACTACATGCACTCAAGAGCTAGCTTCCTTATTCATTTATGAAGCAGCAGGCACAGAACAGAACAGAGTTAGCATAGACTGGGTGGAGTTCTTATAGAATTATTATAGTTCTTATTATAGAATTATGACTTTCAGTGCCTAACTTTAGATTGATAGGCTGCGTACTTTACCAGCTTCAGTAGTTTTAACATTGATAACAACAGTTAACAAAGCTAAACTACTGGCTTGCGCAGCATGAGCAAGTTCCCACCCAGTCCAATGCTAAGTGAGCCAGACCGTAAGTCTTGTAAGCCAATTACGCAAAGTGTTTAATGTGTTTATCATTATTTTTATGGAAAGTACATACTGAACGTAGATCTAACTAAAAAAATATCACCCACAGAACAGACAAAAGTCAGTTGGTGTGACGTACAATGCAGAGAACAAGTTGTCACATCAGCAAACCTGAAAGAGGGCAACTTTACTGCTGAAGCCAAAAACCTTCCTAACTTTTAATGTAAGTCAGTGGAACCAGAAGTTTTTCCAAGCCATTTCAGAGCATTTCTATTGGTCCATACATCATGAAATTCTCATACTGTGTAAAAATCAGCTGTCATGTTGAAATGATGTGGAAAAATAAAAATCAACAAAAATGGAGACGTGTTTTTCTTTGGACAGCGATTGATATGGTAGTACTGTAGGAGCAGTGGACCACATGTTCAGCCTCTCTGGAGCGATGCCCTCGTGGAATGAGAGACTATTTTCACACTTACTGTCCCAAATATTCAGGTCCCCACGCAGAACCAATTCTGGGCTTGTATTTAGGGGGAGGAGCTTATTATTGCTGGTTTACACATCCAAATACAATTCCATCAGATCCATGAATTTTCCTAGGATGCTAACACTCGAGCTGCAGCAGCGTTTTATGTCCACACCATCCTTTCTTTAACATCTCAAAACTTAAAAATGGAACTAATGCGATAAGTTGAAGCAGTCAGGCCTCAAAACGAACCAATCATGCAACTCGACATGCCGGCAAATACTGGACTACAGATATCTGGAGGACCAGAGCTCAGTTCACTGGACCACTCACAGCTTTGACCAAACCTACCAAACTTGGTCCTGGCTCTGTATTAGTCACGACCTAATTGTATGTAAGTGGTCAGTGGTGGCTGTAAGTTGTGTACAGGTGTTGTGCTGGTCTATGCTGGACTGTGGAGTTAGTGTTACGAACCCTGGCCGTAGTAGCCGTAGTAGTGTTGTGTGTTTTGTGACACTGTGTGCAGGTCCAGGATCAACCACTAGGGGGCGCTTAGTGGAATAAAAGATTGTCAAGTGGCTATCTTGAGGAGACGTTCAGGGTTCTCTCCTTTGACCTGACCTGGAACAACTCCTGCCCAGACCAGCCCGGCACTCACTCTCCCCCCACTCTCGATTTCTGTTATGGCCTGACCCTAGACCAGGTCGTAACATTAGTAGTAATGTGTTTGGCATCTACTTTTACTTCTTCTTCTCTGGTAATTACAGTTTATATTGTAGCGACCTGCTAGAGGCTAGCGCTGGCCCGTAGAAGCTTGTGAGTTGTGATCATGTTGACGAGCACGCAAGGAGGATCATGGGAGGTGCCACACAGGTGTCAGAGGTGGGATAGTGCCCCCAGTGGTCTAGAAAGCATTGGCGCTCCCCCAGACTCGCAGTCAAAGGAAATACAATGGAATTTAAATTATAGGGCCATGTACCTGAAATCCCAGTGTTAACTCTTTAAAGGCTGTGGTAGAAACATGACTAAAGTCTTATTGGAATGGGTTAGTTCTACCAGAGGGGGTCCGCTAGTGTAATAAGTGAGTGATTTGACTGGCCGATTCATACGGGATACAAGGTCTCGGTAATTTCCCCAGCATTACACAACAGGCCCACACTTAAACACCTATTACCCTGTTTTGTTAGCAGTATGTGGATTCCAGCAGGACTTTTATTACTGGGAGCTCTGAGTTATAGAAGCTAATTCACTTCCCAGTTATTACTGAACAGACTCGTAAAAACTACAGACCTGGCCGATTCATACTGGATTCAAATTAAGGAGGTTGTTGGTAACCACTCAAACTACAGCACGTCCCCAGATACTAATCCAGCTCGAGTAGGGCTTAATTCCGCCCATTAGTAAACTCTTCTCCACTAATTACAGTTTATATTGTAGCGACCTGCTAGAGGCTACCGCTGCCCTGTAGAAGCTTGTGAGGTGTGATCATGTTGACGAGCATGTAAGAAGGATCATGGGACGTGTCACACAGGTGTCAGAGGTGGGATAGTGCCCCCCAGTGGTCTGGGGAGGATTGGCGCAGTCAAAGGAAATATAGCGGAATTTAAATTGTAGGGTCATGTACCTGAAATCCCAGTGTTACCCCGTTTAAGGCTGTGGCAGAAACATGACTAAAGTCTTATTGGAGAGGATCAGTTCGACCAGAGGGGGTCTTGGTAATTTCCCCAGCATTACACAACAGGCCCACACTTAAACACTGTCTGCGACTAACTGGCATATAGACTGGGATTAGGCCAGTACAGTGGGTTCATTTCACTCACCAAATGCTGCACAAACATGAAAGAAATCCCACAGTCTCACGAGAGGTGCGTTTGAGATATATAATATTCATTTTCCTTGTAATTCAGCCAAAAATGCTGTAAATTAAGGGCGGCTTTAGCCTGTGACCTCATGTTCAGGTCCAGATCTGTATTTGAGTGTACAGAGTTGGTGATTTTATGTGGTCATGTTTTGTTATAAGAGTGTTCTCTTACGTGGATACATCATACTATGAGCTGGAGGGGGTATTTGGGAAAATTCCTGGTGGGGGATTAACATTTTTGGGCCAGTATAAGTACAAACCCATACGCGTGTAAGTGCAAGTACACTTATACTGTAAGTGTCACTTCCTAGAGTTTATATGCAGTAATTAAGGGGATTAAGACACCTCGAGTAGTGTAGCAGCAGATTGGCGAATGAGTCTTTTACAGTAGATAAAGATTTTAGGGACCTTTTTTAGGAGGTGCCTCTTTACACATACACTATATTGCCAAAAGTATTCGCTCATCTGTCTTCACACGCATATAAACTTGAGTGACATCCTATTCTTAATCCATAGGGTTTAATAGGATGTATTTGAACGTATATGTTACCCCGACATACAGTATAATGTCATAATATGTTTATTTTCAGGGACACACAGAATTAAGATTTAGAGATATTCAGTAAAATAGCTTTATAAGAGGGTCCCGTACCCCCCAAGAACCCCTGTATTTCACGTATTGCCAAATTGCTGTCAAGACAATTTCAATAATTGTATTGTTAATCATGGTTCTTGTTATATAAGGATTTTTTGGGGGGGTTTAACTCATATTCAAAATTAAGGCCTTCTATAGAGCATTAGTTTTTTTATGAGTATTGCAGTTTAACACTTTGGGCAACAGTTATCTTAGAAATCTTTGTATAGAGTATCATAAAGAGAATAAGCAAATAAGCAAGTTATAGCTTACTTAGGAGATATATACATAGTTGCATTATTGTTGCTGTCCAATATATATATATATATATATATATTATATATATATATATATATATATATATATATATATATATATATATATATTCTACATCAGGGGTCACTAATAGGATGATAGCGACCAGACGTTGTTCAATGCGGACCCAAACTGATAAACTATTGAGAATGATTTAATTTAGACTGTGTTTATTTTAGGCAGCGGAGCTTTTCTCTTCTTTACGGTATATCCGCACAGTGGATCACCAAAGGCTCCTCAGCCAATCAGATCTGTGCACATTGGGGCGTACGGCATGCACACAGGAGAGGAGAAGCAGCAGTCGGAGACTAAAGCGAGTCAGAAAGAATAAGGAGCTCTAAAAACAGAAAAGTGAACAGAGAGAACTGAGTGTTTAACAGGAACGGTTCTGGAATGGACCTGCTCGTCTAGTTCTGGAGAATACCGCTCTGTACAACCAACATGTTAATCTGTGAAGCTGAGTTAACAAGAAGACACACGATTTATTTACTTTCTCTATAAATAAACACTTTAAGATGATTTTTTTCAGAAGCATTCTGTTTTTTAAATATAGCCCTTGTTTTTATTGAAGTGAGTAAAACATAGTTTATAAATAATTAATTCAGTTCAGCATGTAAACAGTAAATATACTGAAATATACTAAACGGTATGTGTGATGTGTTGGTGTTTCAGTAGTTGATGGTATAAGATGCTGATACTAGACTACTTCAGTAAACAGGATACACCACTGAATCAGAACACACGTTAGAAATGAGGGTCCGGACCTTGTCCTGAAGAAATCTCCTCTAACTGGACCGTACTGGACTCTACTTAACAACCCATGATTTTTACACTATGTGAAAATGTTACATTAAATTAATCAACCAAAACGCTCCAAAATTACTTGGACAAGTATGTCATTATATTAATGTACATGATAAATTTTTACCTTGTATTTCGTAACATTAACGTAACATTTACGGAGACGTTATTAGTGCTTTGTCGGCAGAAATTTTTGATGATGCCCATAAATCTCTATTCCATTTTTATCAGCCTAACAATAAGTCGGTCATGGCCCAGTTCAAAGTAAAACCCCATCGAAGTGAGATTTTGAGCGCACATCATGCATAAACATTACCTGTTTTTATTCAGGTGAAGGAAAACAAGGCTTCCTCTCTCTCCCTCTCTCTCTCTCTCTCTCTCTCTGTCTCCTGTGGGTTAAGGTAATGTCTGTTCCTCAGGGGCTTTTCTCCTCCTGGAGCTGAACAGAGGGAGAGGAGGAGAACAGGTATCTCTATTATTCTCCACCTTCTCCAGCGGTGCTGGGCCCCGGCCAATTAAGCCCATTAAACCCAACAAAACACTCCCATTAGCGGGAGGAATTGTTACACAACTGCTGATGATTTAAAAGAATACTCAGGAGTGATTCCTCGTACTATCCTCCCAAATCCTTTTCTTCACTCCTTTCATCTCCAACGCCTCGCTTTCAGCGCTCTGCCGCTCAGCCCGGGGTGTTTTACTTGCCGGGAATCATTAGCCTACGTGGCTCGTCTAACAATGGCGGTGCAGTAATCACACAGTAACTGTTTTGTTTGGGTGAAAACGCCGGCACGAAAGAGGCTGAAAGACGGAATATCTCGGAGATCTGTTTGTGGCAGCGATTAAAGGTGAAAACTTATGATGAAAACACAGAGCCTGAGACAGAGCCGCAGGGCCCGATCTGACAATAAAGCTTAACACTTGAGTTTAATTAGTTATTTGTTGGGTCGCTATACTGTTGCACAGCTCTGCCGTTCTCAGCCTTATCAGTTTGACAGAATTGGTGATTTTATATGATCATGTTTTGTAATAAGAGTGTTCTCTTATGCAGAAAATTCCTTATGGGAAAATTCCTGGTGGTTCATTAACATTTTAGGGTCAGTATATGTACGAACCCTCATGGATATACGTGCAAGTACGTGGTGTATCAGCAGTTTCCCCTTTTTTAGAAAGAGCCACATTATATATACTCTATATTATATATAATATTATGTATACACTATATTATCTACCTACACACCCATTCTTAATCCATAAGGTTTAATATGATGTCGGTCCAACCTTTGCAGCTATAACAGCTTCAGCTCTTCCGGGAAGGCTCTCCACACGGTTTAGGAGAGTGTTTATAGGAATGTTGGATCGTTCTTTCTGAAGCACATTTGTGAGGACAGACACTGATGTTGGACGAGAAGGTCTGGCTCACAGACTCCACTCTAATTCTTCCCAAAGGGGTTCTATCAGGCTGAGGTCAGGACTCTGTGCAGGTTAGTCGAGTTCTTCCACACCAGACTCGCTCCTCCATGTCTTTATGGAGCTGCTTTGTGCACTTGTGGGCAGTCATGTTGGAACAGGAAGGGGTCGTCCCCAAACTGTCCCAACAAAGTTGGGAGCATGAAATCGTCCAAACTCTCTTAGTCTGCTGAAGCATTTGGAGTTCCTTTCATCTCCTGAAAAACAACCCCATACTATAATCCCCCCTCCACCAAACTTTACACTCAGCATAATGCAGTCAGACAAGTACCGGTCTCCTGGCAACCACCAAACCCAGACTCGTCTATCGGATTGCCAGACAGAGAAATGTGTTGGGTTCCTTCAGAGAACACATCTCCACTGCTCTAGAATCCAGTGGCGGCGTGCTTTACACCACTGATTGGTGATGCTTGGTCATGGAGACCCATTCCATGAAGTTCTCTATGCTCTGTTTTTGAGCTGATCTAAAGGCCACATGAAGTTTGGAGGTCTGTAGTGATTGACTCTGTAGAAAGTTGGTGACCTCTGTGCACTATGCTCCTCAGCATATGCTCCTGTTCTACCACTTGGTGTCTGAGTTGCTGTCATTCTCAATCACTTCCACTTTGTTAGAACACCACTGACAGTCCACTGTGGAATATTTAGTAGTGAGTAAACTTCACCACTGGACTTGCACAGGTGGCGTCCTATCACGGTACCACGCTGGAGTTCACTGAGCTCCTGAGAGAGACCCATTCTTTACTAATGTGTGTAAAAGCAGTCTGCATGACTAGGTTCTTGGCTTTATACACCTGTGGCCATGGAAGTGATTGAAACACATGAATTCAATGATTTTCATGCGTGTATATATAGTCTGTTAACGTTAGCTGGTTAAGTAAACTGGCTTCTGTGTGCACTGACCACCCAGACAGTCCAAGCCCACCAACAAAACTCACCAAAAGGTGGTCTTTCCTGGTCTTCTAGCTGTAAAACCTCACTCCGGACTCCCACGTGACAGCTTCGGTGACGGTTCCATGTTTCTTAGCGTCCCCTCAAGAAGCTGATTCAGCATTCCGACTGAGGAGAGATGCAATCAGACGGCGATGTGGTCGGAGGTGCTGTAGAGCCGAACTGGAAGTGACATTTCATTACCGACTGCCTTGCTTCCCATTTGCACGCGACACAGCGGATTAGCGGATTATAATCCCCGCGCCGGTGTTTGCACGGGCTTTTATGCTTGTTACAAGGTCCCGTGGCATCCTAAACATTTAACCTCGCCTTCTTCTACAGTTCCGCTGCTCGTAACGATAGGAAGGCTGAGCCGGAATAGCAGTTTTCCTGCATTATTTTCGCTCCCTGATGGTGCTTATTTCATGCGCCGGATAACCGGAATGGAACGCGTCGAGAGCCCTCATCAATAATTGAATCGTTGAAAATGAATTAACCTCTAAATTGTATTTTGTATATTCACTGAGTGGGCTCCCATATCAAAGAGCATATTTAATAGAGCGCGGTGGCTGCGAGTGCTTTAGCGGGGTGTTAAATAGGCCGAGAGCTGAGAGTGAAGGGCAGAGGTGACGTCCTCGCCCAAGTTCTTTAAGTACTACAGCAAATCATCTCAGCGAGGGAGCTGGAGAGAGAAAGAGAGAGCGCGAGAGAGAGAGAGAGAAAGAGTGCTTTAATAAGAGAGGTTACAATAATCACATCCTACACACTTCTGCTAGGACACAATGACTGCGTGACGCAGCTGCGGTTCTTATGTCAAACGCAGGAAACGGAATTGCAGAGAATGAGATTTCAAAGACATCTGTGTATATACGCCACTGAGGCACCTGAGCTGAGGGTTTAAAATCCTGTATCTGATCAATAAGTGTATCTTCACCACAAGATAATCATACATACAATACAAAGTAACATGAATATGTTATTGTGAGAGAAGTAGATCAGATCTTGAGCTCCAGTTTGAAGAAGTGTAGGTAGGTTCCTCTTGCACAGTACAGTAACTGAAATGGCAATAAAGCCTATTGGACCTTTGGTTGCAACAATAACAGCAGTCGCAGAATACAGTATTCAGCAGTAGAAAGACAATGTGCAGACATGTATATATATATATATATATATATATATATATATATATATATATATATATATATATATATATATATACACTACTGCTCAAAAGTTTAGGATCACTTTAGAATTTCATTTCATGCAATTTTCATGCAATTCACAAACAATGTTGTCCATTTCACAATTAATGTAAGTGTATCAGATGAATTTTAAAGAATAAAAATGTTTGTATTAAAGTTTGTATTAATTATTAAAAATAATTAAATTATTTTTCATATAGTTCTATTATCAGTAATTCTCAGTCCTCTGCCTGAATCTCCTGGTACGACCACCAATCCAAGTTAAGGATGTTATTGGACTAATTGGTTGTTAGGACACTCTTGATCAATTGTGATGCACAGCTGAAAAACATTCTACTAATAAGTGAGTATAAAAGGGAACAACATTCTAGGTTAGTTTAGTATCTGAAGATCAGCAGTTGATGGCTTGCTGACCGACTCACAATGACCAGAAAGAAACAACTTTCTTTAGAGACCCGTCAGTCCATTGTTGTGTATGTATATAGATTATATTGAGTGAAGTATCTCAGTGTGAAATGCAATAATTAATATATTTAAATGCAGGATCTCAGAGGTGCAGAGACGGGAAGCGAGATGGTGTCAATTATATATGTATATGTGTATGTATGTTTGTCCGTGTGTATGTATATATATATATATGTGTGTCTGTGTCTGTGTGTGTGTCTACGAAGGTGTCCATCAGTTCAGGCTGTGGGAGTTGAGGAATGCTTATTTGCATATTTGCGTGCTATAGGACATGTAGACCATGTGGGGCCCACAGTGATGCGTGAATTGTGTGTGAATTTTCTATATTTCTCTGAAAGAAGACAAAGAAAACCACTTACACACTAATATTATGGGTTTGATATTGGGGGGGGGCACATTTGCTAATCCCCTAAATATTACCTATAAGCTGATTCCACTGTAGTAAAGGTAGTAAATCACTGTATGTACAGTGATGTAGAATAACATTTGAGAAATTACATGTGAAATTACATGAGAAATTATAAATAAATAAACAAAATACAACATTTTCTATACTTCTGTTTATTATTAGATAAATCCAATTAAAGACCACTTTACAAACTAAACTAGATACTCCACATTACATGGTACTGCTTTCAGAAAACTTTTAAATTATACATGCAATGTCTAGATTATATACACATATAACTAAAATATATATATTATTGTCTTTGGAGTATAATGCTGAAATGAAATGACGAAACAATGTATGTTGAGGTTTCCTGACTAGACAAGACTAACATTAATGTTAGACAGTAAGGCTGTGTCCCAAACAGCACCCTCTGTAACATTACATACTGCACTACTGAAAGTACTTCTAACGATGTTGTCCTTTTATTTATTCATTAGTTTATTTATTATATATTTTTTTTCATATGTATGTAGTAGTAGTCTGCAGTTTGGGGCGTGGCCAGAGAGTAGTGTAACTTTATGTTTCAGAGTGCTTTCTGGCTAAAGTTAATATAAACGTTAGCTAACCCAAACCCTCCTAGTCTGTTACCATAACAACACATTATACTAAAGCCAGTTTATTGCAGTGTATTTAGCTGTTCATTGCTCTCATCACTGACCTCGCGTTTAAAGCTGGCGTGAGCTACCCCACGCTCCAGCGAGGCGAGAGCTCGGGTCCGTGAAGCTGCTGACGGCAGGATATTTCTAAACAGGTATCTTAACACAAGCCTTAACACAGTGAAAGACCACCTAACAACCAGAGCCAGTTGCCAACAACAGTTTCTGCTTTTCTGTGGTTTCATTTTTGGGTGGGAGAAATCTACCTGTTTCTGATATACCTGTTTTCCACACCCCACTCCCGGTTCCTATGCCAATGTATATTGTATATTTATTATGAACAAAATCCAGTATATAGATCTGTAAGTGACAGAAGTGGTATGAACTCCTTGTGCAACTCTAACTGCAACTGAACCTTCCCAGTTCCGGCTGATTGGTTCTTCATGTCGGCTTGTTAGGACTCCTGGAAGACTGTCCTGTTCACAGACTCCACTATGTATGTATGTATGTGTGTTAACAGTCAGGATTCCCTTTAAAACGAACAGCCTGATTAGCTCTCACTGAGAGTGAGTTGTTTACACAGTCGTGTGTAATTTTCTAATTGGCAGTACGTTAGTGCGTCTTAGAGAGAACACTCTCTACAGATGGAGATGTAGTTGTAACGCTCACTGAAGAGTTGGGTAAATCGATGCAGTGTCCAATGTGTGCAGCAGATATAAGCATTATTAAATGTAAGTATACTTTACTTGCGGTCTGATTCAGACTGAATCTGTACATAAAAGCTTCCAATGAAAGTCAATTGTTTTTGGGGGTTTAGACAAGTTGCACTCAGGAGGAGCCCAAGACGCATGTCGCTGACTTTAATTTAAACTCTGCGTTAAAAGGAAACCTTACTGTGAAGACCTGTATGCCTTAGAACGGTGTACATGTCCAATACTATCCAATACTAAATATATAAATATAAACCATACAGGAGTGTTCTGTTTATTATAAACCAACACATGACAAATAGGCTTCCAGTCTATACTCCTCCAGTCCAGTCATTCCATTCAGTGGAGGGTGGACGCCTTTATTCTCTGACTCGCTTTATCCTCCGACTACTGCTCCGACTCGTTTCGTACCTCGCCCCGAATCTGCACAGATCTGATTGGCTGAGGAGCGCCTTTGTGATCTTACAATGCACGTGATTGGTCTGTAAGTTTACTGCTGCAAAGCCGGACAATGTCTGGGTCTGGCCCCGGTCCACAGTCAGTAAAACATCAGTATCTAATTGGTATCAGTAGCAGATACTCTAGTCTGCAGGATCACTGTTGGCGTGTAAAAGTGATATAAAGTCACTTGTTTTCACTCCATAAAAGCTTTTCTCTTACACGACTGTGCACTTATAGACAGTGCTGCATCACAGACACTGAGAGTGAGACACACACACATAAACATTCGTATAAAAAAGTTACTCTCAAGGTTTATAACACTGTTTGTAGTAAATCTGGAACAATAATCTGACTGACTGCTTTCAGACTGGCAGATGACGTTGCTATGGGAATATGAGAAGATGACTAAAAGCAAGTTCTGCTTGAATCTGTTTACATTCATTTTAGGATTTACCCTGTTAGTTTGTGCCCCACTGTCCCCTGCATGTCTTATATGTGTGTACATGGTACGTATATGTGTATTACAGCGTGTGTGTATGTGTGTGTGTGTGTGTGTGTGTTTCCCTGGGGTTTGGGACCGTGTGGTGATGGTGCAGATGGGATAACATATGACACGTGAGGGTGTGGGGACACTGAGACTCTCTCTGTCCATCTGGACTCCCCTCTGATCCACCCTGCCTCCCTCTGCCGCACGTGTGTGTGTGTGTGTGTGTGTGTGTGTGTCAGAAATAGCAGTTCACTCCTGTATGAAACTGTCTATGTACATAATATACTAGGGCTGTCAATATGATCCTAGTAATTAATTATAATTAACACATTACTTAGTGTAGTTATCACATTAGTCTTAGCTGAGTGATATATGTGTACACTAAACCCTAACCCCTACATTTACACTAAACCCTAATTCCTACATTTACACTAAACACTAACTCCTACATTTACACTAAACCCTAACTTCTACATTTACACTAAACCCTAACTCCTACATTTACACTAAACACTAACTCCTACATTTACACTAAACCCTAACTCCTACATTTACACTAAACCCTAACCCCTACATTTACACTAAACCCTAACCCCTACATTTACACTAAACCCTAACTCCTACACTTACACTAAACCCTAACCCCTACATTTACACTAAACCCTAACCTCTACATTTACACTAAACACTAACCTCTACATTTACACTAAACCCTAACTCCTACATTTACACTAAACCCTAACCCCTACATTTACACTAAACCCTAACCTCTACATTTACACTAAACACTAACCTCTACATTTACACTAAACCCTAACCCCTACATTTACACTAAACCCTAACCCCTACATTTACACTAAACCCTAACCTCTACATTTACACTAAACACTAACCTCTACATTTACACTAAACCCTAACCCCTACATTTACATTAAACCCTAACACCTACATTTACACTAAACCCTAACCTCTACATTTACACTAAACACTAACCTCTACATTTACACTAAACCCTAACCCCTACATTTACACTAAACCCTAACCTCTACATTTACACTAAACACTAACCTCTACATTTACACTAAACCCTAACCCCTACATTTACATTAAACCCTAACACCTACATTTACACTAAACCCTAACCTCTACATTTACACTAAACCCTAACCTCTACATTTACACTAAACACTAACCTCTACATTTACACTAAACCCTAACCTCTACATTTACACTAAACACTAACCTCTACATTTACACTAAACCCTAACATCTACATTTACACTAAACACTAACCTCTACATTTACACTAAACCCTAACCCCTACATTTACACTAAACCCTAACCTCTACATTTACACTAAACCCTAACCTCTACATTTACACTAAACACTAACCTCTACATTTACACTAAACCCTAACCTCTACATTTACACTAAACCCTAACCTCTACATTTACACTAAACACTAACCCCTACATTTACACTAAACACTAACCTCTACATTTACACTAAACCCTAACTCCTACATTTACACTAAACCCTAACTCCTACATTTACAATAAACCCTAACTCCTACATTTACATTAAACCCTAACATCTACATTTACACTAAACCCTAACATCTACATTTACACTAAACCCTAACATCTACATTTACATTAAACCCTAACCCCTACATTTACACTCAACCCTAACCCCTACATTTACACTAAACACTAACCTCTACATTTACACTAAACACTAACCTCTACATTTACACTCAACCCTAACCTCTACATTTACACTAAACACTAACCCCTACATTTACACTAAACACTAACCTCTACATTTACACTAAACCCTAACCCCTACATTTACACTCAACTCTAACCTCTACATTTACACTAAACCCTAACCCCTACATTTACACTCAACCCTAACCTCTACATTTACACTAAACCCTAACCTCTACATTTACACTAAACCCTAAACCCTACATTTACACTAAACATCTAGCCTCTACACTGAAGCACTGAAACTGGTAGGGAAGGTTCTGTCTGGTGTTGTAAAATTGCTTGTATTGTAAAAGTCCTGGTGAGTTTCATATTTCTCTAATTCTTATGCAGGCTGTCATATATCCACATCACAAACAGTGTAATGATGTGACAGACTGCATTCCTCATTTGTGCTGACATATGGTCAGGTAGGCAAGGTATGCATAGGTGGTGTTGCATCAAACACTTTATGTACAGTTGGAAGAATATAAATAAATAAAATCCTCAATGTGCAAATCTGCTAGTGGTGAAAGCCAAGCTTTGATTTAAATAGAATCATGAGCTTCACGACTACCTAATAAAACCTGTTTTTCTGTGTGTACATTCTTAGAAGGTAGTTTATGCACTTTGAAATAGTTTTATAATCATATGTTGTTAATGCTTATATAAAAACAAACTTTTTAATAGAACCTTTGGATCAAAATACTATACAAAAAAAACAACATTTGAATAGACCAACACCCAGGTAATATCTGGACAACAGCAGCCCAGTGGTTAGCCTTGCCGGGCGCGGTGGAGACCTGAGGCCTGGAGTCCAGCATAGTTAGTTGAGCTAATTCAGGTATACTTGAGTGGGAAAATCACCAAACTGTGCAGGAGTTCCCCACCCCTGTCCCAATGGGAGAGTTTGGAGACAACAGTGAGACAATTTTGGCCAAAATTGACTGGGAACATTGACTTGGGAACATGGCCTGTTGCAATTACTACTAAATTATTGTAGTATTTCAGTTTTTTCCACTAGGCTGAGGCAGAAAACATATTTTTTGGGACCCAATCCGACAAACTAACTTCTGACTGGCTCTATGATAGCTTCATGCTAACCCTAACCCTAACCCTAACCCTAACCCTAACCCTAACCCTAACCAAGCGATTTTCAAGCGATTTTACTGTCGCAAACAAATTTCCAATGTCAGAATAAAATCTTGAGGGTCTTGCTAGAGTTGAGTCACGCTCGCCTCATCTCCATCATTTAGTGTGAGGTGGTCGAGACTGACGGTTTAAGTCTTTTTCTCTTCCTAGCATTTCAATAAAATCAAACATGTTTTATATTATCATAAGTCTGAAGTCTTGGCTCACGCAAATAGTGAGGTAAACATTGTCGACAACCAATAGGAGCTCTTTTCACCACCAAACGGGAAGCCGCGAGGCAAATACAGGAATGTCTGGCGGTTCTCCTGGACTTTACAAAAGGAGGAGAAACTGATGGAGCTGTGGAATGAGCTGTGGAGTGAGCTGTGGAGTGAGCTGTGGAGTGAGCTGTGGAGTGAGTAAGAGTGCCTCTTTGACATGTCTTCACATTTATACCACAACAGAGTGGAAAAGGAAACCAGGTCTCGAAATCCCCGCTGAGTATGCTATGCTAAAACACTGCCGAACGGGGCTACAGTTACAATTAGCCTAGCAGCTAACCATACATTTCAGCTGAATATCGCTAACTTCAATCATATAAATGGGAAATAATATCAAAAGGAATCTAGTAGCAGTCTTGTTGTAAACAGTGACTCTGAAAGATCCCCAGTCTTTGCAAAATCATAGCCTGTGACTAGTCTATGACTAAAAGTCTGTGACTAGTCTTTAGATGTGAGAGGGAGTCAGACTTTAGTCTATTAAACGTCTTTTCAGAGTCTTTTTAAAGTCTTCCAGTGTATGCTCAGCATTAGAGAGCAGCGATGAGTAATGTTTGTTTACTTGAGCTGTTTTTGTCTTCTTTGGGAAGCTACTATCATCAATTGCAAAGCAAGATGGCTACCAATCTCTCCACTGTGTTCGTGCACTGTTAATAGTTGTATACAGTAAACGAAAAGACATTTAAATAGTTAGTAGTCAGAACTACTTACACGGCAATAAACCCTGGGCTAATATTTAATGACTAAATGATATAAGACCCTGAAAAATCTCTAATCCAGTCCAATTCTTTGTGAAGGTAGAGCTTAATGTAGAAGTCAATGGTGCACTTGTCAACATTATCTGATGCACAGCAAGCCTGTTGTGAGTGCATGGCTGTAATATAAGGGGGCGTCCCAAATCGCCTACATGCCTACTACTCAGTAGGTGAAATCAGTAGGCGAGTGAGTCTAGTATATCTATATACTCAGTAGTTATTGAACAGTAAAAGGTACAAAAGTATCTAAAAGGATGTCAGTAAATGAGGCTTTTAATAAATAGCAGGACGTTTACAGTGGTGGTATAATGTCTTTCATGACAGGACGTTGGTAAGATGGTGGACAGCCTACTGGTCCACTGCTCGAGCAGTACGTACTGACTTCAGTCTAGTACCAACTGACTCAGTATGTGAATTTGTATGCACCCCAGAACTTCCAAAATACAAGTGTAGTACAATTTATTGAAAAACAAAACAGCTCTGTTAGCTGATATTAGCATTTGGCTAGCTAGCTAGCTAACTCTAAATATTAAAAAAGCATGAACTAGAGGTATTTGGGGTGGGTTTTAAGAGAGGCACACCCCCAAATGTTTAACCTAGTTTGGCATAGGCCTAGCACTTCATGTGGTTCGTATCTGGATTGCATCCTGTTAAGGTTTTAGCCTCATGTATTTACACTTGCTAGTCAAATGTGTCTCTGGTTAGTTGGACTGAAATCTGATTGCTGTGTGAGATGGAATATGCAAATATGCTCGTTCAGATATCGCATGCTTCCTGTTCGTCGCCCGCAGTTTGTTTGCATAGTGGTGTCAGAGTATATTATTATTACTATTAAACAACCATGTGTGGCCTCCATGATTATCTTCCTCACAGACACATGCCCAGTGATGTACTGCATGGGGAGGAGTTTGGGTTGTACTGGGAGGGGCTTGGGTTGTACTGGAAGGGGTTTTGGTTGTACTGGAAAGTTTGGATTGTACTGGGAGAGAATTTGGTTGTACTAGAAGGAGTTTTGATTGTACTGGGAGAGAATTTGGTTGTACTAGAAGGAGTTTTGATTGTACTGGGAAAGGTTTTAGTTGTACTGGAAGGAAGTTCGGTTAGAGGGGTTTTCAGATATACTAGAAGGAGTGTTCATTGTATTGGGAAAGGTTTTAGTTGCACTGGGAGGGGTTTTGGTTGTACTGGAAAGTTTGGATTGTACTGGAAGAGAGTTTGGTTGTACTAGAAGGAGTTTTGATTGTATTGGGAAAGGTTTTAGTTGTACTGGGAGGAGATTGAGTTGCACTGAGAGGAGTTTGGGTTGTACTGGGAGGGGTTTTGGTTGTACTGGAAAGTTTGGATTGTACTGGGAGAGAATTTGGTTGTACTAGAAGGAGTTTTGATTGTACTGGGAGAGAATTTGGTTGTACTAGAAGGAGTTTTGATTGTACTGGGAAAGGTTTTAGTTGTACTAGGAGGAGTTTGGTTAGAGGGGATTTCAGATATACTAGAAGGAGTGTTCATTGTATTGGGAAAGGTTTTAGTTGCACTGGGAGGGGTTTTGGTTGTACTGGAAAGTTTGGATTGTACTGGAAGAGAGTTTGGTTGTACTAGAAGGAGTTTTGATTGTATTGGGAAAGGTTTTAGTTGTACTGGAAGGAGATTGAGTTGCACTGAGAGGAGTTTGGGTTGTACTGGGAGGGGTTTTGGTTGTACTAGGATTTAGGTTGTACTTTAGAGGAGTTTGTGTTGAGCAGGGAGCGAATTTGGTTGTACTAGAAGGAGTTTTGATTGTACTGGGAAAGGTTTTAGTTGTACTGGGAGGAGTTTGGTTAAAGGGGATTTCAGATATACTAGAAGGAGTGTTCATTGTATTGGGAAAGGTTTTAGTTGCACTGGGAGGGGTTTTGGTTGTACTGGAAAGTTTGGATTGTACTGGGAGAGAGTTTGGTTGTACTAGAAGGATTTTTGATTGTATTGGAAGAGGTTTTAATTGTACTGGGAGGAGTTTAGGTTGCACTGAAAAGAGCTTGGGTTGTACTCGGAGGAGTTTGGGTTGTACTGTGAGGAGAATTGGTTATACTAGAAGGAGTTCTGATTGGGAAAGGTTTTTGTTGTACTTGGAGGGGTTTTAGTTTTTATTGTATTGGGAAAGGTTTTAGTTGTACTGGTTTGGGTCGTATTGGGAGTAGTTTGATTTGTAGTGGGAGGGGTTTGGGTTGTACAGCTAGAGGTTTTGGTTTTACTGGAAGGAGTTTTGACTGTATTGGGAAAAATGTTAGTTATACAGGGAGAGGTTTTGGTTGTACTGGGAGGAATTTGGGTCGTACTGGTGGGTGTTTGTCTCAAATCCAGCCCAAATCCACCTCCTAAAGTGTTTTGAGTAATCAGAGTTTGGGGTATGCTTACACTTGCATTGTTATATGGCTTTATACAGATACAATCCTGATACTCAAGATGCATGAAGTGGCCACGTGTAAACAGGATCATACGTTCTTCTTACAGGATCACGTGACTGGTTTAAGCACCCATTCAAATACCTGGTACTGCAAGTAACCTCTGGTCAGAAAACTCAGTAAAGGATGGCTCACAAATTGTGCAAGACAACAGCCTGTCGACCTACAAAGTAGGTGGAGCTCAGAAAGTGGCCAGCAAGTGCTTGGTAGGCGTTTCTGAAAGTGAGAGGTGAGTGTATGTGGAGGTAACAGCTAGAGTTCCATTTGAGTGGCAGCAACAACATTCCATGAGTCAACAATAATTGAAAACAGAGAGACAACTATTCAGTTATTTTTACACACTGGAGCTACTTGTTCATACACGCAGTGAATCATTCAAGTACTTCCAATTATGATTCAGTTTGGCACCTCAGGCCTTGTAGGCATATTCCTCCAGCAGTCAAAGGTGAATCTTAAAGGGAACCCCGGCTGTTAACACTTGTAAGCCTTAACATTGTGTATTGACTCTAAATTATTAAGACACGTTGTAAAAAAAATCACAAAAAAAATGCAAATTTATTAGATTTTCTGTAAAATCCGCTGCACGTTGGTCTCCATTGTTGTATCTACTGACGTGATCAGCGGGTAGTGACGTCAAATGGTTGCAGTAACCGGCCGTCACGCTTGAATCACAGCTAGCTAGCTAAACATGCTACTGTTCAGTCTTTACAGTTTGAGCTAGAACTCAACATTTCTGACATCAGCGGTGACATCACACACCACGTTAGTGTAAATGGTGAACAGAGAGGGTGGAGGAGAGAGTGGACACAGTGCTGGAGTTGTTGTGAAGCTGTGTGTTGGTGGTGATGGAGAAGGAGAGTGTCTGTTAAAGGAGCTCCGCTTTCTAGCAGGAAACGTTCACGCTCAGTAAACAGCTCGATACACTGAACGGGAGTTTCTCTGAGCTTCACACTCCTTTATTAGTGAAGTAGTATGTTCACTACTAAGACTGGACTTTCACCTTCAGGATCCACAAACGAGGAGAAGCAGCTGACGCTAACGCTAAACGTTCTCAGGAGAGAGTCCAGCGCATGTTCACGTTCACGGTTCTTCTCGTGGTTCTTCATAATCTGGAGCTTCTGGACTTCCTGTGTGGGGAAACTGTGGCACTGCATTGTGTTTTAGTCTACGCTTAAAACCAACAGCCTCCGTCAAGTCTCTCACCAGTGGTGGTCTACTGAACCACTCAAACTCATCCAGACTGAAGTGAGGAGAGCAGAGCGGGGGTCTTTGGGTAGCTGTGTTGGTCCACACGCTGCTTCACTAACTATTCTCCTTGTTTATGTTTGTGAAAGCTGTTTAGACTAATATCAGTCTTCCCACTGCCTTTCACTGCAACAACATCAACAACACAATGTACATGGTTTTCTTTAAGCTAGATTAGTAACTAACATTCACTCCTTCACACCACAGTCCAGTTTAGACCTGACACCATCTGACCTCATCTACCCAGCAGGCATTGCACGTCAGAAATAACGGCTGGGTCCATATGTTACATATTTAGAATAAAAGTGTTAATTTATGAATAAATCTGATACTTTTGTGATTTTTTATAACGTGTATTAATAATTTAGAGTCATTACACCATATTAAGACTTACAAGTGTTACCAGCCGGGGTTCCATTTAAGGAAACACCAGTTAATCAGTTCAACCTGTTGCCTTCAACATAGTTTCTGTGCAATCTGAAAAGTACACAGAGCAATATATATATATATATATATATATATATATATATATATATAATTTCTATCATTGCCGTTTTTGGTCATATGTCTACATCTGTCCTAATATATCTATCTGTGATTCTTTACTATATATTTGAGTTGTTTATCTATTCACTGTTTACATCCTAAACAAATTTGAGCTCTGTGTTAAATAAAGGGGCTTCAAGAGAGGAGAATATAAATCCAACAGCAGCTAAAGATGAACTAGAATAGCTAGACTTTTAGGAAGTGTCCCAAAACTTTAGACTGCATAGGTTGCAATCGAAATTCTTACACAGTACATACTACCTTTCGTTCACTGGTGTGTGTGTGTAGACTGCATGGTTGGCTGCTTGATTATATACACCTGTGGCATTGAGACTGAATGAAACACCTGTATTCAGTGATTAGGAGGTGGGGCCCAGTACTTTATTTAGCATGGCATCACTTTATTTAGCATGGCACCACTGAATAACGATAGTGTTGCACACTTGTATTGTGGAGTCACTAATAAATGCTGCACAAGCCTCTACTTAAACAGCTGTTAGCGTTACCTTGCTATCTAACACAGCTGGTTGCAAAGAAGTGAACTCAATCTCTATTTTAATGGGCAGTTTCGTGAAACTTGAGTTCAACTGAGTTTCATGTAACTTGTAGGAGTTGCAACTGCAGCCTTAGTTCTTTCTTGCAGAACCTTTTTTCTTTTTAAGAAGCTGTTTGAGGTATCATTGCTAAATGGCATGCTAATTGCTAAGCAAAGTGGAAGCGTCAGTTGGGCCGACTGCACCTGACAAAGGCGAAGCTCCTGTATCTGACAGATCAGCTTTAAACAAGCCTCTTCTTCTTCCTGACCTATCCAGCCCATAAGGCCTTAACCTGTCTATCTCACTGTCTTGCACGTCACCTGTGTCATTTCCCTGTGTTACCCCCCACTCGGCAGCACCCCCGGAGTACTGTTGGCCCCCCTCCCCACCCCTTCCACACTTGGCCAGCGCATTGTGGGTTAGATGAGTCACTCGGTACTGTATGTCAGGTGCGAAGGAGGCTGTTTGAAATTCATGTTTAGTAGATTGTCAGACAAGAAGAGAGTGTTTTACGGGAGTGGGAGGGAGGCAGGGGCTGAGGCTGAGGCTGAAGCTTCATTAGCATATCAAAGAGCCAGCCGCCGCGGCCTAATGGTAATTACACTGGCCAACAATTGACGCTCACTGGTTGGATCATAACAACAAAAAATGTGTGTGTGTGTGTGTGTATATGTGTGTGTGTGATGGTGGTGGTGGTTGGGCGGGGGGGGTGTCTATCTATGTGTGTGCGGTTGGAATTGGCCAGGGCTTTCAGGTTATGTTAATACAGCTCATCTTTTTAATTAGCCGCGCCGGCTTTGTTTACTTCGGATGTGCCTTATTTTAAAGTGTGCCTGGAAGAAGAGCGGCTTCTGGAATAGTTCAGCTCGCGCTCGCGATTGTGTGGTTGGTAATGAGCTCCGTTGTGGATGGACCTTTGATGGTCCTCCTGACTCCGCCCACTTCTGTCCACAGCCCCCGCCGCCCCAACTGATTTGCTCTCTGGAGAAGGTGTACAGGGAGTACGCATATCCAGCGTCCGGCCCACAGAGCGAAACCTGGCCGGCGGCGCGGAGGAGCCGCCCCACATGTGAATGAGGCTATTTTAGTATCTGAGGGAGGGCGAGAGAGTGTCTGATTGTGTTTGTAATGACGGAGAGAGGTAGAGAGTGATAGACTTGTGATGGGCCTATTTGAGGCGCTCTTCAGAGAGGTGAGCAGGAGGGGAAATTATGAAGGAGGCTGATGCTCCGAGGGAGCTATTCACTCCTGCCTGATGTGTGTTTGTGCACTCGTGTGTGCGCGCGTGTGTATGGAGAGACTCTTTGAGAGCGTTCAAACTGTGCTTATCATATAAATCACTCCTGTATTACCCTAGACAAAAAGAGTGAGTTTTACACAGATGGCCAGTTGCAGTGATTGTGCAGTCGCCCGCCGCAGCGCCGTCTCAGGTGCCTATCTTTCAGCCGCGCGTCTGTTCAGGAGTTGTAGCTGTTTTGTCTTCGTCAGACGTGTCCATTTGCTGGGGGTGGGGAGGTCAAGAGCGAGGGGAGTCACGTGGACAGCTGAAGAATGCATAGAGGCTGTGAAACGGGACCCGGAAAGGCCGGAATCCTGAGCGGTTTAGTGATTTTCCTGCTCAGATACTCTTTTCCAGTTAGTCAGTTAATTGCCAGGTTTTATTAGGATGCCAGAGCAGAGGAATCCTGTGAACTGTGCTGGACTCAGGTCCTCTGTGTCCCATACCTGCAGTGAAATGAGTGGATTTGCCCAGCATAACAAGGATCATATGGGCCCCGGTGCGAACATAGCGCTTCAGCAAGTGCTGTTTCATTGAACACAGCAGCAGTTAGAAACCACCACCCAGTGCTCCATGATAGCCAGGATAGGAGGCCTCATGGCCTGCTGCTATTCAGATATATATGCTACTGCCATCTTCTGTCTTTGCTGCCCTTGGCTGGGTTGTGTATTCCCTGTCCTGTCCATTTGTGGTAGGGCCGTTCCTCACCAGTCTGCTGGCGGGGTAGGATGGGATCCCACTTCTGACACCAATGTGACTTCGGTGTAGAAGTAGATGGGGGCGTCAGTGAATGCTCTTTTATTGAACACAGCAGTTGTGTAGAAACCACCACACAGCATGCCCTGAACAGACCTGCTCATGGCGTGCCCTCATGGCCCTCTGCTATTTGAGGTATACTTGCTACTGCCATCCTCCAGTCTCCAGCTGCAGAACCTCGATTCTGTCTTTGCTGAGCTCCTATTTCCTCGCTGCCCTCAGTTGGGCTGTGTATTTTCTGTCACCTCCCCTTGTGGTAGGGCCGTTCCTCACCAGTCTGCTGGGGTGTAGCATGGGATCCCACTTCTGACACCACTGTGCCTTCGGTATAGAAGTAGATGGGGGAGCATAGCCCAGCAGCCGTGTAGAAACCACCACCCAGCGTGCCCTGAACAGTCAGGATAGAAGGCAGCAACTCGACAACGCAACAACGGGACAGGAAGTCGTTCATTTTCAATCAAAGTTGGTGATTTCCGGTGACAGGCGGCAGCACAAATGTGGGAGTCGTGAAGTGGGCGGATCCGGCAACGTGAAAATTTTGAGCAAAGTTGAACTTTATGCAAATTAGAAGTGAATCAATGTGGCGAATACCAATAGGAATAGAGCATTGAGCAGTGTGACTCCAAATTCACTTGGAAAAAATTCTGGTTCCATTGACTTACATTGAAAGTAAAGAAAGTTTTTGGCCTCTCCTGTAAAGTCACTGTTTTTGGAGATTAATTTTCTGTTTTTGTTGATGTTGAAAAATGAATAGTTTGTACTTTTGGAACTTTGGGATTAGAAATGTAGAGCGATGCTGTTAGAAAGTTCAGGGTAGCACTGGAGATATAACTTTGCCAAAACATTTTCTTCTTTTCGTGCTTAGATTATTAGGAGAGAAAGAGACAGACAGAGAGAGAGAGAGAGAGAGAGAGAGAGAGAAAGAGAGAGAGTGTCAGCAGGTCATAAGGCCCCGTTCGAAAGCCCTCATTAATAAACACAGTGAGTGTGTGAACAGCCATGCTGCTATCGCGCTGTATAACAACACTATGACAAGGGAACTCATTCAGGAACGTCCACGCAACGTCTGTGCGATGTCTGCCCCATGTGACCCGCCGCCACTACAAAAAGAGAGGCGCGCAGGCCATCAGGGTTGAAGGAGAAACCATTACAGAGTTATAGAGAGAGTTTCAGTGGAGGTGTGAAGACTGTGCTCTATTCTAACCTCTTCTAACCTCCTCAGTCGTACTGCACACAACCATGTCTGCACACACACCTATATTAGACTGGAGACAACTCTCTCTCTCTCTCTCTCTCTCTCTCTCTCTCTCTATCTCTATCTCTCTTTATTACTATCTATCTCTATCTCTATCTTCTCTGTCTCCCTATCTCTATCACTATCTTCTCTCTCTCTCTCTCTATCTCTATCTCTCTCTATCTCTTTATCACTATCTATCTCTATCTCTATCTTCTCTGTCTCCCTATCTCTATCACTATCCTCTCTCTCTCTCTCTCTCTCTCTCTCTCTCTCTCTATCTCTATCTCTCTCTATCTCTTTATCACTATCTATCTCTATCTCTATCTTCTCTGTCTCCCTATATGTCACTGTCTTCTCTCTCTCTCTCTCTCTCTCTCCCTCTCTCTCTCTCTCTCTCTCTCTCTTTATCACTATCTATCTCTATCTTCTCTCTCTCTCTCTCTATCTCTATCTCTCTCTATCTCTTTATCACTATCTATCTCTATCTCTATCTTCTCTGTCTCCCTATATGTCACTGTCTTCTCTCTCTCTCTCTCTCTCTCCCTCTCTCTCTCTCTCTTTATCACTATCTATCTCTGTCTTCTCTGTCTCCCTATATGTCACTGTCTTCTCTCTCTCTCTCTCTCTCTCTCTCTCTCTCTCTCTCTCTCTATCTCTTTATCACTATCTATCTCTATCTCTATCTTCTCTGTCTTCTCTCTCTCTCTCTCATTTCTCTTTATATCTGTCTATCTCTCTTTACCACTATCTATCTCTATCTTCTCTGTCTCTCTATCTCTATCTTCTCTGTCTCTCTATATCTATCACTGTCTTCTCTCTTTTCTTTATATCTGTCTATCTCTCTTAATCGCTATCTATCTCTATCTCTATTTCTATCTTCTCTGTCTTTTCTCTTTATCTCAATCTATCTCTATCTTCTCTTACTTTCTGTCTCTCATTCTCTCCCTCTTTCTCCTCTCTCTCTCTCTCTCTTTTCTCTTTATATCTGTCTATCTCTCTTTATCACTATCTATCTCTATTTCTATCTCCCTCTCTGTCTTTTCTCTTTGTATCTATCTATCTCTATCTGTCCTCTCTTTATATCTCTGTCTCTCATTCCCTCCCTTTCTTTCTTTCTCCTCTCTCTCTATCTTTTGCGTTCTCTATCTCTTTCTTTTTATCTTTATCTCTATATTCTCTCTTTCTCTTCTCTTTATATCTGTCTATCTCTCTTTACCACTATCTATCTCTATCTTCTCTGTCACTCTATCTCTATCTTCTCTGTCTCTCTATATATATCACTGTCTTCTCTCTTTTCTTTATATCTGTCTATCTCTCTTTATCGCTATCTATCTCTAGCTCTATCTTCTCTGTCTCCCTATCTCTATCACTGTCTTCTCTCTTCTCTTTATATCTGTCTATCTCTCTTTACCACTATCTATCTCTATCTTCTCTGTCTCTCTCTCTGTCTCTCTCTTACTCTCTATTTCTCTGTCTTTATTTTTTTCTTTTGTTTTTGTCTCTCTCACTCATTTTTACTCTTGTTGTCTCTCTCCTTTGTCTCACTCACTTTCTCTTAGTTTCTCTCTCTCACTCAATCTCTCTCTTCTCTCTGTCTGTCTTCTCTTTCTCTCTCTCTCACTCACTTTCTGACACTTTCTGTCTCCTCCGTCCCACTCACTTTCTCTCTTACTCTTCTTCTTCTCTCTCTTCTCCTGCTCTCTTTCTCTTTCATTTTCCTCTTCCCTCTCTCTTTTGTCTCTTGCTCTCCTCTCTCTCTTCCTCACTTTCTCTCTCTCTTTCACCTTTCTCTATTTCCCTCATCTATATCAATTCCTATCTCTCTCGCTCATCCTCTTCCTTCCTCTGTTTCTTTCTTTCCCTCTCCTTCTCCCTTTTTTTACTTTCCCTCTCTGCCTCTCTCTCCCTCTGCGAGTGCATCATCCTCTCACACTTCTCCGTGCCCTTGAGAGGAAGTGCCCCGCCGCCTGTAAGTGAGAGCAAATGTCCTGCTATGAGAGAGAGAGAGAGAGTGAAAGAAGAGAGAATGAAGGGGAGAGAGGGAAGGAGAGTGGGAGAGAGCGGCAGATGGAGAGACAGGGAGCTGATGTCTTTTTCAACATCTCCACACTCGTCTCCTAATTGTCTTAATGCCGAACTTCACTTTCTGGAGCGAACCGGAGAGCAGAGGCCGCTTCCCGGCAAACTCGGCCGGAGCTGGATGTTTTTCCACGCGGCGTCGGAATGTTCCGTCCGATAGCTTATCACCTGGCGCTCAGGTGTTAACGAGACTCATCATAAAGAGTTCAGGCCACTGTTGGACTCAGATAAGACTCATATGTGTTTAAACGCATATTTAATTGGCAGGCTTCACACCGCCGGTGAGTAGCCGGCCAAGAGAGCTATCCCTGTTGTGGTCCACTGCATTCAGCAGCCGTGAAGTTAAGAGAGAGCAGGAGATTTCTTGTGTTCTTCTTAGACGAGACCACTAGGGACAGTGCTGGTATTTGGAAACATATAAATTTTTTTAAGCCACAATCACTGTGGAAATTATTTAATCTACAAACACCCTCAGGAGGAAACCTCAGTTTCAAAAACACTGGGACAGTATGTGAAACGCAGATAAACACAGTAAAAACTAAACTAAACTAAAAACACTGGGACAGTATGTGAAACGCAGATAAACACAGTAAAAACTAAACTAAACTAAAAACACTGGGACAGTATGTGAAACGCAGATAAACACAGTAAAAACTAAACTAAACTAAAAACACTGGGACAGTATGTGAAACGCAGATAAACACAGTAAATTGTAAACCAACTTTGACCAGTTTCAAACTTAAAACAGTGGAAAGTCAAAGTACATAGTAGGTGTGTGTCAAAACCTAGTGAGTGTCTAAGTAGGCTGTCTAGGTAGCAGCTGTGTAAGTAGCAGCGTTCTCTCCTCATCTCTCCTCATAAAACAGATTACTGAGACGCTCTAGTTAGAGAGAGACTGCGTCACGGCTTGTTCCCGCCCACTGCAGCACGCCACCGGTGGTTGAGCCAGTTGCTAAGCTACCTGCCGGAATCCAAAACTAAAATCTCGAGTATAAAACTGTGAAATGGTGAAGGACTCGTTACAGAGTTGATAATAAAATACTGTTTTGTGTGATTATATGACCAGAAACACATTAAAACTCCAGAGAGAATCAAAATAACTCATTTTAAACCACATTAACATTTTAACATTTTAAAACCATTTCACTGCTCCTAGATTAGCCTGCGTTGCATCATGGGATTGTCTTAGCGGCTGAAGAAGTTTAATGCTTCTTTAGATAAAAAAATAAGGTTCCTCAGTAGACAGCATGTTTAAGGTATGTAAGTATTGGGACAGTCTACATGTCGGGAGCGCATACTATGATGTAAAATGCTGCCTATGTAGGAGATCAGTAGGTTTTGAGACACACCTGAAGAGTCATCCACTAATGTAACTTCATTTAGTAAACATGTGGTTGAAAAACATCTGTTGCCCGCAACAAAGTCCAAAAAGGTTGGGACCAGGCGAATTCAGCATTTCTTAATATGTCTTAAACAGGTGATGGAGCATAAAGGGAACATTTACGAGCAATGATAGGTCTAATCTCCCTCAGTGGACAATAGAAATGCATAAAAAGAAAATTTAGTAGCTTAAAAACAATGTTTCTCAATGATTACAAAGCAGGAAAGACAGACTGATTGGTTAATAAATTAGAAACACAGGCTGTGATTCATCAATAAGTCAGGAACACAGCTACTGATTGGTCCACAGGTCAAGAACACATCATCTGTTTGGTGTATAAGTGAGGAACACAGTTTCTGATTGGTCTACAAATTGGGAACGCAGGCTCTGATCATTCTACAGGTCAGGAACACAGCCTCTCATTGGTAGACTAGTCAAGAATACATAATCTGATTGGTAGACAAGTCAGGGAGAGAGCCTCTTATTGGTCTATAAGTGAGGAACACAGTTTCTGATTGGTCTACAAATCAGGAACACAGCCTCTGATCATTCTACAGGTCAGGAACACAGCCTCTCATTGGTAGATAAGTTAAGAATACATAATCTGATTGGTAGACTAGTCAGGGTGAGAGCCTCTCATTGGTCTATAAGTGAGGAACACAGTTTCTGATTGATCAACAGGTCAAGAACACATCAACTGTCTGGTCAATAAATTAAGAACACAGACTTTGACTGGTTGACATGTCAAAAACACAGGCGATGATTGGTCTACTCTGATTGGTCAACATGCCAGGAACACAGCCTCTTATTGGTAGACAAGTGGGTAACATAGTCTCTGAATGGTCAACAAGTTAGGAACACATCATCTGTTTGGTCTACAAATCGGGAACACAACCTCTGATCATTCTACAGGTCAGGAACATAGCCTCTCATTGGGAGACAAGTCAAGAATACATAATCTGATTGGTAGACAAGTCAGGGTGACGGCCTCTTATTGGTCTATAAGTGAGGAACACAGTTTCTGATTGGTCTACAAATCAGGAACACAGCCTCTGATCATTCTACAGGTCAGGAACACAGCCTCTCATTGGTAGACTAGTCAAGAATACATAATCTGATTGGTAGACAAGTCAGGGTGAGAGCCTCTCATTGGTCTATAAGTGAGGAACACAGTTTCTGATTGATCAACAGGTCAAGAACACATCAACTGTTTGGTCAATAAATTAAGAACACAGACTTTGACTGGTTGACATGTCAAAAACACAGGCGATGATTGGTCTACAAGTTTAATAAAATCCTTTGATTGGTCAACATGCCAGGAACACAGCCTCTTATTGGTAGACAAGTGGGTAACACAGTCTCTGATTGGTCAACAAGTTAGAAACACATCGTCTGTTTGGTCTACAAATCAGGAACACAGTCTCTGATCATTCTACAGGTCAGGAACACAGCCTCTCATTGGTAGACAAGTCAAGGTCAGAGCCTCTCACTGGCCTATAAATGAGGAACACAGCCTCTGAATGGTCAACAAGTCTAGGATCACGACCTCTGATTGGTTAACAAGTCAGAAACATAGCTTTTGATTATTCTACAAGTTAGGAACACAGCCTCTCATTGGTAGACAAGTGGGGAACACTTGTCTACATTCAGTTTGTAATTGGTTGATAAGTCAGGAAAACAGCCTCTGTGTGGTCTACAAGTCAGAAACACAGCCTTTGATTGGTCTGTAAGTCAGAATCACAGCCTCTCATTGGTCTACAAGTCAGGAATGCAGCCTCTAATTGATCTACAAGTCTGGTACCCAACCTCTGTTTGTTCAACAAGTCAGGAAAATAGCCTCTTACTTTTCAACAGACTCAACCCAAGGCGACAGCCTAGCAGGCAACAAAAATAGCTCTTTTTTAACAATAAGAACTGATAAAGTAACCACAGAAGACATTTTGGATTTGTCACTATGGGTTTATTTTACAAAAATTCCAAAAAGACTGGATTACGAAGCTTCTGAGAGGAATATGAACACACTGGAGAACACGTTGGAACAGCGCAACACTAACCTTCAAGGAAAAAATCAAAGTAAGTTCTATTATGGCAGTAGCTTAGAGCACAATCGTACAGTTATGAAGTTTTAACAGTGCTAACCAGCAGTTGTGGTACCTGTGTGCTGAAGATTTGCTGTACTACATGACTCTCACAGTCCAGTTGTTCCATGCTGTTTTATTAAATCATTTTATTTAGTATTTATTTCATGAGATCTGTGGCAATCTTAGCTCAGGGTGTTAAACCTGGATCGTCTTGCTGTAAGGTGACTAAGGTGACCACAGTTCTAACCACTACACCACAGTGCTAACCACTACACCACAGTGCTAACCACTACACCACCATACTAACCCCGACACCCCCTTACTAACCACTACACCACCATACTAACCACTACACCACCGTACTAACCACTACACCACCATACTAACCACTACACCACCGTACTAACCACTACACCACCGTACTAACCACTACACCACCATACTGACCACTACACCACCATACTAAACACTACACCACCATACTGACCACTACACCACCATACTAACCACTACACCACCATACTGACCACTACACCACCATACTAACCACTACACCACCGTACTAACCACTACACCACCGTACTAACCACTACACCACCGTACTAACCACTACACCACCGTACTAACCACTACACCACCATACTGACCACTACACCACCGTACTAACCACTACACCACCGTACTAACCACTACACCACCGTACTAACCACTACACCACCATACTGACCACTACACCACCGTACTAACCACTACACCACCGTACTAACCACTACACCACCATACTAACCACTACACCCCCATACTAACCACTACACCACCATACTAACCACTACACCACCATACTAACCACTACACCACCATACTGACCACTACACCACCGTACTAACCAC
>CM038702.1:5088312-5108312 GCA_021613375.1 Megaleporinus macrocephalus
CTACACCAAACAGATGATTTACCAACAAGCACATACAATAAAATGCATCATAAATGACACATGTGTGTCATCAAATTACAACACACACTTTAAACGTTTCACAATTACAGTTTTTGAAGTCATTTTATAAAAAAGTCACTTATATTAATAGCCATTCCAATAAATTACTGTATACATGAGGACATGTATCTACTGAGAGTGTCATACTCCTTTAAAAACATGGACATTAATTTAGTTTATTTAAAATATATATTTTTTACGAAATTAAATGATATAAATCATTTAAATACATGTGAAATAATTATAATAATTATAAAAATGAAAAATAATTATAAAAGTGCTAGAAAAGGATGGTTGTACAGCTTAAGCAGTACAAGGAATGAGGGATGAATAAACGACAAGTGGAGGAGTGCGTGTCAGTGTGTTCGGGGACCTGCCCTGAGTGAGTACAGGCAGTATGTTAAATCAGACCTTGCTGTTTGGCTGCATTTGAAAATGAATGGGACTCTATGAGGAAAAAGAGGGATGGAGAAAAAAGACAAACAGACGAGTGCAGGTCAAACCAACACTACAGTCGCGGTCGGGGGTCTACTCTGAGTCAGCATATGTGAAACGGTGTCTGTGGATTGAGCAGAAGTTCAGTAGATTGGCGTGCACTTTTCCATCCTATTCATTCTCTATGGGAGAAAATTCCAGAAAAAGATCTGTTGTTTTCCGGAATCCGTGCATCCGAGCTGCGGGGCATACTATTAACGTTTAGGATGTTTTCACTTTCACAAGCTGTGATGTCATTGTGATATTGATTGCTTCGGTGAAGACAGACGTCTTTATTGTTGACGTCAAGATCTGCCACCACACCACCAACACCACCATCTCTACCCTCTCCCCACTAAAACGAGCCTCGCAGACTTCCACTGAGATGGGGTCCATGCCATTGTGGAAGCGTTGGGGAAGGGGGTGGGCACTATAAACTCTGCCAGCTGAGCTCTGTTGCACAATGCCATAATGGATCCAACTCCTCGACCAACGCTGGCCAAGGACTCCGGCCTTTCACAGCAGCGCAGCTGTGCAGTTTAGGAGACGGAGACGGGCTCCGTCTTCATCCGCGCACAATGAAAGACCTTGAGCGGCTCACTGATATCGATACATGCACATGCTTTCGCCCCAGGTTTTCTCTTTCTCATGGCTATCTGGTCCGGCTCATAGGTGTACCATAACATTTACCTATTCAGAGATAGAGAGAGAGTGATATGGTTGAAATGAATACATCAGCAGGACAATGCAAGTATGTATGCTTTCAAGATTCAAGATTCAAGAGTTTTATTGTCATATGTACAGCAGAACAGACAGTTACACTGTACAATGAAATTCTTACTTTGCTGCTCCTCCATTCACCAATAGATAAGATAACAAATAAAAGAAATAAAAAATATATATACAAAATATACAAAGTATAACAATATAAGTTGAAGTAGATAAAAATATTTTTATAGTTAAAGAATAAAAAATAAAAGTTATGTGTGCTTTTATGTGCAAGTATGAAGAGCAGCAGCCATAAAGTGCAAGTTGCAAGTAACGAATGTAAACAATAATGTTTGTGTGAGTAGTGAATGTAAACAGTATTCTGACAGTACAGTGAGTGTAAGGTGCAGTTTAAATCAGACCAGTTAAAACCAGTTCAGAAAGGAGAGGTTGGAGAGGTAGTGCGTGAGGTGTTCACAAGCCTGATGGCCTGTGAGTAGAAACTGTTTGTCAGTCTTGTGGTCCTGGACTTCACACTCCTGTAACGTCTGCCTGAAGGTAAATGTGTGAAGAGTGTGTGCTGGGGGTGTGTACTGTCCCTGATTATGTTGTGGGCCCTCCTGGTGACCCTGGTGTGGTAGATGTTCTGTAGTGAGGGGAAGGCTGCTCCTGAGATGGACTGTGCAGTTTTGATCACACGCTGGAGAGCCTTTCTGTCCTGAGCAGTAGAGTTTCCATACCAGACGATGATGGAGCTGGTAAGAACACTCTCAATCATACTCCTGTAGAAGGTGCTGAGAGTTTTGGTTGGCATACCAAATTTTCTCAGCCTTCTCAGAAAGTACAGTCGCTGCTGGGACTTCCTGATGATGATCTGAGTGTTGTGGGACCAGCTGAGATCCTCACTGATGTGAATGCCAAGGAACTTAAAGGTTTTCACCCTCTCTACCTCAGTCTCCTCTATGTACAGGGGTGTGTGTAGCTCTCGCTTCCTCCTTGGATCAACACTCATTTCCTTGGTCTTGTCTGCATTCAAGGAAAGATTGTTGTCATGACACCAGGCCACCAGCTCAGCCACCTCCTTCCTGTACGCTGTCTCTTCCCCACCAGTGATCAGTCCAATGACTGTAGTATCATCAGCAAATTTGATGATGCTGGTGTTGTTCTGGGAGGCCACGCAGTCGTATGTGAAGAGCGTGTACAGAAGGGGGCTCAGCACACAGCCTTGAGGGACCCCTGTGCTCACTGTTCTTGTGCTGGATGTGCAGCTGCCGACTCTGACTGACTGGGGTCTGTCTGTTAGAAAGTTCAGCACCCAATTGCAGAGGGCTGGTGTCAGTCCGAGGGTGAGGAGCTTTTCTGAGAGTCTGTGTGGGATGACCGTGTTGAATGCTGAACTGTAGTCAATAAAGAGCATTCTGACATATGTGTCCTTGCCCTCCAGGTGTGTGAGGGCTTTGTGAAGAGTAGCGTTGATTGCGTCGTCTGTAGACCGGTTCCGGCGGTATGCGAACTGTAAAGGATCTATTGTGTTGGGAATGGTCTTCCGGATGTGAGTCATGACTATCCTCTCGAAGCACTTCATCACGATTGAAGTGAGTGCAACAGGGCGATAGTCATTTAGGCATCTCACATTACTTTTCTTTGGGAGGGGCACGATGGTGGTGGTCTTAAAACAGGATGGCACAAAAGCTTGCGTGAGTGACAGATTGAATATGTCTACAAACACATCAGCCAGTTCTGATGAGCAAACCCTGAGCGCACGCCCGGGGATGTTGTCTGGGCCTGCTGCTCTGCGTGGGTTGATTCTCATCAGGTTCCTGCGCACATCCACTGTTGTTACAATGAGTGATGGGTTCTGTGTGCTCTCCTTGGCCGCAATGTCCTTCAGTTGGTCAAGGTTGAAGACATCGAAGCGAGCATAGAACTCATTCAGCTCATCAGGCAATGCAGAATGGCTGGTTGTGAGTGCCGTGCTTGTTTGTTGATGGTTGGTGATACGGTGCAGTCCTTGCCACATGCGCCGGGAGTCTGCTGTGGTGTAGTAGCCCTCCAGCTTCAGCCTGTACTGTCTCTTAGCTTCTCTGATAGATCTACGCAGGTCGTATCTAGACCTTTTGTAGTCATCAGCGTTGCCAGAGAGAAATGCAGTCTGGCGAGCACGTAGCATGGACCGAACTTCACCATTTATCCATGGTTTTTGGTTGGGGTACTTTATGCAGCGCTTTGAAGGGACAATGGTTTCAATGCAGCTGCTGATGTAACCAGTTACCCCAGAAGCATAGTCCTCTAGATCAACAGAACCATCCTCTCTCACAGCAGCAGTTCTAAACACATCCCAGTTTGTACTGTCAAAGCAGTCCTGAAGCACTGAATCAGTTTCTTCATTCCACACTTTAACAGTTTTACTCACTGGAAGTGACCGCTTGAGGAGTTGTCTGTATGCTGGGTAGAGGAAGACGGAGATGTGATCGGACTGTCCGAAGTGTGGCCGAGGCACAGCTCTGTAGGCCCCCCTCACGTTGCTGTAGACTTGGTCAAGTAAGTTGTTCTCCCTCGTCGGGAAGCTCACGTGCTGATGGTACTTGGGGAGGACAGTCCTCAGGTTGCAATGATTAAAGTCGCCGGCAACAATAAACACGGCGTCCGGGTGCGCGGTCTCTTGTTTACTGATGACGTCATGCAGCAGCCCCAGCGCCGCAGCGGAGTTCGCGCGAGGCGGAATGTAAACAGCCAGAATAAACACACCGCTAAACTCTCTCGGCAGATAGTGGGGTCTGCACTTCACCATCAGCAGTTCTAAGTCCGCTAGACAAAGTTTTTCAACTGTCTTTACGTCTGAACACCACGCGTTGTTTACGTAAACACAGACACCGCCGCCTTTGTTCTTCCCCGACGCTGCCGTGCGGTCGCCACGGTGAACGGAGTGAGTGTCTAGCTGGATCGCTGATTCTGGCGTGTTGCCAGAAAGCCAGGTTTCTGTGAAGACCAGAGCACAACACTCTCTGATCTCACGCTGAGCTGTTATTCTGGTTCTCAGCTCATCCAGCTTGTTTTCGAGGGAGCGAACATTAGCTAGCAACAGGCTAGGTAGCGGTGGCCGCGTAGCTCTCGCCTTTAGCCTAGCATGTAGCCCACCTCTCTTACCCCGCTTCCGTCTTGGCCGCTCTGTTTGTCGGCTGCGCCGCTCACCCGAGGCCGGTGCTGCTGGGCCTTGCGCGGAGCTGGTGAAGTGCGAGTGCGAGCGTAGCAGAAAGCTGAAGTCAGAAAGGCTAAAGGTAAGTTCATGTCGAACTTTACCAATCTCCAGGAGAGCCTCTCTACTGTAGCTAAATGTTCCGGATGTATACTGTACATTTAAAATAAATACTAAAGACAAAATAAATAATAAATAACGTTGGCTTCCGGAGGAACACACAAAGACGTCTGCCACGGTGGGCGCCATCTTGAGAGCTGTCGCCATCTTCAGAGATATATACATTATTATGTTATTGTACCTGCAAGCAACATCTTTTTAAAAGCATGACCAGTTAGCTGAGAGCAGTCCAGGAGGAATTACTGCTGGTAGGCGACCCAAGGCTGACAATTGTGTCACCTACAGTTCGGCCTATTTAGAATGCAACCCCTTATGAATTTGTGGTTGTGTGCTATACTATATTTGGGCTTGTAACTGTGATCATCATCATCATCATCATACATAGTAATCGTGTATTAAAATGTGAAGAAGTATACGTTGAGGATATGTGTTAAATATCACTTAAAGTGTTATGTTTCCTACATCTTGCTCTGCACTGATGCTACATTGGTGTCAGAAGTGGGATAGTAACTAACAAAGACAGTGGAAGACACGGCGTATTAATAATTGTTTATTAAAATGTTTAGATGTATGCGTAGTGGATGTGTTAACCTATGAACACATAGAACATCACTTAGAATATCAGCCTAATCCAAAAGGATTACTATATTAAAGGAACGTGATCTAATTACTTTTGGATTTGCTCATCTGTTTAAAGTCAAGTAATTAAATGAGGAAAAGAGGTGTGGTGCTTTATTGCACTGGATTGTGGGTAGTTGGAGTGAGTTTGCTGTCTATCGTCAAGTCAAGAGTCATGTGGTTAGAAGTGATCTGCCTGCTTCACAGACAGCCAGTCCTCCCCTGTTTCTGTGTTCAGTAAGAGAGCATTCGTCTTAAGCGATATATATATTACTCTGCACGGTCACTACATTGGTGTCAGAAGTGGGGTAGCACCCGACAAAGCTGGTTTAAGTGGTGGTGTGATGAGGCTCGTCAGTGGAGTCTGGTTGGAGGATGGTGGAAGAGTTACTTGGGTGGCTATCCTGAATATATGAATAAATACATCAGCAGGACAATGCAAGTATGTATGCTTTCAGAGATATATACATTATTATGTTATTGTACCTGCGAGCAACATCTTTTTAAAAGTATGACCAGTTAGCTGAGAGCAGTGTAGGAGGAATTACTGCTGGTAGGCGACCCAAGGCTGACACTGGAGTCACCTACAGTTTGGCCTCTTTAGAATGCAAGTCCTTATGAATTTGTGGTTGTGTACTATACTATATTTGGGCTTGTAACTGTGATCATCATCATCATCATACATAGTAATTGTGTATTAGTGTATGTAGAAGATATGTGTTAAACATCACTTAAAGCACTGCATGATTCCTACATCTTGCTCTGCACTGATGTTACACTGGTGTCAGAAGTGGGATAGTAACTAACAAAGACAGTGGAAGACACAGCGTATTAATTGTTTATTAAAATGTTTAGATGTATGCGTAGTGGATGTGTTAACCTATGAACACATAAAACATCACTTAGAATATCAGCCTAATCCAAAAGGATTACTATATTAAAGGAACGTGATCTGATTACTTTCTGTTACTTTTCGATTGCTCGACTTTTTAGAGTCAAACAATTAAATGAGAAAAAGAGGTGTGGTGCTTTATTGCACTGGATTGTGGGTAGTTGGAGTAAGTTTTCTGTCTATCGTCAAGAGTCGTGTGGTTAGAAGTGACCTGCCTGTTTCAAAGACTGCCGCTTCTCTCTGTTTCTGTGTTCAGTAATAGAGCATTCACCCTAAGCGATATATGTTTCCTGCATTGCTCTGCACAGATGCTACATTGGTGTCAGAAGTGGGGTTGCACCCGACAAAGCTGGTTTAAGTGGCGGTGTAATGAGGCTCGTCAGTGTCTGGCTAGAGGATGGCGAAAGGGCTGGTCACTGGGGTGGCTATCCTAGCGAGGGAAGCTATGACACATCCTGAGGCTACGTCACATTTTCACACTAGAGTTCTTTTTCTAAGGGAAGTCCAGAGAGCCATTCTCTGCTCCTTCTGAAATCAATGGTCTGGGGGTTCTCTTCCATAGGTAGGCTCATCTTATAACACCGACTTATTACGTTCTTTCAAGTTTCTACCTTCTTGCAAACCCAGATGCGTAAGAGTGACGTACGGAATAGCGCAGTCAATCAAACAGTTCAGATGGAATTCTCGTATGTTAAAGAAAAGCCGCAATAATGAGCCCAGAGCAGACGCTGGGTGTGGACTCAGGTGCGAAGACACCCTTAACGTGTAAAGATAAGTTGGCCTGAAGTGCGATATCCAAATCAGCCTGACCACAGAATCCCACAAGATCCGGCACTGACCGCTGGTCAGCACAGTAGACTGAAATTCCCAGCGCTGTCGGTTCTATGTCTGTTTAGCGCTCGGGCCTGGTTCTGACGAAGCAGCCGTACGACTATCGCGAACACAAAAAGCAGATTTCCAGAAAAGTCGCGGCGCTAAATATGACGTGCTACGAAGTGTAGCCGCGGACCGAACGTCGGTTCGAACATTAATTCACATTACAAAAGGAAAAGAAGGAGGGGGGGGGGGCTTCTTGTGGGTTGGTGGAGAGGTGGTGGTGGTGGTGGTGGGGGGCGGTTGTAATTGTACATTTCCATGAGCGGGGATGCTCGAGTGAGTGAGTGAGAGAGAGAAGTTGGTAAATAATTGATTTGCATGGCCCTGGGCAGCTCTCATTGTCACTGGGTAGCAAGTACAAGGACATCAGGCCCGCGCTCTTATTGGTTGTGAGTATTACAGAGGGAGGACGAGGAGAAAAGAAGAATAATATGCTCTTTGATCCTCACTTCTCATCCTTCGTCGAGAGCATCCAATCCAGTGACCGCACTGCTTATGTGTGTGCATGGATGAAAAAAAAACAAAAAAACGCTGCTAATGCATCCCAGGTGAAGTCAAAGCGCTTAGATATTAATTAAAGCTTTTCAGTGTTGCTCTCTCTCTCTCTCTCCCTCTCTCTCTCTCTCTCTCTCTCTGTGGTAAATAGCTAACTCCTTTGTCACCGTGAGTTGTGCTTCTGCGAGCTGTCATTGTGCTCATTGTTGCGGGGGAACAGAAGAGGTCTGGGCCGCGAGCGAGAGAGTGAGAGAGAGAGAGAGAATGAGAGAGAGAAAGAGAGAGCGGACAAGGTCCGGGCTAATGACAGGAAGTCTTTAAAGTCTGCAGTGCATTTCATGTGCGCTCGGCAGGGAGCCCGCTGGCCAACGCCCGCGTTTGATCCTCGCCCAGCCAGGAGCACGCCGCCGCTGCTACTTAATTAACAGATCTCTTATTACACACACACATATGCTCTCTCTCCCTCTCTCTCTCTCTCTCTCTCTCTCGTATACAGTGGGGAGAGAGAGGGAGACACATGAGAATACATCCTACCATCCCAGCCCGAGTGGGCCCGACTCTGGTCAGCAGCGCTGGGTTTCTCTGCTGTTTCTCAGTGTGGAGCCCTCAGGCTCAGCTTGGTCTTCAGAGAAGGTCTAATCACTTTTAGTTCTGGCCCTTAGCCAGCCAGCAGCATGAAGAACAGCGGCTCAGGGTGCGCTCGGCCAATGGAGTGGTCGTTCTCAGAATTAGCCCTTCGCTTTAAAACCACTGGCTGAAGTTTCTCAGAGAGAGAAACAAAGGAGACGTTTGCTGAAGGGAGAGATCCACTGATTTACCAGAATCTCTGAATAATTCAGTGGTCGAGATGTAAACAGAGTCATTCAGAGTGGGGTTCGGTGTGAAATGGTTCAGATGTTCTTCACAGCGGTGGTGGTGGGAACCAGGGGTCACCGCGTCTACATCACGCACACTAACAAAAGCTCCAGTGAACCTTCTGAGCATGTCTTTGGAACGCTGGTGAGGGTAAAATAGAAAATAATAATAAACCTGAACTCTTTGAAGAATATGTTGGCTCACAGTGTCCTGCTTGTATTCCCCCAGTCAGTAATTATTCATTCATTCACTCATTTTCTAAGCCTCAGATCAATCTAGCTTGTAGCCAGTGGGGCTCTCCAAGCACTCATTGGGTGGAAGACAGGAAACACCCTGGACAGGCTGCCAATCAATCAGAGGGCAGATACAGATAGGACTATTTAGTGTATCTAGGTTACCTGCATATCGTCACTGTCCAATGAAATGTAAGTATCACCAAAACAGTAACTGTACAGGAGAGGCCAAAACCACTTCAATGTAAGTCAATGGAACCAGATTTTTTTCCAAGTGATTTTGAAGCATTTCTATTGTTTTTTTCATCATATACACAACCGCTCAAAAGTTTAGGATCACTTTAGAATTTTATTTCATGCAATTTTCATGCAATTCACAAACAATGTTGTCCATTTCACAATTAATGTAAGTGTATCAGATGATTAAAGAATATAAATGTTTGTATTAAAGTCTATTTTTGTATAGAGGCTTATTTTTCATATAGTTCTATTATCAGTAATTCTCAGTCCTCTGTCTAAATCTCCTGGTACGACCACCAATCCAAGTTAAGGATGTTATTGGACTAATTGGTTGTTAGGACACTCTTGCTCAATTTGTGATGCACAGCTGAAAAACATTCTACTAATAAGTGAGTATAAAAGGGAACAACATTCTAGGTTAGTTTAGTATCTGAAGATCAGCAGTTAATGTCTTGCTGACCGACTCACAATGACCAGAAAGAAACAACTTTCTTTAGAGACCCGTCAGTCCATTGTTGTGTTAAGGAAGAAGATACTCCATTGAAAACAAGAACATTTCACTGTGATCCCAAACTTTTGAGTGGTAGTGTAATTTTTACATAATGCAAACACCAGCTTTTGTGTTCACATAATGTAGAAAAATTAAAATATGAGCTTTCCATTGGACAGTAATAATATATTTGAACTGTGGAAAGAAACCCATTGGACACATGGAGAGCATGCAAACTCCATGCAGAAGGCTACCAATTGCTGCCCACACCAGGAATGAATATGAATATGTTTAAACCAGCTTTCCCAACATTCAGCTGTGCTTTCAAACATATTATTTTCAATGGGATACACGGTACAGGCGTTCAGCAGCAAGCCCGGTGGAAAACAGAGTCTGCCACGAGTCCCCACACAAACAATAGGAAAACTGTAGGCAGGTCTTGTAGTTCCTGTTCCAAAAGCATAGTTTTATCTGAGAGCACCGCCCCCTTTCCTGCCCAACCAACTAGCACTGCATATACTGTCAGTGGTGTAGAAGCAGCTTTAAACCTTTTCAACAAAACAACCTCTCAGACATCAGGCAATGTATTCATAGCTATTTACTGTAACAACTGTCTGTGAGGGAGCTTTTAGAGGTGGACGTCTGGTTCCATTCACCACCACTGAGACACCAACAAGTGTCTCTAGAAATCACTGTTTACATCAAAGTGGTTGTGTATAGAACTGTATACAACACATTCTCCGTCTAAAGGACCATGCAAAGAATTATTTAAGCATGCAGATGGTTCCGAGAGCGTATATAGAAGCATTATCTGTACTAAGAGGGTGTAAATAACTAATATACAGCAAAAGGAAAGCATCTAGCCATCATCTTTCCTTCAAACACCACATTTGCTTTATATGGTGCTTCAGGTCTGTCCTTCAAACTGAAAGATGTTCCACAATGAATGAGTTCTTATTGAACCTGAGAGGTTTTTAGCAGCTTACACAGTTTATACAGTGCAATACCAACAGACAGGAAGAACGTCGTCTCTGAAATGAATGTCCGAGACTGTTAGGAGGCTCTAGCTGATCTTAGTCCATGCACAGTTTGCTTTGGTCATGTACTGGACCTCCATCAGTTTTCGGCATATGATAAAAGCTCCAGTACAAACGTATTTGTCTACACACGCAACGGTACCACTCGCTCTACAGCAGAAGTCACTAATAGGCGGACCGCGGTCCGGGTCTAGACCCAAAGAGATAATCTACTGAAAAGGACTTAATGTTGACAGTTGTTACCTTTCCCCGCTACTGGCTCCCGAGCCGCTTCGCCAACCAGCTCCAGGGCTAGAAGGAGCCGAATTGTTGACCCGTTCTAGGGTAATACCCGAAAACAACGCAAGTCGAAGCTATACTCTAACGAGTGCTTGGCATTTATTACAAAAAAACTGGGCATGACACCACACCCTGGTCTACCCTGGTCTCAATCATGTCTCAGCTGAATTGTCTTTTCTAGGCCCGCCTTCCTGCTCCTCCTGGCCCTTGTACACCTGGCCACGTCGTAATTCTCTTGGGTGGACAGTGGTTCTCGAGTACAAGTTCCCAAGATAACGTTGCAGGGTATATGGCCCTCTGTCTTACCCAGTATGGTAATAGAACAAACGCTACAGTGTGTATAAAATAATTCACAACACCTTCCTCAGTGATTTCAGTCTAAACGTCTCACAAGGTGGTAAACACTTTACTGCGCTGTAGGGGTGTGCCATTCGTATCGTACACAATAATATCGCCAACATTTTATATATATTATTATATATTATTATATTATACTCTGAAATATCACACATCACCCATCCCTAATTATCACATCAGGTACTACTTTTTACTGTTTTTAGCAAAAGAAAAATTCACACTTTCCTCATTTCCCATTATATTTCTACTAGAGACAGAGTTTATCTGTCCAGTATCTTTCACTTTTACTTCAGTCCTGGATATATGGAGATATTTGGAGTGCATTATTTAGTATCGTGACATTCTGGATCATTGACTTCTGTTACAATCTGATGAAAATTCCTGTATTTTTTAATATCTCAGTTAGGGGTGTGCCATATCATATCGTATGCGATAATAAAAATTGAATTTTCATTTTGTTGCAGTAGTGTATTCTTAAAATATTTTTTTTAATTAAATGTTTTGTCATATCACCGAGAGTATCGTTATCGCAAAAATACCATGAAATATCATGATATTACTGTAGGGCCATTTCGCCCACCCTTACTGTGCTGGCTGTTTTTGAAATACTGAACAAAAAATCTATCCATCCATCCATCTATTTATCCATCCATTATCTACCGCCTTTCCAGGGATCCGTGTCACGGGGGTAGCAGTCTAAGCAGAGAAACCTAGATTTCCCTCTCCCCAGCCACCTCCTCTAGCTCCTCCGGGGGGAAACCGAGGTGTTCCCAGGCCAGCCGAGAGATATAATCCCTGCGGCGTGTACTAGGTCTTCCTGGGGTCTCCTCCCGATCAGACATGTCGAACACCTCCACAGGGAGGCGTCCAGGAGACATCCTAACCAGAATACCCAACCACCTCAATTGGTTCCTCTTGACATGAAGGAGTAGCGGTATCCCAGGTGGTTGCTAGGGTGTTGCTAGGGTTTTGCTAGGGTTTTGCTAGGTGGCTGCTAAAGTGTTGCTAGGTTGGTGTTATGGTATCCCAGGTGGTTGGTATCCCAGGTGGTTGCTAGGGTGTTGCTAGGGTTTTGCTAGATGGTTGCTAGGGTTTTGCTAGGTGGCAGCTAAAGTGTTGCTAGGTTGGTGTTATGGTATCCCAGGTGGTTGTTAAATTGTGTAAAAATGTACATTAGATAAAAAGCTTGTATCTGAGATCTTGTTTTTTCGGTCACTACCCAGAGCTCGTGAGCATACAGGTGAGAGTAGGAACGTAGATTCAATCAATCAATCAACCTTTATTTTCACTTCAAATACATTGAGGGAGAATTGTATTTACAATGTTGCCGAGCATTATTACAATTATTAAACAACAAGGGATTGAAAATTAATCAAAATCAATTTTAATGAGTACTTAAAATGTAAAAGAAACAATAAGAACAGACAAAATAAGTAAATATAAATATACTAGTAAAACATAAAAAAGTTGTGTAAAAAGTAATAATAAAATAATAATAATTATTATTATTATTATTGTTATTATTATTATTATCAATAAAAAGAATAGTAATAAATGAAGGAAATAAATATAAATATAAAAATAAATATATAAACTGAATATCAAAATCATAAAACTGTTAACTAAAATTAAATAAAACTATATAAAAATAAAATTAGAAATTAAGAGTTTAAAGTGACTCAGTGACTCCAGCGAGCTGAGCTTTAGTGTTTCCTGCAGTGAGGTAAAAGCAGATTTTCCCAGTTCAGTAAAAGCTCTAGGAACCTGAAGGGTGATCCAATCACTGGAGCGAGCTCCGTAATTTGTACTATTCTCAGTGAACATTGTTGTGATATACAGTACGATGGCATACGGCCAGAAAGGGCTTTAAAAATAAAAAGAAACCAGTGTGTTTTTCTTCCCACACTCGTAAACAAGAACCTGAGATACTTAAACTCCTCCACTTGAGGCAGGAGATCATTTCCAACCTGGTTGGAATGAAGCCCATATTTTATGAGATATAACATCATATAGTGTGATGTTGTTTTGTTTATATGTAATTCAGGTCAAAAGAAATTTCTGATATGGGGTTGTACAAAGTGAAGTGTTTCCGATACAATGGCCAGCTAGTATAGATACAAGGCATGTACTCTGGAAGCTCAGTGTGTAATTGTATTATCTTCTACTCCGAGGCATGCTCTGAAGTTCGGAATGGTAACAAAGCCTATCATAGTCTCTTCATTCTCACGTCCACATGTTGCGTTATCAGGCAGGCAAGGACATGCCGCCGCTGCTAACAAAGTCCCTCCACCTCCGCTGCCTAATTCTCCATAGTTTATGAGTTATAGCGCTGAATAATGCAGAGACGCGTTCGAGAAAAAAGCCACAAGTAGATCTGAAGGTCTCTCTGAGAGACAGCGATCCATTCATCCGTAATTACAGGGCAGCAGGTCAGGCGCAGGCTGACCGGGAACATACAGCCCTGCACAAACGTCTGAGGCCGGTCGTGAATGTATGCGTGCAGTAAGCGTGAGTTTTACTAGTGAAAGCTGTAAAACACATACAGTAAACTGTGAGAGTGTCTTGTTTTCAGAGACGTGTGGATGATTTGAAGGCTGATGAGATGAATGTTTATTATTCGTGCAGCACCTTTCACACGTATACTGCAGCTGGAAGTGCTTCACGGATAATAACTCAAATAAAATAAATAATAATAAACAGAAGAACTGTAATCCGGGGAAATAACATTAAAATATAAGAAGCAATAAATTCATAAATTAATAATTAAAGGGAAAAAAATATGGAACCTAGAAAAATGTGTTTGCTGAAATAAATGCAGAGCAGTTCGGCGTTGCCATACAGTTGCTTTGGCATTTTAAGTCGTTGCTAGGGTGTTGCTAGGTGGTTGCTACAGTGGTGCTAGGTTGGTGCTATGGTATCTCAAGTGGTTGCTAGGTGGTTGCAGTGGTGCTTTAGGGTTGCTTGGGTACTGCTAGGTGGATGCTATGTTGTTACTAGGTGGTTGCTACAGCTCTTCACACAGATGATAAATAGGTTGTTGCTAGGAGGTTACTTAGGTGTTGCTAGGCTGGTGCTATGGTATCCCATGTAGTTACTAGGATGTTCCTAGGCGGTTGCTAGGATGTTGCTAGGTTGATGCTATGGTATCCCAGGTGGTTGCTAGGGTGTTGCTAGGGTTTTGCTAGGTGGCTACTAGGGTGTTGCTAGGTTGGCTATATAATGTCCCAGGTGGTTGGTACAGTGTTGCTAGGTTGGTGCTATGGTAGTTCAAATGGTTGTTAGATGGTTGCAGTGGTGCTTTAGGGTTGCTTGGATGTTGCTAGGTGGATGCTATGGTGTTGCTAGGTGGTTGCTATGGCACTTCACACAGATAATAAATAGGCTGTTGCTAGGAGGTTACTTAGGTGTTGCTAGGCTGGTGCTATGGTATCCCATGTAGTTACTAGGATGTTCCTAGGCGGTTGCTAGGATGTTGCTAGGTTGATGCTATGGTATCACAGGTGGCTGCTAGGGGGTTGCTATGTTTTGCTAGGTGGCTACATAATGTCTCAGGTGGTTGCTACAGTGTTGCTAGGTTGGTGCTATGGTAGCTCAAGTGGTTGTTAGGTGGTTGCAGTGGTGCTTTAGGGTTGCTTGGGTGTTCCTAGATGGATGCTATGGTGTTGCTAGGTGGCCGCTACGTTTCTTCACACAGATAATAGACTGTTGCTAGGTGGTTGCTAGGGTGTTGCTAGGCTGGTGCTATGGTATCCCATGTAGTTACTAGGATATTGCTAGGCGGATGCAAGGATGTGTCTAGGTTTATGCTATGTTATCCCAGGTGGTTGCTAGGGTTTTGCTAGGTGGTTGCAAGGGTTTTGCTAGGTGGCTGCTAGGGTGTTGCTAGGTTGGTGCTATGGTGTTCCAGGTGGTTGCTAGGGTGATGCTATGTTGGTGCTATGGTAACCCAAGTGGTTGTGAAATTGTCTAAAAACATACGTCAGATAAAAAAAAGCTGTAAACATGCCCACCATCATCAGACCGGACCCTCCAGAGTCAACAGCTCAACAACTGCTGGATGAGTTAGTAAACAGAGTCCTCATAAAGATGACTGAACCTTAACTACTACTTTACCACACACAGCATGCACTTACATATTTCCACCAGAGGGGGCTTCAAATCTCATAAACTTACATGGTGCAGCTTCAGTGGTGGTGTTTTTTCAAAGCAAGTGTTTAGTAACTGCTGAATAAATATCTGTGTATAAAATAAATATTGTATTATAAATATTTCCTCGTTTGCTGTAAGGCGTGTTGTGCCGCGCAGTGTGTATGTTTGCAGTGTACGTCCAGTGTGCGCATGTTTGTGTGCCTGCAGTCCACTTGTGATCCGTCCTGGCTCTCAGCTCATCTGTTTACTCTGTGATAAACAGCGCTGGCCGGAGCTGCTCTCTCTTCATTGCTCAGTGCCGTCTTTGATGGACAAACACCTGAAGGTGTGTGTGTGTGTGTGTGTGTGTGTGTGTGTGTGTGTGTGTGTGAGTGTGTGTGTGTGCATCACTGTATAGCTGACTAACCACAGTTTGCTGCCAGTCCAGAGCCATGCTTTGCTCTGCATTACCTTTATAGTAACAATAACAAATACTCCTTTACATTAACCTTATTCTATATCATTTACCATAAGTTACCTTTATGCAACATTAGCATGTGCCATTCTTTATGTTAACATTAGCATGTGCCATAGCATTATGCTAACATTAGCATGTGCCATAGCTTTATGCAACATTAGCATGTGCCATTCTTTATGTTAACATTAGCATGTGCCATAGCATTATGCTAACATTAGCATGTGCCATAGCTTTATGCTAACAATAACATGTGCCACAACTAATGCAACATTAGCATGTGCCAAAACTTTATGCTAATATTAGCATGTAGCATAGTTTTATGCTAACATTAGCATCTATTAGCATTAGCATGTGTAATAGCTTGAGGCTAACAATAACATGCGCCTGCCATACCTTTATGCTAGCATTAGCATGTGCCATACCTTTATGCTACCATGTGCCATATTTTACGTTAACATTAGCTTGTGCCAAAACTTTATGCTAATATTAGCATGTACCATAGTTTTATGCTAACATTAGCATGTGTTATAGCTTAAGTCTAACAAGAACATGTGCCTGCCATACCTTTATGCTAGCATTAGCATGTGCCCTAGCTTTATGCAATGTTAGCATGTGCCATACTTTATGTTAACATTAGCATGTGCCAAAACTTTATGCAACATTAGCATGTGCCATACTTTATGTTAACATTAGCATGTGCCTTAGCTTTATGCTAACAGTGACATGTGGGATACCTATATGCTAACATTAGCATGTGTCATAGCTTTATGCAACATTTGCATGTGCCATTCTTTATGTTAACATTAGCATGTGCCAAAACTTTATGCTAACATTAGCATGTGCCATAGCTTTATGCTAATATTAGCATGTGCCACAGTTTTATGCTAACATTAGCATGTGGGATACCTATATGCTAACATTAACATGTGTCATAGCTTAAGGCTAACAATAACATGCACCTGCCATACCTTCATGCTAGCATTAGCATGTGCCATACCTTTATGCTAGCATGTGCCATATTTTACGTTAACATTAGCTTGTGCCAAAACTTTATGCTAATATTAGCATGTACCATAGTTTTATGCTAACATTAGCATATGGGATACCTATATGCTAACATTAGCATGTGTTATAGCTTAAGTCTAACAATAACATGTGCCTGCCATACCTTTATGCTAGCATTAGCATGTGCCCTAGCTTTATGCAACGTTAGCATGTGCCATACTTTATTTTAACATTAGCATGTGCCCTAGCTTTATGCTAACAGTAACATATGGCATACCTATATGCTAACATTAGCATGTGTCATAGCTTAAGGCAATATCCCATGTCCCATACCGTTAGGCTAGCATGTGCCATATTTTACGTTAACATTAGCATGTATCAAAACCATAGCCATAGCTTTATGTAAACAATAACAGATATTTATGTTTACATTAGCCTGTGTTACATACCTACACACTAGCTTGTGCTACATCGTTAGCACGGCCGGTTCTTAAACACTGTTATCGTTTGTTGTTTTTCTGCGCTGTGTTCCTAACGACCCTGTGATTTAAGCCCAATTCAGAAAAGGCTGAAATAATGGAGAGAAGCGGACGGCAGAGTTGCTCGGCCTTTTCACCCTCCTTTCTCCTCCGTCTGTCTCTCTCCTCCTTCTCTCCCCCTCCTCCTCCTCCTCCTCCTCCCCACCCTCTGATACTTGTGCATTTGAGTGGTATTAGTCTAATGGCTCCGGCATTCAAACGACCTTATTACCCTTTGAGTAGCCAGTGTGCGCGCGGGCAGCCACAAAGCCACCCGCTCCGGCAGCGGCGGCCGGGCTCTAAGTGGAGCCGGGGGCTCCTGGGTAATTTAGCTGTAGTGGAGCGCGCTGGCACTAAAAGCCTGCTGGGTAATTGAGTGGCGGGGGCCGGAGTGAGGCGTCCCTGCCCCGGCTCATTACGCCACGTCTCCCCGCGCTGCCTGTCAGAGCGGCCGCGCCGCAGCCCACACCGGCCTAATGCGCTCTGACATGCTGTGTCCTTTCTGTAAAATAACAGTATCTTCCCCCGGCCTCTGGACCCCGAACACACTCTCACACTCACACACACACGCTCACACTCATACACACTAATACTCACTCATACACTTATACTCACACACACTAATACTCACTTACACACACACACACCGGCCTAATGCGCTCTGACATGCTGTGTCCTTTCTGTAAAATAACAGTATCTTCCCCGGCCTCTGGACCCCGAACACTCTCTCACACTCACACACACACGCTCACACTCATACACACTAATACTCACTCATACACTTATACTCACACACACACTAATACTCACTTACACACACACACACCGGCCTAATGCGCTCTGACATGCTGTGTCCTTTCTGTAAAATAACAGTATCTTCCCCCGGCCTCTGGACCCCGAACACTCTCTCACACTCACACACACACGCTCACACTCATACACACTAATACTCACTCATACACTTATACTCACACACACACTCATACACACACGCTCAACACACTAATACTCACTCATACACTTATGCTCACACACACTAATACTCATTTACACACACACACGCTAATACTCACTCATACACTTATACACACACGCTCACACACACTAATACTCACTTACACACACACACACCGGCCTAATGCGCTCTGACATGCTGTGTCCTTTCTGTAAAATAACAGTATCTTCCCCCGGCCTCTGGACCCCGAACACTCTCTCACACTCACACACACACGCTCACACTCATACACACTAATACTCACTCATACACTTATACTCACACACACACTAATACTCACTTACACACACACACACCGGCCTAATGCGCTCTGACATGCTGTGTCCTTTCTGTAAAATAACAGTATCTTCCCCCGGCCTCTGGACCCCGAACACTCTCTCACACTCACACACACACGCTCACACTCATACACACTAATACTCACTCATACACTTATACTCACACACACACTAATACTCACTTACACACACACACACCGGCCTAATGCGCTCTGACATGCTGTGTCCTTTCTGTAAAATAACAGTATCTTCCCCCGGCCTCTGGACCCCGAACACTCTCTCACACTCACACACACACGCTCACACTCATACACACTAATACTCACTCATACACTTATACACACACACACTAATACTCACTTACACACACACACACCGGCCTAATGCGCTCTGACATGCTGTGTCCTTTCTGTAAAATAACAGTATCTTCCCCCGGCCTCTGGACCCCGAACACACTCTCACACTCACACACACACGCTCACACTCATACACACTAATACTCACTCATACACTTATACTCACACACACTAATACTCACTCATACACTTATACTCACATACACACTAATACTCACTCATACACTTATACTCACACACACTAATACTCACTCATACACTTATACTCACACACACACTCACACACACACGCTCACACTCATACACACTAATACTCACTCATACACTTATACTCACACACACACTAATACTCACTCATACACTTATACTCACACACACTAATACTCACTCATACACTTATACTCACACACACACTCACACACACACGCTCACACTCATACACACTAATACTCACTCATACACTTATACTCACACACACACTAATACTCACTTACACACACACACACCGGCCTAATGCGCTCTGACATGCTGTGTCCTTTCTGTAAAATAACAGTATCTTCCCCTGGCCTCTGGACCCCGAACACTCTCTCACACTCACACACACACGCTCACACTCATACACACTAATACTCACTCATACACTTATACTCACACACACACTCATACACACACGCTCAACACACTAATACTCACTCATACACTTATGCTCACACACACTAATACTCATTTACACACACACACGCTAATACTCACTCATACACTTATACACACACGCTAATATTCACTCATACACTTATACACACACGCTCACACACACTAATACTCACTTACACACACACACACCGGCCTAATGCGCTCTGACATGCCGTGTCCTTTCTGTAAAATAACAGTATCTTCCCCCGGCCTCTGGACCCCGAACACTCTCTCACACTCACACACACACGCTCACACTCATACACACTAATACTCACTCATACACTTATACTCACACACACACTAATACTCCTTTACACACACACACACCGGCCTAATGCGCTCTGACATGCTGTGTCCTTTCTGTAAAATAACAGTATCTTCCCCCGGCCTCTGGACCCCGAACACTCTCTCACACTCACACACACACGCTCACACTCATACACACTAATACTCACTCATACACTTATACACACACACACACTAATACTCACTTACACATACACACACCGGCCTAATGCGCTCTGACATGCTGTGTCCTTTCTGTAAAATAACAGTATCTTCCCCCGGCCTCTGGACCCCGAACACTCTCTCACACT
>CM038702.1:5113312-5193312 GCA_021613375.1 Megaleporinus macrocephalus
ATGTCTCTCTCTCTGTCTCTCTCTATTTCTCTCTCTCCCTCTTTTTCTGTCTCTATGCTTATGTCTCTATGTCTCTCATCCTTCCTGTCTTGTCTCATTTACATTTATTCTGTCTCTTTCTCACTATCGCTCACTCCTCCCGTATGTCTCTTTTTTTCATTCTGTGTCTCACTCTTTCTCTCAACATCTCCTTTAAATCTTTATTCTCTCATTCGAATCTCATTTATTCACTGTCCCTCTCTTTTTCTATCTCAACCTATATATATATGTCTTGTTCTCAATCTGTCTCTCTCTCTCTTTAGGCCTCTCACTATCGCTCTCATACTTTACATATCATTGTCTCATTCTCTCTCTCTTTATGTCTCTCCACTGTCCCTCTCATTCTTTCTCTATCTCTTCATGCATCCGTCTCTCCCTCTCAAATGTCTGTCTCTGTCTCTGTCTCTCTCTCTCTCTCTCTCTCTTTCTCTCTCTCTCTGGCTAGTGGACTGTAATTAAGCTGAGTCGTCCCTGTGGCTGGGAAGCAGATTGATTCAGTCATTGGTGAGATCCGTCACACGCTCGCGCTCGCACAGGCTGCAGTTCTCCGCACGTCCTGGGCCGCTGTCATGTCTGAGCTCCCGTCGTCCCGGTGACCACAGCGTTCCGCTATTTGTCTTCATTACGTCCAGCGTCATCACTCATCTGAGTCCAGCGTTAGAAATTAAGAGCAGCACTGCTTCACCTGTGGTCAGTCACACTCGCTGTCAGGGTGGACACTGTCCTGCTTGTGAATGAAATGATGTGTGTGGTGGATTCCACTCAGCTGGTAACACTTGTAAGTCTTAATATGTTGTAATGACTCTAAATTGTTAAGACGTGTTGTTAAAAATCACAAAAAGTATCAGATTTATTTATAAATTAACACTTTTATTCTAAATATTTAATATCAAGATGCAGACATTATTACTGACGTGCAATGCCTGCTGGGTAGATGAGGTCAGATGGTTTCAGGTCTGAACTGGACTGTGGTGTGAAGGAGTGAGTGTTAGTTACTAATCTAGCTTAAAGAAAACCATGTACATTGTGTTGTTGATGTTGTTTCAGTGAAAGGCAGTGAAAGACTGATATTAGTCTAAACAGCTTCACAAACATAAACAAGGAGAACAGTTAGTGAAGCAGCGTGTGGACCAACACAGCTACCCAAAGACCCCCCGCTCTGCTCTCCTCACTTCAGTCTGGATGAGTTTGAGGGGTTCAGTAGACCACCACTGGTGAGAGACTTGATGGAGGCTGTTGGTTTTAAGCGTAGACTAAAACACAATGCAGTGCCACAGTTTCCCCACACAGGAAGTCTAGAAGCTCCAGATTATGGAGAACCGCGAGAAGAACCGTGAACGTGAACATGATCAGGACTCTCTCCTGAGAACGTTTAGCTTTATCGTCAGCTGCTTCTACTCGTTTGTGGATCCTGAAGGTGAAAGTCCAGTCTTAGTAGTGAACATACTACTTCACTAATAAAGGAGTGTGAAGCTCAGAGACACTCCCGTTCAGTGTATCGAGCTGTTTACTGAGTGTGAATGTTTCCTGCTAGAAAGCGGAGCTCCTTTAACAGACACTCTCCTTCTCCGTCACCACCAACACACAGCTTCACAACAACTCCAGCACTGTGTCCACTCTCTCCTCCACCCTCTCTGTTCACCATTTACACTAACGTGGTGTGTGATGTCACCGCTGATGTCAGAAATGTTGAGTTCTAGCTCAAACTGTAAAGACTGAACAGTAGCATGTTTAGCTAGCTAGCTGTGCTCAAGCGTGACGCCCGGTTACTGCAACCATTTGACGTCACTACCCGCTGATCACGTCAGTAGATACAACAATGGAGACCCACGTGCAGTGGATTTTACAGAAAATCTAATAAATCTGATACTTTTAGTGATTTTTAACAACCTGTCCTAATAATTTAGAGTCATTACACCATATTAACTTGTGTTACCAGCCGGGGTTCCCTTTAAAGACACAGAGAACCATTATCTGTTCTTTCTAATCAAGTTAATCTGGACAGTAAACATGAACTATATAAACCCTCTGAATAAAATTCCACTGACCAATAACTGACCATCATATTTAATCATATTTCTCTCCTGGTCACATCAACTTGGTGGTCTTAATCTTGGGTAACGCTTCTGTGATCATTCCCCTGACCAATCACAGGGCTGATGTCTCTGTGGCACCACCCACACAAACCAGTTTTAGAGCCCTAGAAACTAAAACTGACCAGCATCACTAAAAGATCACAAGATAAACCCTCATCCCTTCATTCCTTTATCATCACCAACACTGTTCCTTCATCCCTTCATTCCTTTATCATCACCAACACTGTTCCTTCATCCCTTCATTCCTTTATCATCACCAACACTGTTCCTTCATCCCTTCATTCCTTTATCATCACCAACACTGTTCCTTCATCCCTTCATTCCTTTATCATCACCAACACTGTTCCTTCATCACTTCATTCCTTTATCATCACCAACACTGTTCCTTCATCCCTTCATTCCTTTATCATCACCAACACTGTTCCTTCATTCCTTCATTCCTTTATCATCACCAACACTGTTTCTTCATCACTTCATTCCTTTATCATCACCAACACTGTTCCTTCATCCCTTCATTCCTTTATCATCACCAACACTGTTCCTTCATCCCTTCATTCCTTTATCATCACCAACACTGTTCCTTCATCCCTTCATTCCTTTATCATCACCAACACTGTTCCTTCATCCCTTCATTCCTTTATCATCACCAACACTGTTCCTTCATCCCTTCATTCCTTTATCATCACCAACACTGTTCCTTCATCCCTTCATTCCTTTATCATCACCAACACTGTTTCTTCATCACTTCATTCCTTTATCATCACCAACATTGTTCCATCATCCCTTCATTCCTTTATCATCACCAACACTGTTCCTTCTTCCCTTCATTCCTTTATCATCACCAACACTGTTCCTTCATTCCTTCATTCCTTTATCATCACCAACACTGTTCCTTCATCCCTTCATTCCTTTATCATCACCAACACTGTTCCTTCATTCCTTCATTCCTTTATCATCACCAACACTGTTCCTTCATCCCTTCATTCCTTTATCATCACCAACACTGTTCCTTCATCCCTTCATTCCTTTATCATCACCAACACTGTTCCTTCATCCCTTCATTCCTTTATCACCACTAACACTGTTCCTTCTTCCCTTCATTCCTTTATCATCACCAACACTGTTCCTTCATTCCTTCATTCCTTTATCATCACCAACACTGTTCCTTCATCCCTTCATTCCTTTATCATCACCAACACTGTTCCTTCATTCCTTCATTCCTTTATCATCACCAACACTGTTCTTCATCCCTTCATTCCTTTATCATCACCAACACTGTTCCTTCATCCCTTCATTCCTTATCATCACCAACACTGTTTCTTCATCACTTCATTCCTTTATCATCACCAACATTGTTCCATCATCCCTTCATTCCTTTATCATCACCAACACTGTTCCTTCTTCCCTTCATTCCTTTATCATCACCAACACTGTTCCTTCATTCCTTCATTCCTTTATCATCACCAACACTGTTCCTTCATCCCTTCATTCCTTTATCATCACCAACACTGTTCCTTCATTCCTTCATTCCTTTATCATCACCAACACTGTTCCTTCATCCCTTCATTCCTTTATCATCACCAACACTGTTCCTTCATTCCTTCATTCCTTTATCATCACCAACACTGTTCCTTCATCCCTTCATTCCTTTATCATCACCAACACTGTTCCTTCATCCCTTCATTCCTTTATCATCACCAACACTGTTCCTTCATCCCTTCATTCCTTTATCATCACCAACACTGTTCCTTCATCCCTTCATTCCTTTATCATCACCAACACTGTTCCTTCATCCCTTCATCATCACCAACACTGTTCCTTCATCCCTTCATTCCTTTATCATCACCAACACTGTTCCTTCATTCCTTCATTCCTTTATCATCACCAACACTGTTCCTTCATCCCTTCATTCCTTTATCGTCACCCACACTGTTCCTTCATTCCTTCATTCCTTTATCGTCACCCACATTGTTCCTTCAAATGTTAATTCCTTTATCATCACCTGGTTTGTTGTGGTCCATGTCCTGCAAACATGTGACTCTTCTCTGTGGGACTCTGGGAGTGAACCATGTAACAATGTATTTTGCTGTCCAGCCGAAAACTATCATGATAGAAAGTATATAAATGCAAATAATAGTGTTATAGTGCCGCCACTGTGGGGGGTGCATGTGTTTGTGTTTCTATTCTCAGTGCTCACTGGGACAGAAGTGATGTGCTTGTGTCGCCACAAGCCGCTGCTTGTCACCTTTGCTTGGGAAATGTGTGAGTGATCAGGAAGCAGTGGAGCGGTGCAGAGAACCCAAATCCTTCCCTACATACTTCTACACCGACTCTCTCTTTCTTTACTAACTCCCTCTCTCTCTCTCTCTCTCTCTCTCTCTCTCTCTCTCTCTCTCACTCACTGTGACCCCTCTCACTGTCAGAACCACACAAGTGCAGTTATATTTACCTTTATGGAGTTGAAAAAAAAGAAAATATTAATCTTTCTGAACCGTCCTTTGTCCCCCCATCGGTCTGTTGTGCGCTTTCCTTAGTAATTCGCTGTGACATCAAATCAATACGTTCAGTTTTCTTTGTCTTCCTCTTTGTCAGGCGCTCGTTTCTTCTGGGCAGTATTGACGGGCTAGGATGGAGTGATAAAAGAACGGATGGAACGGGCTGAGTCCTGTTTATCCCTTTGTGTATAGCGGCGGTGATCTGTGTTTGACTACATCGAAAAAAGACATGGCATGTCAGAGCAACGTTTGGGCTCCAGAATGTCTTTACTTGCACTTATTTCTTTTGAATTGTATAGAATATCTGTATTTTGGGTGGGATGCTCCTGTGGCTACATGGCCTCAGCTGCTTTTACACTCATACTTTTACCTGTATTGGTAAAACGTCACTGCACATTCCACATAAGGCCTCCATGTAACAAGTAGATCAGATCTTGATCCAGTTTGAAGAACAAAGTTAGGTTCCAGATTTCTCCTGGACGCCCCAGACATTGTATGAATGTGTTCAGTTCCTTCAGCAGCAAATCTTGATTTATCTTAATGAAGTACTGAGCAGTCAAAGCAGGTATTAGATGAGAACTGATAATAATACTGGGTTGTTTAGGAGAAGCTTGGAAAGAGTTAAATAAACACACTGACGTATGGAAAAGCACTACTTACTGTATTAATACTTTTTAATACTGTATTAACACCATACTGACCACTACACCACCGTACTAACCACTACACCACCGTACTAACCACTACACCACCGTACTAACCACTACACCACCGTACTAACCACTACACCACCATACTAACCACTACACCACCATACTAACCACTACACCACCATACTAACCACTACACCACCATACTAACCACTACACCACCGTACTAACCACTACACCACCGTACTAACCACTACACCACCGTACTAACCACTACACCACCATACTAACCACTACACCACCATACTAACCACTACACCACCATACTGACCACTACACCACCATACTAACCACTACACCACCATACTAACCACTACACCACCATACTGACCACTACACCACCATACTTACCACTACACCACCATACTAACCACTACACCACCATACTAACCACTACACCACCATACTGACCACTACACCACCATACTAACCACTACACCACCATACTAACCACTACACCACCATACTGACCACTACACCACCGTACTGACCACTACACCACCGTACTGACCACTACACCACCATACTAACCACTACACCACCATACTGACCACTACACCACCGTACTAACCACTACACCACCGTACTAACCACTACACCACCGTACTAACCACTACACCACCATACTAACCACTACACCACCATACTAACCACTACACCACCATACTGACCACTACACCACCATACTAACCACTACACCACCATACTAACCACTACACCACCATACTTACCACTACACCACCATACTAACCACTACACCACCATACTAACCACTACACCACCATACTGACCACTACACCACCATACTAACCACTACACCACCATACTAACCACTACACCACCATACTGACCACTACACCACCGTACTGACCACTACACCACCGTACTGACCACTACACCACCGTACTAACCACTACACCACCATACTGACCACTACACCATCATACTGACCACTACACCACCGTACTGACCACTACACCACCATACTGACCACTACACCACCATACTGACCACTACACCACCGTACTAACCACTACACCACCATACTGACCACTACACCACCGTACTAACCACTACACCACCGTACTAACCACTACACCACCAGACTAACCACTACACCACCGTACTAACCATTACACCACCATACTAACCACTACACCACCATACTAACCACTACACCACCATACTGACCACCTGAATGATCTCCTGAATGGAAAACAAATCAGAAGATTAAAAACAATTGAACATTATTGAAATAACAAATTTTGATATCTTCACTTCTCAATTAAAGTAAAAAGGAAATAGTGATTTGATTCATTTTGTGATATATATCGATATCGACTGATATGAAAACATTTTCGTGATTTTTTCTGATATCGCTCAGTCCTAGTAGCCCTAGATTCTTCTGCGTGTACAAGCTAAACATCATAACAATGTGAGAGAAAATTCACAAGCATTACTCCATGCAAACAAGCATTTAATGCTGGAACACTCAAAGAACCAACGCAGACGTGGTCTTCATGGTTCCCTACAGAACCACTGTCTTCGGTAAAGAGAGTAGAACATAAAGTACAGTTGAGCTCGTGTCAGAGAGAGAGAGGAAGGCGCGAAGCAGAGAAAGACAGCGAAGAAGAAAAGAAGAGGAGAGTGAAATGAGGAAGTTTTCCTCCAGAACAAAAGACACGCAGCGTGCGAGCGATTGTGCATTAACACGTTCACGCCGCAGAAAAAAAGGGAAGCAACGGTGTCAGATAAGAACAGGTTCATACTGGCCAGCTCTCGCACGCTGGGGGATCTCATTTGTGCGAGTGGACGTCAAAGCATTATTGACTTCTGTTGTGCGGTCTTCCACACGTATAGAAATAGCATCTCGAGGACATTGTAACACCTCGGCCGCTGCTTCTGTTCTCTTCCCCTCTAAAGCATCGCAGCACGTCCATCAGCACTTCAGCCTCCAGTTCCTCACATGCACGCAGACAATGTGAGCGCGAGACAAGCGGCTCGATCGAGCTGGACCCAGTCACCCTGCCCTTTCAGACCAAGTCCTCGCGTAGGGCTTTGTTGAGGTTACTCTGGGATGGAGTTTGTGTAGGAGTTCATCTCCATTCCTGTTGAGTTCCAGTTGATTCCATTCATATATCAGTGCTCTGAGATACTTACGTTCATGGCTGTCCATGAGTCTTCATTGTTGATTGATTGATTTTCAGTTTTCGATATCATTTAAATACGACAACTTGGATATCCTGTCCAAGTTTAATGAGGAACGGACCAATAGAAATGCTCCAAAGTGACTCGGAATAAACTCTCTGTACATTGACTTACATTGAAAGTTAAGACAGTTTTTGTCCTCTCCTGTAAATGTACTATTATGGAGATGCTTGTCTTACTTACATAGTTAGTTATACAGAGGATTGCATTTATATGCAGAAGTTTGGGGACCCCCAGTGTAATTCCATGTTCTATTCTATGTGAAGACAGGAAGTCAGCAGAGAAGACTCTTGGGTACATGATCCATGGTGAATAGACCAATGGAAACACTTCAAAACAGCTTGGAATATAATGTAGCTTTTTGATTTTGAGTCCATTTAAACACACCAATGGTCGTTTACATTGTGTGAAAGTTTCATGATGAATGGACCAATAGAAGTGCTCCAAAATAGATTAGAAAAATTTTGGTTCCATTGACTTACATTGAAAGTAAAGACAGTTTTTGTCCTCTCCTGTAAAGTTACTATTATGGAGATGCTTGTCTTACTTACATAGTTATACAGAGGACTGCATTCATATGCAAAAAGCCTCCAGTCAGATTCCGTGTTCTGTTCTATGTGAAGACAGGAAATCAGCAGAGAAGACTCTTCGGTGGCTCAGTTAAGCACCCAGTTACTGTTTACATGATCCATGATGAATGGACCAACGGAAACGCTTCAGAACAGCTTGGAATATATCGCAGCTGTCCCAAGAAAAACATGTATCTTCATTTTTTTATTGTCTATTTGAACACGCCAATGGTCGTTTACATTGTGTAAAGGTTTCATGATGAATAGATTGAAAAAAATCTGGTTTCATTGACTTACATTGAAAGTAAATTCTGGTTGCTGGTTGGTGTTGTGGTTGTGTGTAAATGTTCTGGTTGCTGGTTGGTGTTGTGGTTGTGTGTAAATGTTCTGGTTGGTGTTGTGGTTGTGTGTAAATGTTCTGGTTGCTGGTTGGTGTTGTGGTTGTGTGTAAATGTTCTGGTTGCTGGTTGTTGTTGTGGTTGTGTGTAAATGTTCTGGTTGCTGGTTGTTGTGTGTAAAATGTTCTGGTTGCTGGTTGGTGTTGTGGTTGTGTGTAAATGTTCTGGTTGCTGGTTGTTGTTGTTGTTGTGTGTAAATGTTCTGGTTGGTGGTTGTTGTTGTGGTTGTGTGTAAATGTTCTGGTTGCTGGTTGTTGTTGTGTGTAAATGTTCTGGTTGCTGGTTGGTGTTGTGGTTGTGTGTAAATGTTCTGGTTGCTGGTTGTTGTTGTGTGTAAATGTTCTGGTTGCTGGTTGGTGTTGTGGTTGTGTGTAAATGTTCTGGTTGCTGGTTGTTGTGGTTGTGTGTAAATGTTCTGGTTGCTGGTTGTTGTGTGTAAATGTTCTGGTTGCTGGTTGGTGTTGTTGTTGTGTGTAAATGTTCTGGTTGCTGGTTGGTGTTGTGGTTGTGTGTAAATGTTCTGGTTGCTGGTTGGTGTTGTGATTGTGTGTAAATGTTCTGGTTGCTGGTTGGTGTTGTTGTTTGTAAATGTTCTGGTTGCTGGTTGGTGTTGTGGTTGTGTATAAATGTTCTGGTTGGTGTTGTGGTTGTGTGTAAATGTTCTGGTTGCTGGTTGTTGTGTGTAAATGTTCTGGTTGCTGGTTGTTGTTGTGGTTGTGTGTAAATGTTCTGGTTGCTGGTTGGTGTTGTGGTTGTGTGTAAATGTTCTGGTTGCTGGTTGTTGTTGTTGTTGTGTGTAAATGTTCTGGTTGCTGGTTGTTGTGTGTAAAATGTTCTGGTTGCTGGTTGGTGTTGTGGTTGTGTGTAAATGTTCTGGTTGCTGGTTGTTGTTGTTGTTGTGTGTAAATGTTCTGGTTGGTGGTTGTTGTTGTGGTTGTGTGTAAATGTTCTGGTTGCTGGTTGTTGTTGTGTGTAAATGTTCTGGTTGCTGGTTGGTGTTGTGGTTGTGTGTAAATGTTCTGGTTGGTGTTGTGTTGTGTGTAAATGTTCTGGTTGCTGGTTGTTGTTGTGTGTAAATGTTCTGGTTGCTGGTTGGTGTTGTGGTTGTGTGTAAATGTTCTGGTTGCTGGTTGTTGTTGTGTGTAAATGTTCTGGTTGCTGGTTGGTGTTGTGGTTGTGTGTAAATGTTCTGGTTGCTGGTTGTTGTGGTTGTGTGTAAATGTTCTGGTTGCTGGTTGTTGTGTGTAAATGTTCTGGTTGCTGGTTGGTGTTGTTGTTGTGTGTAAATGTTCTGGGTTGCTGTTTGGTGTTGTGGTTGTGTGTAAATGTTCTGGTTGCTGGTTGGTGTTGTGATTGTGTGTAAATGTTCTGGTTGCTGGTTGGTGTTGTTGTTTGTAAATGTTCTGGTTGCTGGTTGGTGTTGTGGTTGTGTGTAAATGTTCTGGTTGGTGTTGTGGTTGTGTGTAAATGTTCTGGTTGCTGGTTGTTGTGTGTAAATGTTCTGGTTGCTGGTTGTTGTTGTGGTTGTGTGTAAATGTTCTGGTTGCTGGTTGGTGTTGTGGTTGTGTGTAAATGTTCTGGTTGCTGGTTGTTGTTGTTGTTGTGTGTAAATGTTCTGGTTGCTGGTTGTTGTGTGTAAAATGTTCTGGTTGCTGGTTGGTGTTGTGGTTGTGTGTAAATGTTCTGGTTGCTGGTTGTTGTTGTTGTTGTTGTGTGTAAATGTTCTGGTTGGTGGTTGTTGTTGTGGTTGTGTGTAAATGTTCTGGTTGCTGGTTGTTGTTGTGTGTAAATGTTCTGGTTGCTGGTTGGTGTTGTGGTTGTGTGTAAATGTTCTGGTTGGTGTTGTGGTTGTGTGTAAATGTTCTGGTTGCTGGTTGTTGTTGTGTGTAAATGTTCTGGTTGCTGGTTGGTGTTGTGGTTGTGTGTAAATGTTCTGGTTGCTGGTTGTTGTTGTGTGTAAATGTTCTGGTTGCTGGTTGGTGTTGTGGTTGTGTGTAAATGTTCTGGTTGCTGGTTGTTGTGGTTGTGTGTAAATGTTCTGGTTGCTGGTTGTTGTGTGTAAATGTTCTGGTTGTTGGTTGGTGTTTGTTGTTGTGTGTAAATGTTCTGGTTGCTGGTTGGTGTTGTGGTTGTGTGTAAATGTTCTGGTTGCTGGTTGGTGTTGTGATTGTGTGTAAATGTTCTGGTTGCTGGTTGGTGTTGTTGTTTGTAAATGTTCTGGTTGCTGGTTGGTGTTGTGGGTTGTGTATAAATGTTCTGGTTGGTGTTGTGGTTGTGTGTAAATGTTCTGGTTGCTGGTTGTTGTGTGTAAATGTTCTGGTTGCTGGTTGGTGTTTGTGGTTGTGTGTAAATGTTCTGGTTGCTGGTTGGTGTTGTGGTTGTGTGTAAATGTTCTGGTTGCTGGTTGGTGTTGTGGTTGTGTGTAAATGTTCTGGTTGCTGGTTGGTGTTGTGGTTGTGTGTAAATGTTCTGGTTGCTGGTTGTTGTGTGTAAAATGTTCTGGTTGCTGGTTGGTGTTGTGGTTGTGTGTAAATGTTCTGGTTGCTGGTTGGTGTTGTGGTTGTGTGTAAATGTTCTGGTTGCTGGTTGGTGTTGTGGTTGTGTGTAAATGTTCTGGTTGCTGGTTGGTGTTGTGGTTGTGTGTAAATGTTCTGGTTGCTGGTTGTTGTTGTGTGTAAATGTTCTGGTTGCTGGTTGGTGTTGTGGTTGTGTGTAAATGTTCTGGTTGCTGGTTGTTGTTGTGTGTAAATGTTCTGGTTGCTGGTTGGTGTTGTGGTTGTGTGTAAATGTTCTGGTTGCTGGTTGGTGTTGTGGTTGTGTGTAAATGTTCTGGTTGCTGGTTGGTGTTGTGGTTGTGTGTAAATGTTCTGGTTGCTGGTTGGTGTTGTGGTTGTGTGTAAATGTTCTGGTTGCTGGTTGGTGTTGTGGTTGTGTGTAAATGTTCTGGTTGCTGGTTGGTGTTGTGGTTGTGTGTAAATGTTCTGGTTGCTGGTTGGTGTTGTGTATAAATGTTCTGGTTGGTGTTGTGATTGTGTGTAAATGTTTTGGTTGGTGTTGTGGTTGTGTGTAAATGTTCTGGTTGCTGGTTGTTGTTGTGGTTGTGTGTAAATGTTCTAGTTGCTGGTTGTTGTTGTGGTTGTGTGTAAATGTTCTAGTTGCTGGTTGGTGTTGTGGTTGTGTGTAAATGTTCTGGTTGCTGGTTGGTGTTGTGGTTGTGTGTAAATGTTTTGGTTGGTGTTGTGGTTGTGTGTAAATGTTCTGGTTGCTGGTTGTTGTTGTGGTTGTGTGTAAATGTTCTAGTTGCTGGTTGTTGTTGTGGTTGTGTGTAAATGTTCTAGTTGCTGGTTGGTGTTGTGGTTGTGTGTAAATGTTCTAGTTGCTGGTTGGTGTTGTGGTTGTGTATAAATGTTCTGGTTGCTGGTTGGTTGTTGTGGTTGTGTGTAAATGTTCTAGTTGCTGGTTGGTGTTGTGGTTGTGTGTAAATGTTCTAGTTGCTGGTTGGTGTTGTGGTTGTGTATAAATGTTCTGGTTGCTGGTTGGTGTTGTGGTTGTGTGTAAATGTTCTGGTTGCTGGTTGGTGTTGTGTATAAATGTTCTGGTTGGTGTTGTGATTGTGTGTAAATGTTTTGGTTGGTGTTGTGGTTGTGTGTAAATGTTCTGGTTGCTGGTTGTTGTTGTGGTTGTGTGTAAATGTTCTAGTTGCTGGTTGTTGTTGTGGTTGTGTGTAAATGTTCTAGTTGCTGGTTGGTGTTGTGGTTGTGTGTAAATGTTCTGGTTGCTGGTTGGTGTTGTGGTTGTGTGTAAATGTTGGGGGTGTAAATATTAACCAGTCTGTTACGTAACAGTGTAGGATTTGGAGCTCGGCCCGTTTATCCTCCATCTTCTGTAAAAGCAGGATTTGTATCTAAAGAACAGAGTTTGAGGTTCAGGGTATGTACAGTTCTGAGTACTGAACTCACTATTACTTTATAGAACACTGTATGTACAGGTTTACAGGCTATGGCAGCTTTAAATGAGAAATAAATATGTTTTTATCTCAAAGAAAGCACTAGGCCCTCTTTGAAGGGAACTGAATGTTCCCCATTGTTTTTGTTATCACCAGCAATAATGACTAAATCCGGGGTTAATCAGGCCCGAGGGTCTTCTGATACTTTGAACAGCTGACTTGTGTTTGAGCTGACTCTTCCTGCTTTCCCACAATCAGATGAGCTGATTGGAGTTCAGTGGTGAGACAGGTCCAGGTGATGTGTTGTTGCTGAGAAATCAAGGCTATTGTCCAGGTTTAAGAGGTTAGATGGGGCTACGGTCTGACCCCTTCTGGATTAGTGCCGGTTGGGCCTCTGACGTGTAGATTAGGCTGCACGACTACAAGGTCAGTTTGGTTCATGCTTTAGCGCGAGGCCAAATTTAGCGTCCATTCTGGCATGGGGCCATCATTCACTGTCAATGGGGTCGTTAGCGATTAGCCTTTAGCCATTAGCTGAAGTGTAGCAGATAAGGTGCTGGTTACTTCATTAGCATCGTTAATGAGAGTCCCTCATAAGGCTGATAAGGGGAACTGGCCATTAATTGTCATTCAATTAACAGTGAGCGATATTGCGTAGTAGAGGTGATAAGGCTACAGAGGAGGTCATTATCCATGATGGACAACAGAAACGAGTTTTATAGAACAGAGTCATCAAAGAGCCCGGTGTGTGTTTCCCAGATGTTTTAGTGGTGTTTTTTCAGCTGGTGCTCTCACCACCGAGGACGGCAGCACCTGTGAGCTAGCAGAGAAACTCACTTATACATAGACACAGCTGAGGCTGTACAGAGCATTAAAGATATGGAGAAAGATCCATCTCTCCTCCAGTGTTCCAATTACTAAACCCTAACCTCTACATTTACACTAAACCCTAACCTCTACATTTACACTAAACCCTAACCTCTACATTTACACTAAACACTAACCCCTACATTTACACTAAACACTAACCCCTACATTTACACTAAACCCTAACCTCTACATTTACACTAAACCCTAACCTCTACATTTACACTAAACCCTAACCTCTACATTTACACTAAACACTAACCCCTACATTTACACTAAACCCTAACCTCTACATTTACACTAAACACTAACCCCTACATTTACACTAAACACTAACCTCTACATTTACACTAAACACTAACCTCTACATTTACACTAAACACTAACCCCTACATTTACACTGAACACTAACTCCTACATTTACACTAAACACTAACTCCTACATTTACACTAAACACTAACTCCTACATTTACACTAAACACTAACCTCTACATTTACACTAAACACTAACTCCTACATTTACACTAAACCCTAACTCCTACATTTACACTAAACCCTAACCTCTACATTTACACTAAACCCTAACCTCTACATTTACACTAAACACTAACTCCTACATTTACACTAAACCCTAACTCCTACATTTACACTAAACCCTAACCTCTACATTTACACTAAACACTAACTCCTACATTTACACTAAACCCTAACTCCTACATTTACACTAAACCCTAACCTCTACATTTACACTAAACCCTAACCTCTACATTTACACTAAACACTAACCCCTACATTTACACTAAACCCTAACCTCTACATTTACACTAAACACTAACCTCTACATTTACACTAAACACTAACCTCTACATTTACACTAAACACTAACCCCTACATTTACACTAAACACTAACTCCTACATTTACACTAAACACTAACTCCTACATTTACACTAAACACTAACTCCTACATTTACACTAAACCCTAACCTCTACATTTACACTAAACACTAACCTCTACATTTACACTAAACACTAACCCCTACATTTACACTAAACCCTAACCTCTACATTTACACTAAACACTAACCTCTACATTTACACTAAACACTAACCTCTACATTTACACTAAACACTAACCCCTACATTTACACTAAACACTAACTCCTACATTTACACTAAACACTAACTCCTACATTTACACTAAACACTAACCTCTACATTTACACTAAACACTAACCCCTACATTTACACTAAACCCTAACCTCTACATTTACACTAAACCCTAACCTCTACATTTACACTAAACACTAACCCCTACATTTACACTAAACACTAACTCCTACATTTACACTAAACACTAACTCCTACATTTACACTAAACACTAACCTCTACATTTACACTAAACACTAACCCCTACATTTACACTAAACCCTAACCTCTACATTTACACTAAACACTAACCTCTACATTTACACTAAACACTAACCTCTACATTTACACTAAACACTAACTCCTACATTTACACTAAACCCTAACCTCTACATTTACACTAAACACTAACTCCTACATTTACACTAAACCCTAACCTCTACATTTACACTAAACCCTAACCTCTACATTTACACTAAACACTAACCTCTACATTTACACTAAACACTAACTCCTACATTTACACTAAACACTAACTCCTACATTTACACTAAACCCTAACCTCTACATTTACACTAAACCCCTAACCTCTACATTTACACTAAACCCTACATTCACACTAAACACTAACCCCTACTTTTACACTAAACCCCAACCTCTACATTTACACTAAACACTAACCCCTATATTTACACTAAACACTAACCCCTATATTTACACTAAACACTAACCCCTATATTTACACTAAACCCTAACCTCTACATTTACACTAAACCCCTAACCCCTACATTTACACTAAACCCTAACCTCTACATTTACACTAAACCCTAAACCCTACATTCACACTAAACACTAACCCCTACTTTTACACTAAACCCCAACCTCTACATTTACACTAAACCCTAACCTCTACATTTACACTAAACACTAACCCCTATATTTACACTAAACACTAACCCCTACTTTTACACTAAACCCCAACCTCTACATTTACACTAAACCCTAACCTCTACATTTACACTAAACTCTAACTCCTACATTTACACTAAACCCTAACTCCTACATTTACACTAAACATTAACCTCTACATTTACACTAAACACTAACTCCTACATTTACACTAAACCCTAACCTCTGCATTTACACTAAACACTAACTCCTACATTTACACTAAACATTAACCCCTACATTTACACTAAACCCTAACCCCTACATTTACACTAAACCCTAACCCCTACATTTACACTAAACACTAACCTCTACATTTACACTAAACCCTAACTCCTACATTTAAACTAAACCCTAACGCCTACATTTACACTAAACCCTAACTCCTACATTTACACTAAACATTAACCTCTGCATTTACACTAATCACTAACCTCTGCATTTACACTAAACCCTAACCTCTACATTTACACTAAACACTAACTCCTACATTTACACTAAACATTAACCCCTACATTTACACTAAACACTAACTCCTACATTTACACTAAACCCTAACCTCTACATTTACACTAAACACTAACTCCTACATTTACACTAAACCCTAACATCTACATTTACACTAAACACTAACTCCTACATTTACACTAAACATTAACCTCTATTGGTCAGTCAATTAACCTGCAGTGGTCAGTCCACGTTTCTGAGAACACCAGCAGCTGTATCTAATTTTCTAAGTGATGTGATCCCTGAACAGCTACACATCCTTTCAGACACCCATAATGTTGAGGTGTCTCCTCACAGTGGGTGGATGGACAGAAACACCTGTGGATGTTCTTGGATGGGAAGCAGCTTTTTTTCTCCATCCCTGCTGTTGATCTGATAGGGACTGTGTTGGTTGGTCCAGGTGGTTGTTAGGAATCACATTATATATATATTGTACTGCAGTTAATGCATTTGGTGTGACACCCAGAAACGGCGTGAATCAAGCATGTGATGTCCTCCTTCGTGGTAATGTCGTGTCTCATTTAGGGACAGTGTCTCCTGAGACAAGACAGAAGGGGACCCGAAAAAGACGAGCGACACAACACACACCCACAAACAGCCGGTGGGGATTCACTGTCTGCTGCAATCAATACACACCCGTACAGATTCACACACTGAGCTGAGGGTGAGTGTGTGTGTGTGTTGTGTTACACAGCAGAGGGGCTCAGTGTGAGTGATTCCATTAGCTGTGTGGTTTGGAGTTGGAGTTTGGGGGGGGGGGTATACGTGCACTCTGGTCTGAGGGCCGTGTTTTAGTTGGCTCCCTCTGGTGTGGTGCGCCGCTGTTGAAAGCGTAATTACAGAGTGTGTGCTTTGTTTGGGAGATGTTTAATTACGGTGTTTGTGTTAATGATGCAGAGACACAGAGCCCTTACACGAGTGTGTGTGTGTGTGTGTGTGTGTGTGTGTGTGTGTGTGTGTGTGTGTGTGTGTGTGTGTGTGTGTGTGTAATGATGTAGGAATAGTCTATGACCCTTGAGTGTGGTCTGACTGTCTAACAACCAGGAGGTGATCTCCATCACAAGCCTGCGCCTCTCTCTCTCTCTCTCTCTCCCTCTCTCTCTCTCCCTCTCTCTCTCTCTCTCCCTCTCTCTCTCTCTCTCTCTCTCTCTCCCTCTCTCTCTCTCTCTCTCTCTCTCTGCATATTTATGACTCTGCCTGGTTCACTGACACCATTTATCTCAATGTCATTAATGCATTTCTCATAAACAGTGGACAAAAGCGGCTGCGTGATTCTTTGAGATTACTTTTATTCCCCACGTTCGCCACATCTGTTCCTCCCAAGCAGCTGCCATGTTAAAGGGGAATCCCACCAATTTTTTCAAAATTCCCCCCCGAAATCCTGTATAACAGTTTAGATGTAAAGAGCGATTTTTGATGAAATACTTTGTTCCAGAGAAACAGAATTGTTTCCAGTGATGGTAACCAGACGTCCAACCCAGCTACTTTTCACCAACTCACTGGTCGATCTCGCCTGTGGGCGTTCCTGAACTTGAGCAGACTGTCGGTTGCTGTGGTTTCACTGACCATGGGTTTAAAATAATGGGCTCAAAGTGAAATCCTGGAGAGAAATAGCTTTTATTTACTTTCTGTGTACAGCAGCACTGCCTGTGCTGGGTCTTTGCATTTGCTGCCATGTTTGCGGTGAAAGCACAGCCGCCATTTCTCTGGCTATAGTAGGAACCAATACAGAAGCATACTGTTGGGGTTAATCGTCACATCGCTTTACTCCTAATTTGCATAAAGTCTAACTTTGCTCAACTTTGAGCAGTGATTGTGAACGGCCTCTTTCTGTTTTGTCGTATCGGATCTCTGCTGGTGTGAATGCTGGGTAATAGAAATAGTTTCAGCTCTTTTTTCTGTAATTATGTGAGTAAATGTTGGAAAAAATGTAACAGGGCCTTCAGTAGGTGCTCATTGCTACTGCTGACGAACTTAACCAAGACCATCTACAGTAAATATTTAACAGTGTAAGCAAAACCAGTGCTACATATTAGGGGCAGGGCGCTGGGAACTTCACTATCCTGAGGTTAAAAATGGATACAACAACAACTTGGTCCCATGTGGTGATGTCATGGCATCTGATTTGGGATTCAATTCAATTTAGGCCCCTCCGCTGTTGACCCAGGGCCACGTCTCACTCTGAAGGATCAGGTCATGCTATGAAAGTGGTATCTGATGTGCTGAGTCATTGTTTTGAGAAGATATTGACTCACTGACATGTTTTAGAGATGGAGGTGACAAACCCTTTATTTTCAGATGTATCTCCAGGTCACTATCCTGAATATCGTCGCTGTCCAATGAAAAACAAGAATCTCCAAAATTGCAACTTTACAGGAGAGACCAAAAACTTACTTTACTTTTAGTAAAAGTCAATGGAACCAGAATTTTTTGGAACCCAAGCTCTTTTGGAGCACTTCTATTGGTCCATTCATCATGAAATTTGCACACAGTGTAAACAACCATTGGCGTGTGCAAATGATGTAGAAAACTTAAAATCAACTAAATGGAATTACATGTTTTTCATTGGACAGCGCTGATATGCTGCCTGATATCTGAGACTCTGGTTTGGCCTATTTTAATTTGTTCATGCAAAGAGATAAAACAGTGGCCAGAGAGATGTATTCCTTCAGATTTTCTCCAATATTTTACTGTTTTTCATTCAGAAAACCTCAGAAAACCTCTAGATTAATTGATGGTTTTGATAGTAACGATGGGCCCCAGAGGCCAGAGTACAGTTCAATACTGTGTGCAGGTATTTGCCATTACTACATTAAATTAAAACCCTATTTAGGCAGAAAGCAACAGTAGAGCACACATAGCTTGAAATGTAGATCAACAGAGGATTGTTTTGCTAACCAAGCTAATGTTATTAGCCTAGCCTTTCCCAGCTTGTTTTCAGCTGGTAAGCTATCAGTTTGTAAAGAGCTACTAAACTGATACTGATATGCTCAACACTTTATGTTGGTACTCATCATTCTTCCTCCTCCAAACACGGCAAGTGGAATTAAGACCAAAAAGTTCTATTTTGGTCTCATCTGACTACAGAACCTTCCCATCATGACTCCTCTGGATCATCCAAATGGTCATGGGAAACTTAAGACGGGCCTGGACGTGTGCTGATTTAAGCAGGGGAACCTTCCGTGACTTCGAACTATGACGTATTAGTGTACTACCCACAGTAACCTTGGAAACAATGGTGCCAGCTCTCTTCAGGTCATTGACCGGCTCCTCCCGTGTAGTTCTGCGCTGATTCCTCACCTTTCTTATGGTTATTGGGGTCCGAGTGGGATGGACTGTCATGTTTAGCTTCTTCCATTTTCTAATAATTGCTCCAACACTTGATCTTTTTTCACCAAGCTGCTTGGCAATTGGCCCATAGCCCTTTCCAGCCTTGTGGAGGTCTACACTTTTGGCTCTGGTGTCTTTGGACAGCTCTTTGGTCTTAGCCATGTTAGTTACTTACTGATTGTGTGGGGTGGACAGGTGTCTTTGTGCAGCTAACGACCTCAAACATTCTAATTTAGAATAATAAGTGGAGGTGGACCTTTTAGAGGCGGACTCTTTGAGGGCCGGAATTTTTTTGATTGATTGGCAGGTGTCCAAATACTTATTTGCAGCAGTAACACACAAATAAATTATTAAAAAATCATACATTGTGATTTTCGGATTTTTTTGTTTAGATTATGTCTCTCACAGTGCACATGCACCTAAGATGAAAATTTCGGACCCCTCCATGATTTCTAAGTGGGAGAACAGAGTCTCAGGTGTTCAAATACTTATTTTCCTCACTGTATGAGTAGAGAGTGAAAATGAACTTGGTGTGTATTTGGCTCTTTGCACAGACGAGCTCCACCACATGACAATGCAGTGAAAAGTCTTTGTACACGCATCCTCTCTGAATGACTTTGTTTATAACTTATTATCTATTATTACCAATATTAAAAAATACTACTGTTATTAATTACTACACTCATTTAGATGTAATTCATTGAGCCATTCTAAATGCTTTGTTGTAAATACTGTTTGACCAGAGGTGGACGGGTCTCCTATTGTGAGTCTTGGTTCTTCACAAGGTTTTTTCCTCCAGTCTTCATGTTTGCAAACTTCTGTAAAGGTGCTTGTTGTAAAAACTGATGAAGGAATTCCTCTGACGGTATTTATTTACAAATTACTGCCAATTATTAAATTGTAAAAATACTACTACTACTAATACTACTATTACTACTACTACTACTACTAATAATAATAATAATAGATTATTGTATATGTATATTTTTGTTTAGTTGTATTGTTAATAATAAAAAAATTCAAATAATAAAAACAAATAGTATTTAATAATATGCAATCATTGAGACGTAATTCATTAAGTCAGTAATTCAGAAAAATTTAGTTCTTTGGTGTGAAAAGGATGACTGTAGTGATCTTTACAGTGGTGTTGATAGTAAACAGAGATCACGACATCCACAACACAATGGCGCTCACTGCAAAACAGACATAAATCTGAAAATATTTTGAAAATGTTTAGTTTCTTGGGCGCTGATTTGCCTCTCAATACCTGGTATGTATCCCTCTACTATATATTTTTATATAATGTGTTTTAGGCCAAAAAAGTCTCCAAACTACAAACTACTACCAAACTATTTACTGTAATAACTTTCTGTGAGGTTTTTCGAGGCGGACGTCTGGTTCCATTCACCACCACTGTGAACACCACTGACTCAGCAAGACTGAAGCATTTCAGCTAACCATCCTGAATGACTTTGGAGACAAATTTACAATTTCTCTTTAAAGTTTAGCTATTTTAATTCACTTTCTTTTTCAAAACAGAGAATATATTTATATACTATAAATATAAAGTATTTAGCAGACACTCGTATCCAGAGTGACTTCACATTTTTAACATACTTAAGTACATATACAAAATAAAATGAAAAAAACTGTTTATATATATATATATATATATATATATATATATATATATATATATATATATATATATATATATATATATATATATATAGGAGAGACTTATTCACACTGTTCTGTTCTTCTTACCAAAGAATGTTCTGTTCGTATTAATCGAGAATGGCGTGTACAATAACGGCCGTTTTACAAATAATATATAATTTAATAACTTCTTTCACCCGTGACATTTTGACCTGCCGTGTATCTGGAAGCTGAAAGCGCGCTCGTAAAGAAAGGCTTTCTTATTCAGCTCATGGTTATGTTCTCCAGCCCACATGGGACTTGAGTTCACTCGACGTCACATCACATTTAATAGGATGTTCTGTTAAGAATACAATAGGATTTCTCAAAAGCTGGAAATGGACCTATCTTCCCGTTTCTCGCGAACTGACTACGCAACAATGCCTGCGTTTAGTCTCTCTCTGGGAAATCTCCATTCAAGGTGAACATCTTTATGCGTATGAGATCATGATAGTGGTGCTGGCCATTGTACGCCGTCTCTTCAGCATGTGTGATGGTTTGTATGGAGGCTGTTTAGAAAGGCTTTTGTACGGAAGGGCACGCAGCCCAGTGAAACACATTCAACCTCACCAGCTTTGTTGATGTTCCGTGGAGCTCAGGCCTCGTCCAGAACGCTGGCCACACTTTTAAACTAAGCCCTGGACGGAAGAACAACAGGACAAAGCCACAACACAGCACGGCAGCAATGCTAGTGTCTCACACTTATATCTACTCTTTTGTGTTCGGCTGCTTCTGTGTTTTGATTTCTTTGCGTGTGAAGAAATGTGAATGTTTTAATGTCTAAAATTACTGATATGTAAAAACATTAATCTCTCTCTCTCTCTCTCTTTGTATATCATCACTGTCCAAAGAAAAAAACATCTCCTTTTTGTGATCATTTTATGATGAATGGACCAATAGAAATGCTCCAAAATAGCTTGGGAAAAATTCTGGTTCCATTGACTTGCATATACACAACCACTCAAAAATTTAGGATCACTTTAGAATTTCATTTCATGCAATTCACAAACAATGTTGTCCATTTCACAATTAATGTAAGTGTATCAGATGATTTTTAAAGAATAAAAATGTTTGTATTAAAGTCTATTTTTGTATAGAGGCTTATTTTACATATAGTTCTATTATCAGCAATTCTCAGTCCTCTGTCTAAATCTCCTGGTACGACCACCAATCCAAGTTAAGGATGTTATTGGACTAATTGGTTGTTACACTCTTGCTCAATTATGATGCACAGCTGAAAAACATTCTACTAATAAGTGAGTATAAAAGGGAACAACATTCTAGGTTAGTTTAGTATCTGAAGTATCACGTGCGCTGTAAGATCACCAAAGGCGCTCCTCAGCCAATCAGATCTGTGCAGATTCGGGAGGGCACTGCACACACAGGCGAGGTACGAAAGAGAGTGACAGAGTGATGGCGGGATAGACAGGGTGAGAGAGTGTGTTAGAGTGATAAAGGGATGTAGGGGAGGGTGATAGAGTGATGAAGGGATATAGGGGAGGGTGATAGAGTGATGAAGAGATATAGGGGAAAGTGATAGAGTGATTGAGGGATATACAAGAGAGTGACAGTGATGGAGGGATAGACAGAGTGTGTTAGAGTGCTGGAGGGATATAGGAGAGAGTGATGGAGGGATAAATAGGGGAGAGTGATAGAGTGATTGAGGGATATACAGGAGAGTGACCGAGTGATGGAGGGATAGACATGGTGGGAAAGTGTGTTAGAGTGATGAAGGGATATGGGGAGAGTGATAGAGTGATGGAGGGATATATAAGGGTGTGATAGAGTAATTGAGGGATATACATGAGAGTGACAGAGTGATGGAAGGATAGACAGGGTGGGAGAGTGTGTTAGAGTGATGAAGAGATATATAAGGGAGTGATAGAGTGATTTATGGATATACAAGAAAGTGACAGAGTGGTGGAGGGATGTATAGAGGAGAGTGATAGACTGATCGAGGGATATAACAGAGAGTGACAGAGTGATGGAAGGATAGACAGGGTGGGAGAGTGTGTTAGAGTGATGAAGGTATATATATAGTATAGTGTTTATATAAATATATAGTCTATAGTGTGTGGAGAGATAGATAGATAGATAGATAGATAGATAGATAGATAGATAAAAAGAGATTTGTTTTAATATTTAATGTAGTTTAATATCCAACATGCCTGATTGGTGGGCTTTGATTTATAAAATCAGATATGTTCCCCCGAGTGTTAAACTCACTCCTGCAGCCTGGTTATGAGGAGCTGCACCGCTGGCGGGTGTGTATGCTGACAGTAGCCGTTAGCGGGGTGATCGTGTGCTGAGACTCTGTAGACGGAGAGTGAACTCGGAAGCTGGCGCTGTCTGGTGACTTGGCCCATGTGTAACGTGATTAAAACAGTGAGATTTGGTGTCTTTCTGCTGGGGTGCTCAGGCGTGGCGGGGTGGGCTTCATTAATTCAATAAAGCGGGATCAGTGGCCGAGTGGACTCCCACTCACGCGCACACACTCGCACGCGCGCCCCGCTCACAGCTGCTCCGCCGCCCGTGCCTAATACCATCACACTCGATCTGACTCAACCCAACACCTCACTGACTCACACCACAGCACTGCCACCACCGCACCCTTGCTTCCTACAGCCGCACTCGTCTTTCACCACCCCTCCATCACGCCATCACTCTCCGGTATATCCCTCCATCACGCCATCACTCTCCGGTATATCCCTCCATCACTCCATCACTCTCCGGTATATCCCTCTATCGCTTTATCACTCTCCGGTATATCCCTCTATCGCTTTATCACTCTCCTATATATCCCTCTATCGCTTTATCACTCTCCTATATATCCCTCTATTGCTCTATCACTCTCCTATATATCCCTCTATTGCTCTATCACTCTCCGGTATATCCCTCTATCACTCTCCGGTATATCCCTCAATAACTATCACTCTCCTGTATATCCCTCAATTACTCTATCACTTTCCTGTATATCCCTCGATCACTCTATCACTCTCCTATATATCCCTCTATTGCTCTATCACTCTCCTATATATCCCTCTATTGCTCTATCACTCTCCTATATATCCCTCTATCGCTTTATCACTCTCCGGTATATCCCTCTATCGCTTTATCACTCTCCGGTATATCCCTCTATCGCTTTATCACTCTCCGGTATATCCCTCTATCGCTTTATCACTCTCCTATATATCCCTCTATTGCTCTATCACTCTCCGGTATATCCCTCTATCGCTTTATCACTCTCCGATATATCCCTCAATCACTCTATCACTCTCCGGTATATCCCTCTATCGCTTTATCACTCTCCGGTATATCCCTCTATCACTCTATCACTCTCCGGTATATCCCTCTATTGCTCTATCACTCTCCGGTATATCCCTCCATCCCTATCACTCTCCGGTATATCCCTCAATCACTCTGTCACTCTCCTATATATCCCTCTATTGCTCTATCACTCTCCAGTATATCCCTCAATAACTCTATCACTCTCCTGTATATCCCTCCATCACTCTATCACTTTCCTGTATATCCCTCAATCACTCTATCACCCTCCTGTATATCCCTCAATCACTCTATCACTCTCCTGTATATCCCTCCATCACTCTATCACTTTCCTGTATATCCCTCAATCACTCTATCACCCTCCTGTATATCCCTCAATCACTCTATCACTCTCCTGTATATCCCTATATCACTCTATCACTCTCCTGTCCGTTTATCTCTATATCACTCTATCACTTTCCCATATATCTCGCCAGTATTCTATCACTCTCTTGTACATGCCTCTGTCCTCAATCCTTTTATCGCATATCTCAATCACCCTTTTTTGCCCTGTCTCTCAATCACTCTCTCTTGCCCTCTCTATCACCGTTTTCTGCCTCATCTATCTTTTAATCACTGCCTCCTCCCTCCTGTCTGTCTCTCCATCACTCTCTCCTGCCCCGTCTATCTCTCTATCACTCTCTCCTGTCTGTCTCTCAATCACTCTCTCCTGCCCCGTCTATCTCTCAATCACTCTCTCTTGCCCTATCTTTCTATCACCCCTTCCTGCCCCATCTATCTCTTAATCACTTTCTCCTGCCCCCTCTATCTCTCTATCCCTCTCTCCTGCCTTATCTATCTCTCAGTCACTCCCTCCTGTCCTGTCTGTCTCTCAATCACTCTCCTGCCCCATCTCTCAGTCACTCCCTCCTGTCCTGTCTGTCTCTCAATCACTCTCCTGTCCCATCTATCTCTCAGTCACTCTCTCCTGACCGTCTATCTCTCTATCACTCTCTCCTGCCCTGTCTGTCTCTCAATCACTCTCCTGTCCCATCTATCTCTGTCACTCTCTCCTGACTGTCTGTCTCTCAGTCACTCTCTCCTGACCGTCTATCTCTCCATCACTCCCTCCTATCTGTCTCTCCATCACTCCCTCCTGCCCTGTCTATCTCTCAATCACTCTCTCCTGCCCTGTCTCCCTCTCAATCACTCTTTTCTACCTCTACTATCTCTCAATCACTCTCTTCTGCCCCATCTAACTCTCAACCACTCTCTCCTGACTGTCTATCTCTTAATCACTCTCTCCTGCCTCGTCTATCTCTCAATCACTCTCTCCTGTCCTGTCCGTCTCTCCATCACTCTCTCCTGCCTCATCTATCTCTCAGTCACTCTCTCCTGACTGTCTATCTCTCCATCACACCCTCCTGTCTGTCTCTCAGTCACTCTCTCCTGACCGTCTACCTCTCAGTCACTCTCTCCTGACTGTCTGTCTCTCAGTCACTCTCTCCTGACCGTCTATCTCTCTATCACTCTCTCCTGCCCTGTCTGTCTCTTCGTCACTCCCTCCTGTCTGTCTCTCCATCACTCTCTCCTGCTCTGTCTATCTCTCAATCACTCTCCCCTGCCTCGTCTATCTCTCAGTCATTATCTCCTGCCCCGTCTGTCCCTCTATGACTGGGGATATTGAGACTGATTAAAGGAGAGGGAAAGACAGACAAAGTTAGAGATATGGAGAAAGAGTGATAAAAAGAGAGAGAGAGAGAGAGAGAGAGAGAGAGAAAGGGAGAGATAAGTGGGGCTAAGAAGATGAACAGGTTATAATAATGTAATCTTATGTTTAAAAACATGGTGAGCGATTCCTTCCAGTCTGCTTTACAGCCTGTATGAACAATTACAAAAACAAAGGAAGATTATGTCTCGAGCATTTGTTCACAGAACAGTGCAGATCATCTCCTCTACTCTCGCACACGCGTGTGGTTTTGAATAAGCGTGTCGAATCTGCAGAGCTACTTTTGTTTTGTTTATATGAGCTGTGAGCGAGAAACGGTTGAAATCAGGCGTTTGTGATCAGCGCTGTCGTATAAGAGTTCACTTTCATTTCTCTCTGTATTAGTTGAAGCACGGACGCAGAGCAGAGCATGCGACTGGGGTTGCGATGCATTAAGCCTCGTCTTTGCTGCCGTATATATCAGTTCTGTTTCACACCTTTCTGAGAAAGAGGAAGGAGACTTCTGACTCAACGGCTCCATCCTGAGAACAACTGGCCGTGTTAACCGTGCATTTACATAGCTCAGTGCCAGCAGGGCCTCGCTAGCGCACCACTGCTCTAAGAGCTGCTCTAAGAGCTTTAGTAAGTTTCTTTCTAGCCCTTAGAGGTGCAGAGTTACTCCTCTCACACTGTACACAGATCAGCCATAACATTTAAACCACCTCTACACACATAGTCTAGCTCCACTGACCCTACAGGAGCTCCACTTACAGACTGTAGTTCATCTGATTCTCTGTATACTTTATTACTCTGTTCTTTAATGATCAGGACCCCCACAGGACCACCACAGGAGCAGATACTATTAGGGAGGTGGGTCATTCTCAGCACTGCACGTGGTGACACTGACGTGGTGGTGGTGGTGTGTTAGTGTGAGGTGTGCTGATACGAGTGATGCGAGTGCTGAGCCAGACATTGTGTAGACAAGCTTAGGTTGCAATGTAGTAGTTATCATTGGCGTAGGAACCAGGGGGGATGGGGGGGACGTGTCCCACCCAATATCAGAAACAGGTAGATTTGTCCCATCCCAATAATGAAACCACAGAAAAGCAAAAACTGTTTAAAAACAGTTTTGGCAGCTGTGTTTGTTCTTAGCAACGGGCTCTGGTTGTTAGGTGGTCCAGGTGGTCTTTGTTAGGGCTTGTGTTGAGATGCCTGTTCAGAAATATCCTGCAGTCAGCAGCTTCACTGACCCGAGCTCTCGCCTCTCTGGAGCGTGGGGTAGCTCACGCCAGCTTTAAATGCGAGGTCAGTGATGAGAGCAGTGAATAACAATGATGACCATATACTACAATAAATAAGCTTTAGTATAATGTGTTGTTATGGTAACAGACTAGGAGGGTTTGGGTTGGCTAACTTTTACATTAACTTTAGTCAGAAAGCACTCTGAAACGTAAAGTTACATTACTCTCTGGCCACACCCCAAACTACAGACTGCTACTACATACATATGAAAAAATATATAATAAATAAAATAAAATAATTAATGAATAAATAAAAGAACACAGCTGTTAGAAGTGCGTTCAGTAGTGCAGTATGTAATGTTCCAGAGGGTGCTGTTTGGGACACAGCCTTACTGTCTAACATTAATGTTAGTCTTGTCTAGTCAGAAAACCTTAATATACATTTATTTATCATTTCATTTCAGCATCATGCTCCAAAGAATATAATATACATTTTTTGAAGATGTTTGGTTATGTATATAGACGAGACATTGCATGTATAGTATAGTTTTCTGACAGCAGTACCATGTAATGTGGAGTATCTTGTTTAATTTGTAAAGTGATCTTTAATTGGATTTATCTAATAAAAAACAAACATACAGATAATTTTGTATTTTCTTTATTTATTTGCAATTTACTGTAATTCCATTAATGTTGTTCTACGTCACTACACATACAGTGATTTACTACCTTACCTACAGTGGAATCAGCTTATAGGTAATATTTAGAAAGAACAAAATTTTGATACATATTTTCATTGGACAGCGACGATATATATATATATATATATATATATATATATATATATATATATATATATATAATAAAACGTATTATTTTCGGATTTTCCAGATTTTACCATAATCAACATACATGCATATATATATATATATATATATATATATGTATATGTATATATATGTATATGTACTCTACATACAATTTTGCCATGTTTTCAATTTCAAAACACAAATATATATATATTTGCATATGTATGTTGATTATAGTAAAATCTGGAAAATTTGAAAATACTACGTTTTTTTTGGGGACTATTTTGCCTCAATGCTGTCCTGTCTGTATCCCTCCACCATGAACAGATTAAAATAAATAAATCGTACTGTGAGCGAGCTTTTAGAGGTGGACATGTGGTTCCATTCACCAGCACCGTGAACACTTTTGACAGCAATTCTGGTAAACGTTGATTATGTAGACATTTTGCAAAGTTGGTGGAGTTCCCCTGTTTAGGATCAGTTCATTTATTTACAGAGAAGTAGGTCCTGAGGGTCCCTCTGTAGCTACAGCCGATCAACAAGAGTCAACCCTAAGTGGACATAACGTGTTCGTGTATGTGTGTGGGTTAGTGAAGCATGTGATGTGTTTGTGTCGGAGTCCAGTGTGGGAATGTGTCCATCCCTGAGCTTTTAATCAATCCTTTCACTTCATGCCCGGTCATATGTCCCTGTGCCGCGCGGCATGCTTGTTTTTTCCAGCGCTGCGTTTCTGTAGGTCTGTTTGTGCGACTGTACGAGCCTGTGTACGCCGATTGTTTGGGTCAGATGACTTTTATGGGTTTTGTGTGACGAACTGGCCGACTGGAGCGCAGATGGCCGGAATTAGCCGTACAGAAATCCATTAGAGTAGGTAACAGATGAAAATAGGTTAATCTCTTTGTGTTGCTTCCTCCAGAGGCGACGCTGGTGCAGCGGGGCCGCCTCGCTATCTGTCTTTTTCACACACTCCCATTTTTCCCCCCTTCCTTTCATTTCCCATTTCATTTTCTCCTTTCAGAGCGTGAAGCACCATCACTGCGTCAAGCAATGGATGTAAAAGGATCGCGTGCTTCCCCGCAATTCAGCCTATCAATTATTATATTTCATTTAGTCCTGTGACTTTTTTTATAGCTCTCCAGGATGCCAGACCCGGAAAAAAAATCTGTTTAGAGAAGTTTTTGTGTTTTGAAATTGAAAACAAAATTGTATGTAGAGTACAAAACTCAAAGTTTCCCTCTGAGGTCAGCTGGTGATAAAGCCAATGCTGAATTCCTGTTAACTCAATGCCTTCTTTCTAATGTTCTACATAGAAGGTATACCACCTTACCCACAGTGGAATCAGCTTATAGGTCATATTTTAAGGGATGGGGGTGGGCTTTGATGTCCCCTCCCCAATGTCACACCCGTTCCTACGCATTTGGTAGGAGCTATAGTAGGTATATGATGTTTTATACCTTCGTTTACTCCCTATGATTTGGCATTTGTGTGTATCTGTAGCTAGTACAAACAGGTTTAAATCCAAACTACCCTTAAACTCAAACACTGCCACAAACAAGGACCAGTGGTAATACCTGGATAAGAGACAACACAATACAAGGTTAGTTACAGTACAAGTGCAACAGCTACAAAGACAGAAATACCTACAGAGAGAATAAATACAAGAATACATACACTACAGTGCAATACATACACTACAGTGCAACACATACAGTACAGTGCAACACATACACTACAGTGTGATACATACAGTACAGTGCAATACATACACTACAGTGCAATACATACAGTACAGTGCAACACATACAGTACAGTGCAACACATACACTACAGTGTGATACATACAGTACAGTGCAATACATACAGTACAGTGCAATGCATACAGTACAGTGCAACACATACAGTACAGTGCAATACATACAGTACAGTGCAATGCATACAGTACAGCGCAACACATACACTACAGTGCAACACATACACTACAGTGCAATACATACAGTACAGTGCAATACATACAGTACAGTGCAACACATACACTACAGTGTGATACATACAGTACAGTGCAATACATACAGTACAGTGCAACACACACTACAGTGTGATACATACACTACAGTGCAATACATACACTACAGTGCAATACATACACTACAGTGCAATACATACAGTACGGGGAAACACATACACTACAGTGCAATACATACAGTACAGTGCAACACATACACTACAGTGTGATACATACAGTACAGTGCAATACATACACTACAGTGCAACACATACACTACAGTGTGATACATACAGTACAGTGCAATACATACAGTACAGTGCAACACATACACTACAGTGCAACACATACACTACAGTGCAATACATACAGTACAGTGCAATACATACAGTACGGGGCAACACATACACTACAGTGCAACACATACACTACAGTGCAACACATACACTACAGTGCAATACATACGGTACAGTGCAATACATACAGTACGGTGCAATACATACAGTACAGTGTAATACACTACAGTGCAACACACACTACAGTGCAATACATACACTACAGTGCAACACATACACTATAGTACAACACATACACTACAGTGCAACACATACACTATAGTACAACACATACACTACAGTGCAATACATACAGTACCGTGCAACACATACACTACAGTGCAATGCATACACTACAGGGCAATTCATACAGGACAGTGTAATACACTACAGTGCAATACATACGCTACAGTGCAAACACATACACTATAGTGCAACACATACACTACAGTGCAATGCATACAGGACAGTGTAATACACTACAGTGCAATACATACAGTACAGTGCAACACATACACTACAGTGCAACACATACACTACAGTGCAATGCATACACTACAGGGCAATTCATACAGGACAGTGTAATACACTACAGTGCAATACATACAGTACAGTGCAATACATACACTACAGTGCAATACATACACTACAGTGCAACACATACACTACAGTGCAATTCATACAGGACAGTGTAATACACTACAGTGCAATACATACAGTACAGTGCAATACATATACTACAGTGCAATACATACAGGACAGTGCAACACATACAGTACAGTGCAACACATACACTACAGTGCAATGCATACACTACAGGGCAATTCATACAGGACAGTGTAATACACTACAGTGCAATACATACAGTACAGTGCAATACATACAGTACAGTGTAATACACTACAGTGCAATACATACACTACAGTGCAATACATACACTACAGTGCAACACATACACTACAGTGCAATTCATACAGGACAGTGTAATACACTACAGTGCAATACATACAGTACAGTGCAATACATACACTAAAGTGCAACACATACACTACAGTGCAATACATACACTACAGTGCAATACATACACTACAGTGCAATACATACAGTACAGTGCAACACACACTACAGTGCAACACATACACTACAGTGCAACACATACAGTACAGTGCAACACATACACTACAGTGCAACACATACAATACAGTGCAATACATATACTACAGTGCAATTCATACAGGACAGTGTAATACATACAGTACAGTGCAATACATACAGTACAGTGCAATACATACACTACAGTGCAATACATACAGTACAGTGCAACACATACACTACAGTGCAATACATACAGTACAGTGCAACACATACACTACAGTGTGATACATACAGTACAGTGCAATACATACAGTACAGTGTAATACATACACTACAGTGCAATACATACAGTACAGTGCAACACATACACTACAGTGCAACACATACACTACAGTGCAATACATACAGTACAGTGCAATACATACAGTACAGTGTGATACATACAGTACAGTGCAATACATACAGTACAGTGCAACACATACAGTACAGTGCAATACATACAGTACGGGGCAACACATACACTACAGTGCAATACATACAGTACAGTGCAATACATACAGTACAGTGCAATACATACAGTACGGGGCAACACATACACTACAGTGTGATACATACAGTACAGTGCAATACATACAGTACAGTGCAACACATACACTACAGTGTGATACATACACTACAGTGCGACACATACACTACAGTGCAATACATACACTACAGTGCAATACATACAGTACGGGGCAACACATACACTACAGTGCAATACATACAGTACAGTGCAATACATACAGTACGGGGCAACACATACACTACAGTGCAATACATACGGTACAGTGCAATACATACAGTACAGTGCAATACATACAGTACAGTGTAATACACTACAGTGCAACACACACTACAGTGCAATACATACGCTACAGTGCAAACACATACACTATAGTGCAACACATACACTACAGTGCAATACATACAGTACCGTGCAACACATACACTACAGTGCAACACATACACTACAGTGCAATGCATACACTACAGTGCAATTCATACAGGACAGTGTAATACACTTCAGTGCAATACATACAGTACAGTGCAACACATACACTACAGTGCAACACATACACTACAGTGCAATACATACAGTACAGTGCAATACATACACTACAGTGCAACACATACAGTACAGTGCAACACATACACTACAGTGCAACACATACAGTACAGTGCAACACATACACTACAGTGCAATACATACACTACAGTGCAATACATACACTACAGTGCAACACATACAATACAGTGCAATACATACACTACAATGCAATTCATACAGGACAGTGTAATACATACAGTACAGTGCAATACATACACTACAGTGTGATACATACAGGACAGTGCAACACATACAGTACAGTGCAACACATACACTACAGTGCAAAACATACACTACAGTGCAATACATACAGTACAGTGCAATACATACACTACAGTGCAATACATACACTACAGTGCAATACATACACTACAGTGCAATACATACACTACAGTGCAACACTCACTACAGTGCAATACATACACTACAGTGCAATACATACACTACAGTGCAACACATACACTACAGTGCAATACATACACTACAGTGCAACACATACACTACAGTGCAATACATACACTACAGTGCAACACATACACTACAGTGCAACACATACAGTACAATGCAACACACTAACCCTGACCCAACACCTACTAATAAATACCCCACCAGTGTTTCCACTTAGAACATAAAAGAGTTAAGCACAGTTGCATAAGTGCAATATGATTAAACAATTTCAATAATACAGTAGATTGGTGCTTATAAGTGCTTCACAAAGAGACGGTGGTCTTCAGTCTGTGTTTGAAGACTGTGAGAGGGTCTGCTGTTTGAACATCCAATGGACGTTCATTCCACTGCCTGAGCTCCAGGACAGAGAAGAGTCTTGTCGCTTGCATCTTGAGGAATGGCAGGTCAAGCAGAGCCATACTTGAAGCTCCAAGGGCTTTCCCTTTGTTCCTGAGCTTCTCAGCTCATGAATAATTTGAGGAGCTCTGCTTTGATTGACTGGTTTACAGTGACACCAACACTACATGCCTAATACTATAACATAACGAAATTGCGAATTTTCTGAATTATAAAATGTTCTATAATATATATAAAAACATGACTTATAGGTAAAATTCCTCTACTCATATTGCCATATGGTTACAATAATATGGAAATATCTAAAATGCTTTGCTCCTGAGTAACGTCGGGCTCTGGCTAAAGCTGCAACAATGCTGTCTGCATCTTATACACAACAAAACGATGCTTTCAACAAATAATGAGCTTCAAAAATGACAGAAAATACACATTGTTATTGTAGTGCTTTACTTTTTCGGATCAAATCTGGTTCTGTATTCATATACCTACATTTTCTGTGAATGTGCTGACTGTCACCATCCAATCAGATCCTGTAGAGCAGACGTCTTCTAATCCAGACCTTTAATCTAGTTCTAGTCCTTAGTTTTGTATTTACTGTGAGATGTGACACAAGCTGGCCAATGAGTTACATAAACAGTTCAGTTAGTGACCAGTGATTACCAAATCCAGGACCTGAGGGTCCAAATTTCAAGACATTTGCTGTAGAGTTAACAGTTATTTCCCACCCGAGTAGCCCAATTTACTGGGAATTGCATCACATTCCGGTTTGTATGGATTGGATGTCTGTATCACAGTGACTTTTGATCACGCAGAACAGGGCTCGCAGGGGCGAGGACTCCAGGAGACCTGCTGGAGTGGAAACTGAGGCTCTCTACTGTGCAGGCTCGTAGCCTCCTTTGGTAGTCTCCCGTTAGAGCTGCTGGAAACAGGGGTAGCTCCTCACATCCTGCTGGGAATACAGGAGCTAAGCCCTGGCTGAACAGTTCAAACAGATAGCGGTTAGTCCCTGCATGGTTCTGGAGCTCGCCTGGAGATAATCCCTATCTGGGATATGCACCACTCTCGCTGCTCCCAGGCAGAGTGTAAGAACAATGATTATCAATTACGCTGAGTTAAAAAAGGACGGGGAAGCTTGCTTCTGGTAGCGAGTCAAACACAAAGTCCGTTGGTCACACCAACCCCGTGGGGTAGAGACGCCAGGGGGGGAATGCTCAGACGGTGGGAGGCGAGTGCTCAGGCTGGTCGGTAAGCCTGTAGGCCTCTAGGGCTCCAAGGAGTATGACAGGACCCCACTGTAGAGATGCATAGAGAGGTTAGACCTACAGAGAGATTTGTGGTAGTAAGTTGTTACAAACATTCGCTACACCAGTACAGTGAAGGGACTCTATACCTCTCCTGAAGAGCTACAGGTGAGTGATGTTATTTGAGCTCAGGATCGACGCAAGGACTCTGTTCAGCCAGGGCTTAGCTCCTGTTTTCCCAGCAACTCTGATGGGAGACCTTTAAAGGAGGCTACAAGGCTCGGTGGCTAACATCTGCAGCTACTCCTTTCCAACATCTCACCTGTTCTGGTGGCTGCACAGCAGAGAGCCTCTGACTCCACTCCAATGAATCCCCCGTGATCCTCGCCACTGCGAGCCCAGCTCAGCGTGATTTGTGTTCACTTTGCCTTCGTTTGTGTGAATGAAGCCTTGCATATGGATCGTAACGTCATGTCCGACTCTGATTCGTTACACAGGAATTCAGCAAAAACGTTGTGGGAACATATCTGATAACGATAATTATCACGAAATAACGCTTCCTCGATAAAACTATAAGACGTAGTCGATAGAAAGTCCAATAGAATTAAGTTCCGTCCATGTTTTGAGAGACAACACGAATAGCCAATGAGAATGAGAATAGCGCCGCCCCCTGCCCAATCAGGAGGCTGAACTAGAGTTCCAGCCATTTCATGTTTGGTTAAAGCACACAGCACAGAGTGTAGACGCAGCGACAGCTTAACCCACGTGCGAGAATAAAATAAGAGAAAATAACAGAAAACGTTAACTACTACTGAAAGAAACACGTGTTAATAAGATTATTATATTTTAATAATCTTAAAATAATCTGATAAAATAAGAAAAACAGGTGCTGTCCTGCTGCTGTGTTGACAAAGCGCTATGGAGTATTATATATATATATATATATATATATATATATATATATATATATATATATATATATATATATATATATATATATATATATATATATATAAATTTATTTGAAATACAGAAATACAGCGTGTTGTTCTACAGTATATTTGTAGTACATTTGCATAGTACATCTTTTGGCTGAAAATAAATAAAAACTCACTTAAAGTAAAAAGGAAATTTGATTTATATTGTGATATATATCGATATCGACTTATATGAAAAACATTATCGTGATAAGGTTTTTTTCCATATCACCCAGCCCTATCGGTGGACACCTTGTAAGAGCGCCAGAGACAGTAGTAGGTGGTGGAGTGAGTTTGTGTCCATGTTAACGGTTGCAGAAACTGAAAAAAGGGGGGTTAAATCGTTTCGCCCTCTGAAAATTCAGATTCAGTACATAAAATATTATCAGATCTTTGATGGACATCTGAATGAATCGCTGCATTGATTGCACTAAAAGCCTTAGATTGTGTGCTGCAGTACGTTTTGTATTTTTAAAGTTGTTTTTTTATATTTCTGACCATCTCATTGGCTAATTCTTTAACAATGAGCTCTGTTTTTATTCTATTTCCACTATACTTCCCCCCCTAAAGCCACTGAGCTGCTTCTTCAGCTGCTTCTTCTCCAAAGTGTGAGGCTGATGAGTAGTTAATACACTTCCCCTCCATGCCTTATGTAAGGTTTTGGTCCCATGCTATCTCTCTCTCTCTCTCTCTCCCCTCATCCCTCCATCCGACAAACAAAAACAAGCCACGGGCCCACTTTACTCTCCGGCCCGCCACAATGCCTCCTTTCTGCAGGACTGCTTTATGTAACCCGGCGAGGGAAACAAAGGCTCAGTCTTCTGCGCCTTTAATGCTTTTACTGCTCGCTCTCCTTGTCCGCCATTATGCACTTACATTAGCTCCTTACTGAGCTTCCACGCAGCGCCGGCTAGCGCGCCGCGCAGGCAAGAATGGGCAGCTGTGTTGGGGGAAACCAGATGGTAACGCGGGACAAACGAAACGAGCGAGGACGAGGAAGGTGGGCACTGCTTGTCGGGGCATTGTTCCCGAGGTGTTAGCCCACGGCTCTCACGGCCCGCGGATGAATAGGCCGGACAGCGAGAACTATGGAGCGCATTCAAGCCGGCAACTCCGTGCGGTCATTCAGGCCTGGGCTTTCAGCTTCCCAGAGCAGAGCGCTATCAGGAGATAGCGAGAGCGGAAAGGAAGAAAAAGGCGCAGCTCTGAATGCTGGCAAACAAAAGGAGATTTCAATCAGAGGCAGCACTCTGACTGTATTCAGGGGCTCGCCGGGGGTAATAAGACTATATTTTCCAGCCAAGGTCTTGCTTACAAACACACATGGGCATACATGCTCGTGCAAGCAGCTCAGTACTAAGGACGCATTGGTTTACACACTCACGAGCATGTGTTTAGAGTGATCAACCCATTATACTCATTATTAATTAAGAAAGGCTGGACTTAAACAGGTCAAAAAAAAAAAAAAAAAACAGGACCATTACTGCACCTGTTAAACACGTCCACTCACCTCCTACAGCCTTTGGTGCAGATACTTACATATAAAAAAAACATTTACACATTATACATATTACCAACCATATATCCTACAGTAGAGGACAAGAACTTTCTTCACTCTTAATGCAAGTCAATGGAACCAGATTTTTTTTGGAGTATCTCTATTGGTCTATTCATCCTGAATTCGTCACACAATATAAATATAGAGGGGAGCGTTCGTAGTCAAAAGATGATGAAAAATAAAATGTACATGATCAGCGACGATATGTAATATATAATTTAGAATAACCTATACAGCTTTATACCAGAATCCAGTGGTGGAACTTCACTCCACTCCAGAGTCCAGTGGTGGAGTTTTACACCACTCCAGACTCCAATGGCAGAGCTGTACTCCACTTCAGAGTCCAGTGATGAAGCTTTACACCACTCCAGAGTCCAGTGGTGGAGTTTTACACCACTCCAGACTCCAATGGCAGAGCTGTACTCCACTTCAGAGTCCAGTGATGAAGCTTTACACCACTCCAGAGTCCAGTGGTGGAGTTTTACACCACTCCAGACTCCAATGGCAGAGCTGTACTCCACTTCAGAGTCCAGTGATGAAGCTTTACACCACTCCAGAGTCCAGTGGTGGAGTTTTACACCACTCCAGACTCCAATGGCAGAGCTGTACTCCACTTCAGAGTCCAGTGATGAAGCTTTACACCACTCCAGAGTCCAGAGGTGGAGCTTTACACCACTCCAGAGTCCAGTGTTGGAGCTTTACACCACTCCAGAGTCCAGTGTTGGAGCTTTACACCACTCCAGAGTCCAGTGGTGCAGCTTTACACCACTCCAGAGTCCAGTGATGAAGCTTTACTCCACTCCAGAGTCCAGTGGTAGAGCTTTACACCACTCCAGAGTCCAGTGGTAAAGCTTTACATCACTCCAGAGTCCAGTGGTAAAGCTTTACATCACTCCAGAGTCCAGTGGTAAAGCTTTACACCACTCCAGAGTCCAGAGGTAAAGCTTTACACCACTCCAGAGTCCAGAGGTAAAGCTTTACACCACTCCAGAGTACAGTAGTAAAGCTTTACACCACTCAAGAGTCCAGTGGTGGAGCTTTACACCACTCCAGAACCCAGTGGTAAAGCTTTACACCACGCCAGAGTCCAGAGGTAAAGCTTTACACCACTCCAGAGTACAGTAGTAAAGCTTTACACCACTCCACAATCCAGTGGCAGAGCTTTACACCACTCAAGAGTCTAAAGGTGCAGCTTTACACCACTCCAGAGTCCAGTGATGAAGCTTTACACCACTCCAGAGTAAAGTAGTAAAGCTTTACACCACTCCAGAGTCCAGAGGTAAAGCTTTACACCACTCCAGAGTACAGAGGTAAAGCTTTACACCATCCCAGAGTACAGTAGTAAAGCTTTACACCATCCCAGAGTACAGTAGTAAAGCTTTACACCACTCCACAATCCAGTGGCAGAGCTTTACACCACTCCAGAGTCTAAAGGTGCAGCTTTACACCACTCCAGAGTCCAGTGGTGGAGCTTTACACCACTCCAGTGTCCAGTGGTGGAGCTTTACACCACTCCAGTGTCCAGTGGTGGAGCTTTACACCACTCCAGAGTCCAGTGGTGGAGCTTTACACCACTCCAGTGTCCAGTGGTGGAGCTTTACACCACTTCAGAGCTCAATGGTGGAGCTTTACACCACTCCAGCAGACGCTTGGCATTGCACATAGTGATCTCAGGCTTGTGTCCAGCTGCTCAGCCATAGAGACCCATTTGATGAAGCTCCTGATGCATCAGTTCTTGTGCTGGTGTTGATTCCAGAGGCAGTTTATAGTGAACTCTATAGTGAGTGATGAAGCAGAGGATAGCTGTTGTTGCTCCCTGATGCTGTATATATAGCTGACTGGGGCAGCTCTAGCACAGCAGAAATAAAAAAAAACTCATGAAGGAGCATCCTATGACTCTTAAGTTCAGTCCAGTCGTCTAAGAAGATTCACTTTTTAGTATATTTAGTGTGTAGTATGTTGTCAGTTGTGTTGTGGTCAGTGGTGTAACTCTCCTGATCCTGAAACAGCTTAACTATGTGGGACTGGTTTTCCCCTGTTTGCCAGCCCTGTGGTAGAATGACCCATATATCCAGCGCTGAGTCTACAGAGGAGCCTGTGTTGAACACCATGCGCCATTGTTTGTGCTGCGAGTTGTACTTCATCTTAAAGCCGTTGTATAGACATCTCTTGAGTGCTGCTGAGTCTGTGTGCACAATACATCAGCCGCGCACCGCCGGGGTGGTCCGAACCCTCTCCAGACTGACCCACGAACAGCAGCTGGATGTTCTGGAGGCCATTCTGCCCAGCGGCTCTTGCTTTTGTTGCGCTTTATGTTCGCAATATTAGCCTGTCTGTATGTAAACCATCCTTTGTTATTTGAACTGTTTATGTATATATATATATATATGTGAGGCCTCAGGAAATACAGTTGGAAATCAGCCAGCTGGCTAACTCTGACAGGTTTACATTTGGGTTAATTAATGCATACTGTCCCTGATACTGGTCACCACTACAAGATGTTTGGGTTCTGGCTTTTCAATAATATAAAACTGGTGTGGCTGCAGAAACATGTATATAATGATTATAATAGTCCAAGATTATGGGTTCTAATGACCTGCAGACGATTCTATGATAACTAAAAAAGCTTAGTGAGTTATAAAACATAACCTAATAACAATTAATAATAGTATTAATACTGAGAATGCCTCAGGAGATCATCAGATCTTGGGTTGGATAAATGGGCAACACATTTAATTCGACATTTAAAAATGTATTAATTCCTAAATACAACATTTACAATTACCAACTGGGTCTGTTCTATAATATACAAGCGGTTTAAATAAGTTGTTATAATAACTGATAATAACTTATAAACCCTAACCCCTACATTTACACTAAACACTAACCCCTACATTTACACTAAACACTAACCCCTACATTTACACTAAACCCTAACTCCTACATTTACACTAAACACTAACCCCTACATTTACACTAAACACTAACCCCTACATTTACACTAAACCCTAACTCCTACATTTACACTAAACACTAACCCCTACATTTACACTAAACCCTAACTCCTACATTTACACTAAACCCTAACCCCTACATTTACACTAAACCCCTAACCCCTACATTTACACTAAACCCTAACTCCTACATTTACACTAAACACTAACCCCTACATTTACACTAAACCCTAACTCCTACATTTACAGTAAACCCTAACCCCTACATGTACACTAAACACTAACCCCTACATTTACACTAAACACTAACCCCTACATTTACACTAAACCCTAACTCCTACATTTACACTAAACCCTAACCTCTACATTTACACTAAACCCTAACCTCTACATTTACACTAAACACTAACCCCTACATTTACACTAAACACTAACCCCTACATTTACACTAAACCCTAACCCCTACATTTACACTAAACACTAACCCCTACATTTACACTAAACACTAACTCCTACATTTACAGTAAACCCTAACCCCTACATTTACACTAAACCCTAACTCCTACATTTACACTAAACCCTAACTCCTACATTTACACTAAACACTAACCCCTACATTTACACTAAACACTAACCCCTACATTTACACTAAACCCTAACCTCTATATTTACACTAAACACTAACCCCTACATTTACACTAAACACTAACTCCTACATATACACTAAACCCTAACTCCTACATTTACACTAAACACTAACCCCTACATTTACACTAAACCCTAACCCCTACATTTACACTAAACACTAACCCCTACATTTACACTAAACACTAACTCCTACATTTACACTAAATACTAACCCCTACATTTACAGTGAACCCTAACCTCTACATTTACACTAAACCCTAACCCCTACATTTACAGTAAACCCTAACCCCTACATGTACACTAAACACTAACCCCTACATTTACAGTAAACCCTAACCCCTACATTTACAGTAAACCCTAACTCCTACATTTACACTAAACCCTAAACTCTACATTTACACTAAACACTAACCCCTACATTTACAGTAAACCCTAACCCCTACATGTACACTAAACACTAACCCCTACATTTACAGTAAACCCTAACCCCTACATTTACAGTAAACCCTAACTCCTACATTTACACTAAACCCTAAACTCTACATTTACACTAAACACTAACCCCTACATTTACAGTAAACCCTAACTCCTACATTTACACTAAACACTAACCCCTACATTTACAGTAAACCCTAACCCCTACATTTACACTAAACACTAACCCCTACATTTACAGTAAACCCTAACCCCTACATTTACACTAAACCCTAACCTCTACATTTACGCTAAACACTAACTCCTACATCTACACTAAACCATAATCTCTACATTTACACTAAACCCTAACCTCTACATTTACACTAAACCCTAACTCCTACATTTACACTAAACCCTAACTCCTACATTTACACTAAACACTAACTCCTACATTTACACTAAACACTAACTCCTACATTTACACTAAACACTAACTCCTACATTTACACTAAACACTAACTCCAACATTTACACTAAACACTAACCTCTACATTTTTACTAAACCCTAACCTCTACATTTACACTAAACACTAACTCCTATATTTACACTAAACCCTAACTCCTACATTTGCATTAAAGCCTAACCTCTACATTTTTACTAAACCCTAACCTCTACATTTACACTAAACCCTAACCTCTACATTTTTACTAAACCCTAACCTCTACATTTACACTAAACCCTAAACTCTACATTTTTACTAACCCCTAACCTCTACATTTACACTAAACACTAACTCCTATATTTACACTAAACCCTAACTCCTATATTTACACTAAACCCTAACACCTACATTTACACTAAACCCTAACCTCTACATTTACACTAAACCCTAACTCCTACATTTACACTAAACCCTAACCTCTACATTTTTACTAAACCCTAACCTCTACATTTACACTAAACACTAACTCCTACATTTACACTAAACACTAACCTCTACATTTACACTAAACACTAACTCCTACATTTACACTAAACACTAACTCCTACATTTACACTAAACCCTAACCTCTACATTTTTACTAAACCCTAACCTCTACATTTACACTAAACACTAACTCCTACATTTACACTAAACACTAACCTCTACATTTACACTAAACCCTAACCCCTACATTTACACTAAACACTAACTCCTACATTTACACTAAACACTAACTCCTACATTTACACTAAACACTAACTCCTACATTTACACTAAACACTAACCTCTACATTTACACTAAACACTAACCCCTACATTTACACTAAACACTAACTCCTATATTTACAGCACAGTCACAGTTTGGCTTACTGTGAGCTAAAATTGTCACTACCAGATCATTGATTACTAAAACAATAGTTATGATTGTTTTTGCAGTGGTGAAATTGGGACGTTCAGTCTTTAGTTTAAATTCAATAAACATAATTAACATATAGGTTCACTCAGAGTAACAGAATTTCAGTGTAAAGCCAGTTAATTGTCCAAAATGTTTTTTTAACTTTTCAACTTTGACTTAAAGCAGTTCAGTACAATCCTCATCAAATATAAAATATGCCAAACTCTTGCCTGAGGAACAGTAACAAGTAAAGCTGTAGCTCATTAGTAGAGCCCATGTTCCCTCCTGCCCTTGCCTGACCTCTTAACTCGGACATCCACGCATCCTCTGGATTACACAGGACAAGATTACAAAGCTTGTCCAAAACTCAGCCTGCGTAATGAAAGGTCGCAGCGCTGCTTCAGACTACACAACTCCTTCTTCCCCTCATCCCGAACCAGCACAAGCCTGTTCCCCCGTCACTGCCTGCGATCTGTACACTCAGCCAAATCTCCCAGACGTACCCGTCCACTCTCAGAGCGGGTTTCTTGCCCTGACCTCGGTCCGAGTGCTGATGCTTTGTAGTAAATAAAATAAATAAAAGCTACACACTTGGTGTTACTTACATAGAGCAGCAGTAGAGTCGCTCTGTATACCCTGAAATAATTATCTCACTCTGGAAAGCTTGATGTTTATGGAAGTCGATTAAAGTCAGGCCTAAAGCCACGTGTACTGCTTGATATGTGTTAAGCGTTGACACATACGATCTGTAACAGTCATGTTACTGAACCACTCCCATCACGCAGAGCTAGTATGTGTGAAACAGGTGTTATTTGTGTACCGTCGCTGTCCAATGAAAAAGAAGTATCTCCAAAATTGTAACTTTACAGGGGAGACCAAAAACGTACTTCACATTTAATGTAAGTTAATGGAACCAGAATGTTTTCCAAGCTATTTTGGAGCATTTCTATTGGTCGAGTCATCATAAAATTTTTACACAATGTACATGACCATTGGCACGTTCGAAAAATGTAGAAAACTCAAAATCAACAAAAATGTTTTTCATTGGACAGCAACAATATGAACCATCTAGACCTTTAAATAACAAACTGTTTGTATAATATAACTGCATGGAAGTTATAATCCACCCATACATCCATACATTGACTTCCACTTTCCCAGGCAAACAAATAAAAAAGTACACTGGAGTATACTTAATTTAAGTGTACTTAGTGTACTTCAATGCACTCATGATTAATGTACCTTTATAACATAACTTTGTACTTGGTATGCTGTATATATATTTTATTACTAATAAAATGATACTTAAATACAACTAAATATACTTAACTGTACTATTTTGAGACACCACTGTATCCTGCATTTTTTTTTAATATAATTGGTGATAGTATACTAATAAAATATAAGAAATATATTTAGAAGTCAATAAGAGTATCTAAGAGTGTCAAAACGGTGTCTCAAAATAGTACAATTAAACACAATTAGTTAATTAAGTATATTTTAATAGCACTATGATATTTAGTTTATTTTTGAAATATATTTAGAATTCAATAACAGCATCTACACAATACATTGTAAATACACTCTAAGTACATTCATAAATATATTTTAACAGAAACAAAGAATATTTAAAAAAAAATTTAATTCAGTATTTTGGTTTAATTAGATTATTACTTAAGTATATTTAAATGTGTCACAACAGTGTCTCAAAATACAGCAATTAAGCACAATTAGTTAATTAAGTAAATATTTAATAGCACTATGATATTTATTTAGTTTATTTATGAAATATATTTAGAATTCAGTAACAGTTTCTAAACAATACATTATAAATACACTCTAAGTACATTCATAAATATATTTGAGCTGAAAAAAGGAATCTTTTTTTAAAAAATTTAAAATTCAGTTTTTTGGTTGAATTAGATTAGTACTTAAGTATACTTAAATGTGTCACAATGGTGTCTCAAAATAGTACAATTAAGTACAATTAGTTAATTAAGTAAATATTTAATAGCACTATGATATTTGTTTAGTCTACTAAGTACATAGTTAGTACAGAAAAATAGCACACGTTTATTACATTAATCATAAGTGTATAAAGTATAAAGTATACTTCAGTATACTATATTTCGCCTGGGTAACCGCTGTGGGGAAAAAGGGTACTTAAGAGCGCAAAAAGTATATTTATACTATTAAATTAAATTACTTTTTTTTTTTTTTTTTTTTGATAAGGGTTTGTTGATTGGGGAACTGGTGGAAAGGTCGGAGAGTAAATGGGAGTAATGACAGAAAATGGGAAAAGGAAACAGTAAAGAAAACATAAGCCAGAAGAATAGACCTCAGCACACAGTCAGTCCAACATTAATTTTAAACCTCCTTCTTCATTTTTATGTTTCATTTTCTTTCTTTTAAATTTTTTTCTGTTTAAATGAGACAGAGACTTTCCCCAGGGGGAGTTACTACGGTGGGCTGGACACTGGCAACCCCATTCTGAGCGAGAGGTGATAGGAATCGCCAACTTATATGATGATATAAGAAAAATCTTTAGAGCAGTTTCTAAAATAAAGTTGGGCCTCTTGGTATATATGGAGCCGGCTCCGATGGGGTGCACGGTAAAGAAAAACATAGGCTGGAAGAATGGCCTCAGCACACAGTCCAATATCACTCTTATACCTCACTCTTCATTTTTATGTTTAATTTTCTGTCTTTTAAATATTTGTAAATTTCTTATTTCTTTTAACTGATTTAATTGAATGCTTTGTTTCCTATTTCCTTATTTCTGTAAAGCACTTTGAGTTGCCACAGTGTATGAAAGGTGTTATACAAATACACTTGCTTTGCCTAAATTAATCTTTCGAATGTACTCTTAGTGCTCTGAATTATACTTCTTTTTCATAAGGGCTATCCCGCTAGTCTGGGGGTGGGGGGTTGGAGCCAATCTGAGCATCATTGGGCGAACAGTTCTCTAGTCCATCACATGACCACACACTCACACCTACGGGCAGTTTAGAGTGAGGCTCAACCTAACATGCATGTGTTTGGACTGTGGGAGGAAACCGAAGGCTGCGTCCCAAATCTGCTACTATATACTACACACACACGCAAAGGCAGCAGTAGCAGTAGACGGGATTGGCTAGTGAGTCCAAATACACAGCGTTTATTAAGCCGTGCATGAAACTTAAGGACGGAATCAGTATCTATAGTATTGTTTGAATGGAGCTTTTAATGAGCAGCGGGACGTGGACAGTGGTGGTCTTGTGGACAGTGGTGGTCTTGTGGACAGTGGTGGTCTTGTGTTAAAGGATGGTGGTCAGATGGTCGACGTGGTGCGTCCGAGGTTGTGTGCACTGAAAAAGCTCGACAGCTTTACTGCTCCTGTTTCAGTAGGCGGAGCTTCTAAAACTGTCAGTACCGGAACAGTCACTACTGAAACTGTCAGTACTGAAACGTTTGCTAAAGTCTGAGTGGTGTTGGTTTTGGTTAAAGAAACCCAATCAAGTCACATGGTCACTCAAAGTAAAATACATTTAGTCTAAAATAAAAACAGTCTTAACGAAGGCTTTGTAAAACAACCCCCCCCCAATAAATAAATAAATAAATAAATAAATAAATAATCAATCAGAGTCAGGATACTTCCATTCCATACCCTCATAGGGTGAATACAGGAGAGAGAGAGAGAGAGAGAGAGAGAGAGAGAGAGAGAGACAGAGAGAAAGGGAGAGAGGGGGGGGGGACATAGGTGGAGAGAGAAGGGAGAGAGAGAGAGAGAGAGAGAGGAGAGAGAGAGAGAGAGGGGGGGGGGATAGGTGGAGAGAAAGGGAGAGAGAGAGAGAGAGAGAGAGAGAGAGATAGGTGGAGAGAAAGGGAGAGAGAGATAAAGAGAAAGAGGGAGAGAGAGAGAGGGATGGAGGAGGAGAGAGAGAGAGAGAATGAGTGATGGAGAGGGAGGGAGAGATAGAGAGAGTTGAAAAGAGAAAGAGAGAGAGAGAGGGAGGGAGGGAGCGAGGGAGAGGGAAGGAGAGAGGGGGGAGAGACAGAGGGAGAGGGAAGGAGAGAGGGGGGAGAGACAGAGGGAGAGAGAGGGAAGGGGATAAAAAGAGAGAAAGGGCGGGAGAGGTAGCGAGAAAGGGAGAGAGAGGGAGAGAGAGAGAAAGAAAGAGAGAGAGAGAGAGTGAGAGAGGGAAAGGGAGAGGGAAGGAGATAGAAAGGGAGAAAGGGAGGGAGAGAAAGAGGGAGAGGTAGCGAGAGAGAGAGAGAGAGAGAGAGAGAGGGAGGGAGAGGGAGTGCCAAGAGCACTGATAGAGCATAAGAGGATCCACTCCACTCCGCCGCTTCTCCAGGCACGCTCAGCACACACTCCCAGTTTACGGCCCATAAACACTGCAAGTGACATCTTAAGTACGATACGATTTACATGCGCGGTGATGAGTTGCGGGAGGGGATTAGGAGGGTTTGAAGTTGTTTAGCGAAAGAAGGAGAGGAAGAGCGTCTCCGGTGCGTTCATCCCGAGTTCCAGAAGTTCACGCGGAGCCCGAGGACAGAGAAAAGATGGACCGGCCGCTGTAAACACGACTCAGACGGCCTTAGACTCAGCTTTTATTGTGGACGGAAAAAATGTTCGGCGGTTCCAGCGAGCAATTAGAGCCGACATTAAATACAATTTATTTCTGGAATGCCAAACGGTTCACTGCTAAGAGAAAGCTTTACAGCAGCCTGTCTAACTCTCTCGCTCTCTCTCTCTCTCTCTCTCTCTCTCTCTCTCTCTCTCTCTCTCTCTCACACCCTCTCTCTCTCCTCCTCGCTTTCTCTCTCTCACACTCTCTCTCTCTCCACCTTGCTCTCTCTCTCACACTTTCTCTCTCTCTCTCTCCTCGCTCTCTCTCTCACACTGTCTCTCTCCCTCTCTCTCTCTCTCTCTCTCTTTCTCCTCTCTCCCTCTCTCTCTCTCTCACTCTCTCTCTCTCTCTCCCTCTCTCTCTCTCTCTCTCTCTCTCTCTCTCTTTCTCTCTCTCTTTTCAGTTGGACTCCAGATCAGAACTTTCCACAGAACCGACTTCATCCTCACTGCCACTGGTAAGTATGTGTCTTGGTGGGCTTTCACCATTACACCCCACCTAAAAGCATGCACACAGTCAGGACACTGTCAGTGTTGTGGAGTTCATTCCAGTCAAAAGTTTGGAAACACCCTCTTCACCTTCATTACAGCTTCTATTGTTTTCAGTAGACTTATCTCCAACCTTCTCATATCATCCACCCACTGTGTTATTAACCTCAGACCACCTTCTCATATCACCCACCCACTGTGTTATTAACCTCAGACCACCTTCTTATATCACCCACCCATTGTGTTATTAATCTCAGACCACCTTCTCATATCACCCACCCACTGTGTTATTAACCTCAGACCACCTTCTTATATCACCCACCCATTGTGTTATTAATCTCAGACCACCTTCTCATATCACCCACCCACTGTGTTATTAACCTCAGACCACCTTCTCATATCACCCACCCACTGTGTTGTTTCTTACTGTCTCTCTGGTCTCCTCCCATGGAACTGTATTCATTTTGGTTAGCTGAGCGGAAGTTCTAACACAAAGGCAGAAGAAACACACGCTTGAAAGTGGGTGTGGCCAAATACGGTAAATAGACCGTATAGATCTTAGAAATGGCCCCAAGAGATGGTACTTCGTTACTTGACACCTCTGAAAAGAAGATACTTTCTAAAGTAACTTGTTTTGTTTATTTGTTTATTTGTAGTTTCACATCTTCACTGTTACTCCTATAAAACGGAAGACAGCCCTTGCTTGTGTGGGTGTTTCCAAACTTTTGACCGGTGCTGTATATGACACCACTGAGGGTCGTTATGATGGTCCTCACACTGTAGGTCCCCCCCTTTAAAGATCTTCTTGCTTTTGCATGACGTCGGGACACTTTTGTCCTGAAAGTCTATGAAAACAAACACGTGCACACACACGCCTGCTCGCACACGAATTTTCTCTGTGTGACTTCTCCAAATGATTTCACAGTTCATTCATAACTCCCCTCCCATTTTTGTGATTCATTGATTATTCACATCTACACAACACAAAGCGTGCTAATATTAGCTCGCTGCTCTGGATAGGAACACTCGGTGTGCTGTATAAGGTGCTTAAGTCTTTATATAGACCAGTGGCATAGACAGGATTGCACCAGCAGTGAGCCACTTACAGACTGGGGTAGGGGGGTGGTGGTGGGGGGCAACTAGGCTGCATTATGTCCAGAAGACATCACTGTAGTGAGACAGTGCTGCACGGTAGCTACTAGGAATGTGAATTCTGGGGAATTGTGTTTACTGATAACCGACTAAACCTAAAATACATAACTTATGAAACACATTGTGGAATTTAATAGATATTAAATACATAAATATATATTATTAGCTCAAGTTAATGAACTCATCGTCAATTCCATTTTTCATTTTGCACATATTTTTTAAAACCAACATTGTATATACAGTGTATTAACATTTTATGATGAACAACATTTACTCCCTTCAATGCTCTGAAGGTTTCACATATTTTGTTTCAAGGTTTTTTCCCAACAGTGACTATATATATATGTATACACTACTGCTCAAAAGTTTAGGATCACTTTAGAATTTCATTTCATGCTATTTTCATGCAATTCACAAACAATATTGTCCATTTAACAATTAATGTAAGTGTATCAGATGATTTTCAAGAATAAAAATGTTTGTATTAAGTCTATTTTTGTATAGAGGCTTATTCTGCATATAGTCCTATTATCAGTAATTCTCAGTCCTCTGTCTAAATCTCCTGGTACGACTACCAACCAAAGTTAAGGATGTTAAGAAACAACTTTCAAGAAGAAACAAGTTAAGAAACAACTTTCTTAGAGACCCGTCAGTCCATTGTTGTGTTAAGGAAGAAGATACTCCATTGAAAACAAGAACATTTCACTGCGATCCCAAACTTTTGAGCGGTAGTATGTTTGAGAGGTAGTGTGTGTGTGTATATATATATATATATATATATATATATATACTTCATTAACAAATTGTGCTTATATATAATTAATTTAATATTCAAACATTTACAATACAGTAAATAGTGCTTTTATTTGATTTATAGTGTTTATTTAACCCTTAAAGTACAACACAAAGTAACATGAATATGTTATTGTGAGAGAAGTAGATCAGATCTTGATCCAGTTTGAAGAAGTGTAGTTCCAGATTTCTCCTGGACGCCCCAGACATTATATGAATGTATTCAGTTCCTTCAGCAGCAAATCTTGATTTAGCTTAATGAAGTACTGAGCAGTCAAAGCAGGTATTAGATGTGAACTGTAAATAATACTGGGTTGTTTCCACAAGGAGAAGCTTGGAAAGGGTTAAATAAATAAACGCAGGCCAGCACATATTCACAAAATGGGGTCCAATCAGGTGCTTAAGTTTGTGACCACTTGTGAAAAAGAAGTATACTTAAGTATATTTAAAATGTTATAATTTTATAATTAAATGTAAATATACTTTTAGTGCTCTTAAGTATCCTTTTTCCTACACAGGTTACTCAGGCAAAAATAAAGTACACTGAATGGCAATAATCAAATACTTTTTTACACACTTATGGTTAATGTAATAAAAATGTGCTATCTTTTTGCACTGTGTTCTTAGTATGCTAAATAAATATCACAGTGCTATTAAAAATATACTTAATTAACAAATTGTGCTTACCTTTTCCCCACTAATTCAGTATTCTTTTAAAGTATTCTTTGTTTCACCTGAAATATATGTCGTTTTTAGATATTGTTATTGAATTATAAATATATTTCTTTATATATTTTATTAGTATACTCACAGCTATCTTAAAGGTAGATTCAAATATACTCCAAAATATACTACAAAGTATATTTTAATATAAATACAGGATTGGTTGAAGAAGCTGATGCATCAAAATATACTTACTGGTGTCTCAAAATAGTAAAGTTTATATTTAGTTGTATTTAAGTACATTTTTATTAGTAATAAAACAGACATATAAGTATATAATAGTTTTAGTACACTACTCATACACAGTACTCATACAGTACACGAGTGCACTAAAGTATACTAAGTGCACTTAAATTAAGTATACTCCAGTGTACTTGTTTTTGCCTGGGACAGCAGAGCTTGACTACAATGCCGCCTTAAGCTTGATCTTGATTGGTCGCTGATCAAGTGATTAGGACCCTAACTAGTGATTTCAGGGTCCGTATCTCCGGTTTCCTGAAGGCCAGCGACGCAGGGCCGGTTGGAGAGGCCAGGTCACGCTCCGCTAATAGACGGGGCCAGTTTTTGAAATCCACCTGACTTTTCTTTAAGGACTATCTATAAACAACAACTACGGCGGTCCAGTTATGTATTGTTTTGCGTTCTCTTTATGATTTCATCGTTTGTAGATACATGTGCACATGTTTGACAGGCCCAGCTCGAGTGCAGTGCATTACAACTAACGCTTCATTAGTTTACAGACAGATATCCAGTTACACCAGCAGGGCTGCGTGATCAGGGAGCGCGGGTGTTCGTCGGGCCTGTGTGTAGTCCGGACCTGCCTCCTGATGAAAACATGTAGCAGAAAATAGAACAACAAAGACCCTGTACAGCTGAAGGCTTGTGTAACAGAGTAACGTCTTCAGTCCTCAAACAACTAGTAAGTACTGTTGAAGGAAATCTCATAAATAAATAAGTTTATAGAGCAAAACATTTACAGAAGTTTTATTATATTTAAAAAGATAGGAAATTTTTATTTGCTTAGCAAAACTCTTTATTATTTAAATATTAAACAGTATTAATATAGAAGGTGGTGCTTTTACATACATTTCCAAGCTTCTCCTTGTGGAAACAACCCAGTATTATTATCAGTTTTCATCTAATACCTGCTTTGACTGCTCAGTACTTCATTAAGCTAAATCAAGATTTGCTGCTGAAGGAACTGAACACATTCATACAATGTCTGGGGCGTCCAGGAGAAATCTGGAACAATACTTTGTGGAGCTCAAGACTTTGTATTGTACTGTAAGGGTTAAATAAACACTCTGACGTATGTAAAAGTATACTTACTTTATTAATACTGTTTAATATTTAATAATAAAGTGTTTTGTAAATAAAAGCTTCCTGTCTGGAATAAAATCTCTTTTTAAATATAATAATGACCCCAACATGAGTCCTGCTCTGCAGGCCTTTAGGAAACCAGACATTCGGACCCTGGAATCACTTGTTAGTGTTATAATGGGTTGATCAGCGACCAATCAAGTGTCATTGTGGTCAGTGCGAGTCCTGCTGTTGCAACCTCATTCTGGAACTGAGGGCTGTAGACATGTCAATGTTTTTCTTTAATTTTAGTAAAGTAGTTTTGTATATTACTCTTTTATTATTATTACTATTATTATTATTAGTAGTTGTAGTAGTACTTTTATTATTTTTTATTATTATTTCTTTTACTATTTTAAGTTTTTTTACTATATTTATTTTTCTAGACTTATTTTTATCTTTGTCTTATTCCTGATATTAGTTTCTTATTTAATTTTTATTTGTTTTTCTTTTATGATTTATCTTCCTTAAATTTGTCTGTTCTTATTCTTTCTTTTACATTTTAAGTACTCATTAAAATTCATTTTAATTGCATTAATTTATTTAATCAATTTTTGTTGAAAAAATGGTAATGCTCTGCGACATTGTAAGTGATGGTCTCCCTCAATGTACTCCCAAGTGTAAATTAGAGGTGGGCGATATGGCCCTACAATAATATCACGATATGTTATGCTATTTTTGTGATAACGATACTCTTGGCGATATGACAAAACATTGAATTAAAAAAATATTTCAAGAATACACTACTGCAACAAAATGAAAATTAAATTGTATTATTTTATACAATATGATATGGCACACCCCTAATGGAGATATTAAAAAATACAAGAATTTTCATCAGTAACAGAAGTCAATGATCCAGAATGTCACGATACTAAATAATGCACTCCAAATATCTCCATATATCCAGGACTGAAGTAAAGTAAATGATACTGAACAGATAAAATCTGTCTCTAGTAGAAATATAATGGGAAATGAGAAAAGTGTGAATTTTTCTTTTTCTAAAAACAGTAAAAGTAGTACCTGATGTGATAATTAGTGATGGGTGATATGGGTGATATTTCAGGGTATAATATCGTTCACTATATTAAAAAATGTTGGCGATGTTATTGTGTATGATATGATATGGCACACCCCTAGTGTAAATAAATAAAGTATCAGGCCCTTTGACCCTCACTGCTCGTTTGAGAGGCTGAACTATAAAACCAAGGCACCTGATTGGACCCCGTTCTGTGAATATGTGTTGGCCTGCGACTCTGCGAGTTGGAATATTCATGTGTACCATGTGGCCTATATATTTGCGTCTGCATATGTATGTGTGTGTGTGCGACTGCGTGGGACCACATCACAGACGGGCTATGGAGTGTGTCAGAGAGGACACAGTCTCACAGCTTGTAGTCATGTCTCATGGAGCTTAGGAGACTCATTTGGCAGCGTGTGACTGCGGTCTATTTCTGTCACCGCCGACTGTGGCGCTGCCCACTGTGCGCGCGCATGTGTGTCCACTTCATGTGCGCCGTGGCAGGAGCGGGCCGCCGTCCTATGCCCCCCCCTTAACCAGCCCCCGCCCCCCCCCACCGGCCCGGTAGCCAGAACCTTTTTATTCCTTCGTCTTTACGCGCTTCTTCACGTTGGCTGCGTCCCTCTCTGCGGACGTCTGTGTTAGCCGCACGGCGTTCGGGCAGACAAAAGGCGCTTCTCGAATCCCGGCGCGTCTCACCGTCGAGGCTACAGATACGTGATTCATCCTGCTTCTGAAGACGCATGGCGCATATGAAATGACATGATATAATAGGCACAGAAAATATTGGCTTAGGCAGCCCACACAGTTGCTGCGGCATCAAATCCTCTACAATCTGATAATTGCAAGGTTTTGTCGTCTTATTCATGATTCAAGTAGCCGAACTGAAGACATTCAAGAAGCCTAATAGATGCAGCGTAGATACACTCACCGGCCACTTCATTAGAAGTGCTCACCTTGTGGATCCGTCTTGTTCGTGTGTGGTTGGACACGCTGCTCTCGGTTGGAGGCGGACACTGGTTTTGTCATGAAATTTGAAAGGTGATTAAGGTCGGGTAGTGTAATGGTCAGTACGGTGGTGTAGTGGTCAGCACGGTGGTGTAATGGTTAGTATGGTGGTGTAGTGGTTAGTATGGTGGTGTAGTGGTTAGTATGGTGGTGTAATGGTCAGCACGGTGGTGTAGTGGTTCGTATGGTGGTGTAGTGGTTAGTACGGTGGTGTAGTGGTTAGTACGGTGGTGTAGTGGTTAGTATGGTGGTGTAGTGGTTAGTATGGTGGTGTAGTGGTTAGTCTGGTGGTATAGTGGTTGGTATGGTGGTGTAGTGGTTAGTACGGTGGTTTAGTGGTTAGTATGGTGGTGTAATGGTCAGCACGGTGGTGTAGTGGTTAGTCTGGTGGTGTAGTGGTTAGTACGGTGGTGTAGTGGTTAGTACGGTGGTGTAGTGGTTGGTATGGTGGTGTAGTGGTTAGTATGGTGGTGTAGTGGTTAGTACGGTGGTGTAGTGGTTAGTACGGTGGTGTAGTGATTAGTACGGTGGTGTAGTGGTTAGTCTAGTGGTGTAGTGGTTAGTACGGTGGTGTAGTGGTTAGTACGGTGGTGTAGTAGTTAGTCTGGTGGTGTTGTGGTTAGTACGGTGGTGTCGTGGTTAGTATGGTGGTGTAGTGGTTAGTACGGTGGTGTAGTGGTCAGTATGGTGGTGTAGTGGTTAGTACGGTGGTGTAGTGGTTAGTATGGTGGTGTAATGGTTAGTATGGTGGTGTAGTGGTTAGTACGGTGGTGTAGTGGTTAGTATGGTGGTGTAGTAGTTAGTATGGTGGTGTAATGGTCAGCACGGTGGTGTAGTGGTTAGTCTGGTGGTGTAGTGGTTAGTACGGTGGTGTAGTGGTTAGTACGGTGGTGTAGTGGTTAGTACGGTGGTGTAGTGGTTGGTATGGTGGTGTAGTGGTTAGTATGGTGGTGTAGTGGTTAGTACGGTGGTGTAGTGGTTAGTACGGTGGTGTAGTGATTAGTACGGTGGTGTAGTGGTTAGTCTAGTGGTGTAGTGGTTAGTACGGTGGTGTAGTGGTTAGTACGGTGGTGTAGTAGTTAGTCTGGTGGTGTTGTGGTTAGTACGGTGGTGTCGTGGTTAGTATGGTGGTGTAGTGGTTAGTACGGTGGTGTAGTGGTCAGTATGGTGGTGTAGTGGTTAGTACGGTGGTGTAGTGGTTAGTATGGTGGTGTAATGGTTAGTATGGTGGTGTAGTGGTTAGTACGGTGGTGTAGTGGTTAGTATGGTGGTGTAGTAGTTAGTATGGTGGTGTAGTGGTTAGTACGGTGGTGTAGTGGTTAGTATGGTGGTGTAGTGGTTAGTACGGTGGTGTAGTGGTTAGTACGGTGGTGTAGTGGTTAGTACGGTGGTGTAGTGGTCAGTATGGTGGTGTAGTGGTTAGTATGGTGGTGTAGTGGTTAGTACGGTGGTGTAGTGGTTAGTACAGTGGTGTAGTGGTTAGTACGGTGGTGTAGTGGTTAGTACGGTGGTGTAGTGGTTAGTACGGTGGTGTAGTGATTAGTATGGTGGTGTAGTGGTTAGTATGGTGGTGTAGTGGTTAGTATGGCGGTGTAGTAGTTAGTATGGTGGTGTAGTGGTTAGTATGGTGGTGTAGTGGTTAGTACGGTGGTGTAGTGGTTAGTATGGTGGTGTAGTGGTTAGTATGGTGGTGTGGTGGTTAGTATGGTAGTTTAGTGGTTAGTACGGTGGTGTAGTGGTCAGTACGGTGGTGTAGTGGTTAGTACGGTGGTGTAGTGGTTAGTACGGTGGTGTAGTGGTTAGTATGGTGGTGTAGTGGTTAGTATGGTGGTGTAGTGGTTAGTACAGTGGTGTAGTGGTTAGTACGGTGGTGTAGTGGTTAGTATGGTGGTCTAGTGGTTAGCACGGTGGTGTAGTGGCTAACGCTGCCTGCATGCTCTCCATGTGCTTGAGTGGGTCTATGCGAGGGTCTTTATTGTCAGACTCTTGGTTTGTACTTGACTGGTCAACCTGCAAATATACATTGCAAAAAAGTTGTGACGTGGCGACTTAGAGGACCCTCTTTCACATCTATAGCCCCCACATGGGCTCTGGGTTAAACCTTTACTGAGCACTAAAATACATAGATTCACAAACACCAGTTACAACTTGTAAGGAAGATAAGATAAGAGCATTATGTGAGCCTTATGGGAACTGTCTGCTAACATCCACAAACAAGGAGGGTTTTAATATGTATGACCTAATTGGTTGAATTCAAACCAGTAGATCCTACAGAAGCAGAGATATAGCGAGGTATATTTTCATGGCTCTATATATTCATGCAGCTAACTGGGTATGAAAATACCATATGATCAATAATACATGGGAGGGCTGGATCTGGATATTATACTATGAGATCAAATAAAAATTCCTGCCAAGTGTCTGGCCAATGAGAGAACACAATGAATATATAAGCTATCATCTCTACATGTTGGACCAATGGTCACACAGTATAATATTCTACAATTATAGTAGCATATCACTACCGTAAGAATGACCCACCACCCAAATAATAATATCCGGTCAGCAGCAACCCTGTGGTCGGACACTGTCCAGTGACAAATGGGTTGAAGGTGGCTGACAAATCTGAACAGATGGGCTACATCATTTGACACCTAAAAGGTAGGTGGGCCGCTGAATGGAAGCCCAAAGTGGGTGTGTTTAGCATTTCGTAAAACTGTGCTATGACATTGTAAAGTATCCACTTCCTTCTAGCCTGTAATCTCTCACGTTTGGTCTCCAGCTCATTTCCTTGGTTTGATTACATCTATTTCTCAGAGGCCACAGATTCAGGACGCCCGGCTCTATCCGAGCTCGTCAGCTTCTCTCTCCCCACCCCTAGACTTAGCAGCGCAGGCAAGGAGCATCCCCGGCAACGAGCGTCCATCCGTCCGGCTGCCGGCCAGCGAGATCATGGGAATCTATTGGTGCTTAGGCGGCGCAGGCTATTAAAACGTTACAATAGACATTAGCGCGGGGCCAGGCAGCCTGTTCAGCCTAACGAACATATGCTTCCCCACCGACGCCTAAACTCTTATTTATGGATTTAATTTAATGTGCAGGAAGAATTCTAAATTAAATTTGGTGCGTGCCTCCGGAGAGTGTCGGTGTATAATAACATGGTAATTTTTACACATCTTTATGAGAAATGAGAAAATTAATTCTTTCTGACAAGCTGTAATTATTGGGTTTGGAACAGGCACAGCTGAACAGTTTGAGCTCGGCTAGTCTGCCAATGAGCTGAAGGAGAGAGGTGCAGATAGCGGGGACACACACAATTATAGATGCAAGCTCACACACACATACACACACACACAGAGGAAGAGAGATAGAGAGGACGAGAGAGAAGGAGAAAAGGAGAGAGAGAGAGATAAAGAGAAAGAGTCAGAGAGAAAGACGGAAAAGCAGACACTTTTGGGAGCTCGTGGATCCAGCTGGTTGGAATTCTCCCTCTCCATGTGAGTCTATAGATGGACTGTTGACCCTGTCCTCTACAGACAAACCATCAGCTGGTTGAATTTATTTCCACTGTAGTTAACTTTATTGGCTTATTGGAATTATTTCCTTAATAAGTCTATAGTTAAGTATAGTAAAGTCTATAGTGTATCTAGTTATATTCCTTTCCTCCATAGTGAAGTCTATAGTTTAGCTGGTTAGAACCATTTCCTCTATAGGTATGTCTATAGTTTGATTAATTTTTTCTATAGTTTAGTGTATAGATTGGCTGGTTAGAGTATGTTCCTCTATAATTGTGTCTACAGTTTAGCTTGTTAGACAACTTTCCTCTATTGTCTATAATCTATAGATTGGCTGGTTAGAGGCATTTTTCTATAGTTAAGTCTATAGATTGGCTAGTTAAAGTTCTTTCCTCTATAGTTAAGTCTATAGATATGCTGGTTAGCATCATATCATCTATAGTTAAGTCTATAGTATGGCTGGTTAGAGTCATTTTCTCTATAGTTGAGTCTATAGATTGGCTAGTTAAAGTTCTTTCCTCTATAATTAAGTCTATAGATATGCTGGTTAGAGTCATATCATCTATAGTATAGTCTTTTCCTTTTTAGTTAAGTCTATAGATTGACTGGCTAGAGTCCTTTTCTCTATAGTTAAGTCTTTAGTTTAGCTAGTTAAAGTCTTCTCCTCTATAGTTAAGTCTATAGTTTGGTTGGTTAGAGTCCTATTCTATATAGCCAAGTCTATAGTTTGGCTGGTTAAAGTCGTTTCCTCTATAGTTATTCGTGTAGAACGTAGGACTACGATTAGAACGTAGAACTACGATTAGCCACATGTGTTTACACACAGCGGAATTTGACCTCCGCATTTAACCCATCCGTGCAGTGAAACACCCACATATACACACACTAGTGAACATACACACTAGGGGGCGGTGAGCACACGTGCCCGGAGCGGTGGGCAGCCTTATCCACGGCGCCCGGGGAGCAGTTGGGGTTAGGTGCCTTGCTCAAGGGCACTACAGTCATGACTTGCCGGTCCCGGGGATCGAACCGGTGACCTTCCGGTCACAAGGCCGGATCCCTAACCTTCAGGCCACGACTGCCCCTATGTCTATAGTTTGGCTAGTTAGAGTCCCTTTCTCTTTAGCTGGTTAGAGTCCTTTCCTCTATAGTTAAGTCTGTTGTGTGGTTGGTCTATAGTTTTGCTGGTTAGAGTCATTTTTCTATAGTTTAGTGTATAGATTGGCTAGTTAAAGTATTTTCCTCTATAATTATATCTTTAGTTTGGTTAGTTAGAGTTATTTTACTCTATAATTAAGTCTATAGTTTAGCTGACTAGAGTCTTTTCCTCTATAGTTAAGTCTATAGTTTGGCTGGTTAGAGTCCTTTTCTCTATTGTTAAATCTATAGATCAGCTGGTGAGTGTCCTTTCTCTATAGTTAAGTCTATAGTTTAGCTGGTTAGAGTCCTTTCCTCTATAGTTAAGTCTGTTGTGTGGTTGGTTAGAGTCATATAATTTATAGTTAAGTCTATAGATTGGCTAGTTAAAGTCTTTTCCTCTTTAGTTAAGTCTATAGTTTGGCTGGTTAGAGTCCTTTTCTCTATTGTTAAGTCTATAGATCAGCTGGTGAGTGTCCTTTTCTCTATAGTTAAGTCTATAGTTTAGCTGGTTAGAGTCCTTTCCTCTATAGTTAAGTCTGTTGTGTGCTTGGTTAGAGTCATATAATTTATAGTTAAGTCTATAGTTTGGCTGGTTAGACTGTTTTTCTCCATAGTTATGTCTATAGTTTGGCTGGTTAGTGTTATTTCTCCATAGTTATGTCTATAGTTTGGCTGGTTAGTGTTATTTCTCCATAGTTATGTCTATAATTTGGCTGGTTAGAGTGTTTTTCTCTATAGTGAAGTCTATAGTTAAGTCTATAATTTGGCTGGTTAGAGTGTTTTCTCTATAGTGAAGTCTATAGTTAAGTCTATTGTTTGGCTGGTTAGAGTGTTTTTCTCTATAGTGAAGTCTATAGTTAAGTCTATAGTTTGGCTGGTTAGAGTCCTTTTCTCTATTGTTAAGTCTATAGATCAGACTTATCTATAGTTAAGTCTATAGTTTAACTGGTTAGAGTCCTTTCCTCTATAGTTAAGTCTATAGTTTGGCTGGTTAGAGTGTTTTTCTCCATAGTTATGTCTATAGTTAAGTCTATAGTTTGGCTGATTAGAGTGTTTTTCTCTATAGTTAAGTCTATAGATTGGCTGAGTAGAATCATGTTTCTAGTAAAAGTCCTGTTTTTGCAGTCAGTTGTTGGCCCTGCTGGGATTTACTGGTCATCATGACCTGATAAGGTTCATTGTGCTGCTGTGGTCACTGTGTTTGTTTGCGGTTAGTGCAGGAGCAAGAGGCATTGTGGTCACTGGACTTGGCATTGTGGGAAAGGTCCCTGCCGGCAGGGGGGTTCGGCAGCCCTGTCTGATGTCATCAGCATGCACTGCCACAAGGTCTTCCCCAGTCAAGGTCATCTGCCATTTAATATTCAGAGCGATGCTGGACCACGCCACTGTCCTCACAGCTTCATAATGATCACTGGAAGAGAAACACACACACATACACTCAATATAACTTTATGGTGGCATTCCAAAGAACTGAATAGCGCTGCTATGCCTATAACCTAAAACCTGAACTTGAAGCTTCAGTAAGAAAAATTTCTAGATGTTTTTAAGGATTTAGAACCTTACTTTTCTTCATAAAGTCGAAATTACACACACTTAATTACAAACATACTTAATTAAGGTGTCAATACTACACAAAATGAAACCAATTCTAGTTTAAACTGGGCAAGACTGCACTGAAATACATGCCTGTAGGCCATACCAGGTAGATTCAGAGAGTCACTGTCTTTAATAGGGAAGAGCAACTTGATTTACATGCAAAGCAACCAATCACAAAACAATAGCAAGCTTGCATCACATTAGACTATTGTTCAACGGCTGTTGTGCAACATCAGATTTTATTTTAAATGCTTTTCAGCAAGTGACTTTAAAAGTCTATGACAAAGCCAAACTCCACAGTTCAGTAGAGCGTATTGCGCCCTTTCCAGCAAACTTTCCAGTGGCCACATTGCCAGCCTTACAAGTACCAGAGGCACAGACCCCAGAGTCTTGCAAATTTGCATCTGACTTAGGCGCACCCTAGGCGGAGATCTTTAGAGCGCTGTCATTGAAGGATTCCTGGATTGCATTGATTTCTGGACTGCATTGCAGGTCTTCAGGAAACCAGAGAAACTAACCCAGACTCTTCACCTGTTATCAATGTTATAATCACGTGATCAGTGACTAGTTTACATCTAACGTCAACCAGTGTGTGCAACACTATTTGTCATTGAAGATTTCAGTATTAAGTCAGGTGGTTGGTGAGGGAGCATAACACCTTATAATCCTGTGAAATCTGAAGTTGGTTGCTCTAATTTTCATTGAGTTATGGTGCTCCAAATGTCTCTGGCTCCCTGGACCTCTGCCCTGAGCAAGGCCATCACTAATGTTGGGTATATTTTACCCAGTTTTATTTGATCTGGTAGGTAGTCTTTATCACTGTCATCGTCATACATCACTTCTGCTTCCACATGTTCAACATCTTCATCACTGCTTTCCCTGAACATAAGCTCTACTATTTCATTCTCAGTCAAGTATTTTACTGATTTTCTGGATTTTTTTTCCTCTCTCTGAGTGCTACACCTTCACCTACAAGCTTACACTGTAATGAATTACTGTAGATTTACTGTGGATATACAACAGTATCTTACTGTTTTTTTATAATAATTGTAAAATACTGTCAAATAATCACACAGTGTATGTAAATTAACAGAAATACAACCAGTTGCCCAATAACAGCAAATAACTGTAATTTATCAGCATATACAGTATTTTCTGACCACCTTTTAAAATATCCACCATCATCCCTTTACAGTCCAGTCACTATCCATCAGACTCCTACTGGTGATTGTAGACTAATGTTTCTTTTTAATGATAACTCTTTTTTATTAAACCGTCCAAACTACTTCTATTCAATTAAATGACAAAATATATGCAGTGGGCGGAGCCAGCCTATTGGGCTCAGCTGAGTTAAGACTCTTTTAGCTCATTAAGTCAGTGGAGGAGGTGCCGGGCAGCTTGTAATGTGTTCATTATTGGGAATGTCCAATAAGGAATTGGGAATGTCCAATAAGGAATTCTCTATAGTATTTAAGCCTGTACATGTTATATTGAACACCAAAAGGAACTACATGTCCATTATTGGGAATGTCCAATAAGGAATTGGGAATGTCCAATAAGGAATTCTCTGTAGTATTTAAGCCTGTACATGTTATATTGAACACCAAAAGGAACTACATGTCCATTATTGGGAATGTCCAATAAGGAATTGGGAATGTCCAATAAGGAATTATCTGTAGTATTTAAGTCTGTACATGTTATATTGAACACCAAAAGGAACTACATGTCCATTATTGGGAATGTCCAATAAGAAATTGGGAATGTCCAATAAGGAATTCTCTGTAGTATTTAAGTCTGTAGATGTTAGACTGAACACCAAAAGGTACTACGTGTACATTATTGGGAATGTCCAATAAGGAATTGTGAATGTCCAATAAGGAATTCTCTGTAGTATTTAAGTCTGTACAGTAAGAACCCCAGATACACATAGGTTGGAAGAGCTGACCAAGACTTACTGATCAAGTACGACCCTGGACCCCTAATTCCCCAGATTTGAGCATCTGTGGCACCACCTGCATGGAGCTGTTGACTCTGTGGAGCCTCCTCCATGCTTCCTCCAGCATCTGTGGGATGCACTGCAGTCAGCATGGCTCCAGATACCTGTGACCACCTACCAGGACCTTACTGAGTCTCCCAGTCTGTCTACTCTGGATATTAGCTGGTGCTCATAAGAATATGACTTCACTGCGTATATACACACAGTACGTTAAGCGTCCAGTAAACACTGTACGTATAGGGTCAGTGGCGTGGACTGGTCATGTACCTTCATTCGCAGCTCTGTGAGTAGACACGTGCGGAGAGAGGTATTTGTGCATGACACACGCTGACTGTGCATCCAGAGGCCATTTCAGTTTATTTATTTATCCTGTTCCATTTTGTCATGCGCTGTTAAAAGTTTAATCCCCCCATCCCTGCGGTTAGGGACCCCCAGGGGAGAGGCGTCCTAGTGGCCACTGGGCTGAATTATGGATGACAGTGTGTGTGCGTGTGCGGCAGTGTGATGAAATGCAGGTGTCAGTGTGTGAGATGTCCTTTCGGATGGCACTTTACTGACACACACAAAGCAGTGCTGGGTCAGACTCTCTTAACTCGCTTTATGGTGCCGCTGTCAGAGGACATTAGTGGACTGGCCCATTGTCTCTCACTCCAGAGATAACAGGTAATGCTTCACTGTGCCTCACAGCCCCTCGCTCCACGCAGGCTGGTCTCCCAACTGGTCCGCTGAGGATGGCCCAGATGAAACATTTATTCGTCCAGACTGCAAGTACTCGGGGCTCGAAGAGTCACAAGCCTCAGAAATCTCTGCTCAGTTCTCTGCGAATGAATGAACCTGTACTGTGCCAACTGGAGAGCTGGCATACCATGAAAACATGCCTACCTCTGAAATATGGATAAACTGTATGGTGACACTGAGTCTCTCTCAAAACCTAGTGATCTCCTACACAGGCAGCATTTTACTTCATAGTATGCGCTCCTGACATGTAGACTGTCCAAATTCTACATACCTTAAACATACTGTCTACTGAGGAACCTTATTTAGACCTGATTTTAAAGAAGCATTGAACGCTTCCTCAGCCGCTAAGACAATCCCATGATGCAACACAGGCTAATTTACGAGCAGTGAAGTGGTTTTAAAATGTGAGTTATTTTGATTCTCTGGAGTTTTAATGTGTTTCTGGTCATATAATCACACAAAACAGTATTTTATTATCAACTCTGTAACGAGTCCTTCACCATTTACACTTTTATACTCCAGACATTAGCATTTATGCTAGCAGATTTTTAAGCCTCGGGCTATTGTTTTGGATGCCAGCCGGTAGCTTAGCAACCAGCTAAACCACCGGTGGCGTGCTGCAGTGGGCGGGAACAAGCCGTGACGCAGTCTCTCTCTAACTAGAGCGTCTCAGTAATCTGTTTTATGAGGAGAGATGAGGAGAGAACGCTGCTACTTACACAGCTGCTACCTAGACAGCCTACTTAGACACTCACTAGGGTTTGAGACACACCCTATAATGTTCTTATGAACAGATATTATAGTCAGTTATGGAAGCGATCTTTATATTTTTATATAATTAGTAATTATAACTACTGAAGAGCATGTATAGATACATATGCCAGGCATTATAAGGTATTATGTATGGTATATAACATCTTATTGATACATTTGTAATGCATTATCTATACAGGATCCACAGGAGAGATTTCTCCAGTTCCAGTTGTGTTACTGTGTAATGTTTACAGTTAAAATAAAATAAAGCCTTTAAAAATCAGCTGAGGTGCCTAAGACTTCTGCACAGTAGTGTTATTCTCAGCTACACTCAGATATGTTTGGTTTCAACTGCAAACAATATCAAAAACTGGGCAAACATGCAACAAAAGAAGAACATCAAATTCAATTCAGAATAAAGTATGCCAACCCCCACCCACACCGTAAAACTCCACCCTTATGCAAATCAGGCGTTTGTTAACCCCAATCAGAAGGTTTCTTGCACCGACCTCGCGGGATGCTCTAGTGCAGGTGCCACTTCACCACCAGCGTGATCCTTTGGATAATTACAGACCTTCTCATTATGTGAGAACAGACCAAGTTGTTTTGCTTGCGACCTTATGATGACCTTCAAAAAGCTGGTTAATCACCTGTGTGTTCCTTCCTAAACTCTCTATTAGCAGCGAGTTACTGCCGAGAGCGGTACACCAGTGGGGAACTGTCATGGCCCTCTACTCCCTAAAATATCCTTAACACACAGACACACAAATATATATAAGGACTATGATGACTCTGCAGAATGTTGGTGATTGGTGGTCCCGCTGTTCATGTACAGAGGGGGCCAGGCAGTTCTAATTCAGCGCCATACCAACTTCAAATAACAGTAAAACTGACCAATCATATCTTCCCTCTAAGTGGGCGGGGCTTAACTGTATGATCAATTCCGCCCACTGTGTCTTTTGTTTACATTCTCTGTCCTAGTCATGCGTTTGTCATGTGTTTCTGTTTGTTTTGGTCCCGTGTCTGTCCTGTGTCTCCGCCCCTCACCTGTTCCCAGCTGTTACTCTTTTCCCTTGTTAGTCTCTGTATATATATATATATATATATATATATATATATATATATATATATATATATATATATATACCTCCTGTTTGTCCCCCTTGCTTTGTTGGTTTATTTTCTGTGGTTGTTAGGGTCTAGTCCATGTTCATGTATGTAGTCTTGGCCTTGCTTACGTTTCCTTTAGAATTACGTTTCATGCATTTGTTTTGTTGTGGTTTTTGTTATTTTATTAAAAATAGGTAAAGCTTGTGTTTGTGTCCGCCCTTTCACCCGTCCTGTCTTCGCCTCCTCAGCTCCATGCACCACCACCCCTATTGTGACAATACCCTAATACTGTCAGGTTTCATAATTCAGTGTAATGTATAGTGTATCTATAATCATATCTTCTCTCTAAGTGGCCGGGCTTAACTGTATGATCATTTCCGCCCGCTATGACGACGCAAGCTGGAGAAACAGCTAACTAGTGCTAGGCTACCACCGCTAGCTAGTTTGGATGTCAGGATGGAAGCCTCCAATGAAAATTGGGCGTGCGGTTCCTCTTTCTATCAAGCTAGCAGCTCGGGCGGGTCGTCTACATGTTCCTCTGAAGCGCAGACGGAGCTGTGTGATGTTCGGTTAGTTATAAGGAGGATCCTTATTTTGTTTAAGAAGTTGTCTATGTTGTACAGATGTTATTGTTTGTTTCATTTCTGTCGTCTCATTTTTTGTTTCTTGACTTTGGGGGAGAGGGCCGAGGCCGAACGGGGGGGGGCAGCTCGGCTCTGGCGCGATGGAAACTGTACACTGTAGAATGTAATTATGGTTATAGGAAGTACTATGATTGGAGTAGAACATTATATGTGGATACAAAAGCAACATCAGTGGCTCAGACCGTGACTGCCTGGCCTGCTGGAGTGCGGCCTTTATCTCCAGCCATGAATGTCAATCAAAAACTATAAAAAAAACATATGTGACCATCAACATTTTTGGAATGTTTGATTTTAAAGCTTGAATAGACATTCAAAAACATGTGACCTTGTCTCCGTTCTGCAGTGAGTCTTTCCGTAAAGAGTTGGTCTGAAAAGCTGCCGCTGATGTTTCCATTGTTAAATACTGACCAAAACCTTTTGATGGTCAGTGACAACGTCCGTCACGCCAAATCAAGTCAGCGTTTATATATATGCGCCTTTTACAACAGGTCACAAAGCAGCTTTACCGAAAATCCAGGCCCCCAATGAGCAAACGAGGGGCCACAGTGGCTAGAACAGCCTTCTCAGATTAAGAGAGAGAAACCTTGAGAGGAACTAGACTCAACCTGTCCTCTTCTGGTCCACATCGGATAGTAAAACAAGTACAAGAGTATTACAGAAACACTACTATATACAGTAATTTCTGTTTTCGTTTATTATTAAAATATGTGTGTCGTGTACCTTCGCCTTTGGGTCCGCCATTTGTCTGCCCAGCTTCCCTTTCGCCTCATCTGCTCCAGCTCCAGCTAGTCCCCCTTTACACCCCTGTTTGATCTGGCACGTGTATAAAGAGATACTTTCACCTAAAATTTCAGAAATTTGGAATATCTCATGTAGACAAACTGCTTTAGGGTGAGGTGAAGTCTGAGCTGTAATATGTATTATGTTCCTCGTCACTACTTTTCAAAGCAGCTGCAGCAACTTCAGCACCCATAAACTGCTACCTCTCTACTTCACCTGATGTAATGTTTAAGCATTTAGAGCAGGGGTCACTAATAGGTGGACCGTGGTCCGGATGCAGACCCTGATGTTGTCCAATGTGGACCCAAAAACGATAATCTATTGAGAATAATTTAATTGTGACAGTGTTTATTTTAAGCGGTGGAGCTTTTCTAGTCTTTACGGTATACAAGCTTTACGGCGCAGTGAACTCAGAGACCAATCACGTGCGCTGTAAGATCACCGAAGGCTCCTCAGCCAATCAGATCTGTGCACATTGAGGAGTGCGGCACACACAGGCGAGGTACGAGGCTAGGAGCAGCAGTCGGAGACTAAAGCGAGTCAGAAAGAATAAGGAGCTCTAAAAACAGAAAAGTGAACAGAGAGAACTGAGTGTTTAACAGGAACGGTTCTGGAATGAACCTGCTCGTCTAGTTCTGGAGAATAACCGCTCTGTACAACCAACATGTTAATCTGAGAAGCTGAGTTAACAAGAAGAACCACCTTTTATTTACTTTCTCTATAAATAAACACTTTAAGATGTTTTTTTTTAAATGTAGCTCTTGTTTCAGTTCAGCATTTAAACAGTAAATATACTGAAATATACTGAACGGTATGTGTGGTGTGTTGGTGTTTCAGTAGCTGATGGTATAAGATGCTGATACTAGACTACTTCAGTAAACAGGATACACCACTGAATCAGAACACACGTTAGAGATGATTAGGGTTTGGACCTTGGCCTGAAGAAATCTCCTCTAACTGGACCGTACTGAATTCTAATTAACAAGCCCTGGTTTAGAGGTTTCCTGAGGGTCCATTGGTCAACTATAGACGGACACAGCCATTCACCAATTACAGGCGAGAGGCAGATGATGGGCACTCAAATGCACCAGTGATACACAGTGACAGGCAGATAGATGATGGGCATGTCAACGCCTATTCATAATCTCATATCTTCAGATCCGAGTCACATACTATCTTGTGATTGGTCGGAATGAAAAAAGATGACGCATGACGTATTTCCGTGCTGTGTTATTTCGAAAATATTAATAAAGACTTTGAGAAACATCAAATTTGACATGCTGGAGCATCTTTCGACCCCAGAGGGTTAAATACAGCAAGGATAGTGATTCTATTAAATTACAATGAATTCCAAATGACAGAAATCCACAGCAAGCCTTGAAGGTCCCGAGGGTTCCCCGCTCTGCGAGATCATACTTTCATCATCCGTTGAAAAGTTCTTGAGGGAACCCGAAGCCCTTTTGAGCGTCTTCATTTTTAAGAGGGTGTATTAAGCATAGGAGAGTGCACCGTTCTCTTTATCACCTTTGCAGTCTTTTGGGAAAGGTATTTCAAGACGATTGCACACCTGGATTTCAGGGCGATTGAAAAGCTATTGAGGTTGTGTTTTCGTTGCTGGAGTAAATGACGCCCGTCCGTTTGATTGCAGAGTGTGTACAAACGGATATGTGGTTTAAAAAGAAGCCGTCGCTGTTGTTCGGCTTGACACGGCCACTGGTACATTTGTATTCTGCCCTGACTCTGCACTCCTAATATATTCATGGGCATAATCTCGCCATTGGCCCGGCCGTATGCATATGCATGCTTGTGCGGGCCTGATGTCCAAGAGAGGAGCTCATAGGCTTCAAGTGAAGAGCACTTCTTCGTCCAAGCAAGCTGACATCAGTTTGGGAATAGCTCTCCTTGCTCTGTTCCTAGTCTGCCTGCAAGTGGTGTATTGTTTAGCAAAGTAAAAGGGAGCGAGGCACAACATGGCCAAAAGTATGTGGACCCCTACACACTTATATGAGTCTGTTTTCAAGAGCACGGGCATTCATTTAAAGCTGCCTCCTGCTTTTTGGTGCTATAACATCATCTGCGAAGCCTCTCTGAGAGATTTCAGAGTGTGTCTGTTGAAATTTGATCCCATTCATTTAAAAGAACTCTTAGAAGGTCAGGCACTGTTGTTGGACAAGAAGGCCAGGCTCACAGAGGTGTTCAGTGGGTTGAGGTCAGGGCTACTTCACACCAAACTCTTCAAAGCATGACCTTATGATTCTCACAGACATTCACAAACAGGACTTTTTCCCAAAACTGCTTCCACAAAGTTGGAAGTATGGTCTTACATCATTCATCACTGGAACTAAGGGTCCTAGCAAAAGCCCTGAAAAACAATCCCAACTCTGCATTGTGGTAGGTGATGTTCTTCTGGAATGCTCCAAATTCAGATTTCACCATCAGACTTCCAGAGGAAGAAACATGATTTATCGTTCCAGTGGCAGAGCTTTACACCAATCCAGAGTCCAGTGGCGACTCTTTACATCCCTCCAGAGTCCAGTAGTGGAGCTTTACATCACTCCAGAGTTCAGTGGTGGAGTTTTATGCCCCTCCAAAATCCAGTGGTGGAGCTTTACACCACTCCAGAGTCCAGTTGGGAAGATATACAGCACTCCAGAGTCCAGTGGTGAAGATATACAGCACTCCAGAGTCCAGTGGTGAAGATATACACCACTCCAGAGTTCAGTGGTGTAGCTTTACACCACTCCAGAGTCCAGTGGTGGAGCTTTATGCCCCTCCAAAATTCAGTGGTGGAGCTTTAGACCACTCCAGAGTCCAGTTGATAAGATATACAGCACTCCAGAGTCCAATGGTGAAGATATACACCACTCCAGAGTTCAGTGGTAAAGTTTAACACCACTCCAGAGTCCAGTGGCGACTCTTTACACCACTCCAGAGTCCAGTGGTGGAGCTTTACCCCACTCCAGAGTCCAGTGGTGGAGCTTTATGCCCATCCAAAATCCAGTGGCGGAGCTTTATGCCCCTCCAAAATTCAGTGGTGGAGCTTTCATTTACTTCATGCTTTCATTTCACAATAATAGCACAGGGACTATCACTAAGACTCATGATCAAAACTGGGTGTGTCTACAGAGATCACATGGCTTCTTGTTTTTATATACCTGTTAGGAATCAGTGTGACTGAAACCCCTCTATTCAGTAATTAAGAGCAGTGTCCACACATTTTTGGCCATATAGAGAGTGTATCTCTTTCCTCGACTGAAACGCCAACGGAGGCTTTGACCCTCCACAGTCAGAACCTTGTGATTGAATTCCGCGAAGGCTCCTCGCTCGCTCCAGCGGCGGCGCCGAAGAGGGAAAAGCACTCGGCAGTTTGATCTCTTGCTCTTTAGCTTTCATTCGCCTTGTCAGGGGAGTCCTAGAGAAAGACGGCGAGAGCGAAAGAGAGCTCTGTGTGACTGTCTGTAACAGCGGAGCCCGTGGTCCACTCAGGAGGCCGCTCTCATTGTTGCAGCGCGTGATGGGGAGAAGAAAGGCTTGGCGGGGAGAGAGACACGTTTGATAGAGTTGTGGGGCGCGCGTGAATAAACGCTGAAGGGCAGCCATTGTCTCTGGCTGACCTCAATTTGGTACTGTATAGTCCCTTTTACCACACTGTCGAGCGCCACAAAGCCACCATTCTGCTCCGTCCGCGTTAAAGAAAGGGGGATTAGTAAAATAGCGCAATTGCGTGTCCAGATTCTTAACTATCAAGCCCGCCGTACAAAGACGTGGAATTGGGGAAGGGTGGGCGTAGTCAGGGACGTTTCTGAGAACTTCTTTTCCTCCTTCGCCCCCTCTCTCTTTCTCTCTACATGGCCTGTCTCAGGCCCGGGGAAGTGTGATGCAGGGACCATGGGCTGGGGACAGTGGAGGAATGTGGTGTATTTTGGGAAGAAGTATTTGAAGGGGGGTGGGAGGGGGGGGAAGCGGGGAGGCGTACACACAGCTGCATTTCCTGTTTATTCTTGGACAAGTCAGAGACACTGCTGAAAGAACAGGAGCTGCATTCATCTCTCTCTCTCTCTCTCTCTCTTTCTCTCTCCCTCTCTCTCTGCTGCTCTCTCTCCCTGTAGTGCCAGACTGCCTCCTCTGTGTGTAACAAGGCCAGTTAACGTGGCCGTCTCTGTGGACGTTGTGATCAAACGACTCTTTCACCAGTTCCCCTACGGGTGTGCAGCCCACCAATTCAAACGCAAGGGGGCCATCGCTTCTTACCCACCTGGTGCCCCTCACTGTCCACGCATATGTCCGTCTTCTAGCTTCTGCTTTAATACGGCCTACATTCTCCATGTCCACTGTAAGTGTACCAATAAACCTGAACCCCAAAGTTCTACATCAGTGCATCAGTTAGCAAGTCGATTGGTGGGAACACAACCCTGGCCTTCAGTAGGACTGGGGGACAAACATTGATACAGTATAGTATTGCAATATTTTGGCTAGCAACATAGTATCGATACACAAAGTCCAAGTATGGATATTTGAATAGGCCTACATAAACTGCTAACACAAGTTAATATCTTTAGTACTAGAGTTGTAGAATCAGTTGCATGTTCTGTCCACTAGAAAGCGCCAATTTGTTTTGCTCTCTGGACTTTTTAGCAAGGACAGGGACAAATTTTGCAAAACAACAAAATTCTCTGGGAATACTATGAACACGAAGGCCCACCTCACAGCTCACTGCCCTGAGACAGCGTCAGCTGGTGTTGCGGCTGATTCGGTTCCTCTCAAATTCACTGAACAGAGATCAGCACTAAAAACACTCTATCAACGGCCTACAAAGTGGCCGTCTCTGTGGACATTGTGATCATTCGACTCTTACACCAGTTCCCCCACAGATGTGCAGCCCACCAATTCAAACGCAAGGGGGCCATCGCTTCTTACCCACCCGATGTCCCTCACTGCCACGCATATGTCCGTCTTCTAGCTTCTGCTTTAATACGGCCTACATTCTCCATGTCCACTGTAAGTGTACCAATAAGCCTGAACCCCAAAGTTCTACATCAGTGCATCAGTTAGCAAGTCGAGTGGTGGGAACACAACACTGGAATTCAGTAGGACTGGGGGACAAACATTGATACAGTATAGTATTGCAAAATTTTGCCTGGCAATATAGTATCGATACACAAAGTCCAAGTATGGATATTTGAATAGGCCTACATAAACTGCTAACACAAATTAATATCTTTAGTACTAGAGTTGTAGAATCAGTTGCATGTTCTGTCCACTAGAAAGCGCCAATTTGTTTTGCTCTCTGGACTTTTTAGCAAGGAAGGGGACAAAGGACGTGGACAAAATTTGCAAAATAATAAAATTCTCTGGCAATACTATGAACACGAAGGCTCACCTCACAGCTCACTGCCCTGAGACAGCGTTAACTGGTGTTGCGTCTGATTCGGTTCCTCTCAAATTCACTGAACAGAGATCAGCACTAAAAACACTCTATCAACGGAAAGCTAAAAGATTCAAGAAGGGTGTAAATCTGAACTTCAAAGCTGATACTCAGCATGTCACAATATCATGATAATATCATATCTTGGGGTCTTTGGCATTTCCAACCCCCAGAATTTTGTGTATAAAGCAGCAGTCTTTGGGCCTCCTTCTGGAGATCTTCTTTTCTAAGAAGTTTGGTTCCAACCTATGCACTGCCTCTCCCTTTATCCCACACTGATGTTTCCAATCCAGCCCACCAAGGTCTTCTGAAGATGCTAATTAGCTGCAGCAGGTGTTGCAGATTGTGTTTTTTAACCAGGCTTAGCATGAAGGTAGATCTCCAGGACCATGTTTGGTGACCACTGTTGCAAAGTCAGTCCTAAGCCATGGATGTGTCTTAAAGACCAGCCTCTTTCAGAAGTCATTGTCCTTTATTTGTGTGTCTCATTGTTAAACTCGTTCCACTTGGTCCTACAAAGTCCAGCAACTGTGACTATTCCCAGGACATCTTAACAATACCTTTAGAACATTTATCTGAAAACCATAGCGTTTGGTAGGGAGACTCAATTTCTGCTCATTCTCAACCTGAAGACAGATCTCAGATCTAAGGGGTTTTCACACCAGCACTAGTTAGTCTGGTTAAAATGGATTCTGGTTTGTTTGGTGCGGTTCATTTTGGCGGGTGTGAAAACAGTAATCACACTCGGGTACGGACCAAAACAAACACACAGAGACCCTCGAGAGGAGGTGGTCTCGTCCGGTTCCAAACGAACTCCAGAGCGGTCCGTTTGTGGTGAGAACATGATCCGACCTCGATCCGACCCAAGTATTAGGTGTTCTCCACAAGTTTGATCTAAACATCTCCTGCAGCCAGGTGTGCTTTGCATTATGGGATGCGGCAGATGGCGTAAACAGAGAACTGGAGAACTGGAGCAGCTAACAGGGCGAGGACAATGAAGCGAGGTCTCTCTTGGACTAGCAGTGAGGGACGTTGTCTACTTGATGTTTGGAGTGAGCTGGGTGGTCTGCAGGTGGACTGTAGTTTGGTATATTATCAGATTATTATTACAGCTATGAACAGATGCTGTCTCTGCCGCTGCTCCGTGATACGCTCTACAAGAAATGTGCAGTAGTTAAGAAAACCGGATCTTCTCCTTGTGTTTACTTTCTTGCTCGCACGCCAGACAGCTCTGCTGACCAATCAGAAGAGACGACGTGCTCACGTGGTTTGTTGGGGCTCATTTTGGTGAGTTTCGGTTTTTGCCTGTGAAAAAATACTTAACTAAGGAAGAAACTCTCCAAGTACACAAACACATTAACTGATCCGGACCAGTGAAACCAACTACAGGTGTGAAAATGCTCTAAGTTAAGGTGTGGAAGACCTACCAAACTAGAATATACCATTTCCAGAAGAAGAAGGCCAATGCTGTCATTGAGGCAAGCATTAGTGTCAGCATCCAGCCAACATGGGACCCCACGAACACCAGGGTGTACATCACACACTGGTTCTCACAAATGAGGGCCATATTTGAAGGACCCTACAAAACAGGACGGTCGGCCTTCCTTGCCTGCATCTTTGGCCTTTGAGCCTTTGTTGAAACTCAGTTTCTGCAACTATTTAAAATTTGGTAGCTCATAAACTTGAACATAGGGGCGCTGAAACTAGGCTGTGACTGGATTTATGTTTAGCTGGTGCCGCTGACTTCAGGTAGAGCAGGGAAAACAATGCTGGACCAGCGATTGCAGGACATACAGTAAGCTGAAAGTTGGCAGGAGCGAGAAGAAGCTTTGCTTCAGGCCTTAAATAGAACTGTTTGTAGCGAGTCACTAGGAAAAGATGCCGATCGACTGTCATTTGCAGTGGCCCTGCACTTACTGTGATAACACTGGGTGAAAGAGAGAGCTGTAATTGCTTTAAGTCACCTCTCCACCACGGAAAAACGCTTTTCTCACTTAATCTGCGAGTCTCTCTGAAGGTTCAGAGGTTTCTTCGCTGACCACCATTGTTCCGGGTGGAGGATAAACATTCGATTAGATGAGTCTGACCTGAACTCTTTGTCTTTCTCTCGCTCTCGCTCTCTATCACTCCCGCTTTGGGAAGACCTGGGGAGTCAAAGCACCAACAGGCTGCGCTGCTGAAACTTTTTCATTAGCAACTTTTTCACTGGAGAAAGTCTGGCTGGTCGCTGGGAGGCTATAGAAAGCAGACACAATGCACTGAATGGCCTTTTCAGGAGTCAGTAGACTGTTTTTCTGGTGAAGAGGTTATGTAGTATATATCTCTCCAGGCATTCATTATGTGTCAGTCAGTAAAACAGGAAGCCAGTCAATCAATAAATCAGTCAGTCAGTGTCAGTGAATACCCCTCATAACTTTACGGTTGCCAGTGAATCTTACATCTCTGCTCCTTCTCCTTGGGCTTTGTGTTTCTTGGTCTGCCTCCCTCTTGTTATTGTTGTTGTTGTCTGTGTTTTGTTTGGTTTTTAACTGCTGTTTGTGTAGTTTAGTCACTGTGCCTTGCTTTGCTTTGCTTGTGTTTATGATCCTGTGCTCAGTTCTTGTATCCAAGGTTAAGGCCACAGCACCAGTTTTATTTATATATATATATATATATATATATATATATATATATATATATATATATATATATATATATATATATATATATATATATATATACTAAACGTTTGTCTGGTAGTGTACTATAAAGTTTGACTGGTAGTGTATCTAAAATGTTTGGCTGGTAGTGTATCTAAAACGTTTGGTTGGTAGTGTATCTAAAACGTTTGACTGGCAGTGTATCTAAAACGTTTGGCTGGTAGTGTATCTAAAACGTTTGACTGGTAGTGATCTAAAACGTTTGACTGGTAGTGTACTAAAACGTTTGACTGGTAGTGTATCTAAAACGTTAGGCTGGTAGTGTACTAAAACGTTTGGCTGGTAGTGTATCTAAAACGTTTGACTGGTAGTGTATCTAAAACGTTTGACTGGTAGTGTACTAAAACGTTTGTCTGGTAGTGTATCTAAAACGTTTGTCTGGTAGTGATCTAAAACGTTTGGCTGGTAGTGTATCTAAAACGTTTGGCTGGTAGTGTATCTAAAACGTTTGACTGGTAGAGTACTAAAACGTTTGGCTGGTAGTGTATCTAAAACGTTTGTCTGGTAGTGTATCTAAAACGTTTGACTGGTAGTGTACTAAAACGTTTGACTGGTAGTGTATCTAAAACGTTTGACTGGTAGTGTATCTAAAACGTTTGTCTGGTAGTGTATCTAAAACGTTTGACTGGTAGTGTACTAAAACGTTTGACTGGTAGTGTATCTAAAACGTTTGTCTGGTAGTGTATCTAAAACGTTTGTCTGGTAGTGTATCTAAAACGTTTGTCTGGTAGTGTACTAAAACGTTTGACTGGTGGTGTACTAAAACGTTTAGCTGGTAGTGTATCTAAAACGTTAGACTGGTAGTGTACTAAAACGTTTGACTGGTAGTGTATCTAAAACGTTTGACTGGTAGGTTACAGGTTAGCTTCTGGGCTAAGGCTGTGCCCGTCACTGAATCAAGTTCTTCTTAATCAGCTTGTGTTACATGACTGCAAGAGCAGATGAGCTGAGAAAACCCACAAACTCCTCACAGAAAGGAGTTAACTGGCCGGGGAATCGAACCCAGTCCATTGCACCACCATGCCTCCCTGCTCTTATAGATGAGATGTAAACGTAACTAACCTTTTTTAAATTTTAGAGAATCTCCATCTGATAAACACCTTGAACTGCTATAAAACCTGTATATGAGAACTCTTTGAGCCAGACAGCACCTGTTACCGTGTTTTGAATATGAATTGCCCCGTGTTGGCTCTGTCTGGCTCTTTCTGACCCCTGCTGTTGGTCATGGCTGGCTCCATGCACACATCCACCTGCCAATTAATCAGCTAGCCCAGGCCCAGTCCTTTTCCAAAGTGAAACTGGAGTTATTGTTTCAGCAACAGTCTGACATAATAGCAGCCACAGTGATGTGCGAGGAAAGTCCTTTGGTCCTTCGCCTTTGAGCGCCTTGCCTTCCCTGTCAGTCTCCTCTCGTGGTGCTCGCGCTGTAATGAAGATTGAAAATGAAACAACGGACACAATTATTTTTGCCAGTGAATTAAACCGCAATCAATCATCCTTAATCACCCCTCTAATGCCGACTCAGAGGCAAACGAGAGTTGTTTAGTCTTCAAGGTTAATTTGCTTTGTTCGGACTCCTGTCACGGCGAATGGAACACAACCGGAGAGGCAGCACGGTGCATATCAAACATGGACGGAATGGCTGTCATTGATGCTCTGATCTAGAAGATGTATGTTTTAATGGATTGGTGTCAGCTATTAAACCTAATCACATTCTGACTCCTTGGCACAACCCGTTACATTCTATTTATACCAAGGCCTTATTCCCAATCTGCCCCAGCTAAACAATTTTAGAAATAAAGGAAATTAAAGTAGGCCAACAATATGTAAGCATTGCTGGTGTATCAATTGTGATTAAACTAGGTGCATTGAAACATCACGTCCAGGTACAAGACTGATAGGTCACGTCAGGGTTCAAGACTCATGGGTCCCGTATGGGTCCAAGACTGATAAACCACTTACAGGTCCAAGACTGATTTGTGACGTATGGGTCCAAGACTAATATGTCACATCTGGGTCCAAGACTGATAGGTCATGTCAGGGTTAAAGACTGATGAGTCATCTCCTGGTCCAAGACTAATAGGTCATGTATGGGTCCAAGACTGAAACGCCACATAGATGTCCAAGACTGATAGGTCACGTCAGGGTTCAAGACTGATGTGTCATATCCAGGTCCAAGACTGATAGGTCCCGTATGGACCCAAGACTGATACTCCACATACAGCTCCAAGACTGATAGGTCACATCCACGTCCAATAATGATAGGGCATGTCTGGTTCCAGGACTGATAGGTCACATTCAGGTCCAAGACTGATAGGTTGCATCCGTGTCCAAGACTGATAGGTCACATCTAGGTCCAAAACTGATGGGTTAGGTCCAGGTCCAAGACTAATGGGTCAAGTGTGGGTCCACGAATGATGGATCATGTCAGGGTTAAAGACTGATGAGTCATCTCCTGGTCCAAGACTAATAGGTCATGTATGGGTCCAAGACTGAAACGCCACATACAGGTCCAAGACTGATAGGTCACGTCAGGGTTCAAGACTGATGTGTCATATCCAGGTCCAAGACTGATAGGTCCCGTATGGACCCAAGACTGATACTCCACATACAGCTCCAAGACTGATAGGTCACATCCACGTCCAATAATGATAGGGCATGTCTGGTTCCAGGACTGATAGGTCACATTCAGGTCCAAGACTGATAGGTTGCATCCGTGTCTAAGACTGATAGGTCACATCTAGGTCCAAAACTGATGGGTTAGGTCCAGGTCCAAGACTAATGGGTCAAGTGTGGGTCCACGAATGATGGATCACGTCTAGGTCCAAGACTAATATGTCACGTCTGGGTCCAAGACTGATAAGTCATGTCAGGGTTAAAGACTGATGAGTCATCTCCTGGTCCAAGACTAATAGGTCATGTATGGGTCCAGGACTGAAACGCCACATACAGGTCCAAGACTGATAGGTCACGTCAGGGTTCAAGACTGATGGGTCATATCCAGGTCCAATAATGATAGGGCATGTCTGGTTCCAGGACTGATAGGTCACATTCAGATCCAAGACTGATAGGTTGCATCCGTGTCCAAGACTGATAGGTCACATCTAGGTCCAAAACTGATGGGTTAGGTCCAGGTCCAAGACTAATGGGTCAAGTGTGGGTCCACAAATGATGGATCACGTCTAGGTCCAAGACTAATATGTCACGTCTGGGTCCAAGACTGATAGGTCATGTCAGGGTTAAAGACTGATGAGTCATCTCCTGGTCCAAGACTAATGGGTCATGTATGGGTCCAAGACTGAAACGCCACATAGATGTCCAAGACTGATAGGTCACGTCAGGGTTCAAGACTGATGTGTCATATCCAGGTCCAAGACTGATAGGTCCCGTATGGACCCAAGACTGATACTCCACATACAGCTCCAAGACTGATAGGTCACATCCACGTCCAATAATGATAGGGCATGTCTGGTTCCAGGACTGATAGGTCACATTCAGGTCCAAGACTGATAGGTTGCATCCGTGTCCAAGACTGATAGGTCACATCTAGGTCCAAAACTGATGGGTTAGGTCCAGTTCCAAGACTAATGGGTCAAGTGTGGGTCCACGAATGATGGATCATGTCAGGGTTAAAGACTAATGAGTCATCTCCTGGTCCAAGACTAATAGGTCATGTATGGGTCCAAGGCTGAAACGCCACATAGAGGTCCAAGACTGATAGGTCACGTCAGGGTTCAAAACTGATGGGTCATATCCAGGTCCAAGACTGATAGGTCCCGTATGGACCCAAGACTGATACTCCACATACAGCTCCAAGACTGATAGGTCACATCCACGTCCAATAATGATAGGGCATGTCTGGTTCCAGGACTGATAGGTCACATTCAGGTCCAAGACTGATGGGTTGCATCCGTGTCCAAGACTGATAGGTCACATCTAGGTCCAAAACTGATGGGTTAGGTCCAGGTCCAAGACTAATGGGTCAAGTGCGGGTCCACAAATGATGGATCACGTCTAGGTCCAAAACTAATATGTCACATCTGGGTCCAAGATTGATAGGTCATGTCAGGGTTAAAGACTGATGAGTCATCTCCTGGTCCAAGACTAATAGGTCATGTATGGGTCCAAGACTGAAACGCCACATAAAGGTCCAAGACTGATAGGTCACGTCAGGGTTCAAGACTGATAGGTCATGTCAGGGTTCAAGACTGATGGGTCATATCCAGGTCCAAGACTGATAGGTCCCGTATGGACTCAAGACTGATACTCCACATACAGGTCCAAGACTGATAGGTCACATCCAGGTCCAATAATGATAGGGCATGTCTGGTTCCAAGACTGATGGGTTGCATCCGTGTCGAAGACTGATAGGTCAGGTCTGGGTTCAAAACTGATTGTTCACATCTAGGTCCAAAACTGATAGATTAGGTCCAGGTCCAAGACAAATAGGTCAAGTGTGGGTCCAAGAATGATGGATCATGTCTAGGTCCAAGACTAATATGTCACGTCTGGGTTCAAGACTGATAGGTCACATCCAGGTCCAAGACTGATAGTTTACGTCTGGGTCCAAGACTGATAGGTCGTATCCAGGTCCAAGACTGATAGACCTTGTATGGGCCCAAGACTGACACTACACACAGGTCCAAGACTAATATGTCACGTCAGGTTCCAAGACTGATAGGTTGCATCCAGGTCGAAGACTGATAGGTCCCATCTAGGTCCAAGACTGATAGGTTGCATCCGTGTCTAAGACTGATAGGTCATATCCAAGACTAATGAGTCAAGTCTGGGTCCAAGAATGGTGGGTTTAGTCCGGGTCAAAGACTAATGGGTCAAGTGTGGGTCCAAGAATGATGGTTCACGTCTGGGTCCAAGACTAATATGTCATGTCTGGGTCCAAGACTGATAGGTCACATCCAGGACCAAGATTGATAGTCCACGTCTGGGTCCAAGACTGATGGGTCATGTACAGATCCAAGACTGATATATCATGTCAGGGTCAAAGGCTGATAGGTCACGTAGAGATCCAAGACTGATACATCACATCATGTGTAACGTACAGGTCCAGGACTGATAGGTCACATCTGGGTAAAAGACTGACTGGTCATGTCCAAATCCAAGACTCTGTTTTAATGAATAAGTAAATAAATAAACCTAGCCAATGTTAGCACCCACTAGCAAAAGCCAAACTGGCCCTGTGGAGATATCTTTAAGACAGGCTTAGAGTTTTACAGACTGTTTCCTGCTGTGAACTCACACTTTCACATTTCGGGTGTTAGCCTGAAGCAGTTGTCTGACCAACAAGCCTGACAACCAACACTTGAAGATGTGAGTTCATAGCAATAAACACCCTGAGAGGCCTATATGAAGGCCCACATCAAGGGAATCCACAAAGGCCCAGTTTGGTTTTGGCCAATGGGCACCAACATGAGCTAGGTGAGCTTCTTTATTAGGTAAGTTTAATAGGTTAATTTAGTTCTTACTAAAGAACCTTTGAAGGACCGTCTATTTTCAAAGTTTAGGTAGCGACTTGGTGAAAAACGAGACGTGTTATGTGATGCTTCCGGCTGGTACCTCACAGGTGTTTGTCCCTTTAAATTCTGCCGCTTCCTCCGCCCCCACCAAAGACACACTCAGGCACACAGACGTGTACAGCTGGTTCATCATTGTCTCAGGTCTAAAAAACAAAGCTTCAGCAGATGGTAACTTGTTCCACTGCCAGAACAGAGAGGCTGCACGTTTCTGCCACCATGGTCACACATACACAAGCACGCACACGCTTCCTCTCGCTTTCCTCCACCTCTCTTCTCTCTGTCTGCCGTCACAATGGTAATGATCTTCAGATTAAAAGCGGCTCTCCTCGAAAACAGATGTTGTACATCAGGCCATCACTGCTGTCAG